>CM060944.1:103205840-104455840 GCA_030765085.1 Allium cepa | reverse complement strand
TTTTTTTAAAGCTTTCCTTACATTTCAAATCTTCATTCAAATCATTTAACCATTTTTATAGTAGTTAAAAATTTTCAATTTTAACTTTATTTTATTTTAAAAACTGAAATTCAAACCCAATTTCCAGACTTTAAAACTAGATCTATACTTATTTAAAACTTCTACTTTACAATTTAAACTTCAGTTCAAATTCGAAACAAAATATACTTTCACACTTAAAATTTGTTAAAACAAATTTAAATTTCAAAACTTAAATTATTTCAAATATAAGATTCAAACTCTTGAATTCAGATTCCACTCAGGTTTGAAGACTTAGTTTAAATTTTGATTTACAAATTTAAACTTTATATTTTAAAATTACAAACAAAACAGGTTTTAGTTGATAAAACCTGTAACAAATGTTTACCCGAGCAACTAAAATTTTACTTCGAGTAAAAACCTAATCTACTTCGAGTTAAAACGCAAATCACTCGAGAATCACTCGAGTAAACAAAATCCTGCAACACCCCATCTAATCAACACTGATCATCAGAAACCAGTGCACCGTGCACATGCACGGTGCCGCCGACCAACTCCTGTCGACACCACACCTTCGTGCAGAACGGTGATCCTCCTATCACCAGAATCCGATCACCACAACATCCATCCAACCATGAAATCGAAATCAAGCTTTACCCCAAAACTGGAACTAGAAAATAGAAACTCCCCATTAAAACCTGTCAACGCCTCGCCATTGAAGCTCCGACCACCGTTGCCTCTAAAACTCAGGCGAAGTCCTCGTCAACCTAGCCACTTCAAGTACCCAAGATATAGTTAAACTCGATCAACTAAAATTGCCGAAGTGATTGATTTTATCTAACCCAGTAAAACTAGGGTTCCTAACTTCCAATCACAATCACCATCTCCAACATGAAATACACCACAATCTGATAATTTTCCCATCATCCATGATAACTCTACCTCCAAGAGCACTCTCAACACCTCCAAACATTTGTGGCAACAAAAGTGCCTTAAAATACATAATACAGTCAAAAGAGAACCGCTCTTTTATTCTAGCACTAGAAATTGTAATTTTAGGTTTAAAATTCATGATTTTGTATGATGTTTCAGATTATAATCCTAAAACATAGAATCAATGTATTTGAAATTTCACTAATTAATGTTTGATCGTTTGTTTATAGACTCCAGATATGATACAGAGTTGTTTAATCTTAAGTGAAGTTTTCAGACTATAGTCTATGACGAAATAAACATAATTTGTTTAAGCCTTAAATCTAAACCAAGATTTAATCAACAGATAATGGATTTTAAAATCAAACAGAAGCTTGAAATTGAGAAAACAGAAATGTAACAGATAACAAGAATGCACACATATATATTCATATACATATACATATATATATACACTCTGCAAATTTCATAAAATATATTCATTTCGAATTAAAAGCATGCAATCAACTTTTACCTACTTAAATTTAAAAAAAATGGAGTTACTCACTGTTTGAAGATGAAGAACAGGGCACATCTGTGAATTAGCATTGAAACCCGTTTACTTGTTTTTGCTTAAATGCTTTTGTCATTGATTTATATACCTTAAACTTGAATTGCTGATGTTTTTAACTTGCTTTAGTCCCCAGGTTTGCATGTAGGTAGCTTGATTTCTAGATTTTAGAAGAAATGATTGCAGGTTTTTTTTAAAACAGATTGAAATTGCAGGTTTGCTTCAGATTGAATAAAATGCAAACTTGCATGCTAATGTTACAGGGATTTTTGCTATGCATTTTTGAAGATGAGTTACAGGAGTTTGATTTCAATTTGAAAATGGATCCAGGGATTTCAGATGGATTTCTGGGTTTGAGGAGTTACAGGGAATGATTTGCATTTTGATATGAGGATGGTTACAGATTTTGATTCTCATATTTAATTTGATTTGAGGATTGTTTAAAGTGGAATGGTTTCAGCTGAAAGATTTCTTGGTTTAGAAATGAAAATGAGAAAAAGAAAAAGGAAAGGAAGATGTGTATGCTTATATAACTAAATTTATGATTTATTTAAAAATCAAAGAAAAATAAAAACACAATTTGACACTTGTAGAAAACTATACATTTGTCACTTATCTTAATTTATAAATTAACACATGTTATTAAAACTCTAGGATGTTTACACATGTCTCTAAAGTAATTTTTATTTGAAATTAAAGTTAATGAAAGTTTTAAACTTAATTAATTTACAAATAGTTATATATATAGCTAATTTTTTTTAAGGAAATAAAACCATTTATATTTAAAAATAAAAACAATACATTACTTTATTATTTGAAAATAACATTTTTGATAATTTAAATAAAATTTATAAAAGAGAGTGTAAATTACTTATTATTTATATGAATAATTGTTTCATATTTTAATTGTATTTTAAACTTTCATATTTAATTACAATCATATTTATTAAACAATATTTTAAAAAGGAAATAAAACAATCTTGTTATTAATCTTATTTAAATTTAGGCTAAAATCCTTTTTATATAATTAAACATTTGTTTTATGTATTTTAAAACCATATAATTCTTTATTAAATAGCTTTGAAAAGCTTTAACATTAAATAAATCATATTTTCCCAATTACCAAAATATTGAATTAGAGAATATGCTATATTAATTAAATTTAAAACCAAACTCGTCCTTTTTCAAATATATATAAATATATATGCATTATAAATAGAAAAAAATTTATTAGCTTATTAAAAGATAAATTCACTAATTAAATATTTAATAAAAGAAGATTATTAAATCAATTCAAATTTATTTACAAAAATTATCAAATCAATTTAATTTTAAATATAGATTATTAAATTTATATTGTCAAAAATTCCGGGATATCACAATCCTCCCCCCTTAAAAGAATTTCGTCCCCGAAATTTCAAACAAAAGTAATTTAATAATATTATTAAAGATTTAATTTTAAAACTCAGTACATATTAATCATATGCTAACAACCAAAGCAACCAATTCATTCAATCAAAACAAATCTAATTATCCAGAAAAATTATGGATAGAACTCCCTCGAGTTTCCCCGTTATAAATATCGGGATACTCGCTCTACAGAATCCAAACAATCAATACTACTAAGCCACAGAGCTCTTATTTATCTATATTTATAACTCTAAACAGGATATCAGACTACAGATGAGTCTGATTCATCAACCAAACCTCCTGAACTGCTGGTTCTACAACCAGAAATATATCAAACACGTACTCCCTTCGAGATACATGAAACCTACTGAATCCCAGTTATCCAAACTGGCAATTCAACTTTGAAAACCAAAGCACTTATCTTACCAAAACACAGAAGAAACCAAAAACACCTCAGAGCTAGTTTCCCAGACTTACCAAAACTTATAGCTCCTTTGATTGGAGAAAAACTTATCCCAACACCAAATCTCTGATTTCAAAATCCAAATTCCTTCGCCTCTTATCCACAAAATTCTTCGGACGATCCTGGGCTACCAACATCCTTCCTGATCAGCTCATCCCTATGCTGATGCCTCTCGAAACAAACTAGACCAAAACAACCCATCAGAATGATCCTTCCAAGATCAACCAGCAACCAAGAACACAACTCTACTCCACAAATAATAGAGGACTGAACTTACTTCTCCTTATCCGGAAAAGAGAAATAGTAACACTCCCAAACTACTTCCGCTGCACAACTCTGGTTCGAAGTAGAAGAAAATGCTGATGAAGAACACGAGCACAGACTAAACAACACATCACAGAAGTATGGTTCATTAGACCCATAAAAGAAAACTCAGAAATTCCTCCAATCCTGAGCTGCTTCTCCAAACTCTATCACTAGAAACCATCCTTCTACTAAACTGAACCACCGGTTCCACTTCTGGAATCCTAGCCGATAAGAAAACTCGATCTCTAGATGCGGACAAACCTCTGAGTTCCCTAAAGACATCCGAACAATCTCCAACAACCCAAGAGAACACTCAAACTATCGCAAGTCACTTTTGCAAACAACCCAGCCTAATATCCAAAGAAGATGCTCTCTCTTTACCCATCAGAATAGCTTACGATGGCCTAGCCAATTCACACTACTGCTCCTAAACTCCACCTCAGAAAAACTACAAAGCTAGAAAACTTCCTGCCAACACAGGACACTCCGAGCTGCTTTTCTAACATCAATGCCAAAGACTTCCTAATCCAAAGCTCTTCGAGAAACTCGGACCTCAAAGCAAACAGAAACACCATGTTGGACTCAGCCACATCACCAAAGCAGACACACTTCCAAAACTTTTTCCCAAGAAACATCTTCGAAAACAACCAAAGTCACTACATCTCATCACACAGCTACTACTTCCTGAGGTATCAAGAAACCGTCACTCACTTCTGCCAAACCGACAGATCCAAACTCTACTCATCCAATTCTGCACTTCAAAGATGAACTCCGAACCTTTAAAAGGTTTCCAGAGATCGATGAATTCCTTCATCACAGCAAAACTCACTCGAGACAGTATTGGGTCATAGTCTCGACAGATCCACTTCCAACCTCAAACATTCAAACTCCAACCAATGGTAGTAGTCGTGTTACACACCCCACTACTCATCTACCTTTATAACTAATACTGGAAAACCCGAACAGGTAACCCAAATAGGTAGAAATAATTATATATATATATATATATATATATATATATATATATATATTGAAATTACAAATACGCTCTCTCAAGATAGACACCACTCCAGAGCCTAAGTATTCGCTCATCCTAGCGCTCTGATACCAACTGTGACGACCCGACTTTCTAGGACCAGAAAATCGCATCATCTTTAAGAAAGAAAAGGATAGAAAAGAGAAAAGGAAGAAGAGAAAGAAGAAACAACATCAGAATCTCAACAGCGGAGTGAATAAATTATATTAATAACATAAGTATTACATAATATACAACAACTTTTAGAGTTACATAGACAATACATAATATACTAGACAGTTATAGACACCTGTCTAGTTATTAAAACTCAATACAATAAAAAGAAACCACTCAGAGATACCAACACAGGGGAACACTATATATAACTATAACGCGGAAGCCTCCTGCTCCATTGCTCCTCCATACTTCGTCAAAGCTTGCCTGAATCCCTTGGCTACTCGTAAAAATTTGAGTACCCAAGAGTTTAAAAAAACACAAACAAACTCCAGGTCAGACATGGGTCTGGTGTGAGTAACAGGTTAAAGTTGCTTAACTTTGAAAAACCTTTGAAAAGAAAAAGTATCACGTAAGACTTCCCACACATAAACATGGAAAAAAATTTACCTTACGCTAACCAAAACATTTGATAGGAATTTCGATGATATTATAATAGGTCTAGGGTTTTCAAGTATATAAGAAAGAGCTGAAATTGTTACATGATTAAATTCCAGATACTAGCCACAAAAGTGGGTAATACAATCAAAACTGAGGGCACTTATTAGATTTTGGATTCCATACAATAACAGGGCTACCGGGGTACCGCTCGTTACAGTATGGGGCCTAGATCACCGTACCGAGGATCTCTCCCAATCCCTTGCAACACAAAGCCTGAACCATTCCTTACTGAATAGTTCCGAACAAGACCACCCCGAAGTTGTGATCAGCAATCGCACCACACAACCGAAATAAAAGGGACATCTAGACAGGAGTAAATCTCGTCCTACTTAGGCATGACCCACTTAGCCTTGCTGCTCCTCCCCTGTTTTAGCCATTCCCAGTTGATGAGGCCTGAGGCTACGATTACCTTATCAGAACACATCACTTAGAATGCTCATCGTCCACCTGACGATGTTCTGAAAGTATTCAATCCATACAAGTTCGTTCCGGGTTCGAACGAAACCGAAGGCATTATCTGGTCACACTCATTTTGAAATCACCCTTAGAGTTAACGACGATAACCCTTGCACTCTGAATCTTCATCTTCACTTCAGATTTACGACCTATCGTTAATTTGGATTGATGTGGTTTTCGGATATCCAAATATGAAAACCCGATCCCGGTCTCACCGAATCCAAAACGTATCTTTTAAGGCCAAGTTGTTTTAGAGTTTTAAAACAATTCAATTCTATTATCTATATACACACAGATAGATAATTCACAGATTCGCAATAGATGATCAACATTATCATCATAAGCAGATAATTCATATCATCAATATAAACAGATAATCCATATTATCATCCCAATGCAACCAAAGCATCCATATCACACAGCATTACTCATCTCATAGCTGAGATTACAAACCATTCAAGTCAATCAATATCATCCATTCATACATAAGCAATGATTTACCTAATCATATTATTTATAATTAATTTAAATGAATTAATTAATTACTTCATCACTAATTAATTTAAAGTGAATTAAATTAATTACATCATCTTTAATTAATTTAAAATAGATTAAATTAATTACTCCATCATTTTAAAACTTGCTTACTTAACCATTAATTGATTATAAATAAGTTAATTAATCACCATCCCATTATATATTTCAATTAATCATTCTTGATTAACAATTTTCTAATTACAATAAGTAATTAACCTTTAAATTAATTACACAAGTTAATTATACTTAACCGTTTACAATAATTAACTTTTAATTACTTAATCAATTAATTAACTAAAATTACATTAATCCTTTATTAATTAATTACTTCATTTATTAATTATTCCTTAATTAATCAATTCTAAATTTACATTATTAATTTTATTAATTAATGATTTATAATTACATTTTTAATTAATCTCTCTATTTAAATTAATTACATTAAGTAATTAATCTCCAACTAAACCACATATATTAATCACCCTTGATTAATAATATCCAGTAATTAACTACCCTTAATTACTTCATCAATAAATTACTCCTTAATTTATTCTTTAATTAATCCCTTGATTAATCCATTCAGTAATTAATTACCCTTAATTACTTTATTTCAAAAATTAGTTACCCTTAATTAATTATCTCAATTAATCTCTTGATTAATTACAAAGTAATTTAATCCAAATTACTTCCATTATTAAAACATCTTTAATTACGTTCAGTAATTATCAATTAATTACTTCCCTAAGTAATTGCAATTCCATTAATTATATTAAACAATTATTTATCAAATCATCAAGTGTTTAAATTAATTAAACCTAATTAATTAATCTAAACTAATCATATTAAACTCAATTAATTAAATTAAGTAATTAATTTATTAATTACTTCTGTTATGTAATTTAAAACTTAAACAATTTCATAAATGATTATTATTAATTAATTAATCTAATTAATTAATAAAATCATCACATTAAGTAATTGTTAAATAATCTTAGTTAATAACCTGCATTAACCATTAATAATTCTTTAATTACTTTTCTTAAGTAATTAATCTTTCTTTTATCATTATTAATTTCAAATTAATATATCTTTAATAATCCATTAATTAATCCTAATTATTTAATTAATTAGTGTTAACTGTAACTTAATTAATTCTTAATTACAAGATTAATTAATCTTTAATTATTAATTAATATCATAATTAATAATCCTTAATATCAAATTAATCATCCTTAATTAAAATCTTAAGCCTTAATTAATCAATTTAAAAACTATTAATTACTCAATTATCATCCATATCATTAATTAATTTAATAATTAATTATCCATTTTAATTAACTTAATAATTTAATGAATCCAAATCATCAAAATTCTATTTATCTTTAAGAAAAACATTTCTTACTTAATCAAAGCATTTAAAACAATTTGTTTTCAAATTTACTTTAAATTCATTTTAAATTTAAGATTTTAAAATGAATACAAATTTAACTTAAACAAGGTTTTAAAAACAATTCAAAAACCTTTTTACCTTATATGTTAAAGAAATATCCATTTTATAAAGAAGTTTTAAAAGAATTTAAAACCCAATTCGTTTTTAATTCAAATCAATTTAAAAATACACTTTAAACATTCCAAGTTATTTAAAACAATTTCAATTTAAAGGTTTCCTTTAATTTCAAAACTTAAATACAGATTTAATCTTGATTCTAGATATAACTTAATTTTTTTAAAGCTTTCCTTACATTTCAAATCTTCATTCAAATCATTTAACCATTTTTATAGTAGTTAAACAATTTAAATTTAAACTTTATTTTATTTTAAAAATTGAAATTCAAACCCAATTTCCAGACTTTAAAACTAGATCTAAACTTATTTAAAACTTCTATTTTACAATTTAAACTTCAGTTCAAATTCAAAACCAAATATACTTTCACACTTAAAAGTTGTTAAAACAAATTTAAATTTCAAAACTTAAATTATTTCAAATCTAAGAGTCAAACTCTTGAATTCAGATTCCACTCAGGTTTGAAGACTTAGTTTAAAGTTTTGATTTACAAATTTAAACTTTATATTTTAAAATTAAAAACCGAACAGGTTTTAGTTGATAAAACCTGTAACAAATGTTTACCCGAGCAACTAAAATTTTACTTAGAGTAAAAACCTAATCTACTTCGAGTTAAAACTCAAATCACTCGAGTAAACAAAATCCTGCAACACCCCATCTAATCAACACTGATCATCAGAAACCAGTGCACCGTGCACATGCACGGTGCTACCGACCAAGTCCTCTCGACACCACACCTTCGAGCAGAACGGTGATCCTCCTTCACCAGAATCCGATCACCACAACATCCATCCAACCATGAAATCGAAATCAAGCTTTACCCCCAAACCTGGAACCAGAAAACAGAAAATCCCCATCAAAACCTGTCAACGCCTCGCCATTGAAGCTCCGACCACCGTTGCCCCTAAAACTCCGGCGAAGTCCTCGTCAACCCACCAACTTCAAGTACCCAAGATATAGTTGAACTCAATCAACTACAATTGCCGAAGTGATTGATTTTATCTAACCCAGTAAAACTAGGGTTCCTAACTTCCAATCACAATCTCCATCTCCAAACATGAAATACACCATAATCTAATAATTTTCCCATCATCCATGATAACTCCTCCACCTCCAGGAGCACTCTCAACACCTCCAAACATTTGTGGCAACAGAAGTGCCTCAAAATACATAATACAGTCAAAAGAGTACCGCTCTTTGATTCTAGCACTAGAAATTGTAATTTTAGGTTTAAAATTCATGATTTTGTATGATGTTTTAGATTATAATCTTGAAACATAGAATCAGTGTATTTGAAATTTTACTAATTATTGTTTGATCATCTGTTCATAGACTTCAGAGATGATACATAGTTGTTTAATCTTAAGTAAAGTTTTCAGACATAGTCTATGATGAAATAAACATAATTTGTTTAAGCCTTAAATCTAAACTAAGATTTAATCAAGAGATAATGGATTTTAAAATCAAACAGAAGCATAATTTATAGAAACAGAAATGTAACAGATAATAAGCATGCACACATATATATTCATATATATAAATATTCTTTGCAAATTTCATAAAGTATATTCATTTCAAATTAAAAGCATGAAATCAACTTTTACCTACTTAATTTTTAAAAAAAATGGAGTTACTCACTGATTTGAAGATGAAGAACAGGGCACATCTTTGAATTAGCATTGAAACCCTTTTACTTGTTTTTGCTGAAATGATTTTGTCATTGATTTATAAACTTTACACTTGAATTGCTGATGTTTTTAACTTGCTTTAGTCCCCAATTTTTCATGCAGGTAGCTTGATTTCTAGATTTTAGAAGAAATGAATGCAGGGATTTTAAAATAGATTGAAATTGCAGGTTTGCTTCAGATTGAATAAAATGCAAACTTGCATGCTAATGTTACAGGGATTTTTGCTATGCATTTTTGAAGATGAGTTACAGGAGTTTGATTTCAATTTGAAAATGGATCCAGGGATTTCAGATGGATTTATGGGTTTGAGGAGTTACAGGGAATGATTTGCATTTTGATATGAGGATGGTTACAAATTTTGATTCTCAGATTTAATTTGATTTGAGGATTGTTTAAAGTGGAATGGTTTCAGCCGAAAGATTTCTTGGTTTAGAAATGAAAATGAGGAAAAGAAAAAGGAAAGGAAGATGTGTATGCTTATATAACTAAATTTATGATTTATTTAAAAATCAAAGAAAAATAAAAATACAATTTGACACTTGTGGAAAACTATACATTTGTCACTTATCTTAATTAATAAATTAAAACATGTTATTAAAACTCTAGGATGTTTACACATGTCTTTAAAGTAATTAATATATAAAATTAAAAGTTAATGAAAGTTTTAAACTTAATTAATTTACAAATACTTAGTTATATATATAGCTAATTTTTTTAAGGAAATAAATCCATTTACATTTACAAATAAAAACAATACATTACTTTATTATTTAAAAATAACATTTTAGATAATTTAAATAAAATTTATAAAAGAGATTGTAAATTACTTATTATTTATATGAATAAATATTTCATATTTTAATTGTATTTTAAACTTTCATATTTAATTACAATCATATTTATTAAACAATATTTTGAAAAGGAAATAAAACAAATCTTATTATTAATCTTATTTAAATTTAAGCTAAAATCCTTTTTAAATAATTAAATATTTATTTTATGTATTTTAAAACCATATAGTTCTTTATTAAATAGCTTTGAAAAGCTTAACATTAAATAAATCATAATTTCCCAATTACCAAAATATTGAATTAGAAAATAAGCTATATTAATTTAATTTAAAACCAAACTTATCCATTTTCAAATATATATATATATATATATATATATACATTATAAACAGAAAACAATTTATCGGCTTATTAAAAGATAAATTCACTAACTAAATATTTAATAAAAGAATATTATTACATCAATTCAAATTTATTTACAAAAATTATCAAATTAATTAATTTTAAATACAGATTATTAAATTTATATTGTCAAAAATTTCGGGATATCACAGATGTGCTATAGGTAGCATCGATGGTCGGAGTCGCTACGTTCATCGGTGCATGTGCACGAGGTTCTAGTATCAGTGGTTAGGGGAAGAAGGCTGTGTCTCGAGTGGGATCTTGGGTTAGCATTGTTGTGGCTCGAGCATGGTGTCGGGTAAATGTGTGAGTGTTTTACATGTTAACAGTTTTTAAATTTAAACTAAACTAAGTTTTTAAAGAAAAAAGGGAAGTTCTCGGGTCTGGACTCGGGTGTGTACTAGGTTGCACTCGAGTAAATATTTATAACAATTTTAAATTTAAATAAAATCAAGTTTATAAAATTAAAATAAATCAAATTTTAAATATTTCTTAAAATTAAATTCTTTTGTATCATATATGTTTTTAAATATTTGGTTTAAGAAAGTTGTATGATTTATTTAACTTAAATTAATTAATCCTTAAGTTTATTTTAAACTAAAATTAAATATGTAATTAAGTAGTTAATTACTATAGTAAAATGTTTTCAATTTATATGTTAATGATAATTATTTCCAAGATTTATTAAATAAGATTTTAATGATAATTTAGTAATTAATAAAGATAAATGGTTTATTTTTTAATTAATAAAGATTTTGGGTAATTAAAGAATAATTAAATTAATGAAGTGATTAAAGAGAAAATAAATAATTAATTAATAATTATGGATTAATTAATTAATAATTAAGGATTAATTGATTAGCAATTAAGGATTAATTGATTAGCAATTAAGGATTAATTGATTAGTAATTAGAGATTAATTAATTATTAATTAAAGGATAATTAATTAATAATTAAAGGGATTAATTAATTAATAATTATAAGATTATTAATTAATGTAAATAATTAAGGATGATTGATTTATTTCATTAACTAATTAGATAATAACAAAGGATTATAATTAATTAATGTTAATTAAGTAGGTTGGGTGATTAATTCATAAGTAATTAATTTACTTTGAGTTAATTAAATTAATTACAGTTATGGATTAATAAGTCTTGCTTATGGATGATTGATTGTATGAAATGTCTGGATTGATCAAAATTTATAATATGTTAATCTACGATGTTCAGTGATATGCAATACTTGGATATAGCTGTGATAATGTGAGTTATTTATCTGTGTTGAATGCTGTGTAAATTCAATGTTTTGAATTGAATTAAATTGTTTTACTTAAACAACTTGGCCTTTAAGACGACGTTTGGATTTCGATGAGACCTGGATCAGAAATCAAATTTGTTATCCGAAAACCACTTCGATCCAAGTTAAACGATAGGTCATGAAATCTCAAGTGAAGATTGAGATGAAGTTTTAGAGTGCAAGGGCTACTTATCGTTAACTTTGAGGGTGATTCCAAAACGAGTGTAACAGAGATAGTGCCTTCGATTTCGTTCGAACCCAGATCGAACTTTTACGGATGAATGCTATAAGACCATCTTCTATGGAGGACGATGAGCATTCCAAGATATGTGTTTTAAAAATGTAATCGTAGCTTCAAGCCTCGTCAACCGGGAATGGCTAAAACAGGGGAGGTGCATGCAAGGCTGAGTGGGTAGCACCCAAATAGGATAAGATTTTCCCCTGTCTAGAGATCTCTTTATTCGGCTGTGTGGGCGGTTGTTGGCCACGACCGCGGGGTTGTCTTATTCGGACTATCCAGTAAAGTGTAGCTCCGATTTTGTGTTGCAGGGGATCAGGGCGGATCCTCGGTATAGTGATCTAGACCACGTACTGTGACGGGCGGTACCTCAGTAGCCCTGCCATTATATGGAATCCAATCTCCAATATGTGCCTATACAGTTTTGATTTGTGCCCGACTATGTTGGAACGTGAGATGTAAGCATTCCAGCTATTTCCTACTTTATATTGAAAACCCTAGACACTAGTATAATATAACCAGATTTCCTATCAAATGTTTTGGGTTATCGTAAGGGAAAAACTTGTCTGTATCTAATTGCGGAGAGTCTTACAAGATACCTTTTATTTCAATGGTTTTTTTAAATCAAACAACTTAACCGCTTACTCATACCAGACCCAGAGTTTATTCTCTTTTTCTTAAACTCTTGGGTACTCAAATTTTTTTGAGTAGCCAAGTGATCAGGTTGGCTTGACGAATTTGGGGAAAGCTTGGAGCAGGTGTCTTGGCGTATCTATATATATTTATTTCCACTGTGTTGGTAACATTTGTCTGTTTGTATTTTGGAATGTAATGGATAGACAGGACTTCACGACTGTCTACTGTGATGTTGTAACCGTATTGACTCTGATCTGTAATGACTATGTAATATCTATGTGATATAATATATTTTTCCGTTTCTGCTGTGAGATTCCGATATTGTTGTTTCTTTCTTTCTATCTATTCTCTTTCTACCTATTTCTTTCTTAATGATGATACATCTTTCTATGGAATGAAAGGCCTGTCGTCACAGTTAGTATCAGAGCGCTAGGTTGAGATAACACCTAGGATTTGGAGTAGTATCTATCTTGAGAGCGCGTACTTGTAATTTTTATATATCTATATACCTATCTAATTGTTGGGTTACCTGTCCAGGTTGCCAACATGAGTTCTAGAGGAAGGAGAGGCGGAGTTGTGGGCAGCATGACGACCACTAGTGGAAGAGGTCTGACTGTTAGCGAGTCTGTAAATCCAACGCCGGCTCGAGTAAGTTTTGCTGCTTTGTGCAAAGATTTCACCAATCTGAGTGGAAGGCCTTTTAAAGGAACAGAGTCCATCATTGAAGTTCAGGCTTGGTTACGCTCGTGTGAGCGAATTTTTAAGAATTTGGATCTGTCAGATGAGTAAAAGAAAGTGATGGCATCATGGCAACTTCACGACGGAGCAGCAGCATGGTGGGATGTTGTTACAATGAATATTTCAGAGGATGATATTTCTTGGAGCAAGTTTAAGGATCTGTTTGAAGAACAGGTTATGCCTACAATTGGAAAAACTCGTATGTATAGAGATTTTCTTGATCTAAAGCAAGGGAGTATGTCGGTTTCATAATATGAGACTAAGTTCAATGAATTATCACGCTATGGACCTGGTCTGATAGATACACCCCTTAAGAAGAATGAGATGTTTGTGCTGGGAATGAGGCCCATGTTCCACGAGAAGATGACAGCTCATCTCAAGGGATCATTTATGGAATTGATTGACATAGAATTGAGGTATGTGGAGCTTATGAATAAGAAACCTTTGGCATCTGTAGCAGCACCGAGTGGAACTTCTTCAATCTAAACAAAAGGAAATTCAACCCTAATTAGAAGAACCAAGGCAAAGGAAAACAGGGAGGCAATAATGGAGCTAGGAAGTATTATGTGTGTCAGCAAGAGGGTCATTTGGCTAAGCAGTGCCCCAGAGGTAGAGCTCAACAGTAGCAGCGTCCAAGTGGACCTGGTTCCGCAATGGTTCAGAAGTCTTTGTGTTTCAACTATCAACAGCCAGGGCACATGGTGAAGGTTTGTCCACTTCTTCAGAGAGCTCAGCCAACTAACGTGTTTACTATTCAAGAAGGACCATCGACTTATTTAGATAGGAAAGGCAAAGGCATTTTGGAAGGTACTTTGCTTTTAGATGGCATTTTTGTTAGAGTTTTGTTTGAGTCTGGTGCTTCCCTTAGTTTTATTTCTTTGGATACGGTAGAGAAGTTTCATCTTACCCCTAGTATTGTGGACCACCCTATTTTTGTATCTAATCCTATAGGGGGAGTAACCAAGTTAGATAAGATCTGTTGAGGCCGAAGAATTTCTTATCTGTCCCATAGTTTCTCTTACGACCCATTTGTATTGGATTTCAAAGGGTTTGACCCTATTGTGGGAATGGATTGGTTGGATAAGCATAAGGCTGTTTTGATTTGTAAGGAGAGAACTGTGACTTTGGAAGCTGAGTTGGGAAGGATTCCAGAAGTGACTTGCGATAATTCCAAAGTTCACTTGAGTAATCTTTTGCATGTAATTGAGGCACTCCAAAAGGCGTAGAATCCATCGAAGTGGTCAGAGATTTTCCAGATGTCTTCGAAGAAGTTAAAGGTTTGCCCCTGCATCAGGAGATAGATTTTCGGATCGACTTGGTTTTGGGAGCAGTACATGTTGTTCAACCCAATAGAAGGATGGTGCTAAGAGAGAGAGAAGAGTTGGTGAAGCAGACCCAAGATTTCTTAGAGAGTGGTTTGATCCGGCCTAGTTATTCTAGTTGGGGTTGATGTGCACGTAAATGTGCATATTTTTATCACCATACCGAATCTGTTTAAATTAAATAAATGATCATATTGGGTATTTTAGGTTGTTTTAACCAAAATCCATATTAATTCCAAATTGTCACATATCCATCTTCATATAGGGGCAAAACGGTCATTTGTGTGCATATATTTCTTTGAGAAAAATTAATTGGAAATTTATATATATTTTTGTAGGAATTTGATCTCAAATATGAGTGGTTTCATGAAGGAAAATGCATGCACAAAAAAGATACATAAGAATGAAGATGTAAATAATTCAAGCTGAAGAACATGGAGGACCCCACCTACCTTCCACCTTAATGTACAAACTAGAGGCTAATGCACATGCTTATGGAATTAATGGCTTCATGTACACTTAAATGGGGATTATGACATGCTAATGATTACTTGGTGGCCACACTACCTCATGGGCATTTTGGACATTCCCCAAAAATATGAATTAGGGTTTCATACATGTATAAATACTCATATGTTTCATGTAATCTCCTCCTCTAACTTAGTCTCTCTTCATTAGTTTAGGATCAAAATAAAACACAAGTTCTCTTTCTCTTTCCCATGGCTACTTAACCATTTTTACATTATGTATTTTTCCTTTTTTCTATGCAATGCTAATTAGTGCTCTCATTCTTTTACATGCTTCTTTTGTTTATTTACTTTCATGTTAGTGGTGTAGATTTATTTTTCATGCAAGTAGAATAGTTTTGTTTCTTTACTTTGCTCTCTTTTTCCTTTTCTTTTTCTTTCATTCATGTTGCAAGCTATATTTGTTGTTTTGATAACAAATATGAGAGGATAATCCCTTCAATTTAGGGGTAACGAAGCCTCTAATCATGTAGCTTCAACATTTTGATAATTATAGATCTCTTTTTATGCTTAATGACAATGCTTGAAGTGGTTTGATTTGTTGTTTTTTTTCTGAATTTGATAGTCTATATTGTTAACACCAAATAGGCTATGCTTAAACAATTACTAAAACAAATGCCACTTCATCAAAATATGATTATGGCATAAGAAAGTGATTGGAAATTCAAATTTGATGGTCAATGTTTCTAATTAATAGTTAATAGGTCATAAATAAAATAGATTTCATTTTCGACTTTGTTGTCATTTCCATTTTCATTAGAGTTAGGAAGTGGTTTAAAGGTTGTGTTATAGTTTGATGGCTTATGTTGAGCTAATTAATAACACAAATGAGCCATACTTATGATAAACACATCATTTAAATTCACTTATTAACAAAAAAGAGAGATCATAATTTCATAATTTTTTGAACTATATGATCTAGAGAATGGAATTATCTCTAAGTTGTCATTTAACTCTCACATTTTTATCACTTTCTTTTTGACATTTTTCTTATTTTCTAGCTAATCACACTCTTCAACTTTGGTTTAATTTGATTGAATAGAATTTTAAAATCAATAACTCCCTGCGCATCAAACCGTATTGGTCACGTGCTACATTCGTACACCGTGCGCTTGCGGTAATTTTAATTTTGAAATTTTTCGACGGTTTTCTAATTCCATAGAATTTATGTCGTTAAACAAGTTTTTGGCGCCGTTGCCGGAGAATTTTTTTTGATTTTGATTTTCTATTCTTCAGATTATTTTTGTGTGATTTTATTTGTGTGTTTGTTTAGTGTTTGTGTGCATTTGTTTGTGTTCTTGTTGGTTTGCATTTTCATTTGCATTTCCGTATTAAAGAAAAAGTACAAAATTTCAACAAATAATATATATATTTTATTTCATTTCCTTTAAATTTTCTGTTTTACATTGCTCTTATTCACACTACCTCTCTACTCACTGCCTCACTGTTCACTGTGCAAAGAGAACCTGTTACTGCCCTGCACAAAGAATCACTTCAATCACATACAACCTCCCAAACACTATCCTCTAGCATCAACTACTGAAACTACCCTCTCCATTACATCACTGGTGCCCCTTCTAGTTCACATTCCAAACCAACCATCTACCTGATTATCACGACTTCCTCATCGACTTACTTCATTTTCACCCATACCACATCACAAACCACCGTAGCATACTTCCGCGGAAATACAACGAACCACTCCTCTGTAACCATCAATTTCATCCCCTTTACCATCAGTACAAAAAACTGCCACTCGAACAATCCCCCTTCCTTCCAGACCACATCATCACACTCTACCTTCAGCTACAACAACCTTCCCCTTCTTCTGCTCCTCAACTACCAACTACAGTCGCCAAACACAATTACATCATCAACCTAGTACTGCTATTCATTGCTGCCTTTCTCTTGCCACTTTACTACCCACCAGAACCATTTTTCTATCAGTTCCATCACATATGACCCACCATTCAACTACTCTGTGCGCATATAAAAACACCTCAATTCCCTTATTCACACACCGTTCATCAAACAAAGATGCTACTCTTCCAAACAAACTACTGCAACAAAACAAATTCCAAAAAGTTGCAACGACATAAGCTTCGACCGAACCATGCATCTTAACAGCCCACTACCTCAACTTCAAACGATCCCACAAACATTCACTACAACCTTCAAAATAGTCTATCCACTTAAATTCACAGCAAACAACTCCACTGTACTCTCCTCAAGTTCAAGAACCACCAATCACCCCTGCGACATCAGACACCAACAGCCTACAACATCCAATACCAAAACTCCCATCAATACCCATCATCCATTCAAAAAAAGAAAAAAAAAGAAAAAACATACCAAAGCATCTCTATACGAATTCCACACTATAATTCCCTGGCCACCCACTTCTCCGACCATACATCCTATAACTGATCATCATTGCCCCACTGCTAACAGCACCATCTAAATTGTCTACATTTTGATCGGCATTCCCTTACTATACATCAGTCATCATACTACCAAACAGACATCACCAAAAACAAAGAACCCAACCTCTTAATCCTCTTCCTACCATAATTAAGAAACTCCGCAGTCGAAGTCGGCATCGTCCCCCGTCACCGCTGCAAGTACTCTCAATCGCCACAAATAAAACCTCTTCAGCCACTGCAATCGCCCTTCGAACTGCGGTTACTATCATGAATCGAGCTTCTGAATTTGATTTTGTGAATTAAGTGTGTGAATTTTGTGAATTGATTTTGTGGTTTCCGTGTTAATCAAAATTGCTAATTGACTTTGTGAATTTCATTGGGTTTTGTGAAGAGGAATTACATTGTGATTTTGAACTGTGGATAATTTGGGCCGGTGAATTATCTTGTGTGGGCCGGGCCCTGATTTAGTTTTTATTTTTTTTATTTTTTTAAAAGAGTGTTTTAGGTTAATTTTGGTTTCTTTTAGGTTTTTTACTAGTTTTTTTAGTTTCTTGATTAGTTTAGTTTTTTCTTTTTTTAAAAAAAAAAGAAGAAAAAGAAGAAGAAAGAAAGTTGCTTTGTTCTTATTGATTTGTGGTTTTTCTTTTTGTTCTAGTTTTGCGTAACTTTTCAAAAAAAAACAAAAAAACAAAAAATATATATCTTGTTTTATTTCCAGATTGCAGAAGCAGATAAGAAAGAACAAGTCGCTAGCCTTGCTTAGCTTCCCAAAAAAATAAATTGATTGCTTTGCTCAGCTTGCAAAAAAAATAACTACTTGCTTATTTATAATTTTCTTTTTATTTACCTTGCATTGTATATATATTGTTTTTGTTTGTCTTGCATTGTTGTTTTCTTGAATTCGAAAAAAAGATTCAAAAACAAAAATCCATTCGTAGTCGCATTGTTAATACACGTTTATTTTCTACTTTGCATTTCATCTTAGAATCTTGATTAATAACAACAATAGCTCTTAATTGTATATTGACAAGTTGTCTTCTTTGAACAATTTAATTTCTTGGTGTCTAGGCTACGGCAGAGTAATAACCATTTATAAATATTACGGTGATTCGTAATTATTATAGTGGTTGTTCCTTTGAAAGTACTTAAACCTTCGGCTGCATTGCTACGGTGATTCATGGTGCACCGATAACCCCTGCCCGTTACCTGGCTGAGAACTAGCTTGTTTATCTAATACAATGTTTGATTATACAATGGGTTAACTTAGGATAACCAATATATAATTAAATAATTGCGTTCATTTAGTTGCATTAGTTCATGCATATTTAAAAAAAATTCGAAATCCAAAACTAAAAAAATTGTAAGTATTTCTTAACTTAGTTTTTTTCCTCTCCTTTGAAAATTTTCAAATCAAAAATCCAAATTTTTTTTTGAAAAATCAAAAACAAAACAAAAATCAATTTTCAATTTTGAAAAATAAATTATGTATGCAGATATTTTTCCTTTATAAAAAAATGAAAAACATTCTTGAAATTGTCTGAATTTCCATACTCGCCTGAATTTTACAATAGTTGTGAAAATCAATATAATCCATACGATTTCTCTCTAAATTCGTATGGATATTTTAACACCAACTATTATTTAAACGATTCAAATTTCGAACCACAAAATTTTCAAAATAACGAGCATCCCTCAAATCTTGAAAATAGCATTTCGTCTTTACTTGAAATCTCTACATAAAAAAATCAAATGATAAATAATTTGTGTAATTCGTATTTCTATGATAACTCGAGTCAATGTTTTCAAGGATTTTAAAATTTGAATTCAATTCAAAATTCAAACGATTTGGATGATAATCCATGCCTATTCAAAATCGAACTCGAACATGAGTTTCAAACTCAAAATGAAAATGTAAAAACTTTTCAAACGAATTTGGCAATGGAAATAATCTTAACCACGTTACAATTGAAAAATTTTGTCCTCAACAATTTCAAAGTGAAAATTTTCAGGTTAATAATTACAAATTTGACTTTGTTGAGCAAATGAACCAAATTCACAATAATCACACGGATTTGTTGATTGAAACATATATGAAACAACTTGAAAAACAAAGTCAAATCTCGACGTGTGATGAGTCAAATAATAATCTATCTTTTGCCACAATTGACGATTTTCAAATAACAACATTTGAAATCGATGATCTTAATGGAGTTGTTGAAAATACGGTAATTGAGTTGGATTTCAATTCTTTTGAGGGTGATAAACTCGATTTAAAATTCGATCTTCATTTTTCTGAAAATTTGAATACAACAACTTTGAATTCCGAACTTGATTTATGCAATAAAGTTGTTGATAATCCAACAAGGGAAGTCGAATTTAACGAATACGAGTTTTATGGACTTTTTGAAAACGAGTTGTTAAATTCCGATGAGGAAGATTTAAATCACCACTTTGATTTTGAAATCAATAATTTTGAAGAATTTTTTAATGACAAACTTGAATTTCAATTTGGTAAGAATAAACTTCAATTTCAATCAATTGTTTTATCCACCCCCAAAATCATCGAAAATAAAACAACTCGTACGGTTTTCAATAAAACGACATTTGTTTTTCCAAATCAACACTCAAGTTTATAATCGTTTACGATTTGGTTTTCTACGCTTAAGCTGTGTCTCTCATACTTGACGAGACAATTGAATCGGTCTTTGGAAGACAGTTTCATTTACTTTTTGACAATATACTTTCTGATTTCGTATAAATACCGTTAATTTTCATTTAAATGAAGGTCATTTTTTTTTCTCCTTCCACTTGGGTTGACTCTAGGGACACTGTCAAAATCAAGTGTGTGGGGAAGACTCATTTTCATTTTCATTTTCATTTTCATTTTATTTTTCATGGCTTATTTTTGCCCTTTCCTTTCAAATCTAAAAAAAAAATAAAAAAACCAAAAACAAATTTTCTTTTCATTTATTTTAAAGAAACACTATAGGATAAATATTTGGTTTTGGTTTGTCAAAATCATGGAAAATTTATTCGTCTTAACAAAAATCGAAATGAAGTTTGATTACAAATAACAATGGTTTAACTAGTATATAGGAAGATTCGTACGTGTTAATTATGAAATACATCCTAATTGAAAATCTTTGCTTTAAAAAGCGGTGAATTTAAAGTAAAGGATATAACATTTTTTGTCTTCTAAATTAAATGGTGCTAAGATGATTTTACAAAACTCTATCTTACTTAAAAAAAATTAAAAAAAAATAATAACGTCCAAGTATTCACTCTCATTTAAAAGTCCTCACGGTTATGCATGGCTGAATTACTTGGAATTTTTGATTATGTGCTTTCATGCTCATTTAAAAGTCCTCACGGTTATGCATGTATGGAACACATGTAAAAAACAGACTTAATAAAAACCACCTAAGGTCGATACGTGTATGCACGAAAGTGTGTGCACTCGCCATGCTGTGTACTCCCCTCACATAAGCCCGAAAGGCAGTGCATGGGTGGTATATCTAGCCCCAGTTTACCTAAGCTAGGTGTGTAATTTTTCTTTCAAATAATGAGAGAGCAAGTAATTGAAATCCTAGCACTATTTTTACTTATTTGATTTGATTTGTTATTGAAAAGAAATGAAAATAACACTTTGATAAACTTTGATAATCAACTAAGGATCCATTTCATAGTTACACTGTGGTATTAACCAAAAACGAGTTAAACTATCATCTATTTGTTATGCTAACTTTGATTTTATTGAAAATTTTGACGAGTAAATAACTAAAAGTTTTCAAGATGATAACCAAAATCTATATTTAACTTATTTGTGTCAATTTAAAAATAAATCCTTCATTTGTAAATATTTTCAAAAACTCGCATTCATCTCTTTGTAAATAAATCTTGCATTTTGTAAATATTTTTATCCTGCATTTGGATTTTGTGGGTAGTATCCGCTGAAAACCCTCACGAGACAACACTCATTTTACTGGGGACACCTAGAGGTTAATGGATTGTTGCATACACTCAATGCAATCGTGCTCCCTACGAAAATGGATTTATCTTAGTTTTTCCTTATTCGAGGACAAATAAAAAGATAAGTGTGGGCGTATTTGATGTGCATGTAAATGTGCATATTTTTACCACCATATTGAATCTGTTTAAATTAAATTAATGATCATATTGGGTATTTTAACTTACTTTAACAAAAATCTGTACTAATTCCAAATTGTCACATATCCATCTCCATATAGGGGCAAAACGGTCTTTTGTGTGCATATATTTCTTTGAGAAAAATTAATTGGAAATTTATATATGTTTTTGTAGGAATTTTATCTCAAATATGAGTGGTTTCATGAAGCAATATGCACGCACAACGAAGATACAGAAGAATGAAGATGTAAATAATTCAAAGTGAAGAACATGGAGGACCCCACCTACCCACCACCTTAATGTACAAACTAGAGGCTAATGCACATGCTCATGGAATTAATGGCTTCATCTACACTTAAATGGGGATTATGACATGCTAATGATTACTTGGTGGCCACACTACCTCATGGCCATTTTGGGCATTCCCCAAAAATATGAATTAGAGTTTCATACATGTATAAATACCCATATGTTTCATGTAATCTCCTCCTCTCACTTAGTCTCTCTTCATTAGTTTAGGATCAAAATAAAACACAAGTCCTCTTTCTCTTTTCCATGGATACTTAGCCATTTTTACTTTATGTATTTTTCCTTTTTTCTATACAAAGTTAATTAGTGCTCTCATTCTTTTACATGCTTCTTTTTTATTTACTTTCATGTTAGTAGTGTAGATTTATTTTTCATGCAAGTAGAATAGTTTTGTTTCTTTACTTTGCTCTCTTTTTCCTTTTCTTTTTCTTTCATTGATGTTGCAAGTTATATTTGTTGTTTTGATAACAAATATGAGAGGCTAATCCCTTCAATTTAGGGGTAATGAAGTCTCTAATCATGTAGCTTCAACATTTTGATAATTATAGATCTCTTTTTGTGCTTAATGACAATGCTTGAAGTGGTTTAATTTGTTGTTTTTGTTTTGAATTTGATAGCCTATATTGTTAACACCAAATAGGCTATGCTTAAACAATTACTAACACAAATGCCTCTTCATCAAAATATGATTATGGCGTAAGAAAGTGATTTGAAATTCAAATTTGATGGTCTATATTTCTAATTAATAGTTAATAGGTCATACTTAAAATAGATTTCATTTTCAACTTTGTCGTCATTTTCATTAGAGTTAGTAAGTGGTTTAAAAGTTGTGTTATAGTTTGATGGCTTATGTTAAGCTAATTAATAGCACAAATGAGCCATACTTATGATAAACACATCATTTAAATTCACGTATGATCAAAAAAGAGAGATCATAGTTTCATAATTTGTTGAACTATATGATCTACAGAGCGGAATTATCTCTAAATTGTCATTAACTCTCACATTTTTATCACTTTCTTTTTGACATTTTTCTTATTTTCTAGCTAATCACACTCTTCAACTTTGGTTTAATTTGATTAAATAGAATTTTAAAATCATCAATTCCCTACGGATCGACCCGTATTAATCACGTGCTACATTCGTACACCGTGCCCTTGCGGTAATTTTAATTTTGAAAATTTTCAACAGTTTTCTATTTCCATAGAATTTCCGTCGTTAAACCGGGGTTCTGCTGTAGCCTTTGTGACCAAGTCCAATAGGTCATTAAGATTCTGTGTGGATTATCGGCAGTTGAATAAGGTGACTATTAGGAATAAGCATCCCTTGCCCCGTATAGACAATCTTTTTGATCAACTCCATGGAGCTTTTGTTTTCTCTCAGTTGGATCTGGCTTCTGGTTTCCACCAGCTAAGGGTAGCCGAGGACAGTATACCCTTGACTGCATTCAGAGGACCTGATTGTTTTTATGAGTGGCTGGTTATGCCTTTTTGGTTAACCAACGCTCCTGTCTATTTTATGGAATTGATGAACCAAGTTTTCCAGCATGTGCTGAACAAGTTCGTGCTCGTGTTCATCGACGGCATTCTCGTCTACTCCAAGTCTGAGGAGGAGCATAAGCAACATTTAGAGATAGTGTGGGGACTTTGAGGAGGCATGTCCTGAAGGCTAAATTTTCGAAGTGCCATTTCTAGAAGTCGGAAGTTAGATTTTTGGGGCATATCATATCTGGAGAGGGTATTTCTGTAGATCTGGCCAAGGTAGCAGCTATTCAAGAGTGGAAGCAACAACAGACTCCTACGGAAGTCTGTAGTTTTCTGTATTTAGCAGGGTACTATAGGAAATTTATCAGGGACCACTCTAAGATTTCTTCGCACTTCGCCAAGTTGACTAGGAAAGGAGTAAAGTTTAAATGGACCCCCAAGTATGAAGAGGCATTCCTAGATTTGAAGGCAAGGCTGACCAGTGCACCTGTTCTAGCTATTAATGATGGTAAGAGTAAGTTCAAAGTATACATGGATGCTTGTGGAGTAGGGCTGGATGTTGTGCTGATGTAGAATGAGAAAGTGATTACGTATGTGAGTAGGCAATTGAAGCCACATGAGAAGAATTACGCTACGAATAATCTGGAATTGTTGGCCATTGTCTTTGCTCTGAAGATCTAGAGGCACTATCTGTTGGGAGAGAAGTTTGAGCTTTTCACTAATCATAAACCTTTAAAATACCTTTTCTCCCAGAAGGATATGAATTTGAGGCAGCAGAGATGGGTAGAATTTTTGGCATCATATGATTTGGATATTCTCTATACTCCAGGCAAAACGAATGTAGTGGCGGATGCTCTGAGTAGGAATGCAGTTTTTGCTATTTTGGAAGTTGCTCCATCTCTACAGGAAAGGATCATAAGTAGTCAGATGAAGGATAGAACTTTTGAGGAATTGATTCTTGTAGCCAAGCAAGGTCGATATTCGGATTTCAAGATTGACGATCAAGGAGCTTTGAGGATCAACGGACGTTTATGTATGTCATATGTGGATGGATTGAAGCAGAAAGTATCGCGGGAAGGCCACAAATCAAAATTGAGTATCCATCTAGGGATCTCAAAGATGTATAAGGATATGAAGAGAGTTTTCTAGTAGCCAGGCCTGAAGAAGGATGTTGCTATCTTCGTCAATGGATGTGCGATCTGTCAGCAGGTTAAAGGTGATCAACAGAAGACCGCAGGATGTTGCAGCCTCTGAAAGTCCCAAAATGGAAGTGGGAAATGATATCAATGTATTTCGTCAACGGTTTTCCAAGGACTAGAAAAGGAAATGAAGGAATATCGGTAATCGTAGACCGGCTAACCAAGAGCGCTCATTTTATTCCTATTAAGGAGACCAGAACTGCAGCGTCTTTAGCAGAGATTTTCTTGAAGGAGATCGTCAGGTTGCACGGAGTGCCCATCAGCATAGTAAGTGACGTGACCCAATCTTTAGTAAATGTTGGGAAGCTCTGCAGACAACTTTGGGTACAAGATTGAGCTTAAGTACAGCCTATAATCCCCAGACCGACGAACAAACAGAAAGGCTGATCGTATTCTTGAGGATATGTTAAGGGCTTGTGTTCTGGATTTCGGTGGATCTTGTGAGGACCATCTGCATTTAGTGGAATTCTCATGAATTAATAGTTATCAGGTGAGTATTAATATGGCACCCTATGAAGCTTTGTACGAAAGACCTTGTAAATTACCGTCTTGTTGGGTAGAATCGAGAGATTGTCTTGTTCTTTGTCCAGATTTGATCCGAGAGGCATCTGCAAAGGTAGAGCTTATTAAGAAGAGAATGAAAGAAGAGTTATGCAGATAAGAGACGAAGGCAATTGGAATTCAAAGTTGGAGATTTGGTTTTGTCAAAGTTTCCTCGATAAAAGGAACGATCGGATTTGGAAAGATGGAAAACCTTGCCTCGAGATATATTGGACAATTCCGTGTGCTCGAGAAAATTGGTGCTTTGGCCTACATGGTTGAATTGCCAGTCCAGATGGCTGGGATTCACAATATTTTTCACGTATCTCACCTAAGGAAGTACGTGTACGACCCATCTCTAGTTGTGGAATCGGTAGTGCGGGAAGATTTATAGATCGAACCGGACTTAACTATAGTCAGGCATCCAGTCTAGATAGTTGATCAAGATGAGAAGCATCTCAGAAACAAAGTGGTGAAGCTGGTCAAGGTTCAATGGAGTGAGGATCCTAGAGATTGTACCTGGGAAACTCTAGATAGTGCTAGGAAAGCCTATCCGGATTTGTGTCAGGATAATTAGTAATATTTGTTTGAATGAATTGTTTATTTGGTTGTTAGTGTATGGTTGATATGTATGCTTGAATAGTTTGAAATAAAAGCTTTTGGATTATCTTTTGCTTTAAATTTCGGGGACAAAAATCTTTTAAGGGGGAGGAATGTGATATCTTGGAATTTCAAGCAAATAAATATATGATAATCTTGTTTTATAAAATATTTAAATGGAAAAATTATTCTTTTAAAAAAAATTATGTGTTTCTCATATGTGTATATATATATATATATATGTAAGTTGATTCTAAATAGAATTTGAATTTGAATTTGAAATTCAAAAGATAAATATCTTAAAAATAGATTGAATTTAAAAAACTAGTGTATATTTATGATTATTTATTTGAGTATAATTAGTTTTAAATCATTCTCTTAAAGATTTTATAAATATAAAACAACGGTAAAGTTTAAACATAAAACATAAAAACACATATTAATATATTAAATTAAATAGAAAAATATAAGTTATGTAAAAACATATTAAAACACGCAAAATAACAAATGTAAGATTAGTGGCATGCAATACAACAAGTGTCACGTTATTTATTTTCTTCTATTTTTAGAAATATTAGGAAATCAAGGCTATAAATATATATACCATTCTCTTCTCATATTCTTTTATTCAAACTAAAGAATCAAAATCTGTGAAAATTTAAAACTAGAAATTTAAAATCAAATGACAACTCTTTTAACTATCTCAAACCTGAGACATCAAAGCTTAGATTCGTTTCAACTTAAAACAAGATCATCTCAACAAAGATTTCTAGTTTCAAATTTCAAAAAGATCAGGCATCTCCTGCTCAAAACATCTCTATTCAACATCATATTATAGTGAGCAAACCTTTCTTAAAATCTTAAAATTGTTAAAGCTTGATTGCATGTGACAAATACTTGATGTATGTGGTGAAAAATTGTTGTATAGATGTAAAATTTGTCTGCATGTCTATGTGTGTGTGTGTATATATATATATATATATATATATATATATATATATGTAAATGTAGGTGTGCATGTCTAGAACAAGAATGTACCCCATGTTCTTGTTTTACAGGCTTCAAAACTTTTCAAAAATCAAGATGTCATCCTCTAATTCCTTTTAGACTTTGTTGTTCAAACAAAAACTGTTTAAATTTGTAAGATCTTAATTTTAAAAGTAGTTCTAAGTATAATTAGTTCATAGATTTCCGAAAAATTAAAATATGCACTAAAAACCCAAAGTTTGTCAAAATTTGATTTCAACAATTTAGCGTTTCATGTATATAATATGATTTGTCATTGAATACTATGATTTTTAAAAGAAAATCATGATTTTTAAGTATGTAATTTGAGAGAACTTGCGGGTTGAACTGAGTTTGGGTTTTGGGCATTTTCTGGTGAACGGAGGGTGCTGTATGGTCGGGATCACTGCTGGAGGTAGAGGCGAGGTAGGCGATCTTGGGAAAAATGGTAGGTGGTTCAATCGACCACCGTGGCAGCGGCCAATCTTCGGAGTAGGGTTTAAGCTTGGTTTTTGGTTGAGGTTGGGTAGTAGGTTGCTACATCGTCATTGGAGCACCAGAGTTCATCGGAGGTGGGGGAAAAGGTGCGAGGTTGGTCGGTGAAGGTTTGGACGGAGTCTCGAGGATTCTGGTAGTCGGAGGTGTTAAGTCGAGGTGGATCTTGGATGAAAGTTTTTGTCCCAGTTAGTCAAGATTTCTCAATTTCGGTTTAGTGTATATGTTGAAGTTCAGGTGGTCAGAATCGGAGGTGGAGATGGTCGTCGATGTGCTGGAGGTAGCATCGTGGTCGGAGTCGCTTCGTTCATCGGTGCACGTGCATGAGGTTTTGGTCAGTGGTTTGGGAAAGAAGGTTGTGTCTCAAGTGGGATCTCGGGGTAGCAGTTGTGAGAGATGCGGATTACGGATCTTAAGGCTAGAATTAACACTAGAGGGGGGTGAATTGTGTTTTAAAGAATTACTAAATCTTTTTGAATTTATGTTAATTTGAACACAAATGTATGCAATATTCAGACACAGATATGATCACAGAATCAAACACAGATGCAAATATAAAGTAAAAGTAATAAAGGAAAGAACACACTGGATTTTATACTGGTTCAGAGTTACCCTACATCCAGTCCCGCACACAAGTACGGATTTCCTTTCAAAATCAATTTTTACAATTACACCCTAGATATCAAGGCCACGAGGTACATCACTCCAAACTCACAATCCTCTGGGTAGAGATACTTGATTTTACGGGCAACAAGTTCACCAAATTGATTTCAGAGGCTACAATCACACCTTTTCTTGCTTGATTGATTTCACAGGCCACAATCACACCTTTTATCACTTAGTTTATTATGAAGAAGCCTATAACTCTGAATAGCACTAAGGATCTTGTTGAGATAGTGATAGGGAATCAAACCAGAGATGATCTAGTTAGATTCAATGGTGATTTCGGCAGAGTAATGATAACAATATGTATAAAGAAATGTGGAAGAAGAAGAGGAGTGAAATCAGAGAAAATATGAATATAAATTCGTTCAAAAAAACCCCTATTTATAGTAGAACAATAGCCATGTCCACTCGTGAAAGGATATGACGAATAGACACTTCCTCTGAAATTCAAATTTTTGAAACAAACTGCCACCTTGTCGACAAGCGTACCATGGGGTTGTCGACAGGCCTAAGCAATTTTTGGTGATTTGTTTTTCTTTGAAAATAACTTTCATCCTGTATTAAAACTATTTTAATCTTTATAATATACTTAATTATAATTAAAATACATCTATAAGTATAGAGAAATATATATATATATATAATTTTACGGTAATTTAATATTTAAATCTAAGTATAAATATTAAAAGTTAAATATATTATAATTGAAAGATAGCTTAAAACTAAGGATAATTTGATTTTGAAGATAAAGATTATTTTGAGGATAAATGTATTTTAAAACCAGGATAGATGTTTTTGATCTTTTTAAAAGGAAGATTTTGAAATCATTTTGAAAATAAGATATAATTTTGTAAAACATTTGAATAAAAGTTAGTGGATACAAAACAATGTTCCACTAGATTTTTCGCAGGTTCCATCCTACTTAGGGTTCAATCCCTTTAACGGGATCGAAGTGGATTCCATTCCATGAATAAATTGAATTTTTAGATGCCAGTGCTTTTCTTGGAGTTTTAACAAAATTCCTAATTAAATTACTTATTATTTAAATCTTGAACTCTTGATAGCCTTGATACTCATGGGTCTTCAATCTTGATATCTTGAATCTCTATACTGTACAGTCTTCATTCTTGGTACCTACATGGTTAAATCCTGCATATACATATATATCTAAACTACAATGTTAGTATTTATATTTTATAACAATTCCTAAGTTTTTGTCATCAAAACCATCGTCTCAAGGACTAACAATCTCCTCCTTTTTGATGATTACAACCTTTGTTTATAAAACATTACTTCTATCCTAATAACTCCCCCTAAACCTAATAACTCCCCCTTAATCTATGCATAACTATCCTACTTTATAATACTCCCCTTTATCATCAACAAAAATTAACTCAAAACTATATAACTTCCCCTTAATCTAATAATATATGACATGTGATTATAGTGATAGTGTTATCATAAATAATCAATGCTTAATTCTAATACTAAAACTTAGTCCTAAACTACTAACTATCCTAACTAAGAATCTATATATGATAATACTTATAATAGTGATAATGTGAGAATTCAAATATAGGAACACAAATCATTTGTTAATTATATATTGTTATATTTACATTGCATAGAGAACGTAAGTAAGAACATACAACAATAGGCAAGAGAGAAAATAAACATTTGTGTGTCCATGAAAATGTGAGATCTATGAACCGAATAATTTGGGTAGTGGGAACAGAAATTTCTATGTTGTTTGACTAGATTTCCATCCTTGTCAAAGCAAACTTCGCCAATGCAAACGACTTTGTCGTCATCTTCAGCGTGCTCTTCTTCCATGAGGGCTTCTTCTTCTTCTTCCTCGCTGTCTTCTTGCACTTGATCTTCTGAAGATTCTTCATTAATCAAGATCCGATTAGCGTGATTATCCATTAGAAACTTTTGCAAATTTCTAAGGATTTGCCTTGTCGTTCTTGTTCTTTGGCCATTCTAAGTTGCACCACTTGAATTTCAGTCATTAGTTCCAGTGCATCTTTCAAGGAATTCTCCATTTTCATCACTCGTGCAAGCATTGTTCAGTGAAATGGTCCAGCAGAAGGAGAAGGGGACGAAAAGGTTGAATTTTTATTTGATTTGGAAGAGGAGGCCATTGTTTTATTGTTTTCAAAAGTTAGAACAGAGAAAGAACAGGAAGAATGAATAAAATTTTGAAATAAGAAGAATATATAACCACTTATTCAAATTTTGGTAGGAAAATTTCGAAAAATAAAAAATCGTTTTATGTCGACTGGGGTAGGAGGGGGTTGTCGGCATGGTACCTATATTTCTAGTATTTGATTTTTAATTTAATTGTTTTTTAATTATACTTTGTTATTTATATCTATATTTCAGTTATTGAACAAATATCCTATTCTCTTCTTAATTTAGTAAATATATATTCATTTGAAGGTTTTGTTAAGATATCAGCAATTTGGTTCTCGGAATTGATATAATGGAGAGTAGTTACTTCCTTACTTATATTATTGCCGAGAAAATGATGTCTGATATAAATATGTTTAGTTCGAGCATGATGAGTAGTATTTTTGGATAAATTTATTGCACTAGTATTATCACAATAAATTGGTGATTTTAAGATATTTAAACCAAGATCTTTTAAAGTTTGTTGCATATATATTACTTGAGAACAAGCCAAAGCATCAGATTATACTCTGCTTCAGTTGTTGATAAAGAAACTGTGTTTTTCTTTTTACTGAACCAGGAAATCAGATAATGCCCCAAAAAGTGATAAGTTCCACTTGTACTTTTTTGGTCTGATTTACAACCAGCATAATCAGCATCACAGTAGGATATTAAGTCAAAAGAATCATTTTTAGGATAAAATAATCCATAATCAAAGGTGTGTTTAAAACATATCTTATGATACGTTTTACAGCTTTTAAGTGGGTCTCTTTAGGTTGGGATTGATATCTTGCACAGAGACAAACACTATGCATGATATCAGGTCTATTAGCAGTGATATGGAGTAGTGATCCAATCATTCTTCTATATAATTTTTGATCTACATCTTTCGAGAGATCTTCTTCACTTAGGTACTCATTGGTTGCCATGGGAATGAGTTTTCCACTTGTAGTAGTCAAACCAAATTTACTAACTAGGTCTTTAGCATATTTTTCTTGACTAATAAAGATACCATTATCTAATTGTTTTGTTTGCAATCCTAGAAAGAAGTTTAATTCACCCATATGACTCATTTCAAACTCTTTTTCATTATTTCAGAAAATTATTTATTCATTTCAAAATTAGTTGATCCAAAAATGATATCATCTACGTAGGCTTGTACTTGTTGAATATCATTTTTATTTATTTTAATAAAAAGACTATTATCTACTTTAGCAATTTCAAAGTTTGATTGTAATAAGTAATATCTTAGTCTATCATACGAGGCTCTAGGAGCTATTTTTAGACCATATAGAGCTTTCTTAAGTTTGTAAACATGATTTGGCAATTTTTTATTTTCAAAAAGTGGTGGTTGTTCAACATATACTTCCTCTTTTACAAATCCACTTAAACGGGCACTTTTAACATCCATTTGAAATAACTTGAAATTAATATGATTTTCGAAAGCAAGTAGAATCCTAATGGCTTCTAATCTTGCTACGGAAGCAAATGTTTCATCACAATCTATTTCTTCTTCTTGACAGTAACCTTGGGCGACTAACTGGGCGTTATTTCTAACAAACTCTCCTTGTTCATTCATTTTATTTTTATAAACCCATTTAGTTCCAATTATAGTTTTATTTTCAGGTCTAGGAACAAGTTTCCAAACATCATTTCCGGTGAATTGGTTTAGTTCTTCTTGTATAACCAAAATCCATGAATCATCAGTTGATGCTTCTTTTGGATTTTTGGGTTTAATAGTTGATATAAAGGCTACATTACTCATTTTACATAGTTGATTTCTAGTTGTAACAACAGATTGCATATCTCCTAGTACATTTTTATAGGATGATCTTTTAAAATATTAATCTTTTTATTAGGATGATTAATTTCATTATTACTTTTAGTTGACTCTTGATTTTGAGTGATTAAATCCTCTTCATCATTTGTATCTTCAAAATTTTCAATACTTTCATCGAATGAAACATGCATTGTTTCTTCGATAGTGTTAGTTCTTAAATTAAACACTCTGTATGCTTTACTTCTATTAGAATATCTGACAAAGATACCTTTGTCGGATTTAGGATCAAATTTATCTAAGTTATCTTTTGTATTTAAAATAAAACATTTACTTCCAAAAAATTTAAAATAAGATACCTTAGGTTTCTTTGAGTAAAGAAGTTCATAAGATGTCTTATCAGTTAAAGGTCTAATTAAAATTCTACTTAAAATATAACAGGTGGTAGCAACTGCTTCTACCCAAAAATACTTTGGTAATTTACTATCCGAAAGCATAGTTCTCGTACACTCTTGAATCATCATATTTTTACGTTCGACTACTCCGTTTTGTTGTGGAGTTTTTGAAAATGAAAAATTGTGAGTTATTCTCTTTTTATTGCAGAATTTCTCAAACTTTTCATTTTCAAATTCACCACCATGATCACTACGGATGGTTATAATTTTTAGAGAAAGTTGATTTTGAATCTTTTTTGTAAATTTCTTAAAACATTCAAAAGTATCACTTTTATGTTTCAAAAACATTGTCCATGTAAATCTAGAATAATCGTCTACAATTACAAAAACATATTTACTATGATTTATTGATAGAATTTGAGATGGACCAAATAAATCAAGATGAAGTAATTCAAGATGTTTTGAAGTTGAAATCATATCTTTTAATTTAAAGGAACTATTTCTAAGTTTTTCTAATTGACATGCATCACATAAACTATCTACTTTAAAATTCATTTTAGGGAGACCTCTTACTACATCATGTTTTGACATTCTAGATAAGAGTTTGAAATTCAAATGCCCAAATCTCTTATGCCAAATCCAAGGGTAACTTGTATTTGCCAAAAGACACAGGTTATCATTTGAAACTTTCATACTGAGAATATAAATATTATTTTTCCTAATTCCCTCAAATATTATGGTTGAATTATTATCTTCAATGTGACACTTATCTTTTTCAAATTTAATTTTATATCCTTTATCGCAAAGTTGACTAATACTTAGAAGATTATGTTTCAGATTCTTAACTAGAAAAACATTAGTAGTAATAGGAGTTTTAGAGTTACCGACTTTGCTGATGCCAATCACATATCCTTTTGAGTTGTCTCCAAAGTTAACCAGTCCACCGTCTTTGTATATTATATCATTCAGCATATCTGGTGTTAACTCCTCTATTTCATGACTCAACGACCTAAGGGTATAAGCAACCGAAGGAATTATAGCGTGAACAAGCTAGCAGGGACGAAGTTAACACGACCTAACGATCTAAAGTTATCACGACCTAATAACCTAAGGAATAAAGCAACTCAGCGAACTAACGGGTTAGAATGTCCAGCGACCTAACAATCTGAAGAATAAGCGAGCTAACATGGATGCAAGACCAACAGCCAGTTAGTGTGGCAATAACTTAGCGATATGCTCGACCTAACGAGTTAGCGACCTAAAGACCCCTAACGACCTACGACCTAATGGGTTAAGACAGTGTGAGGCCGCATACATACTACCTCTTCGTTAGGTCGCTCGCGACCTAAATGGACCGAGGTAACTCCATAAGCCGCAACTTCTTATGCCGCTTCTCTCCTAGGTCGCTAGGACCTACCAGTTTGTTCAAAGAGACCAAGTGCAACAAAGATGAGCCATAGCTCGTATCCCTTAGGTCGCTCACGACTTACGACCTAACCCCTATGTCTCCTACGACCTATAGCACAGCTAACCAATGTCGTTCATGACTTACGACTTACCCTAGGTCGCTCACGACCTATAGCACAGCTAACCAAGCCCCTAGGTCGTTCACGACTTACGACTTACCCTAGGTCGCTCTCGACCTATGCCTTGTCCAGAAATTTCCTATAAATACCATGCCTACACCACCGAAGAGGGGACCTTTGGCTCATTTTTGGAACGCCTATACTCTGCTGATTTGTCGACTCATCCGACACCTCAAACATCAAAGATACCTCAGTGAACTTCAAGAAGAAATCTAAAACGTTCGACATGGATTCAAAGAGTTATTCTACATCGGAGTTCTAGCTATTTGTCTTAGTAATGTTGTAATCGAAGATTATTGTAAAGTTGTAATCGATTCTGCAATAAAGAAGATTAAAGTGGATGTAGGCTTAACTTGTAGCCGAACCACTATAAAACTGTTGTCTCTTTACTGTTTTTCTGTAATTCCTGCTTATTTCTAATTCCCGTATTGACGGGTGGTGCTTTCACTTTTTCTCTACTTACACCGGGGTGTTAGCGTTAAATTTTAGCGTTAACATTTTTGGTGCTTCCATTGAGAACCCAACTCAGGCTACTTTCATCATTGCTTCGCAAAAGTTTGTTGAAAGAATCTCTCTCAAAACCAGAAGTCTATCAGAGATTATGGCTTCCGGAAGAAAGCGCAGATCTATTAGATCCAATGATTTTCATGACAATACTGCCACTTCTCCTCCGTTAAGTCAAACAGCTCCAAGTGTTGGAATTACACGAGCGGAGTTAGATGCTGCAGTTTTTGGGCTATATCAGCAAATGGAAGCCCAAAACACTTTAATGTATGAAAGGTTGAACGCTTTGCTTGGAGCTAACCATCAACCAGTGAATAATGAATAAAACTTTGCCGATGATGTTCATAATGTTGAAGCAAGAAATGTTCCTCAAAGGGCAGCTGGCCCCGTTGAAGGGACACTTCCCCAAGCTGGAGATCTAGGCCACAGCCAACCCTCCGCGAACGCTTGTCAAGACAAACTTCCGAGAAAATGGCTGACGTCTGTCCCGTAGAGCCTCTAAATGATGAGGAATACTTCTTTGGAATGGTTTGACAAATCATGAAAGAGAGCATGTAGAGGGATGAAGATGAAAAAGAATGGGGATTCGCTCCGAGCAAGACTCCGTTCACCGAGAGAATTCTGAAAGCGGAATTTCCAAGGAAGTTTGCTCCCCCCACCATTCCGTCTTAACAGGGGACAAGCGACCCTAATCAATTCTTGTACAAGTACGACTGGCACATGACAGGTGCCAGGGCATCAGATGAGATCAAATGCCGGCACTTTCCGGTATACTTGGAAGTAGTGGCTCTACTTTGGTTTACAAAGCTACCAGCCCGATCTATAGACAAGTTCTCCAGCTTAACTCGGATGTTCAAGGAACAATTCAGATTGTATGCTTCAAAGGCGAAGGACATAATGTCACTGTCCAGCCTGGAACAAAATCCCGGAGAATCTATTAGTTCTTTCTTAAACCGCTTCAACATAGCTTTGGCTGAAGTGGATAATGCAGAGCCATGTATGATTTTGACATACTTGATGAGGGCAATCGACAAATCGAGTGAATTCGAAAAGTGGCTGAAGTTGAAAAAACCAAATTCGCTTGAGAAATTCTATAAGAAAGCTGATGAATTCATGCGCTTGGAAAGCCTTCAAGCACCGGCCAAGGTGGTATCGACAGAGGTTGGAAATAATAATGTAGCTCCAAATAAGAAGGAATCTGGTACACAGAAGAGGGAAAATGATGGTGGGAAGAAGCAAGGAAATGTGAAGAAAAATCATCTTTTTAACTTCACTCCTTTAACCGACACCCCAGAGAAAATTTTCTTTGCAACTAAGGACACTGTCGAATACCCCACACCAGCTAAATTGAGGCTTGGGAAAAATGCTGAGAAAAGTGGAAGATTCTGCCGATTCCACAATCAACCCGGCCATGATACTAATGAGTGCCGCCTTTTGAAGAACTTGATTGAGGAGCTATTGAAAGAAAATAAACTTCAGCAATATGTGAAGAGGAACAGGAACGACCCAACTTCTTCAACTCAGGGGCAACATGTCCCTGTCCATCATCCCAGCTCGAGTAAGAGGGCGGCAACGCATGAATCAGAGAGGCCTGTTATTAACGTAATTACGGGAGGTCCTCACCAACAGGAAGAAGCTGGGGCGAGATGGAAAGATATGCCCGTGCCTTGAAGTACGCACCAGTAGAAGAAAGTATTTTTGTGTTGGAAGATGTTGCACCATTGAAGCAGCAGAAAACTTTTAATGATGATATTGTGTTCAGGGCCAGGGACTCCATGGGTGTTGAAGCTCCTACCATGGATCCCTTGGTCATCTCTGCAGGCATTGGGCCGGCTATTGTAAGAAGAGTGCTTGTTGATTGCGGCGCTTCTTGTAATATTCTCTTCAAAAAGACGTTCGATCAAATGAAAATTCCAATGGCTGATGTTCAAGCTTCATCGCAGAAAGTTATTGGGTTTACTGGGGAACCGAAGCAGCCAATTGGAACTATTGACTTGTTCGTGGAGCTTGGAGAGGGGCAGAAAAAGGTGGTTCGAAAATAGACTTTTGTAATTGTTGATGAATTTTCTGCTTACAACGCCTTCCTAGGCCGACCAACTCTTGCAGCGTTTAAGGCAATTCTCGCCCCGTGGCGCCTTACCATGAAATTCCCCATTGATAATGGAGTCGGTGTTATTAAAGGGGATCAGAATGCTGGGCGAGAATGTTATCTTATAGAGTTGCGCGAAGCAAGGAAGAGAGAGATGGGAAAAGATGCGGCGGCCCCAGTCCGCATCAAAGAATCAACCTTGTAGCAATTACAGGGTGGACCCTGCGCTGGCGAGCATAGTGGTGCACGAAAAGAAATGCATCCTAGAAAATCCAGTGCAGGGGAGAATAGAGTGGTGCCAGTGGAGGTAACGGTGCCAGTACATGTTGACCCGAAAGACCCTAACAAGTTGCTGAATGTGGGTTTGCAACTTAATGCGACGGTTCAGAATATTTTGATATCATTCTTGGAAGCAAATCTGGATGTATTTGCTTGGACTCATGCTGATATGTGTGGAATATCCCTAGAAGTTGCAGTACATACTCTGAATATTGATCTGAAGTTTACACCTGTAAAGAAGAAAAGAAGAACCCAGGGTCCTGAAAGGTCAGCAGCATTGAAGGAAGAGTTAGATCGGCTCATGGAGAATGGCTTCATTAGGGAGTCTATTTATCCGAATTGGGTTTCAAATCCAGTACTGTTTAAGAAAGCTAATGGAAAGTGGTGAGTATGCATCGACTTTTTAGATTTAAACAAAGCCTGCCCCAAAGACTGCTTCCCGTTACCCAGGATAGATCAGTTGGTGGATGGAACAGCTGGGCATGAATTGTTATCTTTTATGGATGCTTACTCCGGGTATAACCAGATCATGATGCATGAGCCAGATCAGGAGGACACGAGCTTCATCACCGATGTTGGTCTCTACTGCTATAGAGTCATGCCCTTCGGACTTAAGAATGCAGGGGAAACTTACCAAAGACTTGTTAATACTATGTTCAATCGCAGATTGGTAAGACTATGAAAGTTTATGTTGACGATATGCTGGTGAAATCAAAGAAGGCAGTAGACCATATGGATCACTTGGCAGAGATGTTTGCAGTCCTCCGAAAGTACAGAATGAAGCTTAATCCTTTGAAATGTTCGTTTGGGGTGGATTCTGAAAAGTTCTTGTGTTTCATTGTGAGTTCTAGGTGCATTGAAGCCAATCTAGCTCAGATTGCTGCCTTAAGAGAAGTCAAAGCTCCTAGAACGAAGAAGAATTACAAAGTCTCAATGGAAAAGTCGCTGCCTTGAGTCGGTTCATTTCTAAAGCCATTGATAAATGCATTCCGTTCTTTGATGCTCTGAAGAAAGGAAGGAAAAACTTTGACTGGACTCCTGAATGCCTTAAAGCTTTCGATGAGTTGATTCGTCATATGGAAACGCCTCCAATACTTTCTAAGCCCGACAATGGTGAAGATCTTTTCGTATATTTGGCAATCTCATCTCATGCTCTCAGTGCAACGTTGGTACGGGAAGACGCAAAAATTCAGTGCCCGGTTTATTATATCGGCAAAAGATTCACTGGGGCAGAGATGAATTATACTAAGTTGGAAAAGCTCGCCTATTGTCTACTGATTGCATCAAGAAAATTGAGGCCATATTTCCAAGCTCATCCTATCAAAGTCCTCACTGATCAACCTCTGAAGCAAGTCCTGTTTCGTCCTGAGACTTCGGGTCGTCTTCTGAAGTGGAATATTGAACTCAGCCAATTCGACATCACTTATCATCACCGGAGGGCAATCAATGGACAAGTTTTAGCAGATTTCATCGCAGAATGCACAGATAAAGGTGATAGTGAGGAAAAGGTGACTGATAATACCCCAATTCGATGGAAATATATGTTGATGGTGCGAAAAACGATTACTGTTTCGGATCTAGGGTCGTGCTTGAAACCTTTGAAGGGCGGTCATTGTGCTATGCATTGAGATTAGAATTCCCTTCGACAAACAATGAAGCAGAATATGAAGCTCTTATTGCTGGCTTGAAGATTGCTAAAGAACTGAACATCAAAGTGTTGCAAACCTTCAGTGATTCCCAGCTTATTGTATGCCAAGTCAAGAAAGAATTCAAGATTAAAGGAGGTAATCTGTCTGCTTACTTGTCAAGAGCCTGGGAACTTCTCGATGATTTCGATCATTATACGATAAGTTATATACGTCGGGAAGAGAATATGAAGGCAGATTCTCTCGCTAAGTATTCAAGCACTGGCGAAGCTCAATTAATGGGATTGGTTCCTATAGAATCTTGTTGGGCCCGAGTATTGATGAAGTGGAAATTGACTGGATCGTGACTGTTTCGCAAGAGCAGGAGTCGTGGATGACTCCAATCAAGGAATATCTACTTAACGGTTCCCTTCCAGAAAATTCAAAGGAACATCAAAAGATGTTAAGGAAAGCCTCAAGATATGTAATTCAAGACGGTTAGTGGTACATACGGGGATTCTCAATGCCATTACTCCGATGTGTAACCAAGGAAGAAGCTAGGACAATTTTAGCTGAAGTGCACGGAGGAGAGTGTGGGGATCATTCAGGTGGTCAAACTCTAGCAAAGAAAATACTCCGCTATGGGTATTTTTGGCCAGACATTAATCGTGATGCTGCTAGCTACGCTCGAAAGTGTGGCGATGCCAGAGATTTGCAAAAATCCCAAGAGCACCTTCCACCGAGCTAACACAGATGGTCAGTCTGTGGACATTTGCTATTTGGGGAATAGATCTCATTGGGCCTTTGCCAACTGCCAAGTCCAGAATCAGATATGCTATTGTTGCTGTTGATTATTTTACTAAATGGGCTGAGTCCGAACCATTAGCTACTATTACCTCTAAAAAAATGATAAACTTTGTGACTAAAAATATCATATGCAGGTATGGTGTGCCTCAAAAGATAATCACAGACAATGGTACCCAATTCGAAAGTGAAGAGTTCCAGGATTTTTGCAAGCGATTCAAGATTCAAAAAAGCTTCTCAGCAGTGGCTCATCCGTAGGCAAATGTGCAAGTGGAAGCAGTGAACAAAATTATCAAGTCAACCATCAAAAAACAGTTGGAAAAAGCAAAAGGTGGTTGGGTTGATAAGCTGCCACTAGCGCTATGGGCATACAGAACTACCCACAAAAATGCGACTGGCACACTCCATTCTCACTAGCATATGGATCGGAAGCAATGATTCCGGTAGAAATAGAAGTCCCTTCACACAAAAGAATTCTTTTCAACCAAACCGAAAACGAAGAGTTGCAACTTGAAGAATTAGACTTCCTTGATGAAAGAAGGGAAGAGGCTCAGCTCAGAATTGCAGCCCATCAGCAAAGAATTGCCCGGAACTTCAATTCCAAAGTTCACCAACGCAGCTTTGAGATTGGGGATCTAATCTTGAAAAGGATCATGACAACAACAGGAGTGTTTGCGCCAAATTGGGAAGGGCCGTATGTCATAGGCAAAAACTTCTTGATGGCACTTTCAAACTCACAACTGTCGAAGGAGATCCAATTCCAAGGGCTTGGAACAGCATCACCTGTGTCCATATTATACTTGAAAGCTTTGCCGAAATACTGTAAAAGAATGGTGGATGTATGATTCTTGTATTGAAAGCCAATGTAAAGCCAGTGCAAGTGAATAATAAGAACTATAAAGTGAATGTAGGCCCCGTTCTTAGCTGAACCACTATAAATCTTGTGTTCTCTACTATTATAAAATGCCTGTTTTATTTCGATATGTAAAGTACTTTAATTGTATTGCTAAAATGTCGATTTAATATTGCAGGCCATTAAAACAAAGCTTACCCATCACAAGACCAAGCGATCCCTGACATCACTCAACAAACGAATGTTAAGCCACAAATTCCACATTCAAATCCTATATAAGAAGTGCTTCAAGCAAACAGTTAGTGATTCTGCCGGAGGTGGGCCCTTGCTAACTAATCATGATCGTTTGTGCAAACGAACATCCGATTAAGTAGCCTGTGTCTGCCCCAATGAACTCTCTTAACAATGAAGTACACTTCTTTGGATAAAACAAACTACTTGCAAAAGAAAAGAATGTGCTTGAAAATGATAACAGGGAGTCGCTGATATGAGCAAATGGCGAAAAGACATGGGCGAGCAGGCACGAAACAGCCAAAGACCTCTTCGGAGGCACAAGCCCTCTTCGGAGGCACAACTCTTCGGAGGATAAAGACCTCTAACAGGGCATTCCAGAAAAAGAAAGTTCTCTTTCTCAACCAAAAAAGATTGGTGGAATGACCGGAGGCACCTTCCCAAGTGGAAGGCACAGGGCCCTTGTTAACTAGTTACAATCGTTTGTGCAAACAAACAACCAATTAAGTAACTTGCGTCCGCCCTGTGAATCCATCCAACCATGAGAAAGGAACTTCCAGGAAAAAGCCCTACTCGGAGGCACACATTTCACCGGGATTTGAAGTAGACACTTCATAAGAGTTGAAATGTGAAAAGCCCTCTTCGGAGGCCCATTTCACCAGAGTTGAAATGCTAAAAGCCCTCTCCGGAGGCACACATTTCACCGAGATTTGAAGTAGACACTTCACAAGAGTTGAAATTTGAAAAGCCCTCTTCGGAGGCCCATTTCACCAGAGTTGAAATGCTAAAAGCCCTCTCCGGAGGCACACATTTCACCTAGACTTGAAGTAGACACTTCACAAGAGTTGAAATGTGAAAAGCCCTCTTCGGAGGTCCATTTCACTAGAGTTGAAATGTAAAAAAACCCCTTCGTAGGCACACTACCCCACATAAAAAGAAAGAAAGCGAAAAGCCCTATTTGGAGGCGTACTTCTACTTTCCAGAAAAGATCAATCTCTCCATAATGAGAAGATTTTTCTCCGAAGATTGAAGTACCAAATCAAAGCCTTCTTTTGAAGCCCACTTCACCGCACAGGAGAATTCACTACTTTTCTTTTTAAAAAAAAAGAGAAAAAGAGTGATCATCTCCAAAAGTTGAAGTGTAGAAATTTTTCCTAAAAAAGAGAGAAGACTTCTCCATTAAAAGGCGCATTCTACTAAATCATAGAAATATTCCCTTAAAATGGAAATTTTTTTCTCTAAAGTATGGATGCAAGCCTCCTTAAAATGGAAAAGTTGTTCTCCAAAGAAAGAGTACAAGTCTTCTCGAAACAGAAGAGTTGTTCTCCAAAATTTTGCCAATGTGAAAGAGATTGCAATAAACCGCTGTATAGGGGCAATATAATATAGTTACATTCATAAAAGCAATGCTCAAGCAACATACCACAGACTTACTGCAACATCACACAAAGAAAATAAAGAAACTTGTATGAAAAAGAAGAATAATGCATTCTCAAATACAGACAGAAGTTTGTACAAGTAAAAGAATCATTTTATTCCATACTATGAAAATTTTATACATGTGCAGGTTTCAAAATAAAAGAAGGCGGGGACCGGTACCTGCACAATCTCCGGTCAACACAAGCCTTTATACATACAAGCAAAAAGCAAAAAGCAAAAAGCAAGACGAAAAACATAGGACCAAACCCATCACTTCTTCTTCCTGCCACGTTTGGAGCTCTCACTTGGTCGGATGATTAACTTTTTGGGTCGGCAGAGTAGGGGAAGAAGGAGACTGAGGTGCAATTGGATCTTCTTCTGCTTTTTCTTCGCTGGCAGAAACTTTCCTCTTTTTCTTTGAGATTCCATGCTTCTCCTTCTTCCTTGAAGAAAACTCACTGCCCGGAGTGAAAAGTGCAGACGACTTTATGTCATCAGAAATAGTTTGCTCCTGAGTTTTTTTCGCCTTCTTCAGGTTCCTCGGCCTTCTGTTCTTGTGAAGCGACCGGGTCATCCAAGCCTTGAAGAGCTTCTATCTGCTCCTCTTGTGACCCCGGTTGAGAAATGGAAGGAGAAGTAATCTTAAGAGGCGGAGAGGGAACAGCTGGAAGAGGGGAAGTCTGAACAACACTTGGCGCTTTCACTACAGGAGAAAAGAAGTTAAAATCGGTATCTCTCATAAAGAGAGGAGAAAGTGGCGCGTCAAGATTTAAGTAATAATCAAAAAGTTCATCAAACTCATATGAAGTAACAAGCACCCCACTTGAGCAAGATCATCATCGAGGTTACATGGAGAAGTAGGCTTTATTACGTCAACTTCAGAGTCTGGTGCTTCAGTGCTTTCTTGAATCTCATCTCCAGTGCGAGCGGTTGCACTTTCAATGACAGCTTTAGCAGGAGGTGGAGATGGAAACTGGAGCCAACAATATCGATGTCGGCCGAAATCGAAGGTTGAACTGAGTCGGTTGAGGTTGCCTTCCCTAAATGTTCACCTTCCGCCATTCCGGCTCACTCTTTAGCGAGTTGCTCCTTTCCCCTGGCAAGAGCAGCACAAGCATCATCATCTAGATAGTGCGCCGCTAAATCTGCTTCAGCATATCCAGTGCCTCCAAGCATATCAAGTGCATCTTCCCACACTTCGGCCAAAGTGATTTCGTACTTCGAACCCAAAAACAAAAGGCTACCGCGCCCCAAGACACAGTGTATATAAAACTCGAATAAAGTAGAGCTGATATTGTCTTTAGTTGCCTTATGAGATTCTTCGGCTGCTGCTTTGCCGGCGATAGTGTCATCGCGCTCTTTTTCAACTTTAGAAAGTCGAGCTTTTAACATTGCAATTTCCATGTCCTGGGAGCTGGTTTTTTCTCGCAATGTCAGTTCGGTAGCTTTCTACAACTCTCTGCCGTGCTTCAAATTTAGCTTCAGCGTCTCTCTGTCCGGCATGAGCATCTCTCACCTGTTTTTGAAGCACTTCTTCTTTTTGAGAATAATAAGTGGAATAAGTGGCAAGCTCCTCTTTGAGTTTCTCAATTTCCGCTTCAAGCTTCTCAATGTAAGCGGCGATGCTCTTCATCTCTACATCATGCTGATCGAGAGTTTTTTGCCACTCGGATTTATCATTTTCCACAGTCAGCATGGCTTCGAGATTTGCGCGGTTTACTCTTTGAAGCTCGTCAACAATGCCAACTAGACATTCTCTCAACATCGAGTTTGACGGCATCAAGATTTCGCAACATAGCTTGCTTGTCGATTGGGACCAAATCAAGATCTAAACGCACTCCTTTTAAGCACCAGTGCGGAAACTGGCTTTGAAGAGTAGCCGGGCCCTGTCCAACTTGATACGGGGGCCTACTGATGATTGTTTGAATAACAGATCTTTGAAGGGCAGGAGAGATGGAAGGGATTTCCAAAGAGATGGGAGAGGCGAGCTTTTCATAAATTTTAGATGCTGGCTTTTCGCCAAGTTTGGCCCGTTTACTCGGATCTTCAGCGACATTACTTTGCCCTTTGTCATCACGAGATTTTCGTTTGTGACAATCATCCTCTTTCTGGGAAGAATCATGTCGTTCATCCCTTCTACCGTAGCGTTCTTCATAAGCATGCCTCTCACGAGCTTTTCTTGCAGCTCTTTCTTCGTCGGTCTCCCAGGAGGCAGGAAGATACCTCTTGAGGTAATAGGAGTCGTGTCTTCCGTAGTGCTGGAAGTCATCGTAATATGAGCTTCTTCGCCTCATTGGAGAACATGAAAGTAAAGAAGAGACAAAACTAAAGAATCTTTGAAGTAAAGAAGCAGATAAGTGCTGAAAAATCCTAAGTGTGTGTAACATGCAAACTACGCGCGTCAAACTACAAACCACTCCTCGGTTGGGGGGTGATGACGGCTTTTACAGCAAGTGTCAACTCTTGGGCTGATGGAGTTCGTTGCAAGACAGATGTCGCTTCAACTACTGGAGAAATAACTTTTGTAGTAGTGGTATCGTCTTTAAAGAGCTCCTGTGAAGTAATCATCAAGTCGCTCAATCCCTCAAAAATATCGTCACCATCATGCCCAGCGGGACCCTTCCCCTCAGCTCCTTCATCAGCAGTCTTCCCGGATTGGTGAGGAGGTTCCTCTTCCTCAATGACCGGGGAAAGTGCAAATTTGCCGGATGACCCCACAACGTCAATAGAAGCAGAACACTTCACCAGTGAAGCCTCAGTAGTAGGTTCTTTCGGTATAAGTTCTTCGACGGACATTGGGGCATCCGGTGTCTCTGTTGGAGAATCATGGACTTCATGAGGCTGAGTAGAAAGGGAAGAGTGCAGAAGTCCGAATTGGTGAAGAAACTTGTCTTTCAGCAAAAATTTAATGCTTCTCTCCTCAGCCGCCACAAGCATTTAGTCTTTCAAAAGTCGGCTTGTGGCTGGGATCTTTAGAGGGAGGAGGAAGTGCTGTAAAAGTAAAGAACGAAGTTAGCACCTAGCAACTCGGACTTTGAAAAGCTCAAATGGAAAGAACGGGGATAAGCAATCTTACTTCCTACTCTCCAGATGGCATAAAATCATGGAGGGCAGCGAATGAAGAAGAATCGATTCAAAAAACCGTGAGCACTTTCAGAAAGATCGGTGATAAGTTTACGTTTTCTGGCGCTTCTCACGAGAATAATAGAAGGATGACCTTTATTCTTTGCAAATGTGCAAAGTAGCAGATTTCTTCAAAGCTCAGAAGACGATCAAGTGTCCTCCTGAACAGCACACACAGTCCCATTAGGATGGCGTAGCCATTGGGATGCAACTGGAAGGGAGAGATAGTTAATCGGAGAAGGACTTGTTGAAAAAAATCATTAAAAGGAGGAATAGCTCCACTCAAGTACATATGGCGATTGACAGCAATAAAACCGAGAGGTAGCATGTCAGCAGTATCGTTTGGCCTAGGAAGTAAAGCATCTACTTCAACAATACCAAACTGAATGCGTAGTTGGTTGAACACCCGTTGATTCAGGGTAGTCGAAGTCCTTTCCTGGGGATCATCCAGTGGATTGGCTATCGGGAAGGCCTCTCCAGCTTTCCCTACTACTTCTTCTTGTCGAGAAGTCATTCTACACAAGGAACTAGATATTCAAATATGAAGGTGCACGTTTCCTAAATGTGTGAAGTATTGTGCAAAACTAGCAAAACTAGCAAAACGACAAGCAAATATAACTGAAATTAAACTAATAGGCATTTGTCAATTATAAAGTTTCAGGGCTTGTTGCTTTAAGTCCGAATACAAGTGCAGTGTTGATGCAAACAAATTAGCTTTAATTGATTAATATTGGTTTGCTTTAGTACTTCACTTGAATTTGTTGATTCATGGCACTTCATATAATTTCTTTAAATTGATTATCCTTTATCGACTAATCTGACATTCGATGTGGGCGATCAGTGGCAGTATATTCGTCCCATTTTTCAGCAAATGTTGTGTTTAACAGGTTATTAGCATCAAAGTTAATATAATCTGTAAAGAAGTGTAACAAGTTCAAGAATGTTATCTCGGCAGTTCAAGTTGAGAATTCAATTCAACAATGTCATGTTCATTCGAATTGAAAAGTGTTCAAGTCCTTAAGTCGCAGGAACGACTCAAGCTAGCTTGGGGATTATTTAGGTCGTCCAGATCAAATCCAACGAACTAACATAAGTCAAACTCTCTTAATTCGCATTGTTCGAGCCAAGGAGTTCAAAGCAGTGCAGAACAAGCTAAGTCCTAGGTCGCTTGAATGTATACGCAACCTAAGAGTTATATCGCAAGAAGTTAGGTCGTTCGATTAGTTAAGTCACAAATCTGAAGGTTGTTTGGCATCCCATAGGTCGCAAGTGATCTTAAGTTGTTCAGTTAGTTAAGTCGCAGATCTGAAGGTCGTTTAGCTTTCCTTAAGCCGCAAGGTTTCTTAGGTCGTTCAAACTACTAGGTCGCTTCCTAAATAACTCGGCAACATAGAGCTATCTCCCATCAGAAACCCAACAACAACATAGCTAATGGCGATCGAAAATCGATCGCAACATGACTCGAAAGTGAAACGTAGCACATGAAATTGGATTAAGGCCGGAAAAAGGGGGATTCGCGTTTCGATGATGGCCGTGGTTGGATACTGACTGAGATTACTTACGTAATATGATGATAAAGATGAATTGACGACTGGTTAGATTGAATTAGCCCTTGGAAGCTCGAAGGTTCGTTAATGGCAGAGCAGGTTGTCAAAGCAGTTAAGTTAGGAGGAAGAAACGAGCTAACAGTTTATATAAGGCAAAGAGAAGAAGATGGATGGGCATGCGAGTTAGCTTATCTCTTGGGTCGCTCACGACCTAGCAGAATTAGGTCGAAGCACACGACCTATGGCATAGGTGTATAGTTCGAGGGGCAAATGTTAACTCCTCTATTTCATGACTCAACGATCTAAGGGTATAAGAGACCGAAGGAATTAAAGTGTGAACAAGCTAGCAGGGACGAAGTTAACACGACCTAACGACCTAAAGTTATCACGACCTAACAACCTAAGGAATAAAGCAACTCAGCGACCTAATGGGTTAGAAGGTCCAGTGACCTAACAATCTGAAGAATAAGCGAGCTAACATGGATGCAACACCGACAACGAGTTAGTGTGGCAAAAACATAGCGATATGTGCAACCTAATGAGTTAGCGACCTAAGACCCCTAACGACCTACGACCTAACGGGTTAAGATAGCGTGAGGACGCATACATACTACCTCTTCATTAGGTCGCTTGCGACCTAAATGGACCGAGGTAACTCCATAAGCCGCAACTTCTTATGCCGCTTCTCTCCTAAGTCGCTACGACCTACCAGTTTGTTCAAAGAGACCAAGTGCAACCAAGATGAGCCATAGCTCGTTTCCCTTAGGTCGCTCGCGACTTACGCCCTAACCCTAGGTCGCCCACGATCTATAGCATAGCTAACCAAACCCCTAGGTCATTCACGACTTAAGACTTACCCTAGGTCGCTCACGACCTATAGCGCAGCTAACCAAACCCCTAGGTGGTTCACGACTTACGACTTACGCTGGGTCGCTCACGGCCTATGCCTTGTCCAGAAATTTCCTATAAATACCATGCCTACACCACCGAAGAGGGGACCTTTGGCTCATTTCTGGAACGCCTATACCCTGCTGATTTCTCGACTCATCCGACACTTCAAACATCAAAGATACCTCAGTGAACTTCAAGAAGAAATCTAACACATTCGACATGTATTCAAAGAGTTCTTCTACATCGGAGTTCTAGCAATTTGTCTTAGTAGTGTTGTAATCGAAGATTGTTGTAAAGTTGTAATCGATTCAGCAATAAAGAAGATTAAAGTGGACGTAGGCTTAACTTGAAGCCGAACCACTATAAAACTGTTGTCTCTTTACTGTTTTTTCTATAATTCCTGCTTGTTTCTAATTCTCGTATTGACGGGTGGTGCTTTCACTTTTTCTCTACTTACACCAGGATGTTAGCGTTCAATTTTATTATTAACATCTGGACTACCAGTCATGTGTCTAGAGCATCCACTATCGAGTATCCATCTATTCTTTTTGATCTGCACAATTTGTCCATTGTGGATTGATTCCTCAACACACATAAAGCATGTTTCCTACACATCATACAATTTTGGTAGACAATTTGAATTTGAATATTGATTATATGCAGACTCAAGAGACAATGATGATCTGAATATTTCAAACTAGTATTAACAAGTTTTTTTAAACAAAGCCATTTTAAAAGATTTTTCAAAAATCATATTATGAAACTTTGAAAACCTTGCCCTGATACCAAATGTGAGAAATGCAGATTACGGATCCTAAGGCTAGAACTAACATTAGATGGGGGGTGAACAGTGTTTTAAAGTATTACTAAATCTTTTTGAATTTATGTTAATTTGAACACAAATGTATGCAATATTCAGACATAGATATGATCACACAATCAAACATAGATGCAAATATAAAGTAAAAGCAATAAAGGAAAGAACACGTCAGATTTTATACTGGTTCGGAGTTACCCAACATCTAGTCCCGCACACAAGTACGAATTTCCTTTGAAAATCAATTTTTACAATTACACCCTCGATTTCAAGGCCACGAGGTACACCACTCTAGATTCACAATCCTCTGGGTAGAGATAGTTCACCCAATTGATTTCACAGGCTACAATCACACACTTTCTCGCTTGGTTGATTTCACAGGATACAATCACACCTTTTATCACTTAGTTTATTATAAAGAAGCCTATAACTCTGAATAGCACTGAGGATCTTGTTGAGATAGTGATAGAGAATCAAACCAGAGATGATCTAGTGAGATTCAATGGTGATTTCGGTAGAGTAATGATAAAAATATGTATAAAGAAAGGTGGAAGAAGAAAATGAGTGAAATCAGAGAAAAATGGATATAAATTCGTTCAAAACAACCCCTATTTATAGTGGAACAACAGCTATGTCCATTCTTGAAAGGATATGACGAACAGACACTTCCTTTGAAATTCAAATTTTTGAAACAAACTGCCATTTTGTCGACAAGGGTATCATGGGGTTGTCGACAGGCCTAAGCAATTTTGGGTGATTTGTTTTTCTTTGAAAATAACTTTCATCTTGTATTAAAACTATTTTAAACTTTATAAAAATACTTAACTAGTTAAAATACATAAATAAGTATGGAGAATAATACCTATAAAATTTTACTATAACTTTATATTTAAATCTAAGTATAAATATTAAAATTTAAATATATTATAATTGAAAGATAGTTTAAAACTAAGGATAATTTGATTTTGAAGATAAAGATTATTTTGAGGCTAAAAGTATTTTAAAACCAGGATAAACGTTTTTTTATCTTTTTAAAAGGAAGATTTTGAAATCATTTTGAAAACAAGATAAAATTTTGTAAAACATTTGAATAAAAGTTGGTGGATACAAAACAATATTCCACTAGATTTTTCATAGGTTCCATCCTCCTTTGGGTTCCATCCCTTTAACGTGCTCAAAGTGGATTCCATTCCACGAATAAATTGGATTTTAAGATGCTAGTCCTTTTCTAAGAGTTTTAACAAAATTCCTAATTAAATTACTTATTATTGAAATCTTGAACTCTTGATAATCTTGATACTCATGAGTCTTTAATCTTGATATCTTGAATCTCTTTACTGTACACTCTTCATTCTTGGTACCTACATGGTTAAATCCTGCATGTACATATATATCTAAACTATAATGTTAGTATTTATATTTTATAACAATTCCTAAGGTTGTTGTCATCAAAACCAACTTCTCAAGGACTAACAGCAGTGTTATGGCTCGAGCATGGTGTCGAGTAGATGAGCGAGTGTTTTACATGTTAACAATTTTTAAATTTAAACTAAACTAACTTTTTAAAGAAAAAAATGGAAGTTCTCGGGTCTAGACTCGGGTGAGTACCGGGTTGAACTCGAGTTAACATTTATAACAATTTTAAATTTAAATAAAAGCATGTTTTTAGAATTAAAATAAATCAAGTTTTTTAATTATTTCTTAAAATTAATTTCTTTTATATGATAAATATTTTTAAATATTTGATTTAAGAAGCTTGTATGATTTATTTAACTTAAAATGATTAAGTTAAATCCTTAAGTATATTTTAAACTAAAATTAAATATGTAATTAAGTAGTTAATTAAAAGATTAAAATGTTTTTAATTTATATGTTAATGATAATTATTTCCAAGATTTATTAAATAAGATTTTAATGATAATTTAGTAATTAATAAAGATTTTGGGTAATTAAAGAATAATTAAATTAATGAAGTAATTAAAGAGAAATTAATTAATTAATTAATTATTATGGATTAATTAATTAATAATTAAGGATTAATTAATTAGCAATTAAGGATTAATTATTAGTAATTAGTAATTAATTAATTAGTAATTAAAGGGTAATTAATTAATAATTAAAGGGATTAATTAATTAATAATTATAAGATAATTAATTAATGTACATAATTAAGGATGATTGATTAATTTCATTAATTAATTAGATAATAACAAAGGTTTGTTATTAATTAATGTTAATTAAGCAAGTTGGGTGATTAATTCATAAGTAATTAATTTACTTTGAGTTAATTAAATTAATTATAGTTATGGATTAATAAATCTTGCTCATGGATGATTGATGGTATGAAATGTCTGAATTGATTAATATTTATAGCATGTTAATCTATGATGTTCAGTGATATGCAATACTTTGGATATAGCTTTGATAATGTGAGTTATTTATCTGTGTTGAATGCTGTGTAAATTCAATGTTCTGAATTGAATTAAATTGTTTTACTTAAACAACTTGGCCTTTAAGACGGCGTTTGGATTTCGATGAGACCGGTATCAGATATCAAATTTTTTATTCAAAAATCACATCGATCCAAGTTAAACGATAGGTCATGAAATCTCAAGTGAAGATCGAGATGAAGTTTCAGAGTGCAAGGGCTATTTGTTGTTAACTTGAGGGTGATTCCAAAACGTGTGTAACGGAGATAGTGCCTTCGGTTTTGCTCGAATCCAGAACGAACTTGTATGGATGAATGCTACCAGATCATCGTCAATAGAGGACAATGAGCATTCCAAGATATGTGTTCTAAAAAGGTAATCGGAGCCTCAAGCCTCATCAACCGGGAATGGATAAAACATGGGAGGTACACCCAAGACTAAGTGGGTAGCACCCAAGTAGGATAAGATTTTCCCTTGTCTAGAGGTCCCTTTATTCGGCTGTGTGGGCGGTTTTTGGCCACAACCGCGGCTTGTCTTATTCGGACTATCCAGTAAGGGGTAGCTCTGGTTTTGTGTTGTATGGAATCCAATCTCCAATAAGTGCCTATAAGGTTTTGATTTGTGCCTAACTATGTTGGAACGTGTGATGTAAGCATTACAGCTATTTCCTACTTTATATTGAAAACCCTAGAAACTAGTATAATATAATCGGATTTTCTATCAAATATTTTGGGTTATTGTAAGGGAAAAACTTGTCCGTGTTTAATTGTGGAGAGTCTTACGAGATACCTTTTATTTCAAAAAAAAAAATTCAAATTAAACAACTTAACCATTGACTCATACCAGACCCATGTCTGACCCGGAGTTTATTCTGTTTTTCTTAAACTCTTGGGTACTCAAATTTTTATGAGTAGCCAAGTGATCAGGTTGGCTTAACGAATTTTGGGGAAGCTTGGAGCAGGAGTCTTGGCGTATCTATATATATCTATTTCTACTGTGTTGGTATCATTTGTATATTTGTATTTTGGAACGTAATGGATAGACAGGTCTTCACGACTGTCTACTGTGATGTTGTAACCGTATTGACTCTGATGTGCAATGACTATGTAATATCTATGTGATATAATATATTTTTCCGTTTCCGCTGTGAGATTCTGATATTGTTGTTCCTTTCTTCCTATCTATTATCTTTTTACCTATTTCTTTCTTAATGATGATACGTCTTTTTATGGAATGAAAGGCGGTCATCACAGTAGGTGTCGGAGCGCTAGGTTGAGATAATACCTAGGCTTTGGAGTAGTATCTATCTTGAAAGCGCATACTTGCAATTTTTATATATCTATATACGTATCAATTGTTGGGTTACCTGTCCAGGTTTCCAACATGAGTTCTAGAGGAAGGAGAGGCAGAGTTGTGGGCAGCACGACGACCACTAATGGAAGAGGTCCGACTGCTAGCGAGGCCGTAAATCCAACGCCACCTCGAGTAAGTTTTGCTACTTTGTGCAAAGATTTCATCAATCTGGGAGGAAGGCCTTTTAAAGGAACATAGTCCATCATTGAAGTTCAGGCTTGGTTACGCTCGTGTGAGCGAATTTATAAGAGTTTGGATCTGTCAGATGAACAAAAGAAAGTGATGGCATCGTGGAAACTTCAAGAAGGAACAGCTTCAACAAGTAATTAATTTATTTTGAGTTAATTAAAATTAATTATAGTTATGGAATAGTAAGTCTTGCTTATGGATGATTGATTGTATGAAATGTCTGGATTGATTAATATTTATTATATGTTAATCTATGATGTTCATGATATGCAATACTTTGGACATAGCTATGATAATGTGAGTTATTTATCTATGTTGAATGTTGTGTAAATTCAATGTTCTGAATTGAATTATATTGTTTTACTTAAACAACTTGGCCTTTAAGACGGCGTTTGGATTTCGATGAGACCGGGATCGGATATCATATTTGTTATCCGAAAACCACATCGATCCAAGTTAAACGATAGGTCATGAAATCTTAAGTGAAGATCGAGATGAAGTTTCAGAGTGCAAGGGCTATTTGTCGTTAACTCTGAGGTGATTCCAAAACGAGTGTAACGTTGATAGTGCCTTTAGTTTCATTCAAACTCAGAACGAACTTGTATGGATGAATGGTATCAGACCATCGTCAATGGAGGACGACGAACATTCCAAGATATGTGTTCTAAAAAGTTAATTGTAGCCTCAAGCCTCATCAACCGGGAATGGCTAAAACAGAGGAGGTGTATGCAAGGGTAAGTGGGTAGCAGTAGGATAAGATTTTCCCCTGTCTAGAGGTCCCTTTATTCGGCTGTGTGGGCGGTTATTGGCCACAACCGCGGGTTGTCTTATTCGGACTATCCATGTGATGACCCGGAATTTTTGGCAATAGCAATTTGATTATCTTCATTTATAATTTGAATTGGCAATACTTATTTGATAATCTTCTTTGAAAAATTTATTTTAATAGGCCATTTATCTTTTCAAAACTAATAATAATTTAATTTGGAAATTTTTTCTTTTCAAAGCTAATAAAAATATTTTCTAATTATAATGTGTGTATATACACACACACACATTATGAATAGGAAGTTTTTGGTTTGAATTTAATAAAAATATGTTTTCAAATTATAATATATATATGTATATATTGTGATTTGGAAGTTATGTTTTAAATTCAATACCATAGTTTTTCAAAGCTATTTAAAGTTAATCCTATATTTTCAAAATTTAATACTTATTTATTAAAAAGTATTTTTGCTTAAGTGTTAAAATAAGATTTAATAAAAAAGTTTATATGCTTTCTTTAAATGTTATACTTGAAAAAAATGTAGTTTGATTTAAAACATACATATATAAACATATTACATAATTGACAAAACAGAAGTAATTAAGAAAAATTAATATAAACATAAATATATTAATATAAAAACATGAGTAAATTTATAAAATAAAGATTTAAACATTTGTAAAAATATAATACAAGCTTTTGACATTTGTAAGATAATTAAAACATGCATTAACATTTGTAAGCTTAATATAACTTGAATTAACAAGTGGCAACACAATTTTCTTTTAAAATTTAGTTATATATGATATGGTATTTAGAGTAAACTGGTTTTCAGTTCAAAAGAATTCTCACTTTCCTTCCTCAATCATCTTTCTTTTCAAAACTAAAAACCAAAACCAAAAGTAAATTCAAAAATCAAGCAAGGCAGTTTCAAGCAAATTCAACTCAACTAAATTCAAATCGACTTCAAGATTCAAATTCAACCTCAGTTTAAACCTTAGATAATTAAGATTCAGTTTAAAATCAACTATCAGTTTCAGATCAAATACAAACTTCCAGATCAAAAGATTAAAATTGTTCCTCTGTTCTCAATTTTCTTGTGAGTAAACATCTTTTAAAATCTAGAAAAATGTGTTTATACTTTGATGTTTTTGCTTAAATCTATGAAGTAATATTGTATATATGATCTGCATGAATGTTTTTAAACTAAAATATAGTAGAATATACTCTGAACATTGTATGCATGTCTCTGTGTGTGTGTGCGTGTGCGTGTCTATATATATGTGTGTGTGTGTGTGTGTGTGTGTGTGTGTGTGTTTGTTGGCCTCTGTTGTTTTCATAGGCTCAAGAACAACCTTCAAAAATTTATATCTCCCTAAAGAATCAATGTTGGACTATGATCATTAAAAAGAAAATGACTATATAAATGTATTATCAATTTTAAAAATAGTATCAAGTATTTAAGTTTAGCAATTATTTTAAAATTACGAAATTACGGTAAAAATTATATATAAGTCAAAAAATCAATGATTACAATTTCATGTTTGGATTTCATGAAGTAATTCGTGCTAGAAAAAAATGATTTTTGATAGTGGTTTCATGATTTTTAGGTTTGGAATTTTGGAGTTATCTCGTGATGATAGGATTTGGGTTTTTCGGCGAATTCTGATGAACGACGGCAAGTTGAAGGTGGTTGTTGCCGAAGAGGTGTGAAGGATGGAGATCATCAGAAAAATAGTGGAAGTATTTTTAGATGGTCGTGGTAGCCAGGCAGCGTCGAACTAGGGTTCGATTTCTAGTTTTGGTCAGCGTTGATTTTCGAGGTTGTGTGTCATCTGGGAAGAATCGAAGGTGATTGCATGTGGGGAAATTGAAGCTGGGTGTTGTGATGTTGCTCTGGATGAGGCGGAGTGGATGCTGGAGGTCGGGATCGTCATCGCGGTGAAGTTTTTTCTATAGGTTTGGTTCCTATTATGTGCTGAGTAGTTCGATTTCAAATCGAAGGCAAGATGGTCCGAACTAGGAGGTCGAGTGGGACGAAGAGGTCATCGATGACTTATCGAGGGTTGGGGAGTTCGTCGGAGAAGCATGGAGTCGACGTGCACGTGCATGTGTGCATGTCTGTGTTTTGGCTTCGTGTGGCATCGGAAAAGGAAGATGATGCTCGGGTTTGTGCTTGAGTCTTTTGTTGTTTGTCTCGAAGCAGTAGTATGGGAGCGAGTGTCACGAGTTTGGGCTTGGGAATCATGAGTGTTTGGCTTTGGTTATTTCTATTTTAAGGTTTCAGGTTTTAAAAATTAAAAAAATGTACCAGGTTTTAAATTTTAAAGGAAGCATGACAAGTTCCAAAAGTAATGGGCTAATGCAAGTTTAAAGTAAAATTGTTTAACCAAGATTTTAAAAGCTAAAGAAAATCAAAGTTTAAAAGGTAAAGAAAATGTTAAACAAGTTTTGAAAGCTAAATAAAGCTAAACAAGTTTCAAGTAAGTATGTTCCAAGTTTAAAGTATGTTATAATGAATATGTTTTCAAAGAATATAAACCAAAGTTCCAAAATAAATTTATTAAACAGGTTTTTAAACAAGTTTCAAGGTTTAATTATTAAGTTAAATGTTTTGAAATTGTTTTTATCAAAAGTAATTATATATTAGATTAATTATGTAATTAAATTCATAAGTGTTTTCAAATGCAATGAGATGATGTTTGAATTAAGACGTGATTAAAGTAAGACCATTTAACCTTAATAAATCAAAGAATTCTCAAGTTTTTTGTATAAATTATTTTCAAGCATCTAATTTATATAAATATAAATGATAAGTAAGTTAAGGTAAATGGTTTATCTTAATTAATTAAGGTCTTATTATTAAAAGTGATTAAAATATAATTACTTAATTAATTAAAGATAAGCAATTAATTAATTTTAGATAATTAATTGGTTTAATTAATTAAGGGAAATCACTTAATGAAATTGATTAAGTATAATTACTTAATGTAATTAATAAAGTATAATTACTTAGTGTAAGTAATTGATGGATATTCACTAAATGTAATTAATAAAAAGGAAATTACTTAGTGAATGTAATTAAAGGATGATTACTTAATAGAAGTAATTAAGGATTAATTACTTGGTGTAAGTAATTAAAGGATTAATTAATATAATCAATTAAAGAGTTAGTTAATGAATATAAGTAATTTAAGGATAATTAATGAATGTGATTAATTAAAGAATGATTAATGAATGTAAGTGATTAATTAATGTAATTAATTAAGGACCATTAATTAACGTAATATAATTAATTAATGAGACTAATTAAAGGTTAATTAGTGTGAATAGTTAAAGGGTAATTAATTTATGTAATTAATTAAAAGTTAATTACTTAATGTAATTTAAGAATAATTAATTAAGGATGATTAATTAAGATGGATAATTAAAGGATGATTAATTAATGGTTTATAATTAATCAAAGTTAAGCAAACAGGATTAAAGGTAATCTAAGTAATTAAAGATAGTAATTAACTTATTTGGAGATTAAGTTAAACTAATTAGATATTGTAAATCTCATTAATCTGGCTTATGGATGATTAAATGATATTGAATGCCTTGGATTATTTGATATCTCTGATATGTGATATGTGCTGCTCTGTAATATGAGATGCTTTGGTTGAATTGTGATAATATGAATTATCTATCTATGTGAATATGTTATTCTATATAATAAATTGAATTGTTAAAACTTAAAACAACTTGGCCTTCAAAACGGCGTTTTGGATTTCGATGAGACCGGGATCAGATTCCAAATTGGATATCCGAAAACCACATCGATCCAAATTAAATCGTGAAATCTCAAGCGAAGACCAAGATGAAGAATTCAAAGAGGAAAGTCTATTTTCGTTAACTCTGAGGGTGATTCCAAAATGAGTTTAACGGAGATAGTTCCTTCGATCGAGATAAAGATTCAGAGTGCAAAGGCTATTATCGTTAACTCTGAGGGTGATTCCAAAATGAGTGTAGCGAGATAGTGCCTTCGGTTTCATTCGAACCCTAAACGGACTTGTACGGATTGAATGCTATCAGACCATCGTCAATGGAGGACAGTGAGCATTCCAAGATATTTGTTCTAAAAGGTAATTGCAGCCTCAAGCCTCATCAATAGGGAATGGCTAAAAGAGGGGAGGTGCAGCAAGGCTAAGCGGGTAACACCCAAGTAGGATAAGATTTTCTCCTGTCTAAAGGTCCCTTTTATTATGTTGTGTGGGCGGTTGTTCGCGCCAACTGCGGGGTTGTCTTATTCGGGATTATTTAGTAAGGGGTAGTTTCGGTCTTATGTTGCAGGGGATCGGGATGGATCCTCGGTACTCAGATCTAGACCAGGCACTATGACGAGCGGTACCCCAGTAGCTTTGCTATTCTATGGAATCCAATCTCCAATAAGTGTCGTACGTTTTGATTATGCCCAACTATGTTGGAACGTGAGATGTAAGCATTCTAGCTATTTTCTATTTTACATGAAAACCTTAGAGACTATTATAATATCACTAGATTTCCTAATAAATGTTTTGGTTATTGTAAGGTAATAACCCGACATGTGTATTTGTAGCGTAGTCTTACGAGATACCTTTGTTTTCAAATGTTTTTAAAAGTTAAACAACTTTAACCCGTTAATAATCCACAATTATGTCCAATAAGTTGAGTAACTCTGGTAAATGTTGTCAGTTATGTAATATACTATGTGATACAATATATTTTATTTGTTCCACTGTTAGATTCTGATATTGTTTAGTTCTTGCTTTCCTATCTTTTCTCTTTTCTATCCCTTTTTTTCTTAATGATGATGCGCCTTTCTATGGAATGAAGGGCGGGTCGTCACAATCCAGTAAGGGGTAGCTCCGGTTTTGTGTTGCAGGGGATCATGGTGGATCCTTGTTACAGTGATCTAGACCATGTACTGTGACGGGCGGTATCCCAGTAGCCCTGCCATTGTGTGGAATCCAATCTCCAATAAGTGCCTGTACGGTTTTGATTATGCCCAACTTTGTTGGAACGTGAGACGTAAGCATTCTAGCTATTTCCTACTTTATATTGAAAACCCTAAACACTAGTATAATATAACCAGATTTCGTGTCAAATGTTTTGGGTTATCGTAAGGGAAAAACTTGTCTGTGTTTATTTGCGGAGAGTCTTACGAGATACCTTTTATTTCAAAGGTTTTTTTTTCAAGTTAAACAACTTAACTGTTTACTCATACCATACCCATGTCTGACCCGGAGTTTATTTGTTTTTCTTAAACTCTTAGGTACCCAAATTTCTATAAGTAGCCAAGTGATCAGGTGGGCTTGATGAATTTTGGGGAAGCTTGGAATAGGAGTCTTGGGGTATCTATATATCTATTACTGTGGGGTTGGTATCAAATGTCTGTTTGTAGTTTGAAATGTTATGGATAGACAGGTCTTCACGACTGTCTATTGTGATGTTGTAACTGTATTGATTCTGATGTTTAATGACTATGTAATATTTATGTGATATAATATATTTTTCCATTTCCGCTATGAGATTCTGATATTGTTTTTTCTTTCATTCCATCTATTCTCTTTCTACCTATTTCTTTCTTAATGACGATATGTCTTTCGATGGAATGAAAGGCGGGTCGTCACAGTATACAACATGCAAACACACCCTACTACATACATACATACTGTTGGCATCAAAAATTTCGACCAACACCCAATTATGTGAAAGCACCAATATTTAATCCAAACACAGAAATATGAAGAGAAATAATGAAGAACAAAATTATAACAACCAAAAAGAAAGTAAATAGAGACATAGATTTATAGTGGTTCGGCTAACTCCGGCCTACATCCACTCCAAAGATTTTCCTTTTATTAGTTTATACTGTTGATTACAGTTACAAATCCATGAAATTCAAGAATAAAAATTGTAGAGTATATGCTAGGTAGATGATAAACAGAAGCAGAAAGAATATCCCATTTTCAATACTATGCATGCTATATTTATAGGGGAAGACGTGCATGATTTGGGCCGAAATTTTGAGAGAAGAACCTCCAGGGCATGACGAGGCCACACAAATTTTTTTTAAGCCCATTGGGGCAAACAATAGGGATCAATACCAATTCTTATTTTGGTGTCCAAATAGGGTGCGATCCCTCTAGGTGGTTCACCATGGTGTTAGCTACTTGCCCTTCAAATTTTCATGCCAATTGTATTAGTAGAACTCGAGTTGTTGATCGACCTTTGATGCAAATCCAACTAAACCAATTATGAATAGGGATAGGTGTCGATCCCTACCAAGGAAAGAGTGCTGATCCCTCCAAACTTCTCCAAATAACATGCGATCCCTAGGGAAGCTTCTCTATGTTGCAACTAGCTTGTGATCCAAGTTTCATATCAATTGGATTAGTAGATATTGAGATATTGACTTATCACTACAAGAATTTGGATATAGCCGACCCCTGCAAAGGAAGAGTTCCGACCCCTATGGAGGGATTGGTACCGATCCCTTTAAGTTACATATTATGGGGTGCGACCCTAAAGGGAACTCCCTACTGTCACCTCTTCCTATTTCCAATGTTTTGCTTCAATCCATCTTATGGTTGTTGAGTTATGGAGTGATCGTCGTTGATTTGTACTGTTGAGCTGAATATGATCCGATCTCTAATCTTTTGTCCATAACTCTAGCACACGAACTCCGATCGACTTGAAATTTGAAATGTAGCCTCATGAGGCCTTCCATATCACTTCATACCAATTGCACCTTGATTAGGAAAAAAATTAGGGATCCGATCCGAATGCGCTTGACCATCGTCCATTGTCTCGTTTATAGCCGATCTTCGAGCTTGGTAACCGTTTCTCCGAGCTTCCTGCCTTAATGATCATGATGCCCGCTAGGTTAAATCCTCCTTTGTATTGCCTTGTCAAAAGGCAACACTTTTCCCCCCTAAAACATGCTTGTGATAGGAAGGCATGTTTTGAACTGCCATAAATCCAAAATTCGAAGTCCACAATCCATCAATAGCCTTATTATCCAATCCATTGCCAATCCAAATCCATGATCTCTCCTGATCGTAAACGAAATTCATAACCACTCCGAGTCAATATCCAATTCCAAATCCGTGATCTCTCCGAATCGTTTTATCCAAACCCTCGACCTCATCGGGTCATTAGACAAATCCCAAAATGCTTCGGGGCCATATCTAAATCAATAGCTGTTTGAAGCTGATATACAAATCCATAACCTCTTTTGATTTTTATCCTAATAAAACTGCTCGATCTCACTGGATCCTCGCCGAGCACCATCCATACTCAATTACCTGAGCAGGCTGATCCATTGCATTCGAGTGAAGCGACCTACCCTTTGCCAGACATAGTCCATATATAATGACCTTAATCTCTCTAGATCCTTGCCGAGCACAGTCCATACTGGACGACCTAAGTAGGTTGATCCATCACGTTCAAGGGAAGCAACTTATCCATTGCTAGGCATAATCCATACCTGACGACCTTGATCTCTCCAAATCCTTGCTGAGCACGATCGATACTAGACGACCTGAGCAGCCGATCCATCGCGTTCAAGCAAACAACCTACCCATTTGCCATGCATAATCCATACCTGACGACCTTGATCTCTCCGGATCCTTATCGAGCATAATCCATACTTGACAACCTAAGTGGCTCAATCCATCGCGTTCGAGCGAAGCAACCTCCCCTTTGTTGGGCATAATCCATACCCGATGATCTGAGTAATCCATTACATTGATCCAAATTTAAGCATTCCTACGTTCATAAAATAAGAGTCCGTACAACCAATAAACCATAATTCAAATAGAGCAAGAAGGAAAAAAATCAAATTTCACAAACCCGAGCATAATAGTTTATTATCGTCTCAAAGCATGTTTACGGACCATCCTCGATCCCCTACACGTGTAAGTGACTTAGCCGTCCTACTACGGAGTTTGTTACTTATCCTACGCCATCTTGATTAATTAACAACAAGGTGATGCTGATGCTGATGCCTTAAAACAGTGCCATTTTCATTCGAGGTGGACGATGACTACTCTTGTTCCACTGCCGCAGCCCAAGTCCTTACATATTGTTGCAACCGACCATTCCTCTCATATTCCTCAATGATATTCTTCAAATGTCTATAGTCATTTGTATTGTGCCTATCCAGCATAGGGAATAGGCGGTGCTTTCTTGATATATGTCTACGTTCGGAGGGTTCCTTCCTTGCTGAACTTCGATACGGAAGGCATCCTTGAGTGTCTAGATATATCCATTCTAGGGTTTCATTCAATTCCAAGTAAGAAGAGAATTTCGGTTCTCCCCTATGTCGCATCGATCCATCGAAGTAATTGTTCATGTTCCGTTTACCCTTGCCCTTTCCTGAGCTTTTACTGGGCGGTTCTCCATCATGTATTCTCTCTATTAGCTTTCGCATCTTCTTGTCACAAAAACTTTCTATTTCATGGTAGAATTCCCTGAGATTCAACGGTGGATCCCATATCAGTGATATCTTAAAATCTGAATTATCTGCAACTTCTGACACTTTCGCCATAAAAACCATCGATGCATCTAGTTGATCCACCAAAACAACTGCCGTATTGAACCTGGTTAAGAAAATATTGAGACATTTTAAGGTCTCGTAATGTGAACCCAAAACTGCTTCATAAATCTTTCGACCAATTCCATCCATGTGCTAACAGAACCGCTCTTAACTGTTTGAACCATGGCATAGCTAAATCTGTTAAGTATAGGGAGAAACATAATGCTCGAACTCCTTCTGGTGCCTCCAGTACTTCGATGTGCCATATATACTTCATCATATGCATAGTTGGATCTCAATTTCCATCATAAGCTTCCAGTGTTGGTAGTTTGAATTCTAGTGGATTCCTTACATTCCTGATGTTAGGAGAGAATGAGCTTCTAATTACATCCTTGAGATCCCTATTAACCAATCCTCCATACATAACTCGACTTATCATCTCTGTAGACCTATCATTGCCTTCCAGTGGTAGTCTCCTACCATCGTGTCCAAGTTGCCTTTCGAGTCTATGATGGAATTCTAGAACGTATTCCTTCGGATGAGCATCCTAATTCTAATTCAGACTAAGCTCCATAGGATCGACCGCAGGTCTTCTAGCATCATGATCAACCAGACCCAAAGGCATGCCCCCATGTCTTTGGTTATCGGTGTCAATCCCTCTAAGACGGCCAGGGACTGCCCCATCTACTCTGTTGCACTCCTTTGTCAAATAACTCCATCTCTATGCCCACGGTTCTGATTTCCAAAGAATCTTGCCACCTCAACTCTTTTTTCCACAGCTCCAGCAGTCCCTATCATTCCAACTCCTTAGTTTTGCATTCCAGCAGCTCCTATGGCTCCATGTAGCATCCTTTTTTTTGGAGGCTAAAAGTTATGGCTACAGATGCTACAATCATCTATAGCATTGACTTTTGCTGACAAAAACATGGTAATTCTAATGGTATCCATAATATCAGAGCCACATGAAACGAAATCACAACTTTCAAAAAACCAGTGATTTTATTACATTTATAAAACTTGTTCCATATTCAAATTACACAATCACATCGCTTTCCCAGGTTCATATAAAATAACTATTACATAAATACGCCAAGAGCGACATATGATGATGCACCCTTGGTTGATCAGAGTCACTAAATAGTCATAACCGACTTAATATAAACACGACAGAAATATATTAACAAAACAAAACTGCAACTCCTAAGTAGCCATCCGTCAGCTTCCTGCTCATGTTTGGTAGCTTTATTCGTCATCCTACTAAACCTATATACCTCAACCCCAGCCTAGTCAAATCAATTTTGAGCACCCAAGAGTTTAAGGGGAAAACATGAACTTAAAGTCAGACATAAAGCCAGGTGTGAATAATATTGTACATCTCGGTTACTTAATATTAAGTGAGACCATGCCGCTTAGCAGAACGGGATTTCCCTCACTAATATCCCTTTTAGAACATGTCTTTTACAATTCATAATCTTGCAACCAAAACTGGTTAAAAACTGTAAAGAAATATTATGTGAACATAAATAAAACTCAGGTAACAATGGACTATCTGTCCGAATAATATGGTTTTGTTTGGCTAATTACTAACCTTTGGCTGACTCGGGCCTACTAGATAATATAATCAAAATAATCTAACATCTGTTCGACACACCTCTTTTGGAAGGTTTGTCCTTAACTATATGTTAAATACTTCTCTTCTGGATGGTCTGTGCCTAACTTAACATCTCCCAGGGTCCCCTGATCCTAATGGTTTTGCAGACTCACAAATAACCTATCTGCATACAAATATTTATTCTCTTCTGTGTGTAGTCATAATTTAGTTCTTACCCACGACAAAGTCCTACACACTGGAATTTTGGACTAAATTAGCTGAGGACAATAGCTAAGTTAAGGCGCGACCCTATACCAGTCCTATCTGGTATTCTAATATCTAAGTCATTTTACATAGGGTTAACTACCCAAAATTTTCCTTGAAACCCCTTTTCATCTTAAATTGATTTAGAACCTTTTAAATCAAACTCAACAAGAAAAATACATATACTCTATGCTTTACTCAAAATCACCTTACCATGCTATATATATTTCACTCAAATCTTTATTGATGGAAACATGTAAACAATTGAAAATAATTATTTCGAATCCATTTAAAGCACCCCTTTCTAAAACATTGTAAGCACCTCTTTTGAAACCAAGTAAAACCCTTTGTTTCATCTTGGCCGAAAGGCCAAAACCTTCCTTTCAAAACCATTCTCAAAATCTTTCGAAACCCTTGAAAAACCTCCTTCGAAAGCTATAAAACCTAAAACATCTTATCTCAAAGCACTTTAAACATTGCCTTTAGAAGCCATTGGAAAAACCTTTCCCTTCAACCCTTTCGAAATAGTCTGAAAAACCTTCCCTTTCAACCTTTCGAAACCATTGCGGAACCACCTTTTCGAAACCATTCTTTAAAAACCTTTTGAATGCATCAAAACCTTTTTAAACAACAAAACTTTCGAAAGCACTTGGGTTCAATTTAAATATGTGGAAAAACACCTTTCGAAACCATTTAAGCCATCTCTTTGGAAACCATTGGGTTCTACCTCAATAGAGAAAAAGGGCCATTTAATACCATTTAAGTCGAAAGCCATTCTTTCGAAAGCATTCTTAAGTAAAGAAGTGATTGTGTCGAAACCACCATTTCGAAAGCATTGGAGAAGTGGCCAAGTTTAAAAACAAAGTATACCTTCCGAAACCATTGAACTCGAAAGGTAGGAAAAGCGATGGCTAGGAGTTTCAACCACTTCGAAGGCATTTCTTAAAATAGTAGTATGCAGCCCATTCGAAACCTTTCCTTTAAAAAATCTGGCCAGACCGAAAGCCAACCCAACCGAAAGCTGACCCTTCGAAAGAAAAGCAGGTGCTACTTTAATTTAAAACAAAGGCATGCTTCAACCCCTCCGAAACTATAGGTTTCGACCGTATACCTTCTGCCTTTATCCAATTTTCTACGTACTAAGTGTATTGATACCATGTGCACCGATTTCGAAACTGATGGTGGCGAAGCGTCTATGTCGGAACCTCTGTGCAAAAAGCGGTGAAAGATGCTAAAAGCATGTAAATCTTATTTTTAACTTAAAAGATAATTACTCTTCAACTAACCTGCCTTATCAGTCAAAATTTTATTGGTTGTCAAATTTCTTTTCTAAAAGTACTACCAAAATTTCAAAAGTAAATAATAATTTTTAGTTTTACAAAACATCCCTTCCCCTTTTATAGATATATAAATCATTTAAGTCCCATACCTTAAATAATTTTATATATTTATCAAAACATGTAGGAAAATTCTATAAAAATTCCATAAAATCCTTTTCAAAAAGTTTTCTTACACATATAAATTCAAATCAGAATTATTTATAATTTAACCGTAAATTATCAATAACTCAATAAATTATTTTCTTCACTAGAAAATTAATATGAAATTAATATTAATTCAGAAAATTATGAAAATTGAAACTCACCTCTAAAATATCATTCTGATCTACATCTAAAATCGCAAGGCATTTGGATGTCATTAATAGGGTTTTCACATTAAAACATATCATAAAATCCATATGATCAAGCATAAATCATCAACAAGCATATATATAAACTTTTAATCATTCAAAACATGGCATAATCATGCAAACAAGTACGGATTTTCCTTATAACCTAAAACCATAAGAATGAGATGTATTAATTATTCATCTTTGCTTTATGATTTAGGATGTGTGATTTGATTTTTGATTAAATGATTTAATTCTTCTCTTGAATCCTAACTTTTATCTTCTTCCTCTTGGTTGATAATGGTGGTCGACCTTAAAATGCTTTTGCCTAAGAAAATATGAAATTAAAGTGTGTTTTGATTTCCTAACGATTTTGGGTATATGTTTACTATATTTCCCATTTTGCCCTCCCTTATTTTCCTAGCACTTATTTCCATTTTCAGTTCTTCAGCTCATTGTTCATGTAGGCACGACTACCCCTTATTAATCCCAAATATCAAACCCCGAATTAACTTACATTATTTAATTAAATTTAGAAAATTAAATTCCCGAAATAATGCTACTAAAATATGGGTCGTTACAATCTACCCTCCTTAAAGAATTTCGTCCTCAAAATTACGATAAGGTACACAACAAAATAATCAAAGGTAAAACATACCGTCAAACAAATCAGGATAAGTATCTCTAATCCTGCTCTCAGTCTCCCAAGTACAGTCTCTATCATCTTCACCCCCCGGGACTTTGACTAATCTGACTGTCTTGTTCATCAACTTCTTCTCATCTCTCACAGATATCCGGATAGGCTTCCTAACTATAGTCATGTCTAGTTCCACTACTAAATCCTCTAACACTGTCGATGTTATAGCAGTGTTTGGATCCCTAACACTCTTCCTTAGATGAGATACATGGAAAACATCATGGACTTCTGCCAAACTACTTGGTAACTCTACTCTGTACACGAGTTTTTCGATCCTTTTTAAAATAGGAAACGGTCCTACGAATCTTGGTGCAACTTCCTTATCCTTCCAAACCTGATAACACCTTTCATCGGTGATACTTTGACGAAAACATGATCCCCAACAGAGAACTCTAAATATTTTTGTCTTCTTTCTGCATAGCCCTTCTACCTAGACCGAGCTTCCTTCATTCTTGCCCTTATCAGATCAATCTTCACTTCTACTACTCTTACCGTATGGGACCAAGAACCAACCTATCCCTGGTCTCCAACCAACAAATGGGAGATTGCACGGCCTTCCATACAAATCTTTAAACGGTGCCATCCATGTACTAGTCTGATAACTATTGTTATATGAAAACTCGATTAGGTGTAGATGATCTTTCCATGATTCTCCAAAATATAGTACACAAGCTCTTAACAAATCCTCCAAGGTCTTATAAATCTTTCCATTTGCCCATTTGTCTATGGATGGTAAGTGGTACTCATGTTAAGCTTGGTTCCTAAACTCTCCTGTAAACTCTTCCAAAACTCGCTAGTGAATGAGGAATCTCTATCGCTAACAATACTACTAGGAATTCCATGCAGTCTAATCACCTTCTTCATAAATTACGTAGCCAATATAGGCGTCATCCTATTTGCCTTAATGGGAATGAAATGGGCACTCTTGGTCAACCATCCGCTAAGTCCCATATACTTTCATTTCCTCTATTAGATCTCGACAACCAGTCGATGAAATCCATTGAAATAGAATCCCACTTTCATACCAGAATATCCAAAGGCTAAAGCAACCTATTTGGGTTATGATGCTTGGCTTTCACTTATTGATAGTTCAAACACTATTTCATCCATAAGCCTACATCCCTTTTCATGCCTTCCCAGAAGAAACTTCTCTTCATATCCTGATACATCTTCGTTCCTCCTAGATAAATAGTGAACTTTGAACGATGAAATTCCTTCAAAATTTCCATCCTTATGTCTCCCACATCTGGAATACATATCTACCCTTCTTTCTCAACCACCCACTTTGGTCAAGATTGAAATCCTTCAAGTCATTGCTCTCTATTCCATCACTTAACATCCTGATCCTTTCAACTAACATCGGATCCTCTTCCTATTTAGAAGCAATAGAAGCAATCTTCTCCATCAATACTAGTTGGACTTTTAAACAAGATAGTATAGAAAATCCTTCACTTGATCCAGCCTTGGATCTCCACTGCACTCTACAAGTCGACAACGCTTCCGAGTCTTTCCATTCTGCTATCACAGCCAGCACTGCATTCTGATGCTTCCTACCAAGCGCATCTGCAATCTTGTTGCCTTTCTTGGGTGTGTACTTAATTCAAAAATCATAAGCGGCTAAAAACTCTAACCACCTTTGCTGCCTAATATTCAGCTCCTTTTGAGAGGACAAATATTTCAATGACTTATGATCTGTATGAAGCTCAAACTTCACTCCAAAAAGGTAATGTCTCCACACCTTCAAAGGAAAAATAACTGCAATTAACTCCAAGTCATGAGTCGAGTATCTAACCTCATGCAGTCTAAGCTATCTAGAAGCTTAGGCAATCGCTTTACCTCTCTGCATCGACACAGCCCCCAATCCAGTATCACACGCATCTGTTTAAACTACTAATTCATCATTTCTCTCTGGAATAATTAATACAGGTGCATGGATCAATAAGTGTTTCAAGCTCTGGAATGTTTCCTCACACTTATCAGTCCATACAAACTTCATATCCTTTCGCGTTAGCTTGATCATCGATGCTATTATCCATGAAAAATTCTTAATAAATCTTCGATAATATCCAGCTAATCCAAGGAAACTTCCAATCTCAGTCACTGTCTCTGGTCTCTTCTAATTTTTAACAGCTTCGACCTTATTTCGATCGACTAGCAATCCTTTTTCTGAGACTACATGACAAAGAAATTTCACCTCCTTCTTCCCGAAATGACACTTCGAAAACTTCGCCTTCAGCTGATGTTCTCTCAAAGTCTCAAGAACCACTCTAAGGTGGACTTCATGCTCTTTCTCATTCTTAGAGTATATGAAAATATTATCTATGAACACCAACACGAATCTTTCCAACTACTCTCTACAAGTTCGATTCATCATGTCTACAAAAAATATCAGCGCATTAGTTAGTCCGAATGGCATAACTAACCATTCGTATGATCTATATCCGGTCCTAAACATCGTTAAAGGTATACTATCTTCTGTTTCCCTAAGCTGATGGAAAACGTAATTAAATCAAACTGAGAAAATACTTGGCTTCGCTCAACTGATCGAACAAATTATTGATTCTAGGCAACTGACACAAGACCTAAAAATAAAACTTTTTATTTTATGGATTCTTTATCGTTTTCTCATTCAACTTACAATAATTGATACACAACCTTAACGATCAGTCTGGCTTCTTAGAAAATACTACTGCTACTCCCCATGGTGAACAACTAGGTCTGATAACATTGTTCCCTTCCAAATCCATCAACTGTACCTTCAACTCTCTCATCTCTATAGGTCTCATCCTGCTTGGAGGCCTACTTACTGGTTCTGCTACAGGCACCAAATCTATCTGAAACTCAATGGCTCATTTCGGTGGTAATCCTACTACCCACTCATAGATATCTGCAAATTATCTAACCCTGAAAACGCGATTCAACTCATCTTATAACTCCACTACACCCAATAAAGCATTCACTTCACAACTAGGGCTCTCTATGGTGTATACTATCCGATCAGTATTGTCCGAGTTCTAAATGATATTTTCCTATCTTGGAAAAATATCCTAGCATCATACTTACTTAACCTATCCATATCGAATATAATTCCAAACCCTACAAAGTAAAATATATGCAAATTGTAAACGAAGGTGTAACCTAGCAAGTCAAACTCTAAGTGGTCACACTTCATCCTAAGTGTCGCATGCCCTCCTATCGGATTTGCAACTCTTGAGGATGTAACCAAATATGTGGGTTCTAGGTTAAGCTTATCTACCAAACATCGAGATATAAAATAGCACGATGTACCAATATCAAACAAAACGCTAACAGACATACCATGGATCCGAAGCGTGCCTTCCAAAACTACATTTCCTTTCTCCTACACCATTGGCTTTGAAGTAGTGGGCTCCAATGCATACACCTGGCCATTCCCATCCTTGGTGGGCTCTTTGCACTGGTCTTTGTAGTGCCCAACTTGATCACAATTGAAACACCCGATGCCTTTCTTCATAGTAGCCTTCTTTCCTTTGACTGTCCGGCATTCATGAGCATAGTGATCTTTCTTAGCAGACTTGTAACAGATCACTTTTAACTTCCCTTTCTCCGTTGCTCCACCCTTCTTGTGAAAAAACTTCCTCTTCTAACCTTGCCCAACCTGGACCTCCTTCTCCTTCTTCTTCTCCAAACAAGCAAGCATTTCTTCATGTCATAACGCCATCACTACTACCACATCATAGGGATCTCTAGTATGCAGTAAAGTAGCCCTAGCCAACTCAGGCTTCAATTCCCAAATAAAATTCCAATTCCTTTTCATCATTGTATCAACAGTAGCATAACCATATCTAGTCAATTCTTCAAACCTGCTAGCATACTCTAAAACAGACATTTCCCCTTACTCTAACTCAGCAAACTTGCTGATCAAAACAGACTACACCATCACCGACATGAACCTCTCCTGGAACCTTTTCCTAAACTCAGCATATGTCATCTTCTCTTCATTTACTTCCGCTATCACACTATTCCACAAAAATAAAGCTACTCCCTGAAGCTATCTCGATGCAAGTCTCTTCTTCTGCTCATCATTGAGCCCTAATTCAACAAATATCCTTTCACAGTGCAGCAACCCGTTCTCCACTTCTATAGCATCCTTAGTTCCAATAAACAGCTTCCCTCTAAGCCTAGAATAGTCCCTACTCAAGTTAGCATAATGGTCGACAACCGAAGCTTCCTGAACTCCTCCTCCTGCATTTCCTCCAACCATTCCCGCAGCAATTCCAGCTTGCATCGTGTTCACAAAAAACTGATACATGGCTCCCATATCCACTTATGGGACTCTAGCACCAACATTCTCAGCTTGAGCCTGACCTTGATTCCTCCTCATATTGGGTCAGGCATTTCCATTAGTGGTGGTGGTGTCGCCTCCTAGGTTAACTCTACCCCTTCTTGCGTCCATATCTGTATTCAAGCCTCGTGAGATATAGAAAAATAGCCTAAGAGAGATAGAAAACTAAAGATATAGCGTATACTTATATATAGCAAATACAAGTACATTACTTGTGACAATTCGAATTCCTATGGGTCTAAACTTTTTGCAAAAATGCTAAAATACAAGCCAACTGAAGCCCGAGTTGGGTTTCTGGTATCCCGCAAATAGGCAAAGACAAATATACAAGAGCTCGGGTAAATATCTCACAGCGGAACTGACAAAAATATAGTAGTAAGTAAATACTCACCAATATATAACACTTTCTAAACAAATGTCTCAAAGCTGGAAAGTCTCTGCCATTTACCTAACCTATAAAATGTTATGAGGAGGGGGTCAGAAATAAAGTTCTGTTGAATGGACAAGTTATACACTTCTAAGCTTAATTCTACATATACTGTTTTATTTCCATTTACTATTATATTAGGTTCATTGGGTTTATAATACTCTCGCCTCTATGCGTGAATCGTCCCCATCTACTGTCTAGTAGATTAAAACCTAATATCTAGTATGTGTAGTTATATGCCCAATGACTACATCAGTCCAAGGTAGTACCCATGGTACCTTTTGTATCCTCGTCGAAAAGGACTACATTGTCTTGCTTCCATGGCGTTCTGTGACTGCATCTATAAAGAACTGCCTCATAAGGCCTACAATATAGATGTTCCATCGTCTACTATGAAAACTATGAAAACGTAAAACTACGTCCGCACTAGCCTATACTAATGCTCAGACATCCATAATGTACCACCCAGTGTGTAACTTGAGGAATATACATAATCGTTCTGTCTACTCCCTGAATCCATCTTAACAAGGTCTACCTTGTACGGAACTCAGTCGAGGATTTTCTATTTTTGTAAAGGACTACCTCATTAGGCCTACAATACAGATATTTTATTTCTATAAAGGACTGCCTCGTTAGGCCTATAATACAGATATTCTGTTTGGTCAGTCTCTTTTCTTATCATGGTTATGGCCTACGCAGCCACCCATCAACTAATCGAAAGACCTCTAAAGGGCTATGTGGTTGTGCTCTACTGCAAACAATCTAAACATCCAATTGGTGGCGCCCCTTATCCAATGTCTCGATAGTGAAAGTATCGTTGGACTGTTGGTTTAACTCTAGTCTTTCCCAAACTCGCTCTTGGTTTTGATTTTGGCCCGATATCCACATGCGACTATCCTTTTGGGCCCTGGCCACTAAACTTACTTTCAAGTACTGGGACATATGAATATCCTACTCCAAACATCAACCCCTTTTGACTGCCTACAACGGTCCTGCCATGCAAAAAGCAGTCAAGGCATATTCTTTTGATGGAACACCAACAGACCTGCCTCTGGACGACTGCTTCACTACGCCCACCCAGAGGGCCATCTTAGAGTACTCTCACATCCCGTTGAAGTCTCATACTTCCTTCTAGCATAAAATAACTAAGTTGGACGTGCTTCTTCTATGTTGAAATATGTGATGAACTGCTTCGTTGGGCTCTTCATCCTTTGGGCGGCTCCAAATGCATCTCACTCTATTATTAGGTCCTAAGTCTAATCTTTTAATTTCCATTTAGTTTACTTTTTTTTACTCTGTTGGCTACTTATTTTACCCTAATTAGCATAATCTTGTCCCAGCCCCACCTAACTGTTGTGAGTCTATCAATTCCTTACTGAAAGGGAATGTTGTTGGCATAGGCCACTTCTATTATCTTGCTTATTAACTTAATTTAAGTCTTAAATTTATTAAAATATGTCTTTTCTATGATTTCTACTCTATTGCTTATTAACTCAATTTAAGTCTTAAATAAGCCTTTTCTGTTCTTTCTACTTAATTACAACCTATATTATAATTTTACTTGTAATTGTTACTTTTATTTTCTTTTATGATCTGTATATTATAAATATAATTACAAGCGTCTCTTTTCTATTCTAGTCTGACTTATTCTATTATGATGTTGAATTCTCTTTAATTCTCTTATATTGTATGACAATCTTGGCTTGGGACTACGTCCGATTGTCACAAATTTACTTATCATAATAACTGCTTTACTTTTATTCCATATTATACCCAATAAATGCATATCAAGGTATATTACTGTTTATGGCTTCTAGTCTTATCTAATAATTTACTTGATTCCTTTAATTCTTTACTTTATTTTCTTATATTATAGGAAGTGTTTCTATTCTATTTGGTTGGTTACGAAAACTGTACTAAAAATCCATTTCCATATTTTAATACTAAATAATGCTATAAACAATAATTCATAACTGCAAGATATTTCTTTTATTATTTCTTTACTTTCGTATAGTGCAAAATACAGTGGTTTCTCTATTTTACACTATCCCTTTTTCTTTCTTTTATTCTTGCAATTACGTTTATCATTATCTTTTTAAATATTGAACTATAAAATTGTATCCTATTTCCTAACTAACCAATTCATCTATCACTTACTTCAAAATCAATTTATTAGATTTTTCTTTAATTTATTACTCCCATTTTAGCATAATTGTTGCAAATGTCTTCTGTTTAGGCTTAAGCCTTTTTCTATAGTTGTTAAGCCTAATTTTATACATATGTAAATGGATCTCTATCTTCCTTTTCCATATAAATATTTAAATATCAATTTACGGTCTCAGCATAATAAATTAATAGAATTAACTACTATAATAAATGCTTAATTAAATAATTAACGGGAATCTAACGATAATATATCATAAACTGAAAAGGTATATAATTTAAATCCACTCATTTAGAAAGAAAACACTTCAAGTTCCAGATCTGATTTTTACCCCAGTTCTATTATCCACAGCCTTCCCTATTGCGACCCTATTTGGATCACAAATTAGGATTTATATAGATTTAGAAATCCGGATCTAATTAAAGAAAAGTAAAATAAATAAACTAGAGAAACAGATTTGAGAACTTTACCTCATTCGGATGACTTTATTTGAACATCTCTATTTTAGACTTATAATTTCTATCTCCAACTTGTAAATCAGAAGGCGTAAATCTAAAATAGCTAATTTCTAAAGAATTGGAGGAAAAAGAAAAGTGACAGGGCTTCCACACCCATTTAGAAATATATGAATTTGAAGGCTTGCTCAGCCTCTTTATTTATAGAAGGGTGCAGAATGAGGGCGCCAGATTTGTTTTTAAACGTTTTATTTATTATAAATGTTTAATGTTTAAATGTTTCCTATCAATTCCAATTAACTCTCATTAATTCTCTGATTTAATGCTCTTTATATGCACGTCTATTTCGGATTTTAACATGCCTTATTTGTTTTATTAAATGTTATTTATAAACGTTAACTTTTGAACGCTATAAATTATAAACGTTTAACCTTTTTTTTTGCTTGTTTATTCTAATTAATCCTCTTCCTAGTTTATCCTTCAACTAATTTTTATGTGCAGCAATATACTGCCTATATATATACTTTCAAATCTAGGTCAACTATTTTTTTTCTTATTATTTGACATTTTCTATAGATTACATTACAATCCTAATTAATAGCCCCATTAATAGATTAACATGTCACCTCTATTGCTTAATTTCCTTAATTAACATTTACACATTGCAACGATTCATTAATTGGCATGTCAATTACTTCCATCATTCAATTAACATATATATTTAATATGCAATTTTTTTATCAAGATTTGAGTTTTAACATTTATTTGTTACTTTATAGGTAAACCACTTTAAATCGAGGGATTTGATATATATATACACACACACGTTATATATTAACCCCCAGTAGTAACTAAATTACTTAATTGCACTTTTTAGCCGATTTTGTTTGCAATGTTAGTTATTCCCCTTATTTTTTTCCTCTTACATCTAATTCTCTTAATAATTTATATTCATTGCAAACATAATAAATTTGTTACTACTTTTATAAATATCCTATGAATTAATTGCAAATGTTTATAATTGATGAAATTGCCATGTTTGCATATGTAATTGTTTCTGATGCTAAAATTTCAAACGGCTATACCTTCTCTGTTTGAAGTCCATTCAGAAAACATTGATATGGAAGTTGATCAGAAAATTGCCATAAACACAATGGTATAAGTTTCATTGTCAAATTTCAACAATAGCAAAAAATCATTTTTTACTGTTTTCTTAATTAACAATTAAATTTATTTTAATTTAACTGTCAATAAGATGTGGGTGTTACATTACTATATCGTTATCCCATACCCCGATCTTAACTCTAATTTCTATGGATTATGTTTTCAAAAATCCTTTTTTATAGTTAAAGTATTACATAAATCTATGCTCTGATACCAAGTTGTAACGTCTCGTTTTATGGAGGCCAAAAGCTAAGCTCTACAAATATTGCAGTCATCTATAGTATTAACATGACCAATACAATAATGCTTATGGTATCCATAATATCAGAGACACATGAATATGAAAGGAAATCATAGATTTAAAAAAAAACATGTTAATTACATTTCTAAAGCATGTATTTTGCAAATCATAATCTTGCAATCAAAACTGGTTAAAAAGTGTAAAGCATTATTATGTAAACATACATAAACCTTAGGTAATAATGGACTATCTGTCCGAACACTATTGTTTTGTTTGGCTAACTACTAACCTTTGGCTGACTCGAGCCTACTAGACAATATAATCGAAATAATGTAACATCTATTAGACACGCTCCTTTTCGCCGATCTGTCCTTAACTATCTGTTAAATACTTCTCTTCTGAATAGTCTGTCCCTAACTTAACATCTCCCAGGGTCAGCTGATCCTAATGCTTTAGGGAGCTCACCAATAACCTAATTGTGTACAAACATTTATTCCCATCTATGCGTAAACATAATTTAGTTCTTACCGTGCCAAAGTCCTAAACTCTAGGATTATGAACTAAATCAGCTGGGGTTAATAGCTGATGTATAGGGCACGATCCTTTATGAGTCCCATCTGGTGTTATAATATTCAAGTCATTTTACATGGGGTTAACTACCCTAAATTTTCCTTGAATTTTTTTTTCATCTTTGATTTATTTAAAACCTTTTAAATCAAACTCAACAACGAAAATACATATACTATATGCTTTACTCAATATCACCGTGCAATGTTATATACACTTTACTCAAATCTTTATTGATGAAAACATTTAAATCTTTGAACGTAACCCTTTCGAATCCATTGGAAGTACCCCTTTCTAAACCATTATAAGCACCTCTTTTAAAACAAAGTAAAACCCTTTATTTCATCTAGGCCGATAGACTAAAACCTTCCTTTCGAAACCATTCTCAAAATCTTCAGAAACCCTTGAAAAACCTTTCTTTCGAAAGCTATAAAACCTTAAAGATCTTATCTCAAAGCACTTTAAACATGCCTATAGAAACCCTTGGAAAACGCTTTTCCCTCAACCCTTTCAAAACAGTCTGAAAAACCTTCCCTTTCAACCGTTTGAAATCACTGGTGAACGACCCCTTCAAAACCATTCTTTAAAAACCTTTCTAAAGCATCAAAACCTTTTTAAACAACAAACCTTTCGAAAGCACTTGTGTCAATTTAAATATGTGCAAAACACCTTTCAAAACAATTTAAACCATCTCTTTCAAAACCATTGGGTTCTACCTCTACAGAGGAAAAGGGCCATTTAAAACCATTTAAGTCGATAGCCATTCTTTTGAAAGCATTTCTAAGTAAAGAAGTGATTATATTGAAACCACCCTTTCGGAAGCATTTGAGAAGTGGCCAAGTTTAAAAACAAAGTATACCTTCCGAAACCATCGACTTAAACTGTTTTAAATGGCCCTTTTTCTCTGTAGAGGCATTTCTAAGTAAAGAAGTGATTATGTTGAAACCACTCTTTCGGAAGCATTTGAGAAGTGGCCAAGTTTAAAAACAAAGTATACCTTTCGAAACCATTGACTTCGAAAGCTAGGAAAAGTGTGAGCTAGGAGTTTCGACCCCTTCGAAGGCATTTCTTAAAACAAGAGAGTGCAATCCATTTGAAACCTTTCATTAGAAAACATTTGACCAAGTCAAAAGCCAACCCAGTCGAAAGCAAAGCAGGTGCTACTTTAATTTAAAACAAAGGCATGCTTTAACTCCTTCGGAACCATACATTTCGAACCTATACCTTCTGCCTTCATCTAATTCGCTACATACTAAATGTATTGATACCATGCGCATCGGTTTCAAAACTGATGGTGGTGAAGCGTCTACGTTGGAACCTCTGTGCCGAAAGTGGTGAAACATGCTAAAAGCATGTAAATTTTGTTTTTAACTTAAAAGAGAATTACTTTTCAACTAACATGCCTTATCAGTAAAAAATTTATTGATTGCCAAATATCTTTTCTAAAAGTGCTACCAAAATTTCAAAAGTAAACAACAATTATTATTTTACAAAATACCCCTTCTCCTTCTATAAATATATAAATCATTTAAGCCCCATATCTTAAATAATTTTATATATTCATCAAAACATGTAGGAAAATTCTACAAAAATTCCATAAAATCCTTTTTAATATGTTTTCTAGCACATATAAATTCAGATCAAAATTATTTATAATTTAACCGTAAATTATTTATAACTTAATAATTATTTTCTTCACTAGAAAATTAATATAAAATCCACGTTAATTCAAAAAATTATGGAAATTGAAACTCTTCTCTAAAATATCATTCCTGATCTATATCTATAATCGCAAGGCATTTGGATGTCATTAAATAGTGTTTTCACATTAAAACATGACATAAAATCCATATGATCAAGCATAAATCATCAACAAGCATATATATAAACCTTTAATCATTCAAAACATGGCATAATCATGCAAATAGGTTTAAATTTTCCATAAAACCTAAAACCGTAAGAAAATGTAATGTAGTAGTTACTCACCTTGGCTTTGTGATTTAGGATGTGAATTTTGATCTCGATTAAATGATTTGGTCCTTCTCTTGTATCCTAACTTTTATCTTCTTCCTCTTGCTTGCTAATGGTGGTCGGCCTTAAAATGTTTTTGCTTGAGAAAATATGAAATGCACGTGCGTTTTGATTTCCTAAGGGTTTAGGGTATAAGTTTACTATATTTCCCATTTTGCCTTCCCTTATTTTCCAAGCACTTATTTCTATTTTTAGTTCTTTAGCTCATTGTTCGTATAGGCACGGCTACCCTTTAGAAATCCTAAATCTCAATCCCCAAATAAACTTACATTATTTAATTTACTTTTGCAAATTAAATTCCCTAAATAACGTTACCAAAAATATGGGGTGTTACACTCTAGTCTGTCCAATTTGTCGGAGTCGATTATACATTATCTCCTCTTGTCTTTTCAACATCTGTTCCTGCATAGCATCTGTTATTGTTTCCATTTCATCTCTCGTGATGTAGCTAGATATTTGATTAGCACCAGCTCTTAAGGAAGCCTCCTGACTCCATCTATAGTGCCTCCTTTCTAGTAGCGCTTTCCTTATTTATTGCCTAGCCATTGCATCCTAGATCCATATATCCAAGCTTCCGAATCTAAGATCCTAGCCTCCAAATCTACGGCTGCAAGTCTTCTTAGTGAAAGCACCAAAATGTTAGTGTCAAAATTGTCCACTAACACCCAATTATGTGAAAGCACCAATCCAAATACAGAAATATGAAGAGACATAAATGAAGAACAAAATTAAAACAATCAGAAAGTAAGTAAATAGAGACACAGATTTATAGTGGTTCGGCTAACTCCGACCAACGTCCACTCCAAAGATTTTCCTTTTATTAGTTTATATTATTGATTACAGCTACAAATCCATGAAATTTAAGAATAAAACTAGTAGAGTATTGCCTAAGTAGAAGATAAAGAGAAGCAGAAAGAAGATCCCGTCCCTAACACTATGCTTTTTGTATTTATTGGGGAAGACGTGCACGGATCAGACTGAAATTTTGATTTTGAAAATTTAAAATAAGTCCCTTAAAATATATTTAAAATAAAATCTATCTTATATAATTAGATTAAAATGTCTTACCCTATTTACATTTGGTAAATACAAATGCTTGTAACATAAGTTGAAATTTGTAAACACAAATGTATAAAGTTAAAATCAGACAAACGTGTATCTATAAATTATTCAAGATAGAAGTCTTCAAACAAAATATCTATATATACAAAAAAAAATATAATAATTAGTATGTAAACAAATAGGGAAGCCAGTGCATTAATTTCTATCATCTCAAGCCAAAATTTTGTCGTTTCAAATTTTACAAATCTTTACATTTCAGAGGAGAAAATCTGATCAATCAAAACAAAGATAAGAAAACAGCTAAATCAGTTACAACCTTCCTTATACATCATGTGCTCTTCTATATATATGTGACCATCTTTCTGTTTTAGTTCGTTCTGCAAACATAAGAAAACCAGAGAATGAGAAAAATAAGCAACTTCATCTTTTTAAAACTAAAAAACATCATTCAATTCAAAACAAAAAATGGAAAGAACTCAGGCAGTTTCCAACTATAAGTTTTCATAACATCAGAGTGTTCTTTGTTCAGCAACCTTTGCAAGTGATTAAACATAATTCTTAAAGCTTTAAGTTAATTAAAAATAGTTCATGCTTCATTAATAATATAGTTTGTTTATGCTTCAGTTTGAATATAATTCTGTGTATATTTATAGGTTACTCTGTATGTTGTTCTTCTCTATTATGGATTACAGGGTTGAATGCTATACAATCTCAAATTGTTTCATCTGATCATGGTAACGCTTTAATTTTTCAACAAAACTAAATGCTTAAACTCCAATCAGGATTTTTAATTCTGTTTTAAAAACATGTTAGTAAACTATACTCTGCAAAATCATGTTTTACAGGCAAAAAGAACTATTTTGATAAATTCAATTGTTATAAAATATTAATTCAAGTTAATAACTTGAATCTTCAGTGCAAAATAGGATTTTTAATGCAAAAATGGAAATTTTTAGTTTGGAATTGTACGCACAGTTTGTAGTTGAACAAAAATTGCATTTTTCCCATTTTCTGGTGATCGAATCAATTGTAAATGTTGAAATTAGGATTGAAGCACGCATAAACGTCATAGATTTTGAGAAAATTGTTGAATATTTTTTTTCATTGCATAAATTAAAGAAACGAGAGCATTTTAGGGTTTGGTTTCAAGCTTTTGGTCATGTCAAAAACGAAGCGTGTTCGACTACTCTACGTGATCGAATTGCACAAGACTCTGGAGGATGGAAGAATGGTGTGTTGCCTTAGCGTGGACGAAGTTTGGGCGTCTCCGTTGGCTTGAGTGGCGGTGGCAAGGTGGTTTTGTGCGTCGGTTTGAGCTTCAGGTTGGAGCAAGAATGCTATTTTTCGATTTGATATTTTTGGGGTCGAGTCGAATTTGGATTTCGAGTATTTTGAGGTTTTGTGACTTGCCGATGATGTTGGGTTCGCCGGAGCTAAGTGGCGTCGCCGTGCACGTGTAAGGCGAGGGGATGGGTGTCAGTGTCACTGTTGTCATATGCCTCGAGTCGTTACTCGGGTAAACGAGTCACTTGCTTTGGGTTAGTGTTCGAGTGCGTGAGTGAGTCTCCTGATGCCATAGTTAACTATGTTTAAACTTAAAACTTACTGGAAAAAGAAGAAGAAGAAGAAGAGGCGTACAGGAGAGTGTCTCGGGTGAAACGGTGAGAAACTCGGAGTGATACTCGAGTAAAACAGGGGAAGTCTCGGGTTTGTTTTCCAGATCTGCAATATTATAAAAATAATGAAGTTAAGTAAATTATGTTTCTACAAATTTTAAGCATTATAAACTAAATAAGTGCTTAACAATTTACGTTAAAGACTTAAATACGACCTTAATTATTTTAGTTAATGCTTAACAATGTTTAAACTCTTAATTATTATTTTAATTAAGTAATTAATTTAAGTTAAGTATAAAGTTAATTAACATTTAAGTTTGGAGTTAGTGATAAATTGATTTTCAAAAGTTAAAGAAAATTTCTTTTAAATGTTAATTAAGATGTATAATTAATATCAATTAATTATTTTTAGAAAGTAATTAAGAATAATTACATTACAATTATCATTAGAGATTGGTTAATTAATGATTAAGTGATAAATAAATTTGTAATTAACTACTTTAAGTTAATTAATGTAAGATTAGTAGTTAACAGTTAAGTAATTTAATTACGAATTAATAATTGATTAATTAAGTAATTAGTGGCTAATAAATAGGTAATTAAGTTTTATTAATAAATAAATAAGGTTATTAATTAATGGTTAAGGGCAATTAAATAAGTAATTAAGATTTAAATAAATTGATTAAGAAGTAATTAATTGGATGATTTGAAATGGAATAGTTAATTATATAATGATTAATTAAATAGGGTTAAGTGATTAACTCTCAAATAATTGATTTAAATTAAATTAGTTACAATAAGAATTTAAGATGTTTGCTTATGAATATTGTATAAGTAGAATATCTGATTTTGTGATATTTATTTGGTGATATTCTATGATAATTCTATGATATGCCTTGATATATATATATATTTATATATATATATAATGATTGTGTATGATTTATTTGTGATAAATGCTATGTGAAGTCAAAGTGTTGAATTAACCTGTTTAAAACTATTTAAACAACTTGACCTTTAAAATGGCATTTGGATTTCGAAGAGACCGGGATCGGGTGTCATTTATGATTATCTGAAAACCACATCGATCCAAATTAAACGTTAGGTCATAAATTTCCAAGTGAAGATCGAGATGGTGTTTCAGAATGCAAGGGTTATTATCATTAACTCTGAGGGTGATTCCAAAATGAGTGTAACGAAATAATGCCTTCGGTTTTGTTCGAACCCGAAACGAACTAGTATGGATTGAATTCTTTTAGAACATCGTCAGGCGGACGATGAGCATTCTAAGAGATATATTCTACAAAGGTAATCGTAGCCTCAAGCCTCATCAACCGGAAATGGCTAAAACAGGGGAGATGCAGCAAGGTTAGGTGGGTAGCACACAAGCAGGACGAGATATGTAAGGACCTGATTCTTCGACTTTCGAAAACCGACATCAATACGTTCAGTGTATCAACTGCCGAGCAATCGAATGCCGAAAAACCGAACACTTAGGGTTTTAAGAAGAAGAAAGAGGTAGAAGAAGAAAGAAAAAAGATAGAACAGAACAATATCAGAATCTCACAATTCGCAGCGGAACAACATATAATAGATAAATGAATAATCATTTAAAACAAAGAACTATATCAGTTATTACATCACATTACATTCATTATCAGAGTTTACAACAACAAAACAGCGGAAAAGAAATACTATATACTTAGTAATATGCTACGCCATCTAGCTTGCCTCCAGATTTCTACAGCAACTCCTGAATCCAGAATATCCCAATAACCTAACTTAGACTGCCCGTGTGGAAATTGGTAGGCACCCAGAGTTTAGGAAGGGAAACAATAAACTCCGAGTCAGTCATGTGACTGGTGTGAGAACTAAAATAGTTTATTTTTAAAACAAAGTACAGGATAATTTTAAAATAGATTCGCAATGCTTTTTAGAAAATGAGACTACCATAAGGCCTCTCGCACAGACACACAATGCAAACGCAGAATCGGAGGAGATTTCTCCTTATGATAGTCAAAGATGCTTGATACACATTAAAAAAAATATTTGATATTATTACTAGTGCATAGTGTAGGAAAAATCATTTCGAAAGTAAAGATATAAATCTTAACCAGCATAGGCATTCCACACTTATGCCTACTATAGCTACAATCCAAACAGTGGGGCGCCACTATAAGTGAATGATAGGTTCTACAACTAAAACCGTACAAGATCGTATTGTTTCTTTGGATTTCCAACAAATGGTCAGGCCAAGGAACTTCCCATTGCCACATGGAAATGCCTCTGGAACGACGTCCCGAGATCCTAACCGGATCTCTACCAACACAAGGCCGGGTTACCCCTAACTGGATAACTACTGACACGAATATGTCATCCCTGATCGTGACCGATCTATATCCGAGGATCCTCGATTTTCAACAACCACAAAGCAATAAATTTGCAGCAACAACATAGGTTAAGTATCTAGGCTCCATACCATGATACCACCTCTATCCAGAAGGAATGACATACACTAAAGGGGCGCTACCCCTTAATAACCTTGCCGCATCCTTCCTATTTTGATCATTTCCGGGGTGTGAGGTCCGACGAAGTCTCTTCCACAAAGCCACGCTTTATACAAAGCCATGCTTCGATCAACAAATGCTCAACAACACTTCGTATGCCACATTACCAATTTGGGAATGTGTCACGGGTAACCATCAACTACATAAACTCTAAGGGTGTTAAGCTAAGAGAATAAATTCTCTGCCACCAATGGGAATATATTTGATAGAAACCAGCTTTACATCTCAAATTGTAACGTCAGACACACATCCATACAAGTCCGTTCTGGGAACGAACGGAACCAATGGCACTTACAAAGAAGTCCTTGTAATCCGGATATTCACTAATCACGACCGGACTTCCCATCACAAAGGGTAATAAATTTCTATATCGGGGATCAGCCGATGCAGAAACATTCGACGGTAATCCTTCCATTTTCACAAATATTCGGTCTTCAACACCGGTCATCAATGCTATCTATTACAACGTATCACATATTCGGAATGGGTTATACGACCCCAAGGTCCTTTCCCGGTAACCCGAATAGTGAGCGCTTATTTTTAAAAATAAGTGTAGCATTCAAATTCAAGAAATCACAACAAATACCTATTTAAAGGTAAATATTGATAGTCAGATATTTAACTATCAATAGGTATGCACAACATCACCAGATTCCAAATAATTTTCCAAATTATTTATCTTCCAAAAATATCTTTACAAGATATATATATTTTTTCCATACTTCAAAAATAAATCGATATTTATTTTTAAACCAATTTTCCCAAATTCATTTATAAACTCCATATTGAATTTACATTTCCAAAATATCTGTGAATATATGATTTCAAATCGATTTCAAATATTCACTTTCATTTTATCTTTAAAAAGATAATTCTCAAATCATTCATTTCATATTGGAAAACGTTTCCCTACTTATTTAATAATAAGTATTTCACAAATCTATTTGTTTTCAACATTTGGAAAATATTCGATATACTTAAATTAATTTTAAGTACATATTTCATTTCTTAAGGAAAACATTTTCTTTAACACTTTTATTTGAGTCCAAACAAATGTTGTGTAAAATATTGTTACGACGACCCAAAATCTCCAGTATAGGGATTTGAAATTTAGATAGATATATAAATCCCAATACTATACAAAAAATTTCCTTTCGGAAATCATCTACTATAACAAAAGTGTTATAGTCTACAATTTCCTTTTATTACTCGAAAAACGTCTATTTCAACAATGAATGTTGAAATCCATGGTTTCGATAGTTCATACATTTTAAAACATCTTTTAAAACAATTAACTTCATTTTAAAATTTCACTTCTCCAAATCATACCCGTTTTATTCAATAATATATTCACTGTCCAAAATCGTGAATATACTTTATTTTCCCAATTCAATGTTTCTACACATTTATCAAAGATTTTTCCACAGTCCAAAATCGTGGATATAATTCCTTTAATAATTTCTATGTTTACTTATCAAATTTATTTGATTACGGATTTATAAAACAAGGTTTATAAATTCCATTTCTATTTCATAACTACTTCGATTTATAAATCTCCTTTAATCACCAATTCTATTTGTATTTCGTCTACATGTCGAATCCAACTTATAAGTAAATTACTTATTATAAATTTATTCACAAATCCATTCTCTTATATCCTCATTAATTTATAAATCTAAAATTCTTATTTACTTATAAGACTAGGTACAACTTTATTTTAACACTTATAAAAGCTCGTTTTATAATTCCAATATCTTTAACTTATAAAATATCAATTGTGTAAATCTTTTATATAAATCGTTTATACTAATTCAAAAATCCCAATTTAAACTATTTATAAATTTGTCAACTACTTATTTCAAAAATCATGCTTTGGTTATATTTCACAAAAATCCTAATTTTTATAACATAAAAATTTATAATGTTTTAATTATTTAAAATGAATCAATTCGAAAATTTAATAAACGTATAATTTCAAAAATCACTTTAAAAATCCCATAAAAACCAAAATCGTTATTTTTAAACTTCAAAAATGGATCCAATGATGCAACACACCAAATAGTCAATCACGACTTCCAAACATCATATATCGATATGATAATCAATCAAATATCACAATATCAAAAATCAAATAAATACTGGTGAGGAATCCAGTTGGATCCCTCCAACCAATTTCCCTACATCCACAGACATTAGCACAATACCAATCCCGTTTCAAGACGGGATATCGCAGTATATGGGATTTATAAATTATTATCCGCTTAATAGGCGGCGCAATAGGGTCTCATCCGCTATATAATGCGGGAAAATCAACTCCAAGTACATATATAATACCAATTCCACTTCGAGGTGGAATATCGCGGTATATGTATGTAATAAATAACCTCCGCTTAATAGGCGGCGTATAGGGTCTATTTCAATCAAATATATATACAACAATCATTATTCAAACACACAATCACTCAATCAACCATTTTAAATTTAACTATTTAAAATTTAAATCAAAACACAATTTTGATTGAGTGAGAAGTTCTCACCTTTGCTTTTTATTTGCTATCCATTTCCATCTCAACTCGATTTTCTCGATTTTTAACCTTGTATAAACAATTCATACAATTTATTAATATTCGAAATAAATCGAATAATAAATTCTCATTTAATAGATTTATTTAATTTAAATAATTAAATTTCTTAAACCCATTTTCCTTTAATAAATTTAGTTAACTGACAATTTTTTTAGACTAATAATTTCCCTTAAAAATATCTTTTAGTAGATAAAATAATTAAAGAAGTTTAGCAACAAATTTATCACCTAAATCTATTTTTTGGAGTAACCTAGTAAATTGTATTATATTTCTCATTTTCAAACTGTATATAAAAATAATCTATACGGGCTTTAAAAATCTAACTTTTATATAAACCCTCATATTTTAAAATTCCTGCCTTTATCCCAAATAACATACTTCCCTTTACTGTTAAATTGTTTTCTTTCTGATACTGATTTTCAAACCAAATAGGTTTTATAGATTTTCCAAATTTACAGATAAATCGATAGATTTCTCTTACTAGTGTTAAAAATTAAGTAGATTTTAAATTAAATGCAAAAACTCTTTACCTACTCGACGAGAAAACTCAAACATCGGCTCCTTCTCTAAGCTCTGCACGAGGTCGAACTCGACACCTATCTTCATTGCCATCACGACCGCGACCCACTGCCCAAGCCATCATCGAGCTCCTGCCTCACCGTCGACATCGCCGCCAACCTCAGTACGAACCCCACATTTCACCTCTATCCACTACAAATCGAACTCGCTCCACCTCGTCGCGAATGCCCATGTGAACCCTAACAGCCTTTGCGACCCTGACTTCGCTGCCCATCAAGTCGCCGCTGCTTGCTGTTGACGATCCACTGCCGCCACTTCATGGCATCGCGATTCGCGATTTCTTTTTTTATTTATTTTAAACTACCATCGGTTTTAATTTGGGGAAGAGGAATAGAAGAGGAGGGAGACGACATGATTTTCATTTATTTGGATCTGAGGATTTCGAATGAAGAATTTTGGGAACGAAGAAATTAAAGGAGCGGCCATTCAAATTTTCTCAACTGAAATTCTCGGCCATTATAAAATTTTTTTCTCAATTTGCTTAGAGGTTTAAGAAATGAAGGTTGCGTGATTTTTGGCGTGATTCAAGTGCGTGATTAAAGGAGATAATATGATGTTTGTTGACCAATTTAAATTTAAATTTAAATTGAATCCGTTTTAATTTCAACGCGTTTACTCCCCGTGTGCTCACATAACAACTCCGAAAAATACAAAATTTAAAATCCAATAATAATTCAATACTACGGATCCAATGGAACTGGTTTCGTCGAATTCCGAGACTGTCCCTCGGACGACTATTTTTAAATATCGATTCAAACGATAAAAATTTCAAAACTGAACAATTCACTTTCAAATTCAATTCTGAAACTTCTATTATCTTCAATATTATCAATATGGATTTTAAAAGCCTTTGAAATATATTTTTATCAGCTTAAAATTAAGGATTCAAATTACTATTCAACTTTCAATAGATTAAACTTATAATTTAATCGCCAAATTCATTCTGATAATTTGAAATTTAAATCAAACCATCATTCAAATATTTAAAATTAATTAAATATTTTATTTTCAAATGTTCAAAAATTCCGGGTCATTACAATCTTACCCCCTTAAAAGAATTTCGTGCCGAAATCACAAGTTAGGAAAAATGATCCTTAACCCGTTCGCTCTCTTTCTAATACTAATCAGTTTTATCAACTTGCCAACACAAATCTTTTATTAAATATCCATTATCATTTCAACTAGCTTTCCCACTTCAATTATAAGTTTCAAACAACATTGTTTCCTTAACAATTTAAATTTAAATTTCAAACTTTCAAAAAATTTCTAACGCTCTAAATTTTTCGAAAAATTTCGCCAGCGTCTCCTTTGCGCGGCTAGCTCGGTACGACTACAAAATGCCACATCGGGCCCCCAAATTCAAAAAGAAAAAGAAAAGGCCAAGCGGCTAGACAAGAAAATCACCAAATTTCATACTGAAACTGAAATACGTACCTTTTTATCGAGCAATTCAATTTTATCTTTGAAATCAAAATCCCAATTCCATTTCTTTTAATACAACTGTATATCCTGCTAGCAGTAGTATCCGATTCCAACATTTAAAACATTTTACCAATTCCATTACAAAATTTTCAACATATGCTTCTTATACATTTTTACTTCACTATTGCAGTTACATATTCATTTTCATCCAATTTTGCATTTCAATTTCATTTGAAATCAATTCACAATTTCAATTCTATTTTAATTCAATTTATCTTCTATTTTGAATATTGAATTTTATCGATTAACTTTCATTTACAATTAATTCGTCTCACTATTTTAAATTAGTTTCATTTACTAATTCATTTCGATTTCGATTTCGAAATCGTTTGTCGTTAACAAAAAATTTTCAACAATTTTCAAAAAATTTCTAACTCCCAAAATTTTCACAAATTTTTGGAAGAGTCTCTTTTGTACAGAGGAGCTTTTGCAATTTGACAATAGATATAAATATATATACATCTACCCACACGGTCGGAAAAACCAAAAACAATTCATATTTCCTATTTTTATTGCGTAGGCGTACCTTTTTAGCATTTTTAAGCAAAGCGGCTAATTTATTAGCTTATTAGCACTATCAAATCCAGCCATACGGCTCCCCTGTACCTGTACTTACTAAATTTAAACACGTAAGTGACATATATAAGAAATTTATTTGCATTTCACTTATTTTCAATAGCAAAACATATGCATTCCATGAATAATGTACACAAAACAATTTCCGTAAGCAATTTATATGGTTTCAATACAAGTTTAATCGCTTACAACTACATTCCATACCATTTCTATTTAATTCTAGTGATTTACAACACACTTTCTACATTCTATTCATTTTTATGTCCAAACAGCTCATATTCATTTCAATTGATTCAAATATGAATTCTATTTGTTTTTATTAAGCCATAGAAATTTATACAACTCATTTGCGTCAAACGACAACCATTTCTATGCCAATTTTGACGATATGCACTTAATAGAATATCCACTCTAGTTTATAACTAATTTTAAATTGATACCAACTCAATTTACATTTTATTCTATCTCATTTCCATTTGATTTCGTTCAATTCAATTTGCATTTCATATTCACATTCATTTTGAATTTATTTTATCAACAACAAGGTCATATTCAATTTATTTCAACTTACTTGAATTTATCTGCAATTTCAAACAATTTTTATTTAGCTCACAATTCAAGTTTTAATTTAATTAATTCAACTTCCATTGCAGTATTTCATGAATTTATAAATTATCATACTAGTGTACTTGAATTCAATATATTTTATTTTACCTAAGTTTGGATTTTATTCAACTTGATTCAAATCTCATTCCATTTTTCAATTCATTTATTTACAAATGTTACTTCATTTGTTCATTTACAAACACAATTTAATTTCAATTCACCATTTTGATTTATAACCACCTATATTTAAATTGGATTTCGATTCTATGTGAATTCAATTCTTTTAAACCATATTAAATTTGTCATTTCTTCAATTAGTTTTTCTTACTAATTTTTTTATTTCAATACTTCACTTCCTGTCCTTAGAAATTTCTTCCAATTCACTTTATTCAAATTTATTCACTTATACTTACTTTAATTTAACTTCATTTTTTAAATTAAATTTATTCTATTAAAATTTAGTTTGTACAAGTTATTAACTTATTTATTATTCCCATAAATATTTTAAATAGGATCCCAGAGTCTTTTCTATATTTAAAAATCAATTTTTTTGAAATCAATTCAAATTATCTTTTGAATTTCCAAAACCAAACCTAATTTATTTTTTAAACAACTTGCATTTAAAACAAATTGACAGCAATTCCTCTTTTGGAAACCCGAAAATGAACATCAATGATGCTGCAGTCATCACCTAAGTTATTTTCCAGCGACCGAACAGCGATTGGAGCTTTTCATTCCTTCAAAACCTTTTTCCAAAAACTCTTGAAAATTATTTTCAAATCAAAATGGAATTTAATTTCTAAAATTTCCAAATTCTTTCAAAAATATTTCCAAATACATCCCTGGAATTCTATTTCTAATTATAAATCACATTTATAATTTACATTCTCCAATTTCATTTGCATATGGATTTTATTTCTAAACTTTTGATTATGATTCTAATTTCTTATTCAATAATCAATGGTAATAATTTTTTTTAATATTATTAATTCCTAACATCCAAGTATCCATATACTATAATAATTTATAAAGATAATTTCCTTTATCTACGAAAATAGTTTTGGGCAAAATTATTTCATTTACCCGATTTTTAAAACACTATTGTGTCAGTTTATCTTGTTTAAGAGTTTAGAAACTCCTATCGACACAGTTGGCTGGACTGTACCGACCAGAATCTATAAACAATCAACCGATAAGTCAACACAATACAAAACAATTTCATATTCACTAACAAATACGCGCTCATATCTATTATTACACTCAAACTCATTCTAGAGTGCTACTGACTCTATCTCTAATGAGAAATGCCCAATAGAGCCATGGTTGTCGCTTAACCATATGCTCTGATACCACATTGTAATGATCTAGGCTTTTCAACCATCGACGGCGGTCACAACCGGTAGGCTTTTCAACCATCCCAGCCCCCACCGTGGCTTACACTGATATCCCAAACTTTCTTTTACGGCCAGCCTATCGACTGTCTCGGCCTCTGCCTAACCAATCCCGTAAAGAGGACATGTGGGGGCAAGAGTCTCCCGTTCGCCACCTAACCGCGAAGCGAGAACCCCCCCATCAAATTTCACCTAGATAAGCAAGACTGGTGTGAGTACTAAAACAGTTTATTTTTAGAACAAAGTATATGATAATTTTAAAATAGGTTCGCAATGCTTTTTAGAAAATGAGACTACCATAAGGCCTCCCGCACACGCACACACAATGCAAACGCAGAATCGGAGGAGATTTCTCCTTATGATAGTCAAAGATGCTTGATACGCATTAAAAAAACATTTGATATTATTACTAGTGCATAGTGTAGGAAAAATCATTTCGAAAGTAAAGATATAAATCTTAGCCAGCATAGGCATTTCGCACTTATGCCTAGTATAGCTACAATCCAAACAGTGGGGCGACACCATAAGTGAATGAAAGGTTCTACAACTAAAACCGTACAAGATCGTATTGTTTCTTTGGATTTCCAACAAATGGTCAGGTCATGGAACTTCCCATTGCCACATGAAAACGCCTCTGGAATGACGTCCCGAGATCCTAACCGGATCTCTGCCAACACAAGGCCGGGTTACCCCTAACTGGGTAGCTACTAACACGAATATGTCATTCCCCGATCTTGAACAATCTATATCCGAGGATCCTCGATTTTCAACAACCACAAAGCAATAAATTTGCAGCAACAACATAGGTTAAGTATCTGGGCTCCATATCATGATACCACCTCTATCCAGAAGGAATGACATACACTAAAGGGGCGCTACCCCCTAATAACCTTGCCGCATCCTTCCTGTTTTGACCATTTCCGGGGTGTGAGGTCCGACGAAGTCTCTTCCACAAAGCCACGCTTTATACGAAGCCATGCTTCGATCGACAAATGCTCAACAGCACTTCGTATGCCACATTACCAATTTGGGAATGTATCACTGGTAACCATCAACTACATAACCTCTAAGGGTGTTAAGCTAAGAGAATAAATTCTCCGCCACCAACGGGAATATATTTGATAGAAACCGGCTTTTCATCTCAAACTGAAACGTCAGACACACATCCATACAAGTCTGTTCCGGGATCGAAGGGAACCGAAGGAACTTACAAAGAAGTCCTTGCAATCCAGATATTCACTAATCACGACCGGACTTCCCATCACAAAAGGGAAATAAATTTCTATATCGGGGATCAGCGGATGCAGAAACATTCGACGGTAATCCTTCTGTTTTCACAAATATCCGGTCTTCAACACCAGTCATCAATGCTATCTATTACGATGTATCACATATTCGGAATGGGTTATACGACCCTAAGTTCCTTTCCCGGCTAACCCGTGTAGCATTCAAATTCAAGCAATCACAATAAATACCTATTTAAAGGTAAATATTGATAGTCGGATATTTAACTATCAATAGGTATGCACAACATCACCAGATTCCAAATAATTTTCCAAAATATTTATCTTCCAAAAATATCTTTACAAGATATATATATATATATATATATATATATATATTCCATACTTCAAAAATAAATCGATATTTATTTTTAAACCAATTTTCCCAATTTCATTTATAAATTCCATATTGAATTTACATTTCCAAAATATCTGTGAATATACGATTTCAAATCGATTTCAAATATTCACTTTCAATTTATCTTTAAAAAGAAAATTCTCAAATCATTCATTTCATATTGGAAAACATTTCCCTACTTATTTAATAATAAGTATTTCACAAATCTATTTATTTTCAACATTTGGAAAATATTCGATATACTTAAATTAATATTAAGTACATATTTCATTTCTTAAGGAAAACATTTTCTTTAACACTTTTATTTGAGTCCAAACAAATGTTGCGTAAAACGTTGTTACGACGACCTAAAATCTCCAGTATAGGGATTTGAAATTTAGATAGATATATAAATCCCAATACTATACAAAACTTTTCCTTTCGGAAATCATCTACGATAACAATAGTGTTATATTCTACCATTTCCTTTTATTACTCAAAAACGTCTATTTCAACAATGAATGTTGAAATCTATGGTTTCGATAGTTAATACATTTTAAAACATCTTTTAAAACAATTAACTTCATTTTAAAATTTCACTTCTCCAATTCATACCCGTTTTATTCAATAATATATTCACTGTCCAAAATCGTGAATATACTTTATTTCCCAATTCAATGTTTCTACACATTTATCAAAGATTTTTCCACAGTCCAAAATCATGGATATAATTCCTTTAATAATTTCTATGTTTACTTATCAAATTTATTTTATTACGGATTTATAAAACAACGTTTATAAATTCCATTTCTATTTCATAACTACTTCGATTTATAAATCTCCTTTAATCACCAATTCTATTTATATTTCGTTTACATGTCGAATCCAACTTATAAGTAAATTACTTATAATCCATTTATTCACAAATCCATTCTCTTATATCCTCATTAATTTATAAATCTAAAATTCTTATTTACTTATAAAACTAGGTACAACTTTATTTTAACACTTATAAAAGCTCGTTTTATAATTCCAATATCTTTAACTTATAAAATATCAATTTTATAAATCTTTTATATAAATCGTTTTTAATAATTCAAAAATCCCAATTTAAATTATTTACAAATTTGTCAACTACTTATTTCAAAAATCATGCTTTGGTCATATATCACAAAAATCCTAATTTTTATAACATAAAAATTTATAACGTTTTAATTATTTAAAATGAATCAATTCGAAAATTTAATAAACGTATAATTTCAAAAATCACTTTAAAAATCCCTTAAAAATCAAAATCGTTATTTTTAAACTTCAAAAATGGATCCGATTACGCAACACACCAAATAGTCAATCACGACTTCCAAACATCATATATCGATATGATAATCAATCAAATATCACAATATCAAAAATCAAATAAATACTGGTGAGGAATCCAGTTGGATCCCTCCAACCTGTTTCCCTGCATCCACAGACATTAGCACAATACCAATCCCGTTTCAAGACAGGATATCGTGGTATATGGGATTTATAAATTATTATCCGCTTAATAGGCGGCGCAATGGGGTCTCATCCACTATATAATGCGGAAAAATCAACTCCAAGTACATATATAATACAAATTCCACTTCGAGGTGGAATATCGCTGTATATGTGTGTAATAAATAACCTCCGCTTAATAGGCGGCGTATAGGGTCTATTTCAATCAAATATATATATATGTATGTATGTATGTATGTATATACAACAATCATCATTCAAACACACAATCACTCAATCAACCAATTTAAATTTAACTATTTAAAATTTAAATCAAAAAAAATTTGATTGAGTGAGAAATTCCCACCTTTGCCTTTTATTTTCAATCCATTTCCATCTCAACTCAATTTTCTCGATTTTTAACCTTGTATAAACAATTCATACAATTTATTAATATTCGAAATAAATCGAATAATAAATTATCATTTAATATATTTAATTAATTTAAATTAATAATTAAATTTCTTAAACCCATTTTCCTTTAATAAATTTAATTAACTAACAAATTTTTTTTAGACTAACAATTTCCCTTAAAAAATATCTTTTAGTAGCTAAAATAACTAAGAAGTTTATCAACAAATTTATCACCTAAATCCATTTTTTAAAGTAACCTAGCAAATTGTATTCTATTTCTCATTTTCAAACTGTATATAAAAATAATCTATATGGGCTTTAAAAATCTAACTTTTATATAAACCCTCATATTTTAAAATTCCTGCCTTTATCCCAAATAGCATACTTCCCTTTACTATTAAATTTTTTTCTTTCTGATACTGATTTTCAAACCAAATATGCTTTATAGATTTTCCAAATTTATAGATAAATCGATAGATTTCTCTTACTAGTGTTAGAACTTAAGTAGATTTTAAACTAAATGCAAAAATGCGTTACCTACTCGACGAGAAAACTCAAACATCGTCTCCTTCTCTACGCTCTTCACGAGGTCGAACTCGACACCTATCCCCATTGCCATCACGACCGCGACCCACTGCCCTAGCCATCATCGAGCTCCTGCCTCACCGTCGACGTCACCGCCAACCCCATACGAACCCCAAATTTCACCTCTATCCACTACAAATAGAACTCGCTCCACCTCGTCGCGAATGTCCACGTAAACCCTAACAGCCTTCGCGACCCTGACATCGTTGCCCATCAAGTCGCCACTACTTGCTGTTGACGATCCACTGCCGCCACTTCATGGCATCGCGATTCGCGATTTCTTTTTTTTTATTTTAAACTGCCATCGGTTTTAATTTGGGGTAGAGGAATAGAAGAGGAGGGAGACTGCATGATTTTCGTTTATTTGGATCTGAGGATTCCGAATGAAGAATTTTGGGAACGAAGAAATTAAAAGGAGCGGCCATTCAAATTTTCTCAAATGAAATGCTCGGCCATTATAATTTTTTTCTCTCAATTTGCTCAGAGGTTTAAGAAATGAAGGTTGCGTGATTTTTGGCGTGATTCAAGCGCGTGATTAAAGGAGATAACGTGCTGTTTGTTGACCAATTTAAATTTAAATTTAAGTTGAATCCGTTTTAATTTCTACGCGTTTACTCCCCGTGTGCTCACATAACAACTCCGAAAAATACGAAATTTGAAATCCGGTAATAATTCAATACTACGGATCCAATGAACTGGTTTCGTCGAATTCTGAGACTGTCCCTCGGACGGCTATTTTTAAATTTCGATTCAAACGATAAAAATTTCAAAACTGAACAATTCACTTTCAAATTCAATTCTGAAGCTTCTATTATTGTAACGACCCTAGATTTTAATTTAATTTAAATTGATAATTAAATGAAATTCTGAATAAAATTGTAAGGGAAATTGATTATAAATGGAAGCGAGTTTCCCCAAGTTCAAATATATTCTATATAAATCATTTAAATTTTTAAATATTATATATATATATGTATATATGTGAATATATATATATATGTATATTTGGGTATATATGAGTCAATTTGAAATTATAAAATCTTGAATGTATATATATATATTTTGATTTGAATTTAAATCTTAGACGAATGGTTTAATAAATATTTGAGTTATAAAATAAATTAAGAAAAATATATATATATATATATATATATATATATATAGTAACTCATAATTAAATATTAATTGTTTAAACTAGAAATAGAAAAATAATATGAGATAAATTTTAATAAAATAGGAAGTAGAACATTTGCTAAATTCTAACAACATAATAAAATAGAAATTTATTTATATTTCAAAACAAGAAGATTTAAAGAAAATAAAATACATCTAAATATGAAAACAAATGCAGTATAAGTATGTTCAAAACTGAAATATAAGTATGTAAACGAATTAGGTAAGAAACAAACATCATTAGAATAACTATTATAATATGTACATGAAGTAAAATAAAATAGAAATCTATCAAACATAAACAAAGTATATTGTACATGAAGTATAAAGGAGTAGGCAAGAAAATAATAAAAAAAAATACAAAACAAAGTATACTGTACATGAAGTATAAATGAAAAAGGGCAACCTGGCAAATAAAGAAAACAAAATGCATCAACCTGAAAAAGGAAACCAGCTAACTAAGTGCAAAATAAAAACATAAAACAAATTAAAATATACATGAAAGCTTCATAAAGAAAACAATAAAATGAAAAATTATCTATGTACATAGAGGAGAATGGGATAAGGATGTAGGCATGGGGGGGGGGGGGGAACTTGCATCTACTGTAACCAGTACACTTGCACAAAAGCAAGATACATCAGCCACGATACAAGATCTTCAGCCTCCATATAGAAATGTATCTCTGTCCTATGTTGTACAAAAACATCACCTGTACAAGCATCTTTAGCCATGCTTTGCATTGTTCAAACCATACATCATCTTCTTATACCCAGTTCATTCATTTAAAGCAAATTCGAAAAAGAAAAGAAAAAAAATAAAAATAAAACAAAACTTCAACAAAATACAACTGCATTGAAAACCAAAGAAGCAAAGAAGATCTCAGCAAGCATGCAAGTTCAAACAATAAGTAGTTCTGTTCTTCTTCTGAAACACTGTGAGTAACTAAACTAAAATCCAACTAAGTAAATCTATATTTGATGATGAATATGTTTGAGTTTGAAGTTGCTTAATATGTGTATATATGTAAGTAAATTGTTTTCTGTCTATCTATATATATACATATATATATGTAGATGGGTATGTCTGTATAAGTTGAATTTTCTTTTTCTTGCTTAAAAGCATATGGTTTGATCAACAAATTCAAACATCAAACTACTTGATTTTTGATAGGCCTTGGTTTCAAAAGCAAACATGTTTGTTTAAGTATTGGTTATTATTTAAAAATTGTTTCAAGTAAAATAAAAATGGATATGTTAATAAAAATTGGATTATACAGAGCTAACTTCAAATTCAGATAATTTCAAGTGTCACGAAACTTTGATTTACTTATATAACCTGAATTCATACTTTAAAATAGGATTTTTAAAAGTAAAATAGGAATTTTTAGTTGATAATACTAGTAGCAGTTCAGAGATGAACGTGAGATGGGTTTTGGCCAAATTCAGGCAATCGAAGGCTCAATCGAGGCCAAGGTTTCACGTATAGGTGGAGGAGGCTACGGCGAAGATGGGAAAAATAGCCGGAAGTGGTCCAGTTCACTGTGGCGATGACGGCGAGAAGTTTTTTTTCCTAAACCTAGTTTTCGGTGGTGATGGATATTTCGATTCGTGCGCATTCCTCAATGCATCGAGTGTGACCGGACTTGGTGGGAGTGAACTGGAGACGAAGGCGAAGACGATGGCCAAAGTTTCATGATTTTCGGTGGTCAGAGCTCGGAGAACGTGGTGATGACAGGTATGGGAGGAGATGGGTTTGAGCGTTCCAGGTTTCAGGTTTTGGGTCGAATTCATTTTCCGAAGAACAACGATGTTTAGGTGGATGGTAATAGAATGTAGGGGTGGTGCGCGATTTGCTGGCGATGAGGGAGTTCATCGGAGTTGCCCCGATGGTGGTGCACGTGCACAGTGGCACGGTGTATTGTTTGGGTTTAACTGTTGGGTTGTTGGGAGAAGAAGGGTGGAAGCTCGAAGTTTACTTCGGGTACGTGATGTTTTGGCTCGAAGAAGGAATTTGGTTTTAAGTGAAATACTTATAAAAAAAATTTTATTAAATTCTGGGTCACTCGGGTAGATTTCTGGAAAATCTCGAAGTAGGTATGTGTTTTCTGAGGGTTGGACTCGAAGCAGGGAAGGTAGTGGCTCGGGTAGATGTTGTAACAGACTTCAAAGCCTGTTTTGTTTTGAAATTTAAAACTAAATTTAAATTTTATAAACCAAGGTTTAAATTGGGTGTTGAAATAAAGTACAAACACAAATTCAAGTTCAGATTTGAAATGAAATAACGTTTATACATTTGAATGAATTAAATTAGATTTAAATGTTAAAGTATTTTTTTTTTTAAGATGTTAATTCAAGAAAAAGAATTTGATTTTTTTTTACTCTTGAAATTTCTTTATAACAAAAATATTACTTTAACATGAGAAATTAAAAGTTAGAAATTATTTGGATTTTAAACTTTGTTAAAGATAAATTGGTAATTATTTTAAAGCTTGAAATTTAGTTTGAAATCTAGAAGAGGATTTGAAAACAATGTTTCCAAACACATTGTAAATAATAATTAAATCATAAGTATGAATGAGTTATACTTTAAGTAATAAATATTTAATGATTTATAATTAAGTTAATTAAAATGAGTAATTTAATTATTTAATTTATTAATGATTGGATTAATTAAAGAAGAAATTTAACGGTTGAAGAAATTAAATGGTGATTGAGGGTTATCAATTAAATATTAATTTATGATTAAGGATTTTTAATTAAATATTAATTAATGATTAAAATTGATTAATCAAGTGATTAAGCAAAAATTTATGTAAGGATAATGTGATAAATTTTTAATGATTAATTTATATTAATAAATTAATGATAATCATTATGAAATTGTGTAGGTGTAATTACTGTGTGGTAAGTAATTAAAGGTTTAATTTCTTAAAATAATTAACTAAGGAGTCAATTAATTATGAAATTGGTTTAAAGGTTAATTTAATTAATATGATAAATTAAGAATAATTTAAATTAATTAAAATGTTTGATAAATTAATTTATATAAAATGATTGGAATTAATAAATCAGGATTGGATAATAAATTCATAAGTAATTAAATTTATTTACTTGGAAATAAATTGAATTGATTTGGATTTAACGATTAATTGATCCTGCTTATAAATGATTATTAAATGCTTGACCTTACTTATGAATGATTGTATTGTATGAGATGCCTTAAAATTGTTTGTCCTATCTGATCTGTGATATTTTGTTTTGTGACTGTGTATAATTTATCCATTCATTTACATTGTTATGTTATCTGTGAATCTGTGAATGGACGATAAGCGTTATAGTTTATATCGCTTATCAACTATATTCTGTGTTTTGATCTATGATGATGGAATGATGTTGCACTATTGTGTTAAACCCCTGGACCACACCATACACACACAATTATGGATTTCACGAGGAAATCGATTAAGTCACAGATTTTAAAATGATTTTAAAATGATTTTTAAAGTTGAATATTTAGATTCAAATGTTTTGGAAATGGAATCGGAATAAATGTGAAAAACTTTTGGAATGAAATTTCAAGTTAAAATTTATTTTAATTTACTTGATTAAGTTTTGAAATTTAAATAATTCAATTTGAATTTGAATTCGATATTTGGAATTGAATTCTGTAAATTGAAACTAGGGATTAATGATATTATACTAGTCATTATGAGTTAAATCATTTTTAAAGTATTATTTTTGGGAATTTGAATTTAACCCAGGGATTCCAACTCGTATAAATGAATCAGATTTCCAAAATAAAAACAGTTGTTTTCAAATGATAAACACTTTTAGATAAGAACTGAGATTCCAGTTAATTAGGGGAATTTCAAGATTGAATAGAGAAATGATTTTCCTAAGTTATGAATGAATTCTTTTTGAATACTGTGAATTAAATCCGTTTATTTTTAGCAGATTTAAATTGATGATTTGTTTAAATCAAATTGAAATGAAATTGTTTTGAAAGCTATAAGTTAAATCTTTGATTTAAAGATTTAACGAGTTAATCAAATTGAAATGAAAATTGATTTGGAAAATCTGTGAATGAATCTTTTGTTTAAAAGATTAAAATGTGAAAATTGTTTGAACCGTTAAAGGTTGTGAAAATGAATCTTTTTGTTTAAAGATTGAAAATGGTAATTTATTTAAACTATTTGAAGAAAAGTTTTGAGAAATAAGTTGTGACTTAATTGAAATACCAATGCCCATATATTTCTTATAAATATTGCGCTCACTATTCGGTTTAGCCGGGAGAGGACCTTTGTGTCATATATCCCATTCCGAATATGTGATATGTCGTAATGGATAGCATGTGAAGACCGGTGGTGAAGACCGGATATTTTCGAAAACGTAAGGACAACTCGTCGAATGTCTTTGCATCGAATGGTCCTCGGTATAGAGACTCCATATGTGATAGGGAGTCCGAACGTGATTAGTGAATATCCGGATTGCAAGGACTTCTTTGTAAGTGCCTTCGGTTCTGTTCGAGCCCGGAACAGACTTGTATGGATAGTATGTCTGACATTACAAATTGAAATATAAAGCCGATTTCTTTCAAATATATTTCTGTTGGTGGCGGAGAATTTATTCTTTTAGCTTAACACCCTTCTCTGAGACGTACGAGCTCAGAGGTTATGTAGTTGAATGTTATCAGCGATATATTCCCAATTTGGTAATGTGATATACTGAGTGTTGCTGTAAATGATCATTGTGTTGATTATTGTGATAGGATCGTTTATTTGATCGTCTATCTTGGTGATCATTGTGTTGATCATTTGTTGACCCAAAGCATGGCTTTTGTATAAAGTATGTTTTTGTGGACGTGACTTCGTCGAGCCTCACACCCCGGAAATGGTCAAAACAGGAAAGATGCGGCAAGGTTATGAGGGGTAGCTCCCTTTAGGGTATGTGCATTTCCTTCTGGATAGAGGTGGTATCATGGTATGGAGCCCAGATATTTAACCTATGTGGTTACCGCGAATTTATTACTTTGTGGTTGTTGGTTATCGGGATCCCGTGAGAAAGGTCGTTTACGATCGGGGAATGGCGTGCTCGTGTCAGTAGTTACCCAGTTAGGGGTAACCCGGCCTTGTGTTGGCAGAGTTCCGGTTTGGTTCTCGGGGATGTCTTTCCAGAGGCATTCTCATGTGGCAATGGGAAGTTCCTTGGCCTGACCATTTGTTGGAAATCCAAAGAAACAATACGAAACTTGTACGGTTTTTGTTGTAGAACCTGCTTCCTTAGGAAGTAGCTATAGTAGGCATAATATAATGGTACCTATGCTGGCTAAGATTTATATTCTACTTTCGAAATGAATTTTCTACACTATGCACTAGTAATAATATCAAATGTTCTTTTTAAATGCGTATCAAGCATGTTTGACTATCATAAGGAGAAATCTTCTCCAAGTCTGCGTTTGCATTGTGTGTGTGGCAGGAGGTCTTATGGTAGTCTCATCTTTTAAAAGCATTGCGAATTGAATTTAGAAATATTTCTTTGAATGTTTTAAAAGATAAACTGTTTTTGTTGCTCACACCAGTCCCACGACTGATCCGGAGTTTATTGTTTCTTTCCTAAACTCTGGGTGCTCAAAATTTTTCTACACGAGCAGTCTAGAGTTGGGTTTTTCAGATAGTCAGATGTAGTAGATTATCTGGAGTTAGTTCAGTCTTTGGACCACACCAGTCTTGCTGAGCTTGGTGATATGTTATTGGGGGTTTGAGCTTCTGCTGGATTGATTCTTGGAAATGGAGTTACAGTTCTCGGAGTTCTCTTTTGAAGATTACCTTAGAGTTATATTGTTCCGCTGCTAGATGTCATCTATTTTCTTTTCCGCTGCTATTCTATTGTATCATATCTCTGATGTATATTGATATCTATTGGATCATCTGTTGTATCAAATATTGTATCAAAGCTGTATATCAATGTATTATTCTTTTATTCCGCTGTGTTGTTTACTTAATGATTGTTATAAGCTCCGGCGAATCGGATTTGAACGGTCAAATCTATGGCATTCGAATACGATATGAAGTATGGATGTCGATTTTTGAGCGGGCAAAATCCGAAACGTTACATTTGGTATCAGAGCTAAGGGTTGAAACTTTAGCTCTGGAGTGTAACACATTAAGTAACTCATTAGAGATAGGGTGAAGTAAATCCTAGAATGAGTAATCCTTAAGATATCCGTTTTAACGCCTCAGTAAATTCTCTTACTATCTACTGATAGTAAGTATGAGTGCAAGAAGAGAACGAGATAGGGGACAGGGAAATACGACTATAATTGGTCAATACTCTGTAACAACAGTGGAAACATCTTTCTTATCAATTTTCTTTGATTCGTTTCCAAATTCTTTTGGTTTCTTCGTACCAGCTACAAGAAGAAGTTTTGGTGCGGTGATAGCCATACGAATCGTTGTAGGAAATTTTTAATTCGTATCTTCATCGATTTCTTATCATTTCTTTGATTAAAACTTTAATGAATATGAATTTGAAAATTGAAATTGGAAATTTTAAATGAATTAGAAATTTTAAAATTGAGTTAAATTGGTTAATAGAATATAAAGGATAATTTGAATTGTCGTGATAAAATGGTTTTGTTTAAAACCAAAATTGAAATTCTATTATAATTTCTTGTATCTATTGTTGACATTCTGAATTGGTAAGCCAAATATAGAATTGATATCCAGCTCTATCTTTCATCTATCCTTGTTGTTTTCGTGCCTGCGAATTTCGAGGACGAAGTTCTTTTAAGGGGGGAAGTTTGTAACGACCCTAGATTTTATTTTAATTTAAATTGATAATTAAATGAAATTCTGAATAAAATTGTAAGGGAAATTGATTATAAATGGAAGCGAGTTTCCCCAAGTTCAAATATATTCTATATAAATCATTTAAATTTTTAAATATTATATATATATATGTATATATGTGAATATATATATATATATATATATGTATATATGTATATTTGGGTATATATGAGTCAATTTGAAATTATAAAATCTGGAATGTATATATATATATTTTGATTTGAATTTAAATCTTAGATGAATGGTTTAATAAATACTTGAGTTATAAATTAAATTAAGAAAAAATATATATATATATATATATATAGTAACTCATAATTAAATATTAATTGTTTAAACTAGAAATAGAAAAATAATATGAGATAAATTTTAATAAAATAGGAAGTAGAACATTTGCTAAATTCTAACAACATAATAAAATAGAAATTTATTTATATTTCAAAACAAGAAGATTTAAAGAAAATAAAATACATCTAAATATGAAAACAAATGCAGTATAAGTATGTTCAAAACTGAAATATAAGTATGTAAACGAATTAGTTAAGAAACAAACATCATTAGAATAACTATTATAATATGTACATGAAGTAAAATAAAATAGAAATCTATCAAACATAAACAAAGTATATTGTACATGAAGTATAAAGGAGTAGGCAAGAAAATAAAAAAATACAAAAAATACAAAACAAAGTATACTGTACATGAAGTATAAATGAAAAAGGGCAACCTGGCAAATAAAGAAAACAAAATGCATCAACCTGAAAAAGGAAACCAGCTAACTAAGTGCAAAATAAAAACATAAAACAAATTAAAATATACATGAAAGCTTCATAAAGAAAACAATAAAATGAAAAATTATCTATGTACATAGAGGAGAATGGGATAAGGATGTAGGCAAGGGGGGGGAACTTGCATCTACTGTAACCAGTACACTAGCACAAAAGCAAGATACATCAGCCACGATACAAGATCTTCAGCCTCCATATAGAAATGTATCTCTGTCCTATGTTGTACAAAAACATCACCTGTACAAGCATCTTTAGCCATGCTTTGCATTGTTCAAACCATACATCATCTTCTTATACCCAGTTCATTCATTTAAAGCAAATTCGAAAAAGAAAAGAAAAAAAATAAAAATAAAACAAAACTTCAACAAAATACAACTGCATTGAAAACCAAAGAAGCAAAGAAGATCTCAGCAAGCATGCAAGTTCAAACAATAAGTAGTTCTGTTCTTCTCCTGAAACACTGTGAGTAACTAAACTAAAATCCAACTAAGTAAATCTATATTTGATGATGAATAGGTTTGAGTTTGAAGTTTCTTAATATGTGTATATATGTAAGTAAATTGTTTTCTGTCTATCTATATATATACATATATATATGTAGATGGGTATGTCTGTATAAGTTGAATTTTCTTTTTCTTGCTTAAAAGCATATGGTTTGATCAACAAATTCAAACATCAAACTACTTGATTTTTGATAGGCCTTGGTTTCAAAAGCAAACATGTTTGTTTAAGTATTGGTTATTATTTAAAAATTGTTTCAAGTAAAATAAAAATGGATATGTTAATAAAAATTGGATTATACAGAGCTAACTTCAAATTCAGATAATTTCAAGTGTCACGAAACTTTGATTTACTTATATAACCTGAATTCATACTTCAAAATAGGATTTTTAAAAGTAAAATAGGAATTTTTAGTTGATAATACTAGTAGCAGTTCAGAGATGAACGTGAGATGGGTTTTGGCCAAATTCAGGCAATCGAAGGCTCAATCGAGGCCAAGGTTTCATGTATAGGTGGAGGAGGCTACGGCGAAGATGGGAAAAATAGCCGGAAGTGGTCCAGTTCACTGTGGCGATGACGGCGAGAAGTTTTTTTCCTAAACCTAGTTTTCGGTGGTGATGGATATTTCGATTCGTGCGCATTCCTCAATGCATCGAGTGTGACCGGACTTGGTGGGAGTGAACTGGAGACGAAGGCGAAGACGATGGCCAAAGTTTCATGATTTTCGGTGGTCAGAGCTCGGAGAACGTGGTGATGACAGGTATGGGAGGAGATGGGTTTGAGCGTTCCAGGTTTCAGGTTTTGGGTCGAATTCATTTTCCGAAGAACAACGATGTTTAGGTGGATGGTAATAGAATGTAGGGGTGGTGCGCGATTTGCTGGCGATGAGGGAGTTCATCGGAGTTGCCCCGATGGTGGTGCACGTGCACAGTGGCACGGTGTATTGTTTGGGTTTAACTGTTGGGTTGTTGGGAGAAGAAGGGTGGAAGCTCGAAGTTTACTTCGGGTACGTGATGTTTTGGCTCGAAGAAGGAATTTGGTTTTAAGTGAAATACTTATAAATTTTTTTTTATTAAATTCTGGGTCACTCGGGTAGATTTCTGGAAAATCTCGAAGTAGGTATGTGTTTTCTGAGGGTTGGACTCGAAGCAGGGAAGGTAGTGGCTCGGGTAGATGTTGTAACAGACTTCAAAGCCTGTTTTGTTTTGAAATTTAAAACTAAATTTAAATTTTATAAACCAAGGTTTAAATTGGGTGTTGAAACAAAGTACAAACACAAATTCAAGTTCAGATTTGAAATGAAATAACGTTTATACATTTGAATGAATTAAATTAGATTTAAATGTTAAAGTATTTTTTTTTTAAGATGTGAATTCAAGAAAAAGAATTTGATTTTTTTTACTCTTGAAATTTCTTTATAACAAAAATATTACTTTAACATGAGAAATTAAAAGTTAGAAATTATTTGGATTTTAAACTTTATTAAAGATAAATTGGTAATTATTTTAAAGCTTGAAATTTAGTTTGAAATCTAGAAGAGGATTTGAAAACAATGTTTCCAAACACATTGTAAATAATAATTTAATCATAAGTATGAATGAATTATACTTTAAGTAATAAATATTTAATGATTTATAATTAAGTTAATTAAAATGAATAATTTAATTATTTAATTTATTAATGATTGGATTAATTAAAGAAGAAATTTAACGGTTGAAGAAATTAAATGGTGACTGAGGGTTATCAATTAAATATTAATTTATGATTAAGGATTTTTAATTAAATATTAATTAATGATTAAAATTGATTAATCAAGTGATTAAGCAAAAATTTATGTAAGGATAATGTGATAAATTTTTAATGATTAATTTATATTAATAAATTAATGATAATCATTATGAAATTCTGTAGGTGTAATTACTGTGTGGTAAGTAATTAAAGGTTTAATTTCTTAAAATAATTAACTAAGGAGTCAATTAATTATGAAATTGGTTCAAAGGTTAATTTAATTAATATGATAAATTAAGAATAATTTAAATTAATTAAAATGTTTGATAAATTAATTTATATAAAATGATTGGAATTAATAAATCAGGATTGGATAATAAATTCATAAGTAATTAAATTTATTTACTTGGAAATAAATTGAATTGATTTGGATTTAACGATTAATTGATCCTGCTTATAAATGATTATTAAATGCTTGACCTTACTTATGAATGATTGTATTGTATGAGATGCCTTGAAATTGTTTGTCCTATCTGATCTGTGATATTTTGTTTTGTGACTGTGTATAATTTATCCATTCATTTACATTGTTATGTTATCTGTGAATCTGTGAATGGACGATAAGCGTTATAGTTTATATCGCTTATCAACTATATTCTGTGTTTTGATCTATGATGATGGAATGATGTTGCACTATTGTGTTAAACCCCTGGACCACACCATACACACACAATTATGGATTTCACGAGGAAATCGATTAAGTCATAGATTTTAAAATGATTTTTAAAGTTGAATATTTAGATTCAAATGTTTTGGAAATGGAATCGGAATAAATGTGAAAAACTTTTGGAATGAAATTTCAAGTTAAAATTTATTTTAATTTACTTGATTAAGTTTTGAAATTTAAATAATTCAATTTGAATTTGAATTCGATATTTGGAATTGAATTCTGTAAATTGAAACTAGGGATTAATGATATTATACTAGTCATTATGAGTTAAATCATTTTTAAAGTATTATTTTTGGGAATTTGAATTTAACCCAGGGATTCCAACTCGTATAAATGAATCAGATTTCCAAAATGAAAACAGTTGTTTTCAAATGATAAACACTTTTAGATAAGAACTGAGATTCCAGTTAATTAGGGGAATTTCAAGATTGAATAGAGAAATGATTTTCCTAAGTTATGAATGAATTCTTTTTGAATACTGTGAATTAAATCCGTTTATTTTTAACAGATTTAAATTGATGATTTGTTTAAATCAAATTGAAATGAAATTGTTTTGAAAGGTATAAGTTAAATCTTTGATTTAAAGATTTAACGAGTTAATCAAATTGAAATGAAAATTGATTTGGAAAATCTGTGAATGAATCTTTTGTTTAAAAGATTAAAATGTGAAAATTGTTTGAACCGTTAAAGGTTGTGAAAATGAATCTTTTTGTTTAAAGATTGAAAATGGTAATTTATTTAAACTATTTGAAGAAAAGTTTTGAGAAATAAGTTGTGACTTAATTGAAATCCCAATGCCCATATATTTCTTGTAAATATTGCGCTCACTATTCGGTTTAGCCGGGAGAGGACCTTTGTGTCATATATCCCATTCCGAATATGTGATATGTCGTAATGGATAGCACGTGAAGACCGGTGGTGAAGACCGGATATTTTCGAAAACGTAAGGACAACTCGTCGAATGTCTTTGCATCGAATGGTCCTCGGTATAGAGACTCCATATGTGATAGGGAGTCCGAACGTGATTAGTGAATATCCGGATTGCAAGGACTTCTTTATAAGTGCCTTCGGTTCTGTTCGAGCCCGGAACAGACTTGTATGGATAGTATGTCTGACATTACAAATTGAAATATAAAGCCAATTTCTTTCAAATATATTTCTGTTGGTGGCGGAGAATTTATTCTTTTAGCTTAACACCCTTCTCTGAGACGTACGAGCTCAGAGGTTATGTAGTTGAATGTTATCGGCGATATATTCCCAATTTGGTAATGTGATATACTGAGTGTTGCTGTAAATGATCATTGTGTTGATTATTGTGATAGGATCGTTTATTTGATCGTCTATCTTGTTGATCATTGTGTTGATCATTTGTTGACCCAAAGCATGGCTTTTGTATAAAGTATGTTTTTATGGACGTGACTTCGTCGAGCCTCACACCCCGGAAATGGTCAAAACAGGAAAGATGCGGCAAGGTTATGAGGGGTAGCTCCCTTTAGGGTATGTGCATTTCCTTCTGGATAGAGGTGGTATCATGGTATGGAGCCCAGATATTTAACCTATGTGGTTACCGCGAATTTATTACTTTGTGGTTGTTGGTTATCGGGATCCCGTGAGAAAGGTCGTTTACGATCGGGGAATGGCGTGCTCGTGTTAGTAGTTACCCAATTAGGGGTAACCCGGCCTTGTGTTGGCAGAGTTCCGGTTTGGTTCTCGGGGATGTCTTTCCAGAGGCATTCTCATGTGGCAATGGGAAGTTCCTTGGCCTGATCATTTGTTGGAAATCCAAAGAAACAATACGAAACTTGTACGGTTTTAGTTGTAGAACCTGCTTCCTCAGGAAGTAGCTATAGTAGGCATAATATAATGGTACCTATGCTGGCTAAGATTTATATTCTACTTTCGAAATGAATTTTCTACACTATGCACTAGTAATAATATCAAATGTTCTTTTTAAATGCGTATCAAGCATGTTTGACTATCATAAGGAGAAATCTTCTCCAAGTCCTAGTTTGCATTGTGTGTGTGGCAGGAGGTCTTATGGTAGTCTCATCTTTTAAAAGCATTGCGAATTGAATTTAGAAATATTTCTTTGAATGTTTTAAAAGATAAACTGTTTTTGTTGCTCACACCAGTCCCACGACTAATCCGGAGTTTATTGTTTCTTTCCTAAACTCTGGGTGCTCAAAATTTTTCTACACGAGCAGTCTAGAGTTGGGTTTTCAGATAGTCAGATGTAGTAGATTATCTGGAGTTAGTTCAGTCTTTGGACCACACCAGTCTTGCTGAGCTTGGTGATATGTTATTGGGGGTTCGAGCGTCTGCTGGATTGATTCTTGGAAATGGAGTTACAGTTCTCGGAGTTCTCTTTTGAAGACTACCTTAGAGTTATATTCTTCCGCTGCTAGATGTCATCTATTTTCTTTTCCGCTGCTATTCTGTTGTATCATATCTCTGATGTATATTGATATCTATTGGATCATCTGTTGTATCAAATATTGTATCAAAGCTGTATATCAATGTATTATTCTTTTATTCCGCTGTGTTGTTTACTTAATGATTGTTATAAGCTCCGGCGAATCGGATTTGAACGGTCAAATCTATGGCATTCGAATACGATATGAAGTATGGATGTCGATTTTTGAGCGGGCAAAATCCGAAACGTTACAATTATCTTCAGTATTATCAATATGAATTTTACAAGCCTTTGAAATATATTTTTATCAGTTTAAAATTGAAGATTCAAATTATTATTCAACTTTCAATATATTAAACTTATAATTTAGTTGCCAAATTCATTCTGATAATTTGAAATTTAAATCAAACCATCATTCAAATATTTAAAATTAATTAAATATTTTATTTTCAAATGTTCAAAAATTCTGGGTCGTTACAAGATATACCCCTGTCTAGATGTCCCTTTTTATTTCGGCTAAGTGGGCGGTTGCCAGCTACAACCACGGGTTTATCTTGTTCGGGACTATTCAGTAAGGAATGGTTCCGGCCTTGTGTTGTAGGGGGTCGGAAGTGATCCTCTGTACGGTGATCTAGGCCCCGTACTATGATGGGCGGTACCCCAGTAGCCCTGCCATTATATGAAATCCAATTTCCAATAAGAGACGTACATTTTGATTGTGCCCAACTATGTTGGAATGTGAGATGTAAGCATTTTAGATATTTCTGTATTGTACTTGAATACCCTACACACTATTATAATATCACTGGATTTCCTATAAAATGTTTTGGTTAGCGTAAGGTAAAAACTTACCTGTATTTATGTGCGGGAAGTCTTACGTGATACCTTTATTTTCATATGTTTTTTTCAAAGTTAAACAACTTTAAACTGTTTACTCATACTAGACCCATGTCTGAGCCGGAGTTTATTTTTGTTTTTCATAAAATCTTGGGCACTCAAATTTTTATGAGTAGCCAAGTGATAGGTTTTGGATTGTTGAGTTCTAAAGGAGTTGGAGCAGGAATTCCAGACGTATCTATATATCTATTTAGTTCCGCTGATGTATGCTGTATTTTGGGATGTATGTAGTAACAGATGTATATATGACTGTCATGTGTATAATGTTGTGTAACTCTGATATATGTAAAAAACTATGTAATAATTATGTCATGTATTACATTTTGTTCCGTTCTGCTGTGAGATTCTGATGTTGTTATTTCTTTCATTCTAATCTTTTCTATTTCTATCCCTTCCTTTTCTTAATGATGATACGTCTTTCAGTGAGTAGAAATGTAACAACCCGGTATTTTCAGCCATTCGTAGTCGCACATGTCGGACTTGAATTGCTCAAAATACCGCATTGTAAATAAATTTGGAGCAAATGAGATACAAATCACAGAATCATAGAGATAGAACAAACAGAATACCTCGCAGCGGAATATAAAATACATAGTAGTTCATGAAGCTACTACGGCAGAGTCTCGAACCAAATACATAATATAGTTTGAAAACAACATATTAGAAATCCCAAATACATAGAAGTTCATTAATACATGAGATAAACTAGAATATATGAAATAGAAAGTAGGTATAAATGTAGATAAGCAGAAACTCCAGCAAAGACCAGCTCCAGAAAGAGAATCCAAAGCTGTGAATACTCAGGCTGACCCGAGCGTAAAGTAAAACACAAAACACTCGAGTCAGGACAATATATGTAACGACCCAGAATTTTATTAAATTAAAATTTGAATATTTAATTAATTTTAAATATTTATAAGTGAATTTATTTAGTCGAATAAATTTTTATTTGATTTATTGGATTTAATTGGATAATTAAATCGATAATTTAATATGTTAAATTATGGAAATAATTAAAAATTGAGTTAAAAATGATTGAAAATAATTTGTAAAATTTTATTTTATCATATTGAAGTTATAGAAATATTTTAGAACTTTTAAAATCGAATTAAAAGTTAATTTGTGAAAATTGAATATTTTAATATTTAATAATTGACTGTAAAATAGCCAATTTTTGAACAGTCTCAGAATTGAACGAAACCAGTTCCATTGGATCCGTAATAGTTAGTTATTACCGGATTTCAATTTTCGTGTCAATCGGAGCTATCGTTTGATCGTGGCAGTTCGAAACGCATCGATTTATTTTTAATTTAAATTTGGCAAGTCAAAATAGCCATTTTTCAAAAAGTCTCGGAATTCGACGAAACCAGTTTCATCGGATCCGTAATGTGATATTAGTGTAAGGTTTCAAATTTCAAGTCAATTGGATTTACCGTTTGTCCGGTACGAATTAAAACGCCTAGAAATCGACTTAAATCGGTTTAATTTAAATTGAACGTTTTCAGCCATAACTCGCACATACTTCCGAATTAGCTTCCGAAACTTGTTCCATTGTGTCCGGAACGCGGGATAAACCCTAGGTACGCTGGTTACGGCGTCTAAATCGGAGTTCGGAATTTCCGGGATGAATAGTGTCGCTCGTTGCTTATAAATAGACCTCTTGCCTTCATAAATTGAAAAAAAAAAAAAATAACAACTTAAAACCCTAGCCGCCACTATCTATAACTGATGGCCAGAAATCACTCTCCTCTCCCCCTCGATTTCTTCCAATCCATCAGGAATTAGCAGAAATGTTCAACTAGAGTATTGAAGAGGGCGACGAGAGCTTGGAGATCAACGGTGGAGATCATGTTTGGAGTTGCGTAGAGGAAGCTATGTGGGGCCGTGCGTGTCCAGTTGCGCACGCAACCTGAGGTGGAGGAGGAGGCCGAGTTTCATATGCCTAGGGCCGTGGGGAGCTAGTGTGGTGGTCTTCGAGGTGGAGCAATCTGATCGTCGTCAAGTTGAGTGATGAAAGTGAAATCGGAAACCCTAGTATGCATTGTTGGGTTTGGTGGCTTCGTGAGTTACCTGTAGCTTGAACGAGAGAGGGGAAGAAAGGGGGAACGGCTATGATGGCTTTGCAGTGAAATCCAGTGGCTCTAGTTTGTGTAGGTTAAAAATTAATTTAGTTAGGTTGTAATTGTTATATTAAAATCGTGTACGAACTTCATAAATGCATAACTTTTTCATACGAGGTCGAAAAAATGCAAACTCAGTTGCGTTGGAATCGTATGGACGAGCACTACGCGATGGAGTTGGTTTGGAGTCGTTTGGAGTTAGTGAGAATTTCGGGTAAAATTAAACGCGCGTTTAATTTTATTCGAAATAAAAGCTTAAACGGAATTTAAAATCAAGGTGAGAACTTCTCACTCAATCGAATAGATTTCGATTTTATTTTAAATAGTTAGATTTAAAATATTTGAATGCATGTTTGAATGATGACTGTAAATTATTGATTGTTAAAATAGACATTATGCGCCGTTAGTAAGCGGATGTTATTTAATATAAACATATACCGCGAATATTTCATAAACAGTGAAATTGGTATTATATATAATATCAATATATATGTATTGGCATATGTATATATTGCAGTTGTTGATTTCCCGCATTTTTTGTTTAGCGGATGAGACCCTATTACGCCGTTATTAAGCGGATAATATTTATTAAGAACATATACCGCGATAATTTCGTACTGGAGCGAAATTGGTATTGTGCTAATGTTTTTGGATGCAGGAAACAGGTTGGAGGGATCCAACTGGATTCCTCAACAGTATTTATTTTATTTCAGATATTTTGATATTTGATGGATTATCATATCGATATATGATATCGTTGTAGTCGTGATTGACTATTTGGTGTGTAGCATCATTGGACCCAGATTTTGGGATTTTAAAATGGTTTTAAAGTGATTTTTGAAGATATGCTATATTTTTGGAATTGATCCATTATAAATAAATAAACGTTATAATTTTTAAAGTTATAAAAATTATGGTTTTTGTGAAATATAGTAAAAAAGCTGATTTTTAGAAATACGATTAAAAGTCGATTTTTGAGAAATATGAACTAATGATTTTATAAAATAATTTAGATTGGATTTTTGAATATATGATAAAAGTTTAAATATAGGATTTATAAAATTTGATTATTTTATAAATCGAAATGATGAAATTATAAAGGAATTTAAAGACGTTTTAGAATAATAGTATAAACTGATTTATATTAAGAGATTTATAAATGGATATTTATAAATTGAAATATAGACATTATAAAACGAGTTTTTATAAGTGTTTGAATGTAGTGAAAATGAATTTCATAAATGAATGAAATTTATAGAATTATAAACTGTGAAGTTATAGATGAAATTTATAAATAGTAAGATTTATAAATTTGTGAAGTTGATTGAAGAATAGATTTGGTTAAATAAATGAATCTTATAAGTTATAAGATTTATAATTATGAAATTCTAAGGAACGATTTTGTGAAATAATCGTTTATAAGTAGTTAACTTATTATATGAACATTTAGTTTATAATTTAGTTATAAACTGGAATAGGTTAATAAAGGGATTTATAAAAAGGAAGTTTTTATAAATAAATAGAAATGGAATTTATAAACGTTGTTTTATAAATTCGCAAACGACTTATTTTGATAAGTTAATTGTTATAACCTATTAATGGAGTTATATTCACATTTTTGAATAGTGAATAATCCTTTAAAATAAATTGAATAAAAGGATGAAATTTGTTAACGAAGTATGTTCACGATTTTTGAATAGTGAATAACACGTTAAAGAAAATGTTTTATAATGTGATATTTTAAATAGAATTAAAACGATCTAACGATGTTTTAAAGGTGTTGAGATTCGAAACCATAGATTTCAACATTTATTGTTGAAATAGACGTTTTCGAGAAATAAAAGGAAATGGTGGACTATAACACTGTTGTTATAGTAAATGATTTCTGAAAGGAAATGTTTTTGATTAGTATTGGGATTTATATATCTATTTTAATTTCGAATCCCTATACTAGTGATTTTGGGTTGTTGTAACGATGTTTTACGCAACATTCGTTTTGGCCCAAATAAATATGTTAAGAGAATGATTTCCCTTAAAGAATGAAATATATACTTAATTTGATTTAAGTATATTGAATATTTTCTAAGGTTGAAAATAAAAGGATTTGTGAATTACTTATGAATAAATAAGTATGGAAATGTTTTCCAAAATGAAGTAAATAATTAGAATTTATCTTTTTGAAGATAAATTGAAATGGATAGTTGAAATTGTATATGCATAGATATTTTTGAAATATAAATTCATTATGGAATTTATATGTGAAAGTGAAACTTGTTAAAAATAGATATTGATTTATTTTTGAAGTGTTGAAATTATATATCTAGTAAAGATATTTTGGAAAATAAATAATTTGGAAAATTATTTGGAATCTGGTGATGTATGCATATCCAGTGATAGTTCAATAACCGACTATCAATATTTCCCTTTGAATGGGTATTTGATGTGAATTGATTGAATTTGAATGCACACTTATTTTTGAATAAGCGCTCACTATTCGGGTTAACCGGGAAAGGACCATGGGGTCGTATAACCCATTCCGAATATGTGATACGTCGTTATGAATTGCATTTGAAGATCGGTGTTGAAGACCGAGTATTTGTGAAAGCGATAGGATGACCTATCGATTGTCTCTGCACTGGGTAGCTCCTGGTATTGAGATCTCTTAAGTGATGGGAAATTCGATCGGGATTGTGAATACCCGTATTGCAAGGGCTTCGTAAGAAGTGCCTTCGGTTTTGTTCGAGCCCGGAACAGACTTGTATGGATTGTATGTCTGACATTACAAGTTGAGATATAAAGCCGATTTCTTTCAAATATATTTCTGTTGGTGGCGGAGAATTTATTCTTTGCTTAACACCCTTCTTTGAGACGTATGAGCTCAAAGGTTATATAGTTGAAGTTATCAGCGATATATTCCCAATTTGGTAATGTGACATGCTGAGTGATGCTGAAATGATCATCGTGTTGATTATTTGTGATAGGATCGTTTATTTGATCGTCTATCCTTGTGATCATTGTGTTGATCATTTGTTGACCCAAAGCATGGCTTTTGTATAAAGTATGTTTTTGTGGACGTGAATTCGTCGAGCCTCACATCCCGTGAATGGTCAAAACAGGAAAGAAGCAGCAAGGTTATGAGGGGTAGCACCCTTTAGGATGTGTCCATTTCCTTCTGGAAAAGGGTGGTATCATGGTATGGAGCCCAGATACTTACTCATGTTGAAAACACTTTATGATTGTGTGAATTGATTACGAGCGCTCGGTGATAAAGGTCCCAAAGGACCGGGGGATGGCATATTCGGTCAGTTGTTACTCAGTTAGGAGTAACCCGGCCTTGTGTTGGTAGAGATCCGGTTTGGTTCTCGGGGATGTCCATCCAGAGGCATTCTCAGTGGCAATGGGAAGTTCCTTGGCCTGATCATTCGTTGGAAATCCAATTCCCAATACGAAACTTGTACGGTTTTAGTTGTAGAACCTGCCATCTAATATGGTAGCTATTAGTAGGCATAATATAATGGTACCTATGCTGGCTAAGATTTATATTCTACTTTCGAAAGAATTTGTTCTACACTATGCACTAATAATAATATCAAATGCTCCTTTTAAATGCGTATCAAGCATCTTTGACTAACATAAGAAGAAATCTCCTCCAAGTCTGCGTTTGCATTGTGTGTGTGGTGGGAGGTCTTATGGTAGTCTCATTTTTAAAAGCATTGCGAATTGAATTTAAAAATATTCCTCTATTTTTGATTTTAAAGATAAATAAACTGTTTTGAGTTCTCACACCAGTCACATGACTGACTCGGAGTTTATTGTTTTCCTTCCTAAACTCTGGGTGCCCACCAATTTCCACACGGGCAGTTAAGAGTTAGGTTTATCAGGATATTCTGGATATTCTGGAGTTGCTGGAGGCAAGCTGGATGGCATGGCGTATTACTTGTATATAGTATTTCTTTTTCCGCTGCACTGTTTGATGTTGTATGTTGTTGTTGTACACTCTGATGATATGATGTAATGAAATGAAATGTAATGTAATAACTGATAGTTCTTTGTTTAAAGATTATTCATTTATTATTATATGTTGTTCCGCTGCGAATTGTGAGATTCTGTTGTTGTTCTGTTGTTTTCTTTTGTCCGTTCTATTTTAAAATTCTTCTATCTTCTATTTTTAAAATTCTCTGTTTTCTAAAAATTATCTATCTTCTTTTCTCTCTATTTCCTATCTCTTCTCTCTTCTTTCTTTTTCTCTTTTTCCTTCTTCTTTTTCCCTCTTCTTCTTTTCTTAAAATTCTCTTTTTAAAACCCATAACATCTCGGTTTTCGGCCTTCGATTTCTCGGCAGTCGATAAAGTGAGTGTCGATGTCGGTTTTTCGGAGAACGAAAATCTCGTTTGTTACATTTGGTATCAGAGCTGATGGTTAAGCGACAACCATGGTTCTGTAGGGTATTACTCATTAGAGATAGAGTCAGTAGTACTCTAGAATGAGTTTGAGTGTAATAATAGCTATGAGTGCGTATTTGTTAGTGAATAAAAATTGTTTTATATTGTGATGATTGGTTTATTGAGTGGCATATGAACTTTCGTCAGCGTGGTCCGCAAGACTATGCCGAAGGGGTTTCTAAACACTTGAATAGAACAATTCGGCACAATATTGATTTAGAAATTGGGTAAATGAAATAATTTTACCTTAAGTATATTTTGTATGTAAAGAAATAATTTTTCAAAATTATTAAAGTGTATATAAGTTGATTGTTAGGTTGTTTGGATAATCTAAATAAAAGAATAATTGTATAAGCAAAAGAATTATAAGAATTGAGTTATAATTAAAGTGAATTACCATTGTGAAATAAACTTATATATACAAGAAGTAAAACTATATTAATATGAGTTGTGAATAAAAGTGAATTTAAAGTTAAATGGAAGTATAACTTAAGTGTTGTTGAATGGAATTGATATTGATATCAAACTAAATTAATGAAGTTAAGTAATAAATGTGAACTTAAGTTATGTGAATGAAATTCAACTTTAGAATTGAATTGAATTAATGAATCGATTGAATGTTAAAACAATTAAATGTAAATTTAAGTTGATATAAAATAATGAACATAAGTGTTAATTCATTAAAATTCAAATGTTATTAGAAGTTGAATAAAAATTGAATGAAAATCAATTAAAATTTAAACCGAATTGAATGTATGAATATAAGCAAAGGAATTTGGTTGAAATTAATATACTTCGGTTGTTATTTGATTGTTGATTGATTGTATATAATTCATTAAGTGTTAATGAAATTGGAAGCTATGTAATTGAATTCAAATTAGAAGTAAATAAATTTGAATAGAATTGAAAGTGAATTGGATTTAATTAGTGAATGCAAACTAATTAAAATTGAGAATGAATGTGATAAAATGCAATGTAAATGAATCACATATGATTTAAAGTGAAAACCCAAATTCATTGAATATGAGTGAGAATATAAATGAATATTATTGGTTATGAATGTAGTTGATTGATGGTTGAATATATATTGCTATTGTTGCATTTGCTATGTGACATATATAGTTATTATGTTACTATATGTTGTATATTGAGATTATTGTCTATATGCATGATTCTCATGTTGTTTGTTGAGTGATTAGTAGGTGCGGATCGCGTTTGCTTCGCATTTGGAGTTCGCTTTAGCGCTATATTAGCCGTATATGCTTGCTAATAAAATATAAGGTACATATCTCGGATTAAATATCGTACTTTTACACTTTTTTCCCTTCGGGATGCCTCATTACTTGATGAGATGTATATTTGTGATATATATACTGTCATTTTTTTTTCGGATCGAGCCGCGCAAAGGAGACATGGCGAATTTTTCCGAAAATTTAAGGCGTTAGAAAAATTTGAGAAAATTTGGGAAAATTTTGGAAAACTTAAACTTTGATTTGAAATTGAAAGTTAAACAGTATAGTTTTTTTTGAAAAGATAACTAAGTATGATTTGAAAACTTAGTAAAGTTATTCTAAAAAGTTTAACTATGAATTTTGGAAAAATTAATAGATTCTGTAACTTTTCTTACTTGTAATTTCGAGGACGAAATTCTTTTAAGGGGGAAAGATTGTAACGACCCAGAATTTTATTAAATTAAAATTTGAATATTTAATTAATTTTAAATATTTATAAGTGAATTTATTTAGTCGAATAAATTTTTATTTGATTTATTGGATTTAATTGGATAATTAAATCGATAATTTAATATGTTAAATTATGGAAATAATTAAAAATTGAGTTAAAAATGATTGAAAATAATTTGTAAAATTTTATTTTATCATATTGAAGTTATAGAAATATTTTAGAACTTTTAAAATCGAATTAAAAGTTAATTTGTGAAAATTGAATATTTTAATATTTAATAATTGACTGTAAAATAGCCAATTTTTGAACAGTCTCAGAATTGAACGAAACCAGTTCCATTGGATCCGTAATAGTTAGTTATTACCGGATTTCAATTTTCGTGTCAATCGGAGCTATCGTTTGATCGTGGCAGTTCGAAACGCATCGATTTATTTTTAATTTAAATTTGGCAAGTCAAAATAGCCATTTTTCAAAAAGTCTCGGAATTCGACGAAACCAGTTTCATCGGATCCGTAATGTGATATTAGTGTAAGGTTTCAAATTTCAAGTCAATTGGATTTACCGTTTGTCCGGTACGAATTAAAACGCCTAGAAATCGACTTAAATCGGTTTAATTTAAATTGAACGTTTTCAGCCATAACTCGCACATACTTCCGAATTAGCTTCCGAAACTTGTTCCATTGTGTCCGGAACGCGGGATAAACCCTAGGTACGCTGGTTACGGCGTCTAAATCGGAGTTCGGAATTTCCGGGATGAATAGTGTCGCTCGTTGCTTATAAATAGACCTCTTGCCTTCATAAATTGAAAAAAAAAAAAAAATAACAACTTAAAACCCTAGCCGCCACTATCTATAACTGATGGCCAGAAATCACTCTCCTCTCCCCCTCGATTTCTTCCAATCCATCAGGAATTAGCAGAAATGTTCAACTAGAGTATTGAAGAGGGCGACGAGAGCTTGGAGATCAACGGTGGAGATCGTGTTTGGAGTTGCGTAGAGGAAGCTATGTGGGGCCGTGCGTGTCCAGTTGGGCACGCAACCTGAGGTGGAGGAGGAGGCCGAGTTTCATATGCCTAGGGCCGTGGGGAGCTAGTGTGGTGGTCTTCGAGGTGGAGCAATCTGATCGTCGTCAAGTTGAGTGATGAAAGTGAAATCGGAAACCCTAGTATGCATTGTTGGGTTTGGTGGCTTCGTGAGTTACCTGTAGCTTGAACGAGAGAGGGGAAGAAAGGGGGAACGGCTATGATGGCTTTGCAGTGAAATCCAGTGGCTCTAGTTTGTGTAGGTTAAAAATTAATTTAGTTAGGTTGTAATTGTTATATTAAAATCGTGTACGAACTTCATAAATGCATAACTTTTTCATACGAGGTCGAAAAAATGCAAACTCAGTTGCGTTGGAATCGTATGGACGAGCACTACGCGATGGAGTTGGTTTGGAGTCGTTTGGAGTTAGTGAGAATTTCGGGTAAAATTAAACGCGCGTTTAATTTTATTCGAAATAAAAGCTTAAACGGAATTTAAAATCAAGGTGAGAACTTCTCACTCAATCGAATAGATTTCGATTTTATTTTAAATAGTTAGATTTAAAATATTTGAATGCATGTTTGAATAATGACTGTAAATTATTGATTGTTAAAATAGACATTATGCGCCGTTAGTAAGCGGATGTTATTTAATATAAACATATACCGCGAATATTTCATAAACAGTGAAATTGGTATTATATATAATATCAATATATATATATTGGCATATGTATATATTGCAGTTGTTGATTTCCCGCATTTTTTGTTTAGCGGATGAGACCCTATTACGCCGTTATTAAGCGGATAATATTTATTAAGAACATATACCGCGATAATTTCGTACTGGAGCGAAATTGGTATTGTGCTAATGTTTTTGGATGCAGGAAACAGGTTGGAGGGATCCAACTGGATTCCTCAACAGTATTTATTTTATTTCAGATATTTTGATATTTGATGGATTATCATATCGATATATGATATCGTTGTAGTCGTGATTGACTATTTGGTGTGTAGCATCATTGGACCCAGATTTTGGGATTTTAAAATGGTTTTAAAGTGATTTTTGAAGATATGCTATATTTTTGGAATTGATCCATTATAAATAAATAAACGTTATAATTTTTAAAGTTATAAAAATTATGGTTTTTGTGAAATATAGTAAAAAAGCTGATTTTTAGAAATACGATTAAAAGTCGATTTTTGAGAAATATGAACTAATGATTTTATAAAATAATTTAGATTGGATTTTTGAATATATGATAAAAGTTTAAATATAGGATTTATAAAATTTGATTATTTTATAAATCGAAATGATGAAATTATAAAGGAATTTAAAGACGTTTTAGAATAATAGTATAAACTGATTTATATTAAGAGATTTATAAATGGATATTTATAAATTGAAATATAGACATTATAAAACGAGTTTTTATAAGTGTTTGAATGTAGTGAAAATGAATTTCATAAATGAATGAAATTTATAGAATTATAAACTGTGAAGTTATAGATGAAATTTATAAATAGTAAGATTTATAAATTTGTGAAGTTGATTGAAGAATAGATTTGGTTAAATAAATGAATCTTATAAGTTATAAGATTTATAATTATGAAATTCTAAGGAACGATTTTGTGAAATAATCGTTTATAAGTAGTTAACTTATTATATGAACATTTAGTTTATAATTTAGTTATAAACTGGAATAGGTTAATAAAGGGATTTATAAAAAGGAAGTTTTTATAAATAAATAGAAATGGAATTTATAAACGTTGTTTTATAAATTCGCAAACGACTTATTTTGATAAGTTAATTGTTATAACCTATTAATGGAGTTATATTCACATTTTTGAATAGTGAATAATCCTTTAAAATAAATTGAATAAAAGGATGAAATTTGTTAACGAAGTATGTTCACGATTTTTGAATAGTGAATAACACGTTAAAGAAAATGTTTTAGAATGTGATATTTTAAATAGAATTAAAACGATCTAACGATGTTTTAAAGGTGTTGAGATTCGAAACCATAGATTTCAACATTTATTGTTGAAATAGACGTTTTCGAGAAATAAAAGGAAATGGTGGACTATAACACTGTTGTTATAGTAAATGATTTCTGAAAGGAAATGTTTTTGATTAGTATTGGGATTTATATATCTATTTTAATTTCGAATCCCTATACTAGTGATTTTGGGTTGTTGTAACGATGTTTTACGCAACATTCGTTTTGGCCCAAATAAATATGTTAAGAGAATGATTTCCCTTAAAGAATGAAATATATACTTAATTTGATTTAAGTATATTGAATATTTTCTAAGGTTGAAAATAAAAGGATTTGTGAATTACTTATGAATAAATAAGTATGGAAATGTTTTCCAAAATGAAGTAAATAATTAGAATTTATCTTTTTGAAGATAAATTGAAATGGATAGTTGAAATTGTATATGCATAGATATTTTTGAAATATAAATTCATTATGGAATTTATATGTGAAAGTGAAACTTGTTAAAAATAGATATTGATTTATTTTTGAAGTGTTGAAATTATATATCTAGTAAAGATATTTTGGAAAATAAATAATTTGGAAAATTATTTGGAATCTGGTGATGTATGCATATCCAGTGATAGTTCAATAACCGACTATCAATATTTCCCTTTGAATGGGTATTTGATGTGAATTGATTGAATTTGAATGCACACTTATTTTTGAATAAGCGCTCACTATTCGGGTTAACCGGGAAAGGACCATGGGGTCGTATAACCCATTCCGAATATGTGATACGTCGTTATGAATTGCATTTGAAGATCGGTGTTGAAGACCGAGTATTTGTGAAAGCGATAGGATGACCTATCGATTGTCTCTGCACTGGGTAGCTCCTGGTATTGAGATCTCTTAAGTGATGGGAAATTCGATCGGGATTGTGAATACCCGTATTGCAAGGGCTTCGTAAGAAGTGCCTTCGGTTTTGTTCGAGCCCGGAACAGACTTGTATGGATTGTATGTCTGACATTACAAGTTGAGATATAAAGCCGATTTCTTTCAAATATATTTCTGTTGGTGGCGGAGAATTTATTCTTTGCTTAACACCCTTCTTTGAGACGTATGAGCTCAAAGGTTATATAGTTGAAGTTATCAGCGATATATTCCCAATTTGGTAATGTGACATGCTGAGTGATGCTGAAATGATCATCGTGTTGATTATTTGTGATAGGATCGTTTATTTGATCGTCTATCCTTGTGATCATTGTGTTGATCATTTGTTGACCCAAAGCATGGCTTTTGTATAAAGTATGTTTTTGTGGACGTGAATTCGTCGAGCCTCACATCCCGTGAATGGTCAAAACAGGAAAGAAGCAGCAAGGTTATGAGGGGTAGCACCCTTTAGGATGTGTCCATTTCCTTCTGGAAAAGGGTGGTATCATGGTATGGAGCCCAGATACTTACTCATGTTGAAAACACTTTATGATTGTGTGAATTGATTACGAGCGCTCGGTGATAAAGGTCCCAAAGGACCGGGGGATGGCATATTCGGTCAGTTGTTACTCAGTTAGGAGTAACCCGGCCTTGTGTTGGTAGAGATCCGGTTTGGTTCTCGGGGATGTCCATCCAGAGGCATTCTCAGTGGCAATGGGAAGTTCCTTGGCCTGATCATTCGTTGGAAATCCAATTCCCAATACGAAACTTGTACGGTTTTAGTTGTAGAACCTGCCATCTAATATGGTAGCTATTAGTAGGCATAATATAATGGTACCTATGCTGGCTAAGATTTATATTCTACTTTCGAAAGAATTTGTTCTACACTATGCACTAATAATAATATCAAATGCTCCTTTTAAATGCGTATCAAGCATCTTTGACTAACATAAGAAGAAATCTCCTCCAAGTCTGCGTTTGCATTGTGTGTGTGGTGGGAGGTCTTATGGTAGTCTCATTTTTAAAAGCATTGCGAATTGAATTTAAAAATATTCCTCTATTTTTGATTTTAAAGATAAATAAACTGTTTTGAGTTCTCACACCAGTCACATGACTGACTCGGAGTTTATTGTTTTCCTTCCTAAACTCTGGGTGCCCACCAATTTCCACACGGGCAGTTAAGAGTTAGGTTTATCAGGATATTCTGGATATTCTGGAGTTGCTGGAGGCAAGATGGATGGCATGGCGTATTACTTGTATATAGTATTTCTTTTTCCGCTGCACTGTTTGATGTTGTATGTTGTTGTTGTACACTCTGATGATATGATGTAATGAAATGAAATGTAATGTAATAACTGATAGTTCTTTGTTTAAAGATTATTCATTTATTATTATATGTTGTTCCGCTGCGAATTGTGAGATTCTGTTGTTGTTCTGTTGTTTTCTTTTGTCCGTTCTATTTTAAAATTCTTCTATCTTCTATTTTTAAAATTCTCTGTTTTCTAAAAATTATCTATCTTCTTTTCTCTCTATTTCCTATCTCTTCTCTCTTCTTTCTTTTTCTCTTTTTCCTTCTTCTTTTTCCCTCTTCTTCTTTTCTTAAAATTCTCTTTTTAAAACCCATAACATCTCGGTTTTCGGCCTTCGATTTCTCGGCAGTCGATAAAGTGAGTGTCGATGTCGGTTTTTCGGAGAACGAAAATCCCGTTTGTTACAATATATACTTATATAATGTAAATCAACTCAAGTGAACTGTAGTAGAAATGCACCATAACTTAAAGGATGCTTGGGATCGCCCATCCTTTAAGGATCAGTTAAACCATAAATTAAATACATTCCGTGGTTAAAATTTCAAAAAAAGTATTTTATACTTCGAAATCAAATATCATTTAAAAATTCAATATCATTCAAAATCCATTTTAAAATATCAAAATATCATATCTTCCAAACCATATTCCTTTTTATTTAATTTAAATACCATTTTAAAACACATTTCAAAATAGTTTATATTTCGAAACAAATTACTTCATTTTAAATCATTACAATGAAGATATTATATTTAATAATTAAATTATTAAATTTCTAAAATTTTAATCTTTCAAAGTTCATTCATTTACTTAAATTTATTAAAGCAATGAAAATTCAACTTTCGCAACATTTAGAAAATGCTACGGAAAGTCACATTTAAAACGGTTCAATTTAACAAAAGACATCATTTAAAATGCTGTAATAGGGTTACATTAGTTTCAAATAAACTTAGTTAAATTCAACCATTATAAAATTTACAAAAATTCTATAATAGCCTTTAATTAAATTGAGCCATTTGGTTCATTATTATCAACTACAACATTTACAAATGCTGTATTATCCTTTACGTTAGAATTAATAACATTTAGAAATGCAGTAAATTAACTTCAAATATTCAGTATAATTTCACAAGCAATTATATTTTTATTTAAATCATTTTTAACTTATGAAATCATATAATTTCACTTTTAAAACAATCATTCAAATACCCTTATATTCATGATTTTATAAAGTTAAATCTCCATTCAAAATCCAAATTTAATAGTAATCCACTTATTAATTTCCAACATTAAATTTTAAATTCATTAAATTAAATTTAACTTAACACTTAAGTTTAAATTTTCAAATATAACTTAATTTCATTTTTATTTACTTAACTTAAAATTCACTTTTAAGCCAAATTTCCAATTTTAGTTATATTTCAGAATTTCAACTTAAATATTCATTCATTTCACATTTTAACTTAATTCAAAAATCATTAATATATTATAAAATCATTTTAAATTCATTTAATTAAAAATATCATAAATTTATCATATTTTCATATTTAATTTAAATTCCATTTATCCCCAAATTATAATTTCCAAAATAACTTACATTTCAGATTTTCTGACTTTACCATTAATTTTTTTCACTTATAAATTTTAGAAAGTCAATAATGCTTTACAAAAATAATTTTTAATCAAATTTAAATCAAAATATTATAATATTTACATTTCTAAAATATTTTAAAATTTTTATAAAAACATATTTTAACAACGGGTCTGTATTTCATTTTCTAGCCTAGGTAAAGTGATACGGGTAATATAGCATTTCAATCCGTAATTTACAAAGAAAACCTAGGTTTGATTATTTCAAACCCGCAATCCTAAGTAAATGAAAATAATTGAAAATTATTCAGGCCTATCATTTCAGCCCATAACGATTTTCTCCTATTCTAAAGTCCGTTCGAGTATGTATCATTTCAACCCATAGTGATTCTAATCTAAAGGGAACTTGTAGTGTGATAAACTGATAAAAATAATAGAACAGCATAATATAACAGTAACATATGTTATAACAGGTGTTTAAGCATGGGTAAACAACATAAAATCATAACATAGCAGGTGTAACATGATAATGCATTTTACAGATTCAAAAGGGGTCAATTTACTAGTTTTATATGTATATAATGTCTGGTGAGAATAACTCACATGTTCATAGCTGGAGATTGACACCAAACACATAATACTGACAAAATGAAGGCAACGACAATACAATAGCGATTCGAGAGTGGAGAGCCAAAGCTATACACCTTGAATTTATTTTCATAAAACAATTACAAACAACATAAGATTTCAACCCAAAATTCAATAAACAATGCTAGAAACAATTGTATAAAACCAATCCAAAATCATTGCACTTGCTTTCAACCTCCTATACTTCAGTTATAGGTCTGAAATGTACTGTTAAGGGTCGAACTTGGATCTGGTCATGAGTCCATATGGTCAGCCTAACATGGTTTAAAAGATGGTGCAAGATGTATGTGTTTGGATCTACGACTACAAGGCAACATCAAGGCAAATACATCATTTCTTTGCTAAAGCTTGGTTCCACCAGAGGCTATGGGGCATGGCCAGAGGCTCCAGGTGATGGTGAGTGATGTGGCAGAGGGTGGTGATAAGATCTGGGCTGGTGATGGTGGTGGTGGAAAAAGGAAGGTGGAGGTAGTTGGAACAAACTAGGCTAGTTTTGACCACAAAGGTGATGGTTTGTGACCTTTGGTGGTGGATCTCATGTCAAGGGGTGCTCGGCCTGCCATGGTGGTGATATAGGGTGGTTGATGGTCGGTGTAAGAGGAGGTGGGGTTGGCCTAGTTGCTAGAGGAGGTGGGGCCGGTCACATCTAGTTGAAATAAAATGCAAAAATCAATAGAAAAACAATGTAAACAATATAAAAGAAGAATATTTACCAATTATTATTTTTTTGGATCAAAGGAGAAGGCTTGGCTGAAATTTTCAGTTTGAGGAATGAAAAAGTATTGTACGTGAATGAGAAAAGCTAATTGATGACAAAAGTAAGTTACGGATGTGAAAGGTTGGAAAATAAAGAGCCACTTGAAACCAAAAGTCAAAACCCTTTCAAATTTCTTTTAATTTATATACATAAGATTAATTTACTGGAACTATTAATCATTTAAGTTAACATTTCGAAAATTTAACAAAATATAAAAATATATATAAATATTTATTAATTATATAAGGTAAAATAAGAAAATAGCTTAAAAATGCAAACTAGTCTAGAAAAATTTGAATATAACAGAATAAATTTTAGAAAAATTATATGGACTTGGAAAAATAATTATAACAAAGATAATAACATAAAAATAAAAATTCATTCACAAAATAAATAAATAAAATTTAATTAAATATAATTTATATGAAGAAAATAGCAGAAAATTAGAAAACAGCTTTTAAAAATAGGAAATAAATACAGTAAATTTTGGAAAAATTCTATTATCATTTTAAAAATATTAAAAGAGAAAATATACATAAAATAACATATTAACAAATATTTGAATAAAATATAACAAAGAAAATATGATTTATATAATTTAAAATAGACAAAATTGCAAAATAAAACAAATTATACTCAAAATTGAAATACACATAACTTTCACAATTTAAATCCGTTTTCAACAAAACGAAAAGCAGTATTCAAGTTATAAATCTATTTTTATAATAAAAGATAAAATTTAAGAATTTAAATATTTAAATTTGAAATTTAAAAGTCAAGGTTTAACCAGTTTGAACAGAAATTCATCTTTCAGTAAAATATCCAATTTATACCGGTTTGAAATTATAATTCACATAATAATCAACACTTATATTTAAAAATGAAATGTTTGGAATAAAATAAGTTTAAAAATAATTTCAAAATAAAATAAATTCAAATATTAAAATATATGAATTTTTTTAGGGTTGTTACAAGAAAGGCGGGTCGTCAAAGTAAGATTGAATTGTTTATATTTAAATCCTTGATTTAAAAGAGGATATGGTTAAATGATGGTTATAACCTACGTTGGAAATTGAAATGATATTTTCTAGTGAAATGACATATTATGAGTAAATATGATGATTTTAAAATGAGGGTTTAATCTAATTTATGGATATGATTTCGAGTGAATATGATTTTGGAAGTGATATGATTTTGAAATAAATATCATATTTTTATATAAATTATGAATCAGTTTTGAAATGTAAAAGAACCAACCGGTGTGAAATAAGCGTTTGGTTGTTAAAGAGACTGGTATCGGATATTTTCATACTCTTTGCGCATACCGAAAACCACTTTAAAAACTGTGCATGTGGTGGAGAATTAACAACAAAGTAGGATGGTTTGGAAAATGATTCTGTATGAGGTATGATTGCAGCCTTGATCCCATCGGGTCAGCTTGATATGACTAAAACATGAGCTATACCTAGGCCAAGTGAGGTCACACCTCCGATGGAACATGCTTCTTTGATACCATATTTATTACTTTGTGATTGATTTGGTGGCCACTCTCGATTTGATTATGCACGTGTGTTCCGAGATGGGTGGCAGTAGCTGCTATGCGTTAACACCAGCCCTGTTCTGCAAACGGTAGAATCCTATCCCGGCATTGCCTCGCATGCCTTTTCATATGCCGTATCGAGCCCACTACGAGTTTGGTTTGTATCATATGCTATGGAGTGCCCACTGATAGCCCTTTAGTTTACGGTGGAATTATGGTACCGTATAGACTACGGCATTTATAAAAATGTGTTAAGGGGGATATATGTAACGCCTTAACACTATTTTAATACTTTATTTTATTTATAGACAGATTATAATGGTGTATATTACTACATAGTAAATAGTTTAACAGATCCTTAGGAGATGGAGTCCCGAACATCTATTATGCTATTGCATGGACGTTAGACACTGGATAGGAGATGTAAAATCCCTTAAACATCTCTAAAGCCATTAAAATCATATTTACTAATTTTGAGTTAACTTACATAAGATCTTTTAGTTCTGACCGGAGTGTTTTGTCTTTGCATTATGCTCGGGTCAGAGCTTTTCAGTGTGTTGAAGACCTTATTTCTGGAGGACAAAGATGAAGATCTAGTATATTTTACTATTTATTATATTTATTCCACCGCATCATGTTGTTCTGTTGCATTATTTATTTGTTTTTGTTGTATGTATACTCTGATATATTGTAAAAGTGTAATCAAATATTATTTGTAAAATAGCTTCATGAACAGTTTATTTGATTATTATATTTTGTCATTCTGCTGTGTTCTGTGTTTTATTTTTCATTCTTTTCCCTTCTTTTTCTTATTTACCCCATAACAATTCTCCCTTTTGAATGGTTTGAGTTCGACATGTGTGGTTTATTGTTAATTGAAACCGTCTGAAAAGGTGGGTCATTTCATTTGGTATCAGAGCTTTAGTTTAGCGATAACCTTAGCTTTGTGGGTCTGACTCATTAGAAATAGGATAGTAATCCCATAGAATGAGTTTGTTTGAGTGTATATATATGAGAGAACATACTTGTTAGTGTTATAAAATGTTTTTATATTATGTTAGTTTGTTCAGTTGAGTTTTATAAATTTTGGTCGGTACATAGGATGCTATGGCATCGATAGAGATTTCTAAACACTTAATAAGGCAGACCGACACAGTTTAATTTTAAAATATTAGTAAATGAAATAATTTTACCTAGTATTATATTTTTATATATAAAAGAACAATTTTTATAAGTGTATGCAGTTGTGTATGATATGTTTGTTTGTTAGGATGTGAAATTTTATAAATATTAGTTGCAAAATAGGATTTACAAATAAGGTGAATATAAATTTGAAATTTGAGAACTTAAGTTTCAGGGTTTTGAAATTGGTTTTCAAAAGGTTTTGGAATATAATATTAGTGTTATTTGGAAGTATTTTCAGATATGAATATTTTCAATGTCATTTGAAAAAAAATGTTCTAAAAGTAATTTTAGAAGGAAATAATTTCTATACTCCCCTCTTTTTTCGCGGGAAAATAATTTCGGTGATGACGGTCGCATCATCGACATTCATTTTCGAGTTTCAAAGTGGGAAGGCCACTGTAGTAGTTTAATTACACTTGTTTTGATAAACAAATCTTAATTTTAAAAGTTCTAAATATGATTTGATATATAAAAGCTATGAGTGTGTGTATTATTTCAAATGATTTGAAAGAAAACCCGTATTTAGTTCTTAAGTTTATGTAAATTAGAAACTTTAATTATTATAATGAATGAAATATTGACTAGTTTAATAGTGGAAACCTCTAAAATGAAAAATAAGAAATTAGAAGCTAAGTCATTAATGGAACTGTAAAGGAATTGGAAATTTGGAACTTGTAAATCAAAAGATATAAAAATTTAGAAGATGTAATTATTGAGCATTTGTTAACTAAAATGAATATGATAACCTTGTGTAACATTAAATTACATTCTTAAAACATATATATATATATATATATATATATATATATATATAACTTACTAGAAATGTTTAAAAAGTTATAATGTTAGATAGGAATATGTAATAGAATATTATATAAATAAAACTTAAGTAATGAAAGTGTTCAAATGAAATTATTTCTATAACTAAGAGTTTTGATGTACAAGAAATGTCATAAGCATAATTTGATGTTTTGAAATGCTAATAATTAGATTTTATAATAAAAGTGAATATTATATTAAGTAAATGATTATAACTTAAGAAAGTGTAAATTTGTAAAGAATGTTTGAAATTTAAATTGTAACTTTTTGAGATAATTATAACTTGAATAAAGTGGTACAAATGAAAATGAATTTGAACTAAATTGCAAGGAAACTTATATAATATTTTAAGAATTATTTTATTGATGACATCAGATACTGAATGTGAAATAATTTAAGTGAATGAATGAAAGAAGAAAATGACATTGTATGAATTAATGAAAATAAATGAACAGTAAATGATGTGAAAGGAAATTAATAAGAACAAACATAAATAATATTTGGAATCCTTCATGTATTTGGCTTATGGGATATTGGAAAAGGATACTTCTAATTGTTTAAGATTTTATGAATAACATATTAAGTAAATTTTTAAGGCCGTTGAGCGTAGGGTAACCTTGATAGTTTATTTATCACTTTGTACGGTTAAAAGTTTCTGAACCAGAAAAAACCGTTAGTTTGTTACTATGGATGTATTGTTGATTCCTTTGTTACATATAATGGTTGTGTTGTTTTGTTTGTATATGTTTACTATTTGTGTTGTATTGCTTTGTTATTCATAGCAACAACTAAAATATAACTCTTTTGGATGATATAATTGAGATACAGGTTTATGGAAGCAATAAAAGTTGCTTTTGGTTTCATAAATAAGCATAGTTTGCCCGACAAATAGATACGCTTTCGGATTACGGATTTATAGCGATATTTTATTATTTTTCCATTATTTGGGATATTAATTATTGGAATATGATATATATTGTAATTATTGATATTGTTATTTTTTTGGAACTAAAAGGAGATTCTGCCAAAAAAAATCGTAAATTTAGGACTTAGAATTTTTTTTGTGGAAGTGAAAATATTTTCCAACTTTTATTAAACTTGAATATAAAAGATTTAATTTTTTATTAGTTTATATATTTTATTTAAAATACTTAATTATGTAAGTTTAAAGTGTTTATAAATTGATTATTGTGGAATAAAAAATATATTATTTCTTAATTCCTTCTTCCCTTTTCGAGGACGAAAAGTTTTGAGTGGAGGAGAGTGTAAGACCCATAATTTCGATAATTAAAATATTAAATTAAATAGTACTTAGAATTTAATGTTGTGAGAAATTTAAATTTTATGATTTATTAATGAGAAAATAATTAGAATGTAATTTAATAATGTTAATTTAATTTAATTAATAACTATTTTAATGTAATTTCAATCAAGTGAAATAATTGTAAAGTTAATTAGGTTAGAAATTGTAAATAACGAATAAATTCAATGTTGTATTAATAATAAAATTGTATGTTATTTCATTGAATTAGTTTTAGTGCATATTGTGAAATCAATTATTTGTATGTAAATTTATAATCTTGTTGTAAACAATAAACTTATAAATGTGATTAAATTACTTAAAGGTAACAATGGTTTATTTATCATCTCATTATTTAATATGTTAGAAGTTATTTGGAAATCAATGTGAATTTGTGTAATCTAATATTATAGTTAATTGAAAATAAGACGATAACTGTAAAATAATGAATGTAATAAAATGTAAACCGTGTTAATAAATTTATAGGCTATTGTTGATTGAAGAATAAAAAGGTGCATCAAATTAAATGAATTTATTGGAATTTAAAATTTTAATTTATGAATTTACTAAAGTTGTAATTGAACATTGTAATTTGTGAAATATTTAAATATTGAATATGACATAGGAAATTTTGTTTTTAAAGATTATAAATTCATATGTTATCTAGAATGATAAAAATTATTAACACTTAAATTTGAATTTAAAGGTGATTAAATTAATTTAATAATAATAAAATTAATGAATGTGAAAATAGCCATTTTGGCCACTCTCTCGGATTTCGACGAAACCAGTTTCATCGGATCCGTTACAGTGAATTATTGCATGATTCCGTAGCGATCGGACTGGTCCTTTGATCATGCGGGCTCGAAACTCGTAGAAATCAATTTGATGAATTCAATTTAAAATAAGCTGATTTTAAAAGCTAACGTATATATGCAATGGAATTGGGGCTTGAAACTAGTTCCATTGAGTTAAAAAATATCAAAAACATCTATTTTGAAATATGGGATGACCTAATTTCATTTCAGAAGCGAAACGGGCTTTTCGGGTTCTTGTAATCATTTCGACCAATACGATTTGTCCATTCATTTCTTATCTATTTTCGTCCATATAAATAGATTTTGTTTCTCAAACCCTAGCGGCCTTTCTATTCATTCTGTACATACATTCTTATTTGTTCCTTTCTTTTGATGGGAGAAACCTAATTCCAATTGCAAACCCTAATTTCAAAATCAAAATCAATTTCAAAATTTCAACATTCCTAATTATATCGAATTATATATCATTGGAAAGCACTCCACAAGTGCAATCTAATGGAGCAATTAGTTTTTCATTTGGATGCATTGTCGGACCAGAAATTGATGAAAAAACTCGGCCGTCCATTTCTAGTGTGACGCCCCACCTCTGTACCCATGCTAGCCAAGGACACTACAGGGTAATGCCGTCAACTAACACGGAGAATAAGGCTGGTTGGGAGCGACCATTTATAGCCTTGCTTTAACTATCTATTGAATATGTTTGCACAAAAAATGGACAAACATCTCCGAGTCGTATTATTTAGTTGATTATATGTGATTTTCAATGATTTTAGATGAGTTTGTAAATATAAAAGAAGTAGGGGCTGAAATGTAAAAGACACGCAGATTTATAGTGGTTCGGCCGGAATATGCCTACGTCCACTTTATATGTTATTATCTTCTTTCTTTCGGATTACAAGTACAGTGCTTCGTATACAAGTATATGAAAGTAGTCTGAAAGTTCCTTCCTCGCTTGAGCTCTCAAACTTGTCTGCCATTGTTGTACCCCTGCCCCTCTATTTATAGAATGAGGTAGGGGGCAGGGGTCTTGGAAGTATATAGCTGCTGGTGGGCCCGGGCTGGAGCAATCTGGACTGGCCATCTTCTGGTTCGGCAAAGTTACATTCGGCTATGAGCTTGGACCGGTGGTAGTTGTGCATGTGGACCGGCAATGGAAAGGAGAGGGTTGGTTCGGTGCTTGCCAGGTCCGGTAGTAGGAGCGTGAGTATGTGGAACGGTGGCAGTGAGGTGATCCGGTATTGGAGTTGTAGAGGTGGTTCGGTAGTGGGGGAGATCCGGTTGGTCATTTAGTCCGGTGGTGGCATGGGCTTTGGTCCGGTTGTGGTCGGACCGGATGGAGGGCCGACCGAATGGCTTTGGCTCGGTCATGGATTGGAGACGTCGAATGAACTCATGCCGAATGGGCCTTCATGCTAGGGCGCCGAATGTGGTCATAGGCTTGTATAGCCGGATGGACGTGTACTCCGGATGGACCTCACTGCTGAATGAGCTTGTTTCTTCGAATCGCCGAATGGACATAGGAGCTGGTGGAATGGAGGTTGCAAACCCGGGTGAAACTGTGACTTCCTGGTCTCGAGATCTTCTGGGTGAGAATTCGCCCAACATTTGCCCCCCAAAGTGGGGCACGTGTTTGCACGTGTCGCGCTTTGTTTTCCCTGTGGTTGGAAGACTAGCTGTATAATGCCAGGGATTGGACGTTCGTATTCCGTTGATGTCCTGCAAAGGAATTTACAGTTTTAGTGTGATTCCAAATAACGATCGTTCATGATCGAAATATTTGAGATGAAGTGAACTGTGCCGTTCGGGACGAGAGAGTGAGCCCCGAGGGGGCTTAGTGTCATCGATGCCAGGTTTATGTCAGAGTGGGTCCCTGGATTGTTTGTCAAGACGGTTTATCGCCAGCTCAGAGCATGCCTAAGGATCGTTCGCGATCCCGTACATGTGTAAGTTGCTTAGCCATTTCGTAACTATTAGAATCAAATATCTGTTTCACCTATGAGTTTAAAAAGGCGTGTCAAAGTGTAAATCCCCACGACGATAGGGTTAATAACCATTCAGAGCGTGCCTATGGACCATTCGTGGTCGCGTACACGTGTAAACGATTAATCCATGTTAGTGAGAGTTTCACGACTTATTCATCGCTACCATAATCCTTATTTTATTAGTTAGTTCTAGAGTTCGGTACTTATCTGAGTGAGGCGCCCGGCATGCCCTTAGTCCCTGGTTGTTGTTGGTAGAGAGAGAGTTCATTCGGTTTTGTGTTGGTCCGGTCGTGCACATCCGGCTTTTGGTTTCATTCGGCATTTCGTTGGTTCGGTATGTTTATTCTCATCCGGTAGACCGAACCAGTTGGTTCGGCGGCCCTGAGTTCGCCTATATATAGAGGCCGTACCCCCCTGGTTTTCCCTTACCGAACCAAAGAGAACCGAATCAATTCTTAGCCGAGCGAACCTTCTGCCGAACCAAGCTTATACCGAACCAGGTATGTATCCTTTTGCCGAATGGTTTGTTATTACCGGATGAACTCAATTGCCGAATGCACACGAAGGGTATTGTCGTACCGAACGAGACTTGGGCCTAAATGCCGAATGATATGTATGCCGGATGTGCTTTCAGTGCCGAATGGACTCATGACTCTAGTGCCGAATGAGACTTATGACTTTAGTGCCGAATGAGACTTATGACTCTAGTGCCGAATGGGACTTATGACTTTAGTGCCGAATGAGACTTATGACTCTAGTGCCGAATGAGACTTCATACTTGAACCTTGAGCAGAATCTTAGACTTTTTTACACGCTTGCCTTATATACTTGCTTGTTTGTGTTTCTATACTTCTTATTCTAATCTCAAGTCTTTCTTGTGCTGCAGAAAATGTCTCGCAAAGCGGAAACACGATCAGACAGAAAGAAGTCTAGAGGCACAGGAGAGCCTTCTTCTTCCTTGCCCCCAGTCCAACCAGGATCCGGGCAACACCGACCTATTCCGAGGTCTCTAGTGGACGGATATGGTCCACAGGAACTTTTGATCTCTCCCCCGGATTGCTTTCCTAGCTCCCTAAAGGAGGAGCAACTTGACGTCATATCCCGTTCCTTCGGGATTGATAGGGCCCTTATGCTGCTGCCGGGAGATGGAGTGATGCCATATAATCCTCCCGAGGGCTACTTCGCTTTTAGCAGATACCATTGTATGTGCGGTGCTATCCCCCCTATCAACGCTTGGATAATTAGCTTCACCACATATTTGAAGGTGGCTCCCTTCCAGCTTCAGCCTAATTCTTATGCCATCCTGGTGAGCCTCTTCGTTATCTTCCAGAGGAGGTACGGGCGTCCTCCTTCTAACCGGGAAATTCGATACTTGTACAACCTGAGAGGCTATAAGAAGGGGTCTCCGTATATTAGTCTGGAAGCGGTCGTGCCCTTCAAACCAGTCCCGGACTTATATTCCAAGTTTACCATGTTCAAGAAAGAGTGGTTCTTCATCAAGGACGATGCTGTTTCTTTCCGCCTTTTCACTTCCGGCTGTAAGATGGATTTCATTTATATTTTCCATGTTTTGACTGTAGTGTTTTTTCTGACATGCTTCTATTTCTGGCTAACGACAGGTGGTATTGCAGTTGTAGAGGATGATTCCTTGGTGCGAATGGCTGCTGAACTAAAGGCTATTCTGGCACGGGACCGGTCGGCCTCCTTCTTGATCAGGAACGCAACCCTCTTGGAGTATAATTTGATCTTACCGCACCAGTCCGTGGTTAAGCAAAGAGACACGGCTGAGGAGAAGGCTGCTAAAGCTAAGGAGGGGGATAAGGTAAAGAGCGGTAAGAGGGAGCCTTTCGCAGAGCGTCCCGTGGTCGGGGGGAAGAAACTGAAGAAGTCCGATGGCCCTTCTCCAAGTACTTGCCCGACTGACCCGGAGGAGGAAGGTGTAGAAGAGGAGGAAGGAGGCGAAGTTGGAGAAGGGTCGGAGGGTGGAGGAGATGGCGACGGTCAAGGTGGTAGTGGTGTTGCTGCTCTAACCTCTGAACAAGACCTCGAACTGGATGAGGCTCTCCGTCGGGCCTTCGGGGAGTCGGAGGAAGAGTCGGAAACGGAGAAGGGAACGGAGAAGGCAAAGGAAACCGGCAAAGCTGTGGCTGGTACTGACCCATCCTCTAAGGGTTCCTCAGCTAGGGTGATTCCGGCGATGCAAGGTGAACTTTTGTCTTCTGCCGATTCTATTTTCGATAGGGACTTAGAAATTTTTTACGGTTCACTTCCGTCCTAGGGTGAGATCCAGGACTTATTGCAGTATCCCACTCCTCCGCCGGGTTTGTATAATAGATGTGTCTTCCCACTTTTCTTTCTTTTTAACTTAGCACATTTTTTGAACTGTGGATTATTGTATGTTCATAACACTTGTTCTTTATTCCAGGGGCAGGCCAGGCAGTTAAAACGTCGGATGTTCGACATCGCCTTGAACAATTTAAGTCGAGGAGAGCTTCCGCGAAACCTTCTACTGATCGCACTGGGGACGTAGTCAGTTACCGCCCTCTTCTTGGGGTCATCGAAGAGGGCATTCAGAAAAGGAAGCGAAGCCGTTCCTTATTTGAGTCGTCCCCTGGTTCGCAGCCTCCTACTCAGCCTCCTCGTGATACTACGGAGGAGAGCACGGAGCCCGGCCCCCCTCCTCCTCCTTCCAAGAGTCCTACTATCATTCATATAAGGCGTCCCGATGCGCCTCGCCCCATGCCTCGTGACCCTTTTGCCGGTCATCCTGATTTAGACCCAAGCTTTCGGGACATTTCATTCGATGAGACCACGGGCGAGCACCTCCTTCCCCGCAACCCCATGGTAAGAGTGCTGGACGAGGCCAAATCTTTAGATCTTGATTTACTTACTACACGGGTAGTCACCATGGGGGATGAGGCCAAGGCTAATATCGACCGGGTGGCCGCAGAGACCAAGAAGTTAATGGAGCATCATGCTAAGTTGGTCAAGGCCGGGGAAGAGATCGGGAGTGCTAACATTCGATTGAGGTTAAAGGTTGCCGATCAGGCCAAGCAGCTCGTCGACCAAGCCATCCAGATTTCCCAGCATGAGGAAGCCTCCAAGCGGCTGAAAGAGACCATGGAGAAGGCCAGTAGGGCGGAATTACGGAAGATGGAGGTCGCTTGCAGGGAACGGATTAACATAGCTATCGCAACGGTGGATGAGGTTCGAAATGCGGATCTCGAGCGGGTAGAGGAGTTGTCAGGGAGGCTCGAGGCTGCGGAGATGGCTCAGGCCGAGTTGAAGGAGGAGATGGAGGAGATGAGGAGGTCCCTCAAGTTGAAGGAAGAGGAAATGAGGAGGTCACTCCAGGCTGACTGCTTGAGATACCAATCAGAGAGGGACGTCGCCGTCGCCAAGTTGCAAGCTTCCGAGGCCCGGGTGAGGGAGTTTGAGGAAAACGAGGGGATGATGGATGAGATGCTGCAGGATATGTACTTCCACACTTGGAAGGAGGGCGGCTTGTCTTGGATGGACGATTACCCTCGGGTCATGGCCAAGGTGTATCTCCAGGCTTTGGAGGAGGCCAGGGTGAACGCGGGTAAGGAAGGCGGAGAGGCTTTCAACTTGAATGCGGTTACTGCTCAGTTCTCAAAGGAGGAGCAAGCGGCGGTGAAAGAGGGAATGCGGCTGCTTGCTGCAGAGGAAGCGGGCGTGCAGTTGGATGATGAGGATCAAGCGGCGGATGCTGGTGAGTTATTCTTCTTCCCTTTCTTTTCTTCCCGTGTTTCCATAACTTGGTTGTTCGTTTAATGAATTCCTCTTCCGAATTGGACAGGCGGGACTTCTGATCCGCATGTTGGGGGTTCTGATCCTGCGGCTAAGTAGACTGGGGGAGTTGGTGATGGAGTGTGGATGCATCTGCCATCTTTTTGTTTCTTTTTTATCACTGTTTATGTTAGTCTTTGATATGCAACTGTAATAAAATTATTTGCAAAGAATAACTTCGTGTGATCTTATAATATAAGCTGATTTTGTCATGTTTAAATGTTGTTGCAATCTTTATGTGCCGCGTGAGAAGTATAATTATGTATATGCCTGTGATTCTAGTTGTGTTTGATGTTAAGTTTTTGCTTGAAATATAATTTCACGTTTTGCAATGTCAGTGTATGAATAAGCTATAGTTACGCATTTATGTACAAGAGAAGAGAGTACCGCCCTTTATGTTTTATTCGCAGGCGGTAGCTTTGAGTGTCTTGTGTAACTGTTCACGGGTATAGCTGAGCGCCCTGCCACCCAGTACGCAGGCTTAGAGCCTCATGAGTGAATGCTTCCTATTCGGTTTCCTGTACTTTAGAGTTTGTTATACAGGATAGGGGAAAAATATTTAAATGGAATGGAAATACAGTAAAAGTAAAACTTCCAGTCACGGAAGGCCGTCGATGTGCTTAAGTTCGTGGCAAACGGGTTTTGTAGTCACTTTCCCTAGCTGTGGGTCTTGGAGACATTTGTCACCCATCTTACGCCTCCGCGGGGAGTTTTCTTTTTTACCACAGCCGCACTTAAGACACATCGGAGCCGAGATCGCGCACGGTAACTACCCGAACCATTATGGTCCGTAATCGTGGGTATTATTCGATTTACCGTGGCCGGCTAGCGTGGGTGCCGTTGGCCGTGAACTACCCCTGGCTGGCCACACCTTATGTTGGGGCTTAAAGTAGGTTCACAGTTGCCGGCGAGCCGAACGCCATAATGAGCTGCCATCGGCTATAGTCGGCCTTTATGATGACTTATAATCGGCTCATTACAGTTGGCTTTGAGGGCAGGCGCGCAATGAGTTAACCCGCAGCAGAGGGATGCTGGAGCAAAAGTGTCTCATTGGCGAGTGCATAGAATCGTAGCGTACCTGTTAGGCCTAGTCCAGATGAGGCCGTGGTGCGTCTTGAGCGGAGATGCCATAGGATTTTGTTCAACAGAAAGGGATAAAACTTAACGAGCAGCCAAGACATAAAGGAACAAGTTAAAAAGAGACAAGATTTTTTAAAGTGGTTCGGCACGGAAATGCCTACGTCCACTGATTCTCTTTGTTAATTCACTTCATATGGGCAGTACAAGTTAAGAAAAGTATCGACGGAGGTGTCGGATGTTCCATGCCCTCTGGAACACCTCTCCGTCCACTGTTGACAAAATGTAAGCTCCGTTGTGGAGATCTTTATGAATTACATATGGTCCGTCCCAGATGGGGTCCAGTGCCCCGGGGCGCGGAAAGATTCGCCTGAGGACAAGATCTCCTTCTTGTAAGCTGCGATGCTTGACTTTGGAATTGTATTGTGCTGCCACTTTTTGTTTGTGAGCTGCTGCTTTGAGTGCTGCATCGTTTCTCCTTTCCTCGATCAGATCCAAAGACATGAGGAGGAGTTCTTCGTTTTCCTCTGGGTTGTAGTGGATCCTACGGTGGGAAGGCACAATAGTCTCAACTGGGAGCATTGCCTCCGATCCATATGCCAAAGAGAAAGGAGTATGTCCCGTTGATGTTCTGAAAGATGTGCGGTATGCCCATAGTGCCGTAGGAAGTTCGTCCACCCAAGCGCCTTTTGACTTTTCAAGTTTCTTCTTGATTAGGGTTTTGAGAATTTTGTTGACAGCTTCAACTTGTCCGTTTGCCTGAGGGTAAGCTACTGATGAGAAGCTTTTATGAATTCCATGTTCTTGGCACCAGTCGGCAAATTCTTCGCTGTCAAACTGGAGTCCGTTGTCGGATACGATCTTGAGTGGGACTCCATACCTGCACAGAATGTTTTTGATCAAGAAGTTGATAACTTTTGCTGAAGATATTTTATTTAAAGGTTCCGCTTCCACCCATTTGGTGAAATAATCGACTGCCACTATAGCATATTTGGCTCCGCCTCGGCCCGTTGGCAGTTCGCCAATTAAGTCAATTCCCCATACAGCAAAGGGCCAAGGGCTAGTCATTTGAGTAATTTCGTTTGTGGGCAGTCGAGGAATCTTGGCGAACTTCTGACATCTGTCGCATTTCTTAACGAAGTCTAGGGCATCTTTGTTTAGTGTGGGCCAGTAATATCCATATCGGAGTATCTTTCTTGCCAAAGTCTGTCCTCCAGTGTGATCTCCGCATCCTCCCTGATGGATGTTTGTTAATATCTCCTTGGCTTCCCTTCCGGCGACGCATCTTAATAAGGGGCTAGAGAAGCCACGCCGGTAGAGGATGCCTTCTTGTATTGTGTAGTGGGGAACTTTCCTCAAGATCTTCTTGGCTTCGTCACGCCTGTCGGGTAGTATGCCATCTTGCAAATATCTCCGGATAGGAGTCATCCAGGTTCCTTCTTCGATTGCAGTTATCAGATTCGCTTGTTCGAAACTCGGGGCTAGCTGCCTTGAGATTGCTAGTGCTCCGGAAATGGTGCTGTTCTTCATACTAGCTTGCTTTGCAAGTTCATCTGCCTCTTGGTTTTCTTCTCGAGGAATGTGTTTGATTAGATAATGGTCCAATCGATCGAGCAGCAGTCTGGTTTTCTTTAGGTATGCTGTGAGTCGTTCTCCTCGAGTCTGGAATTCTCCTAGTAGCTGGTTTACGATAAGCTGAGAATCACTATGAATACATAAGGAATTGATTCCAATTTCTAGGGCCAGTTCCAATCCCGCTATTACTGCTTCATATTCAGCATCGTTGTTAGTGGCCGTGAACTCCAATCTTAATGCATAGTACAACTTTCTTCCCCTGGGGGTGATGATCACAATACCTGCCCCCGAGCCTTGTTCGTTTGATGCTCCGTCTACAAAGAGGTTCCACTTGATGTTTTTTGCTACTTCGGATTGTTCCTTGCCTTCGTTGGTAGCGAATTCGGCAATGAAATCAGCCATGGCTTGTCCTTTGATAGCGGTGCGGGGATGGTAGGTGATATCATACTGACTTAGTTCGATGCACCATTTGAGGAGTCGCCCAGAAGTGTCAGGACGATGGAGCACTTGTCTTAGTGGTTGATCGGTTAGAACCCTGATGGAGTGAGACTGGAAGTAGTGTCGCAGTTTTCGTGACGCGATCAATAAACAATATGCTAATTTCTCAAGTTTAGGATATCTGGCTTCTGCCCCTGTAAATCTCTTACTTACAAAGTAAACCGGGCGTTGTGTGCGGTCTTCTTCTCTTACCAAGGCGGCGCTTAGAGCATGAGATGATACAGCGAGGTATAGGTATAACACTTCACCTTCATTTGGAGTTGAGAGTACTGGTGGTCTCTGAAGGTGTTCGATTAGGTTGAGGAAGGCCTTTAAACATTCGTCGGTCCACTCGAACCTTCCTTTGTCTTTCTTGAGTGCTTCGAAGAAAGGGACACACTTGTCAGTTGCCTTGGAAATGAATCTGCTTAGGGCAGCCACCTTTCCGTTTAGGCTCTGCATTTCTTTTCGAGTGGAAGGTATCCTTATTTCTTTTAAAGCCCGGATTTGTTCAGGGTTTGCTTCGATTCCTCTGGCGTGGACAATGAATCCTAAGAATTTTCCCGATGATACTCCGAAGGAGCACTTCAGAGGATTCAGCTTCATTCCATACCGGCGTAGTACCTGAAACGTACCGTCCAGATGGCTTACATGGTCGTTGGCTTTCTTGGACTTTACCAACATGTCATCCACATATACCTCCATAGTTCGTCCTATCAATTCTGCGAACATTTTGTTGACGAGGCGTTGATAGGTAGCTCCAGCATTTTTGAGTCCAAAAGGCATGACTTTGTAACAATATAATCCGCGGTCGGTGATGAAGCTAGTGTGGTCCTGATCGGGGGCGTGCATGGGGATCTGGTTATATCCAGAGTATGCATCCATAAAAGATAGGAGTTCGTGCCCAGCTGTGCTGTCTACGAGTTGGTCAATTCGGGGAAGTGGGAAGCAGTCTTTCGGGCAAGCATCATTCAGATTGGAGAAGTCAATACATGTTCGCCACTTTCCATTGGCCTTTTTTACTAGCACTGGGTTAGCGATCCATTCTGGGTAGATGGCTTCCCGTATGAAGCCATTAGCAAGTAGATTTTTTACTTCCTCATCAAGGGCTGCTGATCGCTCTGCCCCCATGCTCCTCTTTTTCTGCTTTACTGGTACCTTGGTGGGATCGATGTTCAACATGTGGCATGCTATGTCTGGGGAGATTCCTGTCATATCGGCATGGGTCCACGCAAATACATCTAAGTTGTGGCGGAGAAAGTCAATGAGTTGATCCTTCAATTCCGTTTCCAGCTGAGATCCGATTTTTAATAGTCTACTTGAATCATGCTTATCTACCGATACGAAATCCATAGCCTCTGCAGGCTCGGCGGTAGCCTCCTCCTCTTTATCCCTGGGGTCTAGTTCATTGAAGGGATCGCTTGTATATCGAAGAGGAGGGGCTTTCTTTAGTTGCTATGCCTCCAAGCTTTTCATGCAGAGAGTAGTCTCTGCATCTTTTCCTTTATTCTTTCTGCGGTTATTGCGAAGTTCAGTTACGTAGCAGTCTCGGGCAGCATCTTGATCTCCTTCTACTTCTCCTACTCCGTTGTCTGTTGGAAATTTCATTTTCAGGCACCAGGGGGCTAATACAATCTGAGAGTCAGACAAGGCTGGTCTTCCCAAGAAAGCGTTGTAAGCCGAGTGGTTTTCTATTAGTACGAACGTTTGTTTTCGCACAACGGAGCGGGGATGACTTCCTATTTCGACGAAGAGGTCAAGTTGCCCGAGGGGCATTTTTGCATCTCCAGTGAAACCGTGCAGTGGTTTGTCACAGGGGGATACATCCTTCATTGATAACTTCATTTTGTCGAAAGCATGTTTGAACAGGATATTTACGGAGCTTCCCGTGTCTATTAGAATCCGAAAAACTTTAGCTGGACCAAACCAGGCAGAGATGACCATGGGATCCATATGTGGGTACTGTCTTCCTTCCAAATCATGCCTACTGAATACAATGTCATTGTTTTCTTTTCGTTTCGGGTGGCGTTCCTCCGTAATGGAGTTAACATATCCTTCGGCATTTCTAAGCGACTTGCCGTACCTTTCCATCTCTGCCCAACTTCTGTCGGCGATGTGTGGTCCTCCTGAGATGGTAAGGACCACTATCTTCTCTTGACTAGAGCCACTGGTGTTGTGATTGTTGTGATCCCTCCGCCTACTTCTGGGAGGGGTTGCTTTGAGTTCTCATTGGCAGGAGTTGGAGTCCTGTTCTGACCTTTCACATAACGTTCCAGTCTTCTTCTTCTAATGTGTTCTTCGATCAAGTCCCGAAGATGGTGGCATTCATTGGTGTCATGTCCGTGGGATTCGTGGAAGCGACAGAACTTTCCGGACTTGAGTGCGTTATCTGATTCTTTCTTGTGCGGGGGGCGCTTGTATCCGAGTTCGCCCTGAGTGGCTAGGTAGATGTTTTCGATTGTTTCATTCAAAGGAGTGTAGGAGTCAAATCTTGGCCCCGGTCGATATTGGCGCTTCTCAACCTTTCTGCCCCCAGCATTGTCTCTAGATTCATTTCTTCGAGCGTCCTTAGCTGCAGTGGGAACCTTGTCCTGAACTATCTTGCCTTGTTGCCCTGACTGCCTCTCCGTAGCAGCGTCTTCAAGTCTCATATACTTTCCAGCTTCATGGAAGAAATCAGGCAAGGTAGCTGGTTTTTCCTTGGTTAATCTTCTGGCAAACTTGGTGTCTGGATGTACACCACTACAGAGGGCCATTAGAGTGAGTTTTTCATCGGCATCTTGAACTGCTGCCGCTGCGGCGTTGAACCGTGTTAGATATTGTTGCAGCGTCTCTTCGGATTTCTGTTTGACATTGGATAGAGAATAAGCATCCTTGGGTTGTTCCACATGGATGCGGAACTGGCTAATAAACCTTTCTTTTAACATCTCCCATGAGCTGATGGATCCTTGGGGTAGATGGCAGAACCAGGAGGTAGCTAGATCTGCTAGGAATAGCGGAAAGCATTTACATAATACTCCTTCTGTTGCTCCACTCATGAGCATATGCTGGGTGTATCTCTGCAGATGTACGATGGGGTCGGAAGCTCCTTTGTAAGGTTCCATGGTTGGCATTTTCCATTCCCGGGGAGTGATGGCGGTTTCGATATTTCGGGTAAAGGGACTAGTGACCCTAGCGCCTATTCCCCGGTCCCTTTGCTCCCGTTGGACACATTCTCTGAATAATCGTGCCATTCGTTCGTCAGAACTTGGAGCGGACAAAAATGAGCTTGGTTCTTCCCTGCGGGATCTATCTCGTCCAGATGACCTGTAGGGATGGTACAGTCTATCACTTCTAGCATTATCCAGTGGTTGTCTTTGGCTGCTCGGATGCATGCTAGGACCAGCTACAGTTGCCCCCTGCCCTGATCTTCCCCTGTGGGGTTCTGTTTCGAGCACATCCATGGGGTCAACTTCGGGCTGGGTTCTAGCTCGGCTCCGTTCAGCGGGGTTTCTATGATTAGGTGGCATGACTGGCTCAGCTACATCCGACCCTCGCCTGGTGCCTCCCCCGCTGGGTTCGGTTCTAAGGGCTTCCTCGAGTCGGAATTCGGGCTGAGTCCGGGCGCGGCCCCTATCATTGTTGTTCCTGTTGATAGCTTCTTCGAAGAGGGAAGACCTTTGTTGCCTCCGAGATCCTCCGGATTGGGACTCACCCCATGATTCAGTGTTGTGGTTGGACTCTTCAGCATCCCTTAAGCGTGACATGAGTTGGTTCGCCAAAGCTTCTTGTTGGGATGTGAAGCGGTTAGTTACTTCAGTCACAACCCTGTCCAGATCTGCCCTAGTGATTGGTTGTTCCGTTGCGGGACCAGTTGGATTTTCCTGATTTTCATCTGGTACTGCTGTTGAAATGGGCTGATCTGCGATTGCTGGATCTGGAAGGCTGCTAGTTGCGATGTTCTTTCCTTTGTTAACATCCCTTCTCTGTTTGGAAGGCATGATTTCTAAGCAACGAGCGATGTTGTTAGGAAGAAGGTTGAGTGGGAGAAGATGAAGTCTGAGTTCAACTCTCAGTGAAAGCACCAAAAATGTTTGCACAAAAAATGGACAAACATCTCCGAGTCGTATTATTTACTTGATTATATGTGATTTTCAATGATTTTAGATGAGTTTGTAAATATAAAAGAAGTAGGGGCTGAAATGTAAAAGACACGCAGATTTATAGTGGTTCGGCCGGAATATGCCTACGTCCACTTTATATGTTATTATCTTCTTTCTTTCGGATTACAAGTACAGTGCTTCGTATACAAGTATATGAAAGTAGTCTGAAAGTTCCTTCCTCGCTTGAGCTCTCAAACTTGTCTGCCATTGTTGTACCCCTGCCCCTCTATTTATAGAATGAGGTAGGGGGCAGGGGTCTTGGAAGTATATAGCTGCTGGTGGGCCCGGGCTGGAGCAATCTGGACTGGCCATCTTCTGGTTCGGCAAAGTTACATTCGGCTATGAGCTTGGACCGGTGGTAGTTGTGCATGTGGACCGGCAATGGAAAGGAGAGGGTTGGTTCGGTGCTTGCCAGGTCCGGTAGTAGGAGCGTGAGTATGTGGAACGGTGGCAGTGAGGTGATCCGGTATTGGAGTTGTAGAGGTGGTTCGGTAGTGGGGGAGATCCGGTTGGTCATTTGGTCCGGTGGTGGCATGGGCTTTGGTCCGGTTGTGGTCGGACCGGATGGAGGGCCGACCGAATGGCTTTGGCTCGGTCATGGATTGGAGACGTCGAATGAACTCATGCCGAATGGGCCTTCATGCTAGGGCGCCGAATGTGGTCATAGGCTTGTATAGCCGGATGGACGTGTACTCCGGATGGACCTCACTGCTGAATGAGCTTGTTTCTTCGAATCGCCGAATGGACATAGGAGCTGGTGGAATGGAGGTTGCAAACCCGGGTGAAACTGTGACTTCCTGGTCTCGAGATCTTCTGGATGAGAATTCGCCCAACAGAATACATCGACAATAGACATACCAAGCAGGTCGACATATCCAAGGAATACTTAAAACAAAACCATAGGTGGTTGGAGGATCTACCAGAACAGAATATAACAACTCAAATGTAATATACATCACAGAATAGTAGATCATCATATACACATACAAATACATAACAGAGTATACAGACTTACACAAGTCAAAAGGTATAGCAAACCATAATATACAGACGAATACAAAAGAATACATATCAGAGTTAACACAAAAAGGACTACATAAAAGCTATAACAAAAAGGAGCAAGCTAAGTAGTCCATGCAAAAGAAAAATAGGCTAAGTCCAAAAGCACCTAACCTGAAAAAACTCGGACTGACGCGAGTATAAATACACGGGTCAGTCTAGCTAAACAAATCAGTTAGATAAACTGAACAACAATAACCTGCAAGGTCACAAAGTATAACAAATATCTCTAAAAGAGATAACACAATCATCTAACAAACAATGAATCATAACAGAACAAGCCTCATATCATCGGCAACACAAATAAACAAAGGAGATGGATATCCCAAAACAAGGCAAAAAGGCAATAACAAATACCAATGAAGGTAACACAAGTTCCACAAGGTAACTGTTATATATCGTGCGGCTCAAAAAGACCAACACCGAAGGGCGATACCTAGGGAATATACATATCAATGAAACATCAAAAAATTTGCACGTGCTCAGTACTGTATAAACAAGGATGCATGAGCCTGAAGAATCCAAACCCAATATCACTCGAGCGGTGACAAATGATCAACTCCAAAAGCGATACAATAGGGCAACAAACCCGAAGGCACAAACCCGGAGGTACAAACCCGAAGGCAACATACCTGAAGGCAAAAAACCTAAAGGAGACAGTCCGAAGACACTATTCCAAAGGCAACAAACCGTAGTGGTGAAGGTCCGGAGGCCCAGTACTGGACACCACTAACTGGCAGAATGTGTCATAACTCTCAAAAAGGAATCCGAAAAGTGGTAACGTGAGTCCCATAACCACTCAATCGCACTAAACGGTTTACTATCTGTTAGTTAATTTCACACTCAAAGCAGTACAAAGTTTACCTCATCTCATCGGTAAACCAGACAAAAGGCCAAAACGATCAATCGAATAGGGCGGGGATTAATCGGAAAGATAAACGCATCGATTCATGTTCCTTGTTTTACCTAACCATTTAGTCTCCCTTCCACTCCGCTTGAAGTGCGAAATTGTGTGTGTGTGTTTTAAATAAGATTTATAAATTGGAGAAGCAAGCTTTTAATACAATTTAAAAGATTATTTTATAAAAACCCGTGAATGAAGTCAAAAAGGAATCATCAAGGTCAAATATGCATAAACAACTAACTGGAATTAACATAGATCGATAAAAGTTGGAATCACAAAAAATAGGCACACAAGGCAAAACAGGGAAACAGGAGCAGGTCGGTTGATCGGACTCTGAGTTCGGTCAACCAAAATAGCCCAGAAATCGGCTACAGCTTCGGTGGACCAGCTCAGAGAGGTCGGTCGGCCGAACCTGATGTCCTGCATTTTTCTGCCCTATTAATTGAAGTGCACACACACTCAATTCACAACCGGACGAGAACGGACGCTAGGGTATTACGCCCATCGGCTACCTGGTCCTATTGGCTCCTCGATGCATCACCAAAAACATGTTCAAACATCAAAGTTAGGATCTTTAAAGATTTGAACCCAAAACACTAAAAATTGGGATATTCACCAATTCAATCTAAACCAAAAGCAAGTGCACATGAATAAGTGTAAGGAATTCCTACCCAACAATCAAAGAGAGTTATATACAAAGATGTGAGATAAAAATCTCACCTTTAACCCAAAAACGAAGAAGAAGAAGAAGAAGAAGAAGAAGCTCAATTGCAAGGAAAAGACCAACCACTCTCCACTTCAACTCTACTAGCTTAAATCTAAGATCAAAACAAGTATTTCCTAAGTTAGGTTTAGGAAACTTTCTGAAATTGAAGGAGAAAGAGTTGGAGAAGATGAATAGATGGCTTACCAATAGCTTCACTTTGATTTTGGAGCAAGAATTCAAGTTTGCAAGAAGAACTAGGGCTTGGAATTTCTAATTCTTCTTCCTTTCCCCCATTTTCAGTTTTAGCTTGAGTTTTAGAAGTGAAAATGAGCGAATGGAAGAAGAGGGACTGAGTTAGGGTATTTAGTTAGCTAGTGGGTTGAACCGAAACCCAAAACCCAACTAGAAAAACTAGCAAAACTCGACTTACTCCAAACATATCAAAGCTTATGCTCAAAAAGATCGCAAACGCCATTTTGAACTCAATGGAAGCGGTTTCGAGCCCTAAATCGGCCGTTTGCAAAAAGTAACATTTCGGATCAAAAAATCTGACTAACGACGCTATATTTAAATAAAATATTTAAATATATAACCGTTAAATATGTGGGTTGTTACAGATATCCCCTCCTTAAAAAATTGCGCCCCCGCAATTCCTAGAGACGATATTTGTAACAACTACATACATACAACATTCAAAAGAAAAATGAAATATGCTTAGGATGAAAAGATATTCTCACCACTGCCAAGCAAAGATAGAAAACCCGGATAAGATCGCTCGATATACTCTATGGTTTCCCAAGTACAGTCATTGGGGTTCGCGGACCATTGGACTTTAATGAGGGGCACGTCCTTATTCTGAAGGTGTCGCACCTCCGTGTCAAGTACGCGAATAGGCTGCTATACAATAGATAAATCCGGTGAGACCTCAAGCTCTTGCAAATCAGGAGAATCGATAACAGAATCCGACTCCCGAAGACACTTTCGAAGTTGAGAGATGTGAAACACTTCGTGAATGCCTGATAAATGAGCAGGAAGTGAAACTCTATAAGCCACAAGGCCAATACGTTTAGTAATAGAAAATGGTCCTATAAAGCGAGGAGCCAATTTCCCAGTCGTACTGAAGCGCATCACCCCTTTCAGAGGAGAAACGCGAATAAAAACAAGATCACCAATCGAGAATTCGAGAGGCTTCCTACGGTTGTCCGCGTAGGATTTCCGGCGGCTCTGTGCCTCTTTCATTCTCAACCGAATAAGATCAATCTTCTTAGAAGAACCACGAACAAAATCTGGGCCAAGAATAAGCTTCTCCCCACATTCCAACTAACAAGATGGTGATCGACATGGCCTTCCGTATAAGGCTTCGAAAGGAGCCATACTGATACTGGACTGAAAACTATTGTTGTAGGAGAACTCTACAAGAGGTAGGTGATCCTCCCATCTACCACTGAAATCAAGAATACAAATACGGAGAAGATCTTTCAAGATACGATTCACCCGTTCAGTCTGGCCGTCAGACTACGGATGATAAGCTGTGCTAAAATTAAGCTTTGTTCCCAAAGCTTGCTGAAAACTCTGCCAAAAAAGACTCGTGAATAAAGGATCATGGTCACTCACAATAGAACTAGGAACACCGTGAAGTTTCATGATTTCTTTGACATATAACTTAGCCAAATGCGAAGCAGTCCTATTAGAATTAATAGGAAGAAAATAAGCAGATTTAGTGAGGCGATCAACGATAACCCAGATGCTAGAATGGCCTGATCTCGAACGAGGTAGGCTGTCAATGAAATCCATAGAAATCTGATCCCGTTTCCATAATGGAATCTCTAGAGGCTGAAGAAGACCCGAAGGACGCTAATGTTCGGCCTTAACACGCTGACGAGTTATGCAATCACTCACATAACTCGCCACATCGCGCTTCATGCCTTCCCAATAATAAAGATGACGCTTATCGGCATACATCTTACTACTACTAGGATGAATGGTATACTTAGAACGGTGACAGTCATCAAGAATGTCATGCCTAAGTGCAAAATCAGAAGGCACAAAAAGACGGTTCTTCTTGCGAAGACATCCATGAGAATCAATGCTGAAATCCTCCAACGCCTCATCGCAGGATCCAGACTCACAATGCTGAATAAGATGCAACAAATTAGGATCACGCCGCTGGGCATTGGCAATACAATCCAATAAAATGGGTCGAGCTTCCAAACTAAACAATAGAATAGGAGAATCAGAAGATGAACCTCGATAACGAATTTCACAAAAACATAGAGTCTCAAGAATATTCCATTCAGCAAGCATCATAGAAACTAAAGCCGAATGTTTGTGACTAAGCACATCAGCGACACGATTACCCTTACCAGGGGTATACTAGATATCAAAGTCATAGGAAGCAAGAAACTCGAGCCAACGTTGTTGCCTCATATTGAGTTCCTTCTGAGTGAACAAATATTTCAAGGATTTATGATCAGTATAGAGAATGAAGCGCTCTCCTAATAAATAGTGTCGCCAAATCTTCAAGGCAAAGACAATGGCAGCTAACTCAAGATCATGAGTGGCATAGCGAACTTCATTCGGACACAGTTGCCTAGAAGCATAAGAAACTACACGATCCTTCTGCATAAGAACGGCACCGAGACCACTACCACAAGCATCGGTGTAGACAACAAGATCATGATTCCCCTCGGGAACCACAAGAATAGGAGCATTAGTGAGAAGTTCCTTTAATGTCTGAAAGGAAGCATCACACTTGCCGGACCAAATAAAACGAATGCCTTTCCGAGTAAGGCTGGTGAGAGGAAGCACAACACGAGAAAAATCCTTAATGAACCGACGGTAATAACCCACCAATCCAAGGAAACTACGAATCTCATGAACACTCTCGGGCCTCTTCCAATTCTGGATGGCTTCGATCTTTGAGGGATCGACTGAAATGCCATCGAAAGATACAACATGGCCTAAAAACTTAACCTTATTCTCCTAAAAATGGCACTGGAGAATTTGGCTCTAAGCTGATGATGACGGAGAGTACTCAAGACAATTCTCAAGTCATTAGCATACTCAGCTTTAGACCTAGGATAAATAAGGATATCATCAATGTACACAAGGACGAACTTATCGAGATATTCCCGAAAGACTCGATTCATGAGATCGACAAAGAACGCAGGAGCGTTCGTCAAACCGAGTGGCATAACGAGCCACTCAAAAGAACCATAACGAGTGCGGAAAGCGGTAAGAGGTATTCTATCCTACGCGACTCGTAACTAATGAAAACCCGTGGCAAGATCGAGCTGAGAAAATACCTTAGCACCACTCAATAGATCGAACATATCATCGATCCTAGGCAACAGATACCTATTCCTAATGGTTAACTCGTTAAGCTTGCGATAGTCAATGCAAAGCCTAAGAGTTCCCTCAGACTTCTTCACGAAGACGACCGTGGATCCCCACGGAGAAAAACTGGACTGAATCAACTGCTTGTACTCAAGCTCTAAAATCTGCTTCTTGAGTTCCTCATTTTCCTTTGTAGACATCCTCTTGGGAGGACGAATAACTGGCTGCGCACCGGGAATGAGATCAATGCGGAACTCAATTGCCCGCTTAGGTGGCAAACCCGAAACAGGTTCAAAAACATCAGAAAAGTCACAAGCAATAGGAATACGAGATATATCATCATCATCTCGCGAATCAAGTAGGCGAATCTGGATGTCGAAGATATAAAATCCTCTCAGAACAAATAATCCTGGCATCATATCTCACTAGCCAGTCCATACCCAAAATCATATCAAATCCCAGACAAGAAATAACGTGCAGATTCGCACGAAAGGAAAAGCCGCATAAAACAATCTCAACATCATCACAAAGCATACCAAGGGTAGCGGATCCCTTTGTAGGATTCGCAATCCTTAAAGAAGTAACCAAACAAGAAACATCCAAAGATAAATCATCAATGAGCTTTTTCGATACGAAATAATGTGAAGCACCTGTATCGAAAAGAACACGAATATTGTGGTCATGAAATAAAATAGAGCCTTCCAAAATAGATGGAGATATACCTTTGAGTTGAGAAGAACCTTCAGAAGCCTTAACAGCATGAAGCTTGCTAGACTTGGCACCAGCCAGAACAGTAGGGCAAGTGGAAACATGATGTCCTTCCTTCTTGCAATAACAGCAGAAGAGAGGCTTGGAACAAGCTCGAATCATATGATCAGGAGAACCACAATTCAAACACTTCCGAATGAAAGGTGTTCCAACAGATTGAGGCTGCGAGCTAGAACTACCAGTTTTCTTCTTCTTGGAAGGAAAAGACCTGGATTTCTAAAATGGAAACTGCTTCTTGTTGAGGTTCTTGGAAACCTCAACATCATCACCACTATCACACTCCTTCTCGATGGCCTCGAGTTGAAGCGCAGAATCAACCAACTCCTCAAAAGGGAGCTTAAACTGGAGCAACAAAGACTTCTTAAGATATTTCTTAAGACCAGAAACGAACTTCGAATTCTTCTTATAAGAAGTGCTATTGAATTCAAGACCACACTTAGATAAAGCCTCGAATGATGCAACATACTCAGAAATAGAAGATTTCCCTTGCTTCAACTCAAGGAAGCGACGGGTCAATAAAACTTTTTCAGATTGAGGAACGAACTTGAGTTCAAATCGCTCCCCGAAACTGAGTCCAAGAAAGAATAGACTCATCAATTTTGGCTACAAGAAGCTCATACCAATCAAGGGCACACTCTTGTAATAAACCAGAAGTTACAAGAACTCTATCATGATCAGAAAGTTCCATGCGAGAGAAAATACGCTCGCACGTGCGAAGCCAAGCTTGGACTTCAAGAACAGACTCGGAGCCTTTAAACGGCTTTCCTCCAAGATGAGAAAAATCACTGCACATACGTGCAAAGGCAGACTTGCGAGGTGGAGATACTCGAGGAGGAAATGGAGGCTGAGTGCTCCTAAATAATTCCAAAAACTGATCGGCAGACATATAAACGCCATCCGGATGTGAGCCACTAGATTGCCCAGCATTCGAACATCGTCCCCTGCCTCTTCTAGCCATACACTGAAAGTTAAGATAAGAACATGATTATTCACAAGGTAGATGATTCAATATGGAATATTACGGAATTTAAATGCATTCCTAGACGTATTCCCACATTCTATCTACCACCAAGGCATAAAAGAAATATAGAGGCACGATGGTTCAAGGGTTTGTATCACTTATACACTTTGATGTACCGGAATATGTGCTTCTATTCTGTGTTTATCATATTTTGTTGCGAACTTAGCTCTGATACCAAGCTGTGATGCCCCACCTCTATACCCACGCTAGCCAAGGACAATACAGGGTAATGCCGTCAACTAACACGGAGAATAAGGCTGGTTGGGAGCGACCATCTATAGCCTTGCTCTAACTATCTATTGAATACATCGGCAATAGACATACCAAGCAGGTCGACATATCCAATGAATACTTAAAACAAAACCATAGGTGGTTGGAGGATCTATCAGAATAGAATATGACAACTCAAATATAATATACATCACAGAACAGTAGATCATCATATACACATACAGATACATAATAAAGTATACAGATTGACACAAGTCAAGTGGTATAGCAAACCACATTATACAGATGAATCCAAAAGAATACATATCAGAGTTACAAGAAAAAGGACTACACAAAAGCTATAATAAAAAGGAGCAAGCTAAGTAGTCAATGCGGAAGCAAAATAGGCTATGTCCAAAAGCACCTAACCTGAAACAACTCGGTCTGACCCGAGTATAAATACATGGGTCAGTCTAGCTAAACAAATTAGTTAGATAAACTGAACAACAATAACCTGTAAGGTCACAAAGTATAACAAATATCTCTAAGAAAGATAACACAATCATCTAACAAAAGATGAATCATAACAGAACAAGCCTCATATCATCGGCAACACAAATAATGTAACGACTCGGATTTTGCCCGCTCAAAAATCGACATCCATACTTCAAATCGTATTCGAATGTCATAGATTCGACCGTTCAAATCCGATTCGCCGGAGCTTATAACAATCATTAAGTAAACAACACAGCGGAATAAAAGAATAATACATTGATATACAGCTTTGATACAATATCTGATACAACAGATGATCTAATAGATATCAATATACATCAGAGATATGATACAATAAACAGCAGCGGAAAGAAAATAGATGACATCTAACATACGGAACAATATAACTCTAAAATAGTCTTCAAGGAAGAACTCCGAGAACTGCAACTCCATTTCCAAGAATCAATCCAGCAATAGCTCGAACTCCCAATCACGATGCACAAAGATAGGCAAGACTGGTGTGATCCAAAGACTGAACTAACTCCAGATAATCCACTATATCTAACTATCTGTAAAACCCAACTCTAGACTGCTCGTGTAGAAAATAATGAGCACCCAGAGTTTAGGAAAGAAACGATAAACTCTGGATCAGTCGTGGGACTAGTGTGAGCAACAAAAACAGTTTATCTATTAAAAACATTTAACAAAAGATTTTCAAAGTCAATTCGCAATGCTTTTGAAAAATGAGACTACCATAAGGCCTCCCGCACACACACACAATGCAAACGCAGAATCGGAGGAGATTTCTCCTTATGATAGTCAAAGATGCTTGATACGCATTAAAAAGAACATTTGATATTATTACTAGTGCATAGTGTAGGGAAAAATTCATTTCGAAAGTAGAATATAAATCTTAGCCAACATACGACCATTATCGTATGCCTACTATAGCTACCATCCAAACAGTGTTGCGACACCATAAGTGAATGATAGGTTCTACAACTAATACCGTACAAGTGTCGTATTGTTTCTTTGGATTTCCAACAAATGATCAGGCCAAGGAACTTCCCATTGCCACATGAGAATGCCTCTGGAAAGACATCCCCGAGAACCAAACCGGAACTCTGCCAACACAAGGCCGGGTTACCCCTAACTGGGTAACTACTGACACGAGCACGCCATTCCCCGATCGTAAACGACCTTTCTCACGGGATCCCGAAAACCAACAACCACAAAGTAATAAATTCGTAGTAACCACATAGGTTAAATATCTGGGCTCCATACCATGATACCACCTCTATCCAGAAGGAAATGTACATACCCTAAAGGGTGCTACCCCTCATAACCTTGCCGCATCTTTCCTGTTTTGACCATTTCCGGGGTGTGAGGCTCGACGAAGTCACGTCCACAAAAACATACTTTATACAAAAGCCATGCTTTGGGTCAACAAATGATCATAGAAATGATCACCAAGATAGACGATCAAACAAATGATCCTATCATAAATAATCAACACAATGATCATTTCAGCAACACTCAGCATGTCACATTACCAAATTGGGAATATATCGCTGATAACTTCAACTATATAACCTCTGAGCTCGTACGTCTCAGAGAAGGGTGTTAAGCTAAAAGAATAATTTCTCCGCCACCAACAGAAATATATTTGAAAGAAATCTGCTTTATATCTCAACTTGTAATGTCAGACATACAATCCATACAAGTCTGTTCCGGGATCGAACAGAACCGAAGGCACTTACAAAGAAGTCCTTGCAACCCGGATATTCACAATCCCGATCGGATTTCCCATCACTTAGGGAATCTCTATACCAGGAGCTACCCAGTGCAGAGATAATCGATAGGTCATCCTATCGCTTTCGCAAATACCCGGTCTTCATCACCGGTCTTTAAATGCTATCCATAACGTCGAATCACTTATTCGGAATGGGTTATACGACATAAAGGTCCTTTCCCGGTTAAACCGAATAGTGAGCGAAAATATTTTCAAAACATATGGATATGGGATTTCAATTAAGTCACAACTTAATAATTCAAACTTTCTTTCAAATGGTTTAACAAATTACCATTTTCAATCTTTAAACAACAAGATTCATTTTCACAACCTTTAACGGTTTAAACAATTTTCACATTTTAATCTTTTAAACAAAAGATTCATTCACAGACTTTCCAAATCAATTTTCATTTCAATTTGATTAACTCGTTAAATCTTTAAATCAAAGATTTAACTTATAGCCTTCAAAACAAATTTCATTTCAATTTGATTTAAACAAATCATCAATTTAAATCTGTTAAAAATAAACAGATTTAATCCTTAGCTTTCAAAAAGAATTCATTCATAACTTAGGAAAATCATTTCTCTATTCAATCTTGAAATTCCCCTAATTAACTGGAATCTCAGTTCTTATCTAAAAGTGTTTATCATTTGAAAACAACAGTTTTCATTTTGGAAATCTGATTCATTTATACGAGTTGAAATCCTTGGGTTAAATTCAAATTCCCAAAAATAATACTTTAAAAATGGTTTAACTCATAATGACTAGTATAATATCATTAATCCCTAGTTTCCAATTACAGGATTAAATTTGAATATTGAATTCAAATTTAAATTAAAGTATTTAAATTCCAACACTTAATCCAGTTATTCAAAATAAATTTCCATCTTTGAAATTCCATTTCAAAAGCTTTTCACTTCTATTCCAATTCCATTTCCAAAACATTTGAATTTAAAAATTCAAATTTTAAACTATTTCAAAAATCTGCGACTTAATCGATTTCCTCGTGAAATCCATAATTGTGTGTGTATGAGTGTGGTCCAGGGTTTTAACACAATAGTGCGCATCATCATCATCACAGATTAAAAACATATCAGTATCGATAAGCGATATAACCCACAGCGCTTATCTTCATTCACAGAGTCGCAGATAAAATAAATTTATCAATTACAAAGATTCATCATTACGATTCGATGTGGGTTTCGGACAACTAATTGGAATCCGACTCCCTGTCGCATCGAATTTCAAAATGCCGTTTTACAGGCAAAGGGGTTTTTACATATATACAGAAACAAATCGAAATTCACAGTACAGCATAAGGCAGTTCACATAGCATCACAATCACAAACAGGTAATTAATTTAATAATTAATAAAACTTAATTACTCATTTAATTATCACTAATTATTTAATTAATCATTAATTTCCAATTAATAAATCATTAATCTTTAATTAGTCACTTAATTAGCTAACTACAAATTATTTAATTATTTAACTTTAAGCAGTTAATTAAATTTCAAATTTCAAATTGACTAAACACAAGATTATAAATCTCAATCTTAAATTTCAAATTTTGCTTAATCTTAAATTACTTACTAAATTTCAAGTATAGATTAATTTACATTCTTAATTACTGACACTTTAAATTCGTTAATCATCTTTACATTAGCAAATCTTTTTAATTGATTTTTAAATCAAATCTTAGTTTAAGACTTGTCAACAATGTTTACTTAATAAATACTAGACTTTGTTTAACAAAAATGTCTTAAAACTTTATTAAGTTAATCCACTACAAAAAAATGAATCCTTCACTCTCTGTTACTTGAGTATCACCTCTACTTCACCCATTTTCTCGTGACCCTCCTTCTTCTTCCTCTCTCTCTTTTGTTTCTTTTTTTATTCTTTTTTTTTGTTTATTTTGTTATTTAAGTTTCAGCATTAGGTGAACTTAATAACTTCACGATTTAAATCCCCCAGGCAAACACACGCGACCCTCCCTTAGTTTCGAGTAAACCAGTTGCTTCGAGTAAATCTGCAAAAAATCTCGAGCACGTTTCGAGTTTCCCCCCCTTTCTTCGAGTTCCTCACGTCTTTCACCTTCCTTCTTCCCCAGTGCACACACGTGCACCGTGCATCTACCCACGCTCCTCCGGCCACCGATGAGCACCGCGTCCATCCCACACACACACACAAACACGCGAGACCCCAAAGCATCAACCAGATCGAAGAAATTTCGATCAGATCAAAATTGACCATTCGAACCCACTGACCCAAAAACTCGACCACACAAAAACCCATCGTACCATCACCCACGACCACCGGCCACCTCGAAACTTGGTCCGAAGCTTCGCCACCACCCAACGCCTCTAACCCACCTAGTCTGATTGCCTCTAATTCCCTGATGCCCTCGCATTGCCTCGACAACCGAGCCAAACCCATCACCCCTCTTAAACCCTAGTTCCCCTCGCCACGACGTCATCAATGATCGGAAAATATCAACTTATTTTTCTCGATAGCATCGGCCTACCACCCTCATCTACCCACAACCCCAACTCCTCCAACGCTCTAGATCATCGGGAAAGTCCCCGAACCCATTCTCTGATGAAACACGAACTGCAACCCATCCCGTCCACTAAAAATCCTCATTTTAGTTTTAAAATTCATAGTTTACTATCAAGATCAATTGTATATTCCTGGAATTTAAAATTAGCATATTCGAATTTTCCTAAAATTTTTACAGTTACGGTTAAAAATTTTCTTCTAGAGATATATTTACATTTATTTACTTGAATGAGTTACCAAACTAAAACTTGTAGTTTAAACAACGAATTTTATTTTAAACCTAAGTTTAAACAGAGAATGAAACAAAGAGATTTGAATTTCTTTTGCAAACCAAGCCAGAAAGTTAAATGCAGAGGGTATACTATTAGTACCTGTATTGCCATCATTCATTCATATATACTAAATAGACTTGAATTCATATTTTCACACTTCAGGCTTACTAGAAGATGATTATCAACAACCTATATGTATATATATATATATATATAGACACACTAAACTATTAAAAAAGGTGAGGTTACTCACATGTGTTGTTTGAAACAGAGAGCATGAGCAGCTGGAAGTGCTCTGAGAACTGGAAACTAGATTTGCTTTTGTTTGAGCAGCCTTGTGTAATTTCAAACTGAAGCCTTCATCTTGATTATCAGGTTGTAGTTGCTTTTGTTACTGACTATTGTTTCTTATTTTTTTTTCTTTCTCTCTGGTTTTGCTTAACTTTTTAGTGAATGAATGAAATAGGATAGAGGTATACATGTAGAGAAAAATGTTTGTACAGGGATTATTAATGTTTGTTTGTACAATAGTTATGGGCTGAGATGATTTTGCTTTGCATTCTTACAGGCAACATTCTTTTGCCTTACTTTTCTTTATTACGGCTGATATCATGCTTTTGCTTATGTACTTGATATGTTTTTATTTGTTTGTTATTTGCTTTTACTTTATGTTTTATATACTTAAACATATACTTGCTGTCCTGCTTCCTATTTTCTGGTTTACAGCCTACATACTTTTGCTTTTACCTGTTTATACTTTAGTTTTGTTTTTAAGTGTACAAACTTATTTATTTTGTTTTGTTTCTGTGATCCTACTTTTGTTTTGATGCCCATGAATCTTACATCCAGGCCTTGATTCTGGTTTTAGTTGTAACTGAAGCTTTACAGTATTTTTTTTTTGTTTACTTGTTCTTTTTAGTTTAGTTTTATACTTATTGTTTTTGTTTTATAATTTATCTTCAAATCAAATTTCTAACATACGTATTAAATTTACAACGTATATTTTATTTTATTTCTTTCTTTTGTTTTATATTTTACATAATTTTATAAATATGTGGTTTCTACTTTGTATGTTATTTCTTTTGTTTGAATACTTCATTTATATGTTTACTTGTTTCTTTCTTTCTTTTGTCTTATTACTTTATAGTATGAATAACTTCTATTTTAACATGTTGTTAAAATTTATTTATGAGTTACTATATATATATATTTTTCTTAATTTATTTTATAACCCAAATATTTATTAAATCATGCATCTAAGATTTAAATTCAAATCAAAATATATATATATATACACTCAAGATTTTATAATTTCAAATTGACTCATATATATCCAAATATACATATACATATATATATATAATATTTAAAAATTTAAATGATTTATATAGAATATACTTGAACTCGGGGAAACTCGCTTACATTTATAATCAATTTCCCTTACAATTTCATTCAGAAATTCATTTAATTATCAATTTAAATTAAATTAAAATCTAGGGTCGTTACAAATAATCAAAGGATATGGATATCCCAAAACAAGGCAAAAAGGCAATAACAAATACCAATGAAGGTAACACAAGTTCCACAAGGTAACCGCTATATATTGTGCGGCTCAAAAAGACCAACACCGAAGGGAGATACCTAGGGAATATACATATCAATGAAACATCAGAAAATTTGCACGTGCTCAGTACTGTATAAACAAGGATCCATGAGCCCGAAGACTCCAAACCCAATATCACTTGAGTGGTGATGAATGACCACTCCAAAACAGATACAATAGGGCAACAAAGCCGAAGTCACAAACCCGAAAGTACAAACCCGAAGGCAACATACCCGAAGGCAACATACCCGAAGGCAACATACCCGAAGACAACAAACCTGAAGGAGACAGTCCCAAGACACTATCCCAAAGGCAACAAATCGTAGTGGTGAAGGTGCGGAGGCCTAGTACTTGACACCACTAACTGGCAGAATGTGTCATAACTCTCAAAAAGGAATCCGAAAAGTGGTAACGTGGGTCCCATAACCACTCGTTCGCACTAAATGGTTTACTATCCGTTAGTTAATTTCACACTCAAAGCAGTACAAAGTTTACCTCATCTCATCGGTAAACCAGATCAAAAGGCCAAAACGATCAATCGAATAGGGCGGGGATTAATTGGAAAGAAAACGCATGGATTCATGGTCCGTGTTTTACCTAACCATTTAATCTCCCTTCCACTCCGCTCGAAGTGCGAAATTGTGTGTGTGCGTTTTAGGTAAGATTTATAAATTGGAGAAGCAAGCTTTTTATACCATTAAAAGATTATTTTATAGAAACCCATGAATGAAGTCAAGAAGGAATCATGAAGGTCAAATAAATTGGAATTAACTTAGATCGATAAAAGTTGGAATCACAAACAAATAGGAACACAAGGCAAAACAGGGAAACAGGAGCAGGTCGGTTGACCGGACTCTAAGTTCGGTCGACCGAAATAGCCCAGAAATGTTTCGACTACTGCTTCGTTCGACAGGCTCAGAGAGGTCGGTCAGCCGAACCTGATGTCCTGCATTTTTCTTCCCTATTAATTGAAGTGCACACACACTCAATTCGCAACCGGACGAGCACGGAAGCTAGGGGATTACGCCCATCGGCTACCCGGTCCTATTGGCTCCTCGATGCATCACCAAAAACATGTTCAAACATCAAAGTTAGGATCTTTAAAGATTTGAACCCAAAACACTAAAAATTGGGATATTCACCATTTCAATCCAAGCCAAAAGCAAGTGCACATGAATAAGTGTTACGAATTCCTATCCAACAATCAAAGATAGTTATAGACAAAGATGTGAGATAAAAATCTCACCTTTAACCCAAAAACAAAGAAGAAGAAGAAGAAGAGGCTCAATTGCAAGGAAAAGACCAACCACTCTCCACTTCAACTCTACTAGCTTAAATCTAAGATCAAAACAAGTATTTCCTAAGTTAGGTTTAGGAAACTTTCTGAAATTGAAGGAGAAAGAGTTGGAGAAGATGAAGAGAGGGCTTACCAATAGCTTCACTTTGATTTTGGAGCAAGAATTCATGTTTGCAAGAAGAACTAGGGCTTGGAATTTCTAATTCTTCTTCCTTTCCCCCATTCTCAGTTTTAGCTAGAGTTTTAGAAGTGAAAATGAGTGAATGGAAGGAGAGGGAATGAGTTAGGGTATTTAGTTAGCTAGTGGGCTGAACACAAACCAAAAACCCAACTAGAAAAAGTAGCAAAACTCGACTTACTCCAAACATATCAAAGCTTATACTCAAAAAGATCGCAAACGCCATTTTGAACTCAATGGAAGCGGTTTCGAGCCCTAAATCGGCCGTTTGCAAAAAGTAACATTTCGGATCCAAAAATCCGACTAACGACGCTATATTAAATAAAATATTTAAATATATAACCGTTAAATATGTGGGTTGTTACATCTAGTATTTACGATCCAACGGTGGATCGTCGACGGTTTGACGATCGGGAGGCGGCGTTGGGATGAGAGGGTCGAGCCGGTCATGGATCAGATATTCATTTGTGCTATAGGGTCTCGACCTTGTCAGAATTTGATCGGAAAGAGGGCAGCGGCGTTGTGCGCCTGGGGACGCCAGTGGGCGTCATGCGTGGCCGTGGTGGTCGTCTGGGGATGGGATTCGAACGGAGGCGTTCCATCCTTTTGCTAGAAATTGTGGTGGCGTGCTTTCTGCAACGACGGTGGCGGTTGAGAAGTTGTTCAAGCAGGGTTTGTATGTGAGCACGTTCGAGGGTTTAATGCTGATAATATTTACTAAATTATCCTCCATTTGTTTCTAATTTTTAATTTTTAATGTTAAACTACCAACGCCTATAACTTTTGCATACAAACTGGGATTTAGATGCGGTTTTCTCCACTGCAATTGTATCGAAATTCCAGAAATTATAGATCTTGTTTGGATGCGTTCCACGACAATTAGATTTTTAGGATTTGTTTGGATTTTAATTGACCCAAAATCAAAGGTGAGTGTTTTAACTCACTCATGACTACTAAACTATCTTATTTTAGTTGAGTTAAATTTATGGTGTTGTAACATCCAGCCTTTTCGCACACTTTAAACCGACACACGTGCCAATTCAAACCACACGGAAGGTCGGATTGTTATGGGATAAATGAGAAAGATAGAGAAGAAATGAAACAAAACAGAATCTCACAGCGGAAGGATAAAATATAATAATCAAATATACAGTTCATGAAACTATTTTACAAAATAATTTATTTTTCTTGTGCAATAAATATCAGAGTTACACATACCAATACAACAATGCAGCGGAATTAAATGGTGTAGTGCACTAGTATAAATAATAATAATACAAATCTTCGTCTTCGTCCTCCAAAGCTAAATCTTCAAATCCTGAAACGCTCGAACTGACCCGAGCGAATTTGAAAAGACAAAAACACTCGAGTCAGAACTAAAAGATCTTATGTAAGTTAAATTTTAAAGAAATAAATATGAGTACTGTAACTTAAGAGATGCTCGGGATTTACATCTCCTAAGGATCCGTTAAACTATTTACTATGTAGTATATTGCGCTATTATAATAGTGTCTAATTGTAAAATAAACTTACTTTTAAATAGCGTTAAGGCTTTACATTTTCCACCTTAACACAGAATATATTCCCATAGTCTATACAGTACCGTAATCTCCCCCGTACTGGGCGTCGTCAGAGGGCACTTCATAGGTATGGTACAAAACCAAAATCGTATAAGGCGCGATAGGGTAGGTGACACGGCACAACTAGGCAATGCCAGTGTAGATATACCAATTACGCTTCCGGGTCGATGGTAACGCGTAGCCGCAGCTACCGCCCACCTCGAACAAACTCCCCCAAAATCAAAAATAGAAGTGGCCACTGAATCAATCCAAAGTCGAAGTATAATATCGAAGAGGAGTGTCCGATCAGAGGAATGACCTCATTAACCCGTCAATCGCTCCTGTTTTAGCCACCTTATGCCAACTCACGGGAGTCGGGTCCACGTATTTACCTTACAGGAAACGTCGCCCCAACCTACTTCATTCTGGAATCTCCACCGCGTACACGGCTAGTCAAAGTGGTTTTCGGTATCGACAGAGAGTATGTCCATATCCGATCCCGGTCTCTTTGCCAACCAATCGTTATTATAACACCGCGGTCATTTAAAAATAGTTTATACTTTAAAACCAGAATATAATCCATTTCAAAACCATAATATTACGATAACATTTCTTCTTTAAAACCCAAAAAGATTCATTTTGATATTATTTTATAAAACCCAAATCAATGATATCATTTCCCAAATATAAATCTTTTCCAAAAATTATGCCACTTTTAAAATTTATAATTCCTTGTAACCAAATATTTGAATATTAACTTTCAACATAATACTTCGAAATCCATAGTTTTTAAAACCATTACTTTCAAAACTAAATGGTTTGGATATTCAACAGTATATAAAATAAGTGGTTTAACTTAAATGTTACTTTGAAAAGAAATATTTCTCGTGGCTTTACAATACATTTCTTTATTTAAAGTTAAAACCAAAATTTAATATCGCTTCAAGTTCCAAAACCATTTCAATAAATTCATATATATACGTATATCCATTTTGAGTATAAATATTTCAACTAAAGTTGGATTTTATTCTTTCAAATCAAATGTTCTATTAATTAGCCTTCAATATTCACATAGAATCCATAATTTATAAGACTTCAATTTCTAGTAATAAATTATATATATTTTCCAATTCAAGTTATACTAGAATATTCATTTAATTTATTTTGGGAAAATCCAATTATAAATATCATATCTTAAAATTTCCAACTTAACATTTAAACATAGGATATAAATTATCAAACTCCATTTACTAAATTTTCTTCCATTTTAATAAAGAGATTTATACACCTTTTTATTTCAAATTTTTCAACTTCATATGTATATAAATATGGAAGAAAACATTTATTCAGTATAAAATTTAAGATTTTTTTATAAACCGTATTCCATCCAAACCATAGAAATCACATTAAAAATAGTTATATATAGACCGCGGTGCCTGTATATAGTTTTCTATCCGATGGTCAAGTGATACAGATATTTATCATTTCAATCCGCAATTTAAAAAAATAAAACTGCGGTTGTATATCAATTCAAACCGCAATCCCGAATGAAATGTAAATGCATACTAACTTGCAGTTTAATGATATCCAAATAAAACATTCATTCAACAACACATCCATCATCCAATCACAACATCGATCAATATCAATCAATAACAATTATATATATGATCATATATAACAGGTGATAACTGGCAGTTTATTCAAATTAAATTTATCAACTATTAATATAACAGTTTATTCAGTAATAATTTATACAACTATTAACTAGCAATTCATATGCAACAAAAATTTCCAACAGTCAATTAATACACAATAAATCAATTAAATTAACAGTTAAATTTAATAAAATGCAATTCAATAGATATGAATGAAATAAACATGCCAAATACTCATAAATAAATTTCTATTCATTTCTAAAATTTATTTAACAAACATAAAAGCTTCTAGTAATTGTGAGTGGGTCAAAACACTCACCTTTTGAATTTAAATCGAATGTAAATCCGATTTAAACCCAAAATTTGACGGTCTCTAAATTTATCCAAACCAGCGTCATCAGATCTGGAATTTAATTACGATCCTAACAAAAGAAATTTCGTGCGAAACGGAGTTCGTATGTGAAAGTTATCACAATTTAACGATTTGCAATTGAAATAAAAAAAAATTAAAAATAAACAAAACAAAAATAAAATACCGTGCCGCATCCACCTTCCCTCGTGAAAAACGCATATGCTTCTTCTTGATTGCTAACTTTGTTCCGTAATTTTTCTTTTATTTCGATTTACTTTAATTTTCCTCATTATATGAATGTATGTATTTTAAAAGGTTTGAAAGAAAAAGAAGATTTGAAAAAGAAGAATTGAAAAAAAATGATTAAAATCAGAACTGAAAACGGAAGAGAAGATCTAGATTTGAAAAGAAGAAAGTTTGAAATAGAAGTAAATTTGAAGAAGAAGAATATTTGAAGAGAAAGAAAAAAAATTAAAACGAGAGATAATAAGGAGCTTTGAGAAAAACAAGAAAAAAAGAAGAAGAAGAAGAAGAAGAAGAAGAATAGCATGGAGGCTAAGGTTAGAGTTAGGAGAAACAAAATGTAATAGAAGAATAAGAAGTAGGTTATTTATAAGGTTAGAGTTAGGTTTAGGGACAAATAGATTTGAAAGGAGAGACTGCTATTAATTAGAAATAAAGTGAATATGAACACTTGGTATTGAAATATAGCAAATATGAACAGTCCTTTTTTTTTTTTAAAGTAGCAGGTATTAAAAAGAGGTATTTATTAATTAGAAAGAAAATGAATATGGAGGGACAAAAATAAATGACACGTTTCGTTAGTTTGATTCTAAATTAATTAAGTGCTAGATACAGAAAAATTTGAATACATCATATATATATATATATTCATACTTTAACTGTGTGACAAAATTGCTAAACATACATCAAGTACGATTAATTAGTGACAATATATAGGAATAATCAACAATAAATGTGGATGCAATCACATAAGGATCTAATAGGGAAGGAGATAAAAAGTAACGACGTTGATTAATTCCACTTTCCCACTTTAGCCAATCCAATTACAAAATTTAAAATTTTATAAAATTTCTCTCCTTTGATTTCTTAAACAATTTTAATAACTAACAACAAGTTCTATGTTAATTCAATCATTATTCATTTCGCCAATTACCAAATTAAATTTCAATTATTCGCAATAAATCAAATTATAAATCTTTCATTCCAATAAATAAAATAAATCTTGATTTTTTTTCTTCCATCCTTATTAATTCCACAACTTGTTCAATTTGAAAATCATTATCATATTTTCCAAATGTTACCTTAATTTAACACTTTGTAACGTATTATTAGATTCGTTGCAAGATTTAAATTTCAATCCCCATTTCTTAATATACTCAAATTCTGGACATTTTTATTTCCTTACCCATAAGTGTAACATTTATTGCCAATTCCATCCAAATTTAACAGGTAACCCTTAACAATGTTTTCAATCCAAAGGTTATACTTAAGTTTACGTTGTATTCTACAACTTATCATATTATGAAGAAAATTCACATTATTCCCCAATATTACCTTAATTCATATTAACTTAACATTAAATTTACTCTTCATTCTATTATTAACCTATTAGTATTAAATAGATGAAATTAACATTGGTTTTACACTCTATTATGTAGATATCCTTAAATTTTATCTAAGTTTATATTTACATAATATTCCAACATTAAATTTCATCCAATTTAATTAAATCCAATTTCCCTAAAGTTACATTCAAACAAGTAAATTTTGATTTCCAATCAATCATTATACTATAGCATTCTTAACATTTTTTCATTACCCTACTAAATTCTACCTTGATAAGTTTACGCTTCTATTGCTTTACTTTCACACTTCCGTAAAATATAAATTAATTCTAAAGTAACGTTTATTGTTGACCCCGCCATTTTAATTACTCATATTTAGATGAACGTTATTTCAAATAAGTTCATTGACTCATTTAAATTAGGTAGTTTATAGTAGTTGTTATCCCACCCTTACAATTATTTCCTACTAACGTGCTACCAACTCCTTTAATTAAAATTTGAATTCCAAACCTTATTTAATATACTAAGTAAGATAAATAACATATATAGATTGCTACCAACTTTCCTTTTCTTGCATCTATGTGTTTATTACTTGACACCCCAGTAAATATTACATATACACAAAATTCCGTTATCACTTGCCTAACAAGGTTATTATCACTTAAGATCTCACTGCATCCACATTTTCACATTTTCATTTCCTAGTTTCTTTACTTTATTCTACATAATTTATTACAAATGGGATTTTCTTTGGTTTACATCTTATTTGTATTTAACATTTCTCAATCACCAATTCATTTCACTTTAACTGCGGTAAATTGGCGGATAAATTGAATTTGATTCCCAAAATCTAAATTAACAAGAAACAAGGGTAGGTAACATACAATAGTCATTACTCCAAATTCTAGTCACCTAAATAGTCTTTTATTCCTTGCAAATAAATGTTACTATTTATTTTCATAGTACAAATCTCAATGATTATTCCATTTTAATTTGCTTAGGCCATTTATTTCACTATACATATCTACATAAATGGGTAATTTATTCAATTCATTAAGTGTCAATTCTATTAAGCCCTGTTTATATCTTTATGCATTCTTCTATAACTTTACAAAAGGGAATAACTTTTAAACTCATACACTTAATAACAAAACCGTTATAAATCCAATAAACTTCCAAATCCAAGTTTGTACACATTTTACACAACTATTATGATTTCTTACAAACGTTGAATTCATTAAATAACCATTTATTATAATTTAATTCCCTTAATTGAATCAAATGTTTATTATTATATATATTCTTTTCATTCTACCATTCCTTCCCATTATAAATTCATTAACGTATTTACACATCTCTATCTTTCAAATATAAAATAACCAAACTGATTACAAACACTGTTTCTATCAATTTTCATAAGTTTGTTCAAAACTATACTTTTGTTTACATAAAATAAATTTTATGTTTCTATTAGTTTTCTTTTCCTTTCACCACAGGCATAAATTATTACTATCTACACTAATTACATCTTTGTATTAATGAACACCATTTAAGTTAATATTTATTCTAACATTCACAAATTCAACATTTATTTTTAACCAAATTAGAAATTATATTAATTCATTTTATTAAATATCATAAATTTAACGGGTCGTTACAATCTCCCCCACTCAAAACTTTTCGTCCCCGTAAAGGAAAAAGAAGGGAGGAGGAAGATTTACAGTGCATCTTATTTCAAATATTAACTTATAAACAATATTTTACTGGATTAATTTCCTTTAATGAAATATAATTGTTTTTAATCATTATATCATTTAATACTTGAATTATTAAAGTTGGAAAAATACTTTCACAAAATTCTAAGTCCAAAATTTACGAAAATTTTTGGCAGTGTCTCCTTTGTACGGAGGGACTCTGGAGAAAATATAATATTCAAATATACAATATATTACATATATATCCAAAATAAAATATCCCAACACGGGAAAATATATAAAATAGCGCTTTATACGTAATCCGGAAACGTACCTATTTGTCGGACACTATACGTTTTTTTTATTTTGGAACCAAAAGCAGTAGCAGTTGCTTCCATCACCTGTATTCACTTATATAGTCTAAAAGTTAAATATTTATATTACAGTGAAATGTTTGGGTAGATTCAATCATTCATATCCAATCAAATGCAACAACCATAAATTTTAACAAACAACACATGCCACCAACAGACAACCATTCAATCAAACAATCAATTTGTTGTTCGGGTTCAAATTCTGAAATTGTACGGAATGAAGAATAACTATCAATTGCATCCGTTACTCAACAGTCTTAGATGGAACAAAGATAGATTATTTGTTCATCCCATAACTCCAAAATTCCTTACCCAACAAACATACATCAACCAAACAATCCAAACCAACACCAAAATAGTTTATTTACATTTATTTCATAATTCAGTGGTTTGATTTTCTTTCCTTCATTTATGGGGGAATTTCTTTGTTTCTTACAAGTTTTATTTTCCAACTATCACAAAATTCATTATATTTGTATTTCCTTTTATTACTTAAGTTTCCTTTTATTACCTAAGTTTATAAAATAAATTCTCATTAATAACAACAATTATTTTGAATATCTTCATTTCCTTACTCTTCACTTGTAAGATTTCCCTTAAATTCTTAATCTGCTAACATTCATTCTTATAAGTGGAAGTTTTTTATTTATCCATTAACTATGAATTGCAGTCATTTAATTTTTCCTACTTTCCATTATATTAGAATAGGGAAGATTAAAACATACTTAAGTCAATAATCATACAATCAATTCTTATTTTGAATTTCATTTTATATACTTAGGTTCATATCATCTATTAATAATTCTTAACCCTTTTCAGTAAAATTTCAATTATAACCTAAGTTTATACCATTAAATTCTTATTATAACAGTAATTTATTGAATACTTCATTTTTCTAAATTCCTACTTGTAAAATATTCAATTCCAGTTTCTCATTTAACACTTCAACTTTTATATTTGGGTAAGTTATTTATGTTAAGGAAATTGCAATTGAACTCATACAAGTTTAATCTCCATTCTTTTAATTAAATTTAATGTTTATCCATATTACTCTTTGTCTCATATGTATGCAAATTTCTCTTTATAGCTTTGCAATTATTCTCTTATTTCAATTAGAGGTTTCAATTCATTTATTACTTAACTTTTATTTCACTAACCAATTTTAAACAATTAATTAACGGAAAAATTTAGAATTAAATACCGGGTTAAATTTCAATTTATTTCAAAATAATAGATAAATAAGTTCTTACAACTCAATATCTCTAATTATAGTTAGAGCAATAAAAGAAAATTTTTAGAAAAGTTCAAAATAAATCTGCAGTAAAATTTACTACAGTGGCCTTTCCCCTTCGAAACTCGAAATGAAAGTCGATGATGCGGCCGTCATCACCGAATTTATTTTCCAGCGACAGAGAGGAAAGTACAGAATTTAATTTATTTTTTTCCAAAATCTTCTTTAAAACAATTCTTCCAAATTATACGAAATATTTATATAAGAAATTACTTATAAACCAAATCAATAAATTTCACAAATTCTCTAAAAGCAGATTTGGAAAAATCCCGGACTTAAGTTCTAAAATCTCCAATTTGATTTATCAAAATTTCAACTTAGCTTCAGTTATTATAAATATTTTATTTCCTAACACCCAATCTATAGCAACCAAATATATATATATATATATATATATATATATATCTTTATAAAAATATTTTTATATATAGAAAATATAATAGGAAAAATTCTTTCATTCACCTATATTAAAACAAATATTATGTCGGTCTGTCCTATTAAGTGTCTAGAAATCCCTATTGATGACATAGCGTCCCATGCATCAACCAGAATTTATAAATACAAAGCGGAACAGATTAACACAATATAAAAATCTTTTTATTAATACTAACAAATACGCTCTCTCATATATATACACTCAGCGACTCCCATAGGATATTTCTACCCTATTAACAAAGAGTCAAACCCCACAAAGCCAAGGTTTATCGCTAAACCAAAGCTCTGATACCAACTGTAACATCCAGCCTTTTCGCACACTTTTAACCGACACACGTGCCAATTCAAACCATGCGGAAGGTCGGATTGTTATGGGGTAAATGAGAAAGATAGAGAAGAAATGAAACAAAACAGAATCTCACAGCGGAAGGATAAAATATAATAATCAAATATACAGTTCATGAAACTATTTTACAAAATAATTTATTTTTCTTGTGCAATAAATATCAGAGTTACACATACCAATACAACAATGCAGCGGAATTAAATGGTGTAGTGCACTAGTATAAATAATAATAATACAAATCTTCGTCTTCGTCCTCCAAAGCTAAATCTTCAAATCCTGAAACGCTCGGACTGACCCGAGCGAATTTGAAAAGACAAAAACACTCGAGTCAGAACTAAAAGATCTTATGTAAGTTAAATTTTACAGAAATAAATATGAGTACTGTAACTTAAGAGATGATCGGGATTTACATCTCCTAAGGATCCGTTAAACTATTTACTATGTAGTATATTGCGCTATTATAATAGTGTCTAATTGTAAAATAAACTTACTTTTAAATAGCGTTAAGGCTTTACATTTTCCACCTTAACACAGAATATATTCCCATAGTCTATACAGTACCGTAATCTCCCCCGTACTGGGCGTCGTCAGAGGGCACTCCATAGGTATGGTACAAAACCAAAATCGTATAAGGCGCGATAGGGTAGGTGACACGGCACAACTAGGCAATGCCAGGGTAGATATACCAATTACGCTTCCGGGTCGATGGTAACGCGTAGCCGCAGCTACCGCCCACCTCGAACAAACTCCCCCAAAATCAAAAATAGAAGTGGCCACTGAATCAATCCAAAGTCGAAGTATAATATCGAAGAGGAGTGTCCGATCAGAGGAATGACCTCATTAACCCGTCAATCGCTCCTGTTTTAGCCACCTTATGCCAACTCATGGGAGTCGGGTCCACGTATTTACCTTACAGGAAACGTCGCCCCAACCTACTTCATTCTGGAATCTCCACCGCGTACACGGTTAGTCAAAGTGGTTTTCGGTATCGACAGAGAGTATGTCCATATCCGATCCCGGTCTCTTTGCCAACCAATCGTTATTATAACACCGCGGTCATTTAAAAATAGTTTATACTTTAAAACCAGAATATAATCCATTTCAAAACCATAATATTACGATACCATTTCTTCATTAAAACCCAAAAAGATTCATTTTGATATTATTTTATAAAACCCAAATCAATGATATCATTTCCCAAATATAAATCTTTTCCAAAAATTATGCCACTTTTAAAATTTATAATTACTTGTAACCAAATATTTGAATATTAACTTTCAACATAATACTTCGAAATCCATAGTTTTTAAAACCATTACTTTCAAAACTAAATGGTTTGGATATTCAACAGTATATAAAATAAGTGGTTTAACTTAAATGTTACTTTGAAAAGAAATATTTCTCGTGGCTTTACAATACATTTCTTTATTTAAAGTTAAAACCAAAATTTAATATCGCTTCAAGTTCCAAAACCATTTCAATAAATTCATATATATACGTATATCCATTTGAGTATAAATATTTCAACTAAAGTTGGATTTTATTCTTTCAAATCAAATGTTCTATTAATTAGCCTTGAATATTCACATAGAATCCGTAATTTATAAGACTCCAATTTCTAGTAATAAATTATATATATTTTCCAATTCAAGTTATACTAGAATATTCATTTAATTTATTTTGGGAAAATCCAATTATAAATATCATATCTTAAAATTTCCAACTTAACATTTAAACATAGGATATAAATTATCAAACTCCATTTACTAAATTTTCTTCCATTTTAATAAAGAGATTTATACAACTTTTTATTTCAAATTTTCCAACTTCATATGTATATAAATATGGAAGAAAACATTTATTCAGTATAAAATTTAAGATTTTTTTATAAACCGTATTCCATCCAAACCATAGAAATCACATTAAAAATAGTTATATATAGACCGCGGTGCCTGTATATAGTTTTCTATCCTATGGTCAAGTGATACGGATATTTATCATTTCAATCCGCAATTTAAAAAAAATAAAACTGCGGTTGTATATCATTTCAAACCGCAATCCCGAATGAAATGTAAATGCATACTAACTTGCAGTTTAATGATATCCAAATAAAACATTCATTCAACAACACATCCATCATCCAATGACAACATCGATCAATATCAATCAATAACAATTACATATATGATCATATATAACAGGTGATAACTGGCAGTTTATTCAAATTAAATTTATCAACTATTAATCTAACAGTTTATTCAATAATAATTTATACAACTGTTAACTAGCAATTCATATGCAACAAAAATTTCAAACAGTCAATTAATACACAATAAATCAATTAAATTAACAGTTAAATTTAATAAAATTCAATTCAACAGATATGAATGAAATAAACATGTCAAATACTCATAAATAAATTTCTATTCATTTCTAAAATTTATTTAACAAACATAAAAGCTTCTAGTAATTGTGAGTGGGTCAAAACACTCACCTTTTGAATTTAAATCGAATGTAAATCCGATTTAAACCCAAAATTTGAAGGTCTCTAAATTTATCCAAACCAGCGTCATCAGATCCGGAATTTAATTACGATCCTAACAAAAGAAATTTCGTGTGAAACGGAGTTCGTATGTGAAAGTTATCACAATTTAACAATTTGCAATTGAAATAAAAAAAAAATTAAAAATAAACAAAACAAAAATAAAATACCGTGCCGCATCCACCTTCCGTCGTGAAAAACGCATATGCTTCTTCTTGATTGCTAACTTTGTTCCGTAATTTTTCTTTTATTTCGATTTACTTTAATTTTCCTCCTTATTATATGAATGTATGTATTTTAAAAGGTTTGAAAGAAAAAGAAGATTTGAAAAAGAAGAATTGAAAAAAAAAGATTAAAATAAGAACTGAAAACGGAAGAGAAGATCTAGATTTGAAAAGAAGAAAGTTTGAAATAGGAGTAAATTTGAAGAAGAAGAAGAAGAATATTTGAAGAGAAAGAAAAAAAATTAAAATGAGAGATAATAAGGAGCTTTGAGAAAAACAAGAAAAAAAAAAAGAAGAAGAAGAAGAAGAAGAAGAAGAAGAAGAAGAATAGCATGGGGGCTAGGGTTAGAGTTAGGAGAAACAAAATGTAATAGAAGAATAAGAAGTAGGTTATTTATAAGGTTAGAGTTAGGTTTAGGGACAAATAGATTTGAAAGGAGAGGCTGATATTAATTAGAAATAAAGTGAATATGAACACTTGGTATTGAAATATAGCAAATATGAACAGTCTTTTTTTTTTTTAAAGTAGCAGGTATTAAAAAGAGGTATTTATTAATTAGAAAGAAAATGAATATGGAGGGACAAAAATAAATGACACGTTTCGTTAGTTTGATTCTAAATTAATTAAGTGCTAGATACAGAAAAATTTGAATACATCATATATATATATTCATACTTTAACTGTGTGACAAAATTGCTAAACATACATCAAGTACGATTAATTGGTGACAATATATAGAAATAATCAACAATAAATGTGGATGCAATCACATAAGGATCTAATAGGGAAGGAGATAAAAAGTAACGACGTTGATTAATTCCACTTTCCCACTTTAGCCAATCCAATTACAAAATTTAAAATTTTATAAAATTTCTCTCCTTTGATTTCTTAAACAATTTTAATAACTAACAACAAGTTCTATGTTAATTCAATCATTAATCATTTCGCCAATTACCAAATTAAATTTCAATTATTCGCAATAAATCAAATTATAAATTTTTCATTCCAATAAATAAAATAAATCTTGATTTTTTTTTCTTCCATCCTTATTAATTCCACAACTTGTTCAATTTGAAAATCATTATCATATTTTCCAAATGTTACCTTAATTTAACACCTATGTAACGTATTATTAGATTCGTTGCAAGATTTAAATTTCAATCCCCATTTCTTAATATACTCAAATTCTGGACATTTTTATTTCCTTACCCATAAGTGTAACATTTATTGCCAATTCCATCCAAATTTAACGGGTAACCCTTAACAATGTTTTCAATCCAAAGGTTATACTTAAGTTTACGTTGTATTCTACAACTTATCATATTATGAAGAAAATTCACATTATTCCCCAATATGACCTTAATTCATATTAACTTAACATTAAATTTACTCTTCATTTTATTATTAACCTATTAGTATTAAATAGATGAAATTAACATTGGTTTTACACTCTATTACGTAGATATCCTTAAATTTTATCTAAGTTTATATTTACATAATATTCCAACATTAAATTTCATCCAATTTTTTTTTTCTTCCTTTTTATTTTAATTAAATCCAATTTCCCTAAAGTTACATTCAAACAAGTAAATTTTGATTTCCAATCAATCATTATACTATAACATTCTTAACATTTTTTCATTACACTACTAAATTCTACCTTGATAAGTTTACGCTTCTATTGCTTTACTTTCACACTTCCGTAAAATATAAATTAATTCTAAAGTAACGTTTATTGTTGACCCCGCCATTTTAATTACTCATATTTAGATGAAAGTTATTTCAAATAAGTTCATTGACTCATTTAAATTAGGTAGTTTATAGTAGTTGTTATCCCACCCTTACAATTATTTCCTACTAACGTGCTACCAACTCCTTTAATTAAAATTTGAATTCCAAACCTTATTTAATATACTAAGTAAGATAAATAACATATATAGATTGCTACCAACTTTCCTTTTCTTGCATCTATGTGTTTATTACTTGACACCCCAGTAAATATTACATATACACAAAATTCCGTTATCACTTGCCTAACAAGGTTATTATCACTTAAGATCTCACTGCATCCACATTTTCACATTTTCATTTCCTAGTTTCTTTACTTTATTCTACATAATTTATTACAAATGGGATTTTCTTTGGTTTACATCTTATTTGTATTTAACATTTCTCAATCACCAATTCATTTCACTTTAACTGCGGTAAATTGGCGGATAAATTGAATTTGATTCCCAAAATCTAAATTAACAAGAAACAAGGGTAGGTAACATACAATAGTCATTACTCCAAATTCTAGTCACCTAAATAGTCTTTTATTCCTTGCAAATAAATGTTACTATTTATTTTCATAGTACAAATCTCAATGATTATCCCATTTTAATTTGCTTAGGCCATTTATTTCACTATACATATCTACATAAATGGGTAATTTATTCAATTCATTAAGTGTCAATTCTATTAAGCCCTGTTTATATCTTTATGCATTCTTCTATAACTTTACAAAAGGGAATAACTTTTAAACTCATACACTTAATAACAAAACCGTTATAAATCCAATAAACTTCCAAATCCAAGTTTGTACACATTTTACACAACTATTATGATTTCTCACAAACGTTGAATTTATTAAATAACCATTTATTATAATTTAATTCCCTTAATTGAATCAAATGCTTATTATTATATATATTCTTTTCATTCTACCATTCCTTCCCATTATAAATTCATTAACGTATTTACACATCTCTATCTTTCAAATATAAAATAACCAAACTGATTACAAACACTGTTTCTATCAATTTTCATAAGTTTGTTCGAAACTATACTTTTGTTTACATAAAATAAATTTTATGTTTCTATTAGTTTTCTTTTCCTTTCACTACAGGCATAAATTATTACTATCTACACTAATTACATCTTTGTATTAATGAACACCATTTAAGTTAATATTTATTCTAACATTCACAAATTCAACATTTATTTTTAACCAAATTAGAAATTATATTAATTCATTTTATTAAATATCATAAATTTAACGGGTCGTTACAGGTGTGATTAGAAATTGATTTATTGTTGTTTGGTATATTTAAATTGTCACTCCAATTAAATCTGACTTTTATTGAACTTAATCGTTCTTTAATTTAATATTGAATTTTAAATTGCCAGTTAAATACCTGTTAATGATAACCAGTTAACTGTTGCTATTTATTGATTAATTTGGTTGATGATTATGATGGATGCTAATTGTTGATATTGGATGACTGAATGTTATGTTATTTTATATATTAATATCACACTGTAAGTTCCCTTAGTTATTATTAGGAAAATCACTATGGGTTGAAATGGTACATAACCGAACGATCTATAGATTAGGGAAAAATGGTAACGAGTTGAAATAAAAGACTCGAGCGATTTTATGGGTTTTGAATTTTAACCCGGGGTTGTGGGTTGAAATGATGTGTACCTGTAAAATTAAATTATTACGGGGTGAAATGATAGATATCTGTATCACATGACCACAAGGTAGAAAATTATAAACGGACGCCAGATTGGTTAAATTAAGTGATTTTAAATCGTTAATTTTTGCATCCAGTTAAATGATATTTTGTAATAAAATTTTATTTAATAAACTTAATTATTTTCGAAAATCCAAGCTTTAAATGTTGAAATTGAAATTGATTTAAATGAATTATTTAAATAATTAAATTGAAATTTCAAAGTTGAATATTGAAACATGAATGGAATTTAACAAAAATTTGAGTTATTGTAAATGTTTGAATATTAAGCTTTGAAATCTATCGAATTTGAAGTGATTTAAAAATTGTAGTTCAAACATGGATTTGAAATCGATATAGATTGAAATGGATTTAACGAGAATTTGAATTGAATGTTTAAAAATTGAGTTTTTTTATTTGAAATATGTATATGGTCCAGATTTGTAAAATGAAAGAAATAGTTTAATTTGATACTATTTTCAAAATAAATTATTTTAATACAAACTATTTAGAAATCAATTATTTTAAAATTCAGATTTAGTAAGATTTTCAAACTATTAACTATATATACCATTTCCAATAATCAAACCATTTCATATTTAAACTTTATTAAATCTTTTTAAACTATTAAATTATTTTAAACTATATTAGTCCTATTTTAAACTATATTAAAAGTATTTTAAACTATATTAAATCTATTTTTAAACTATTAGACCATTTAAACTATGTTAAACCATTTAAACTATTTTAAACTATATTTAAACTATTTTAAACTACTTTAAACTATTTAAAACTATTTAAATTATTTATGACTATCTAAACTATTTTTTTCAAAATTCAAACGGTGTAAGGTCGAATTGTTTATATTTAAATCCTTGATTTAAAAGAAAATATGGTTAAACGATGTTATAACCTACGATGGAAATCGAAATGATATTTTCTACTGAAATGACATATTTTGAGTAAATATGATGATTATAAAATGAGGGCTTAACCTAGTTTGTGGATATGATTTCTGGTGAATATGATTTCGAAAGTGATATGATTTTGAAGTAAATATGATATTTTGATATAAATTATGAATTGGTTTTGAAAATGTAATAGAACCAACCGGTGTAAAATAAGCGTTTGGTTGTTAAAGAGACCAAAATCAGATATTGTCATACTCTCTGTCAATACCGAAAACAACTTTAACAACTGCACACGTGGTGGAGAATTTAGAACGAAGTAGGATGGTTTTTCAAACGATTCTATATGAGGTATGAACCTAGTCCCGACCCCCTTGGGTCATCTTGATATGACTAAAGCAAGAGCTGTACCTGGGCCAATGAGGTCGCGCCCCCGATCGGACATGCTTCTTCGATACCATATTTATTAATTTGTGATTGATTTAGTAGCCACCCTCGATTTGATTATGGGAGTGTGTTCTAGGTGGGCGGTAGTGGCTGCTATGCGCTACCACTAGCCCGGTTTTGCAAATGGTAGAATCCTACCTTGTCATTGGCTCGCGTGCCTTGTCATATACCCTATTTAGCCCACTATGAGTTTTGTTTGTGTCATACTATGGAGTGCCCTCTGATAGCCCTCCAGTTTATGAAGAAATTACAGTACTATATAGACCGCAAAATTTAAGAAAATGTGTATAGGGGATATGGGTAACGCCTTAATGCTATTTTAATACTTTACTTTATTGATAGACATATTATAATAGCGTATATTACTACATAGTAAATAGTTTAACGGATCCTTTGGAGATGGAATCCCAAACATCTGTTAAGTTATTGCATGCTCGTTAGACACTGGATAAGAGATGTAAAATCCCATAAACATCTCTGAAACCATTACACATACATTTACTTATTTTGATTTAACTTAAATAAGATCTTTTAGCTATGACTCGAGTGTTTTGTCTTTTCATTACGCTCAGGTCAGTCCGAGCTTTTCTGTATATTAAACACCTTATTTCTGGAGGACGAAGAAGAAAACGAAGATTTAGTATATTATTACTATTTATTATTTTTATTCCACTGCATTATGTTGTTCTGTTGCATTATTTATTTATTCCTGTTTTATGTTTACTCTGATATATTGTAAAAGTGTAATCAAATGTTGTTTGTAAAATAGCTTCATGAACTGTTTATTTGAATATTATATTTTTTCGTTCCACCGTGAGATTCTTGTTTTGTTTTCCATTCTTTTCTCTTCTTTTTCTTATTTATCTCATAAAAATCCTCCCTTTTGAATGGTTTGAGTTCGTCATATGTGGTTTACCGTCAGTTTAAACATCCAAAAATGTGGGTCGTTACATTTGGTGCTTTAAAAATAATTTGAAGTATATTTATCAACAAATAAAAGTGGTTGAGAAATAAAATGAGTTGTTGGAAATTGTTTTTAAATTAAAGTTGATTTAAAAATGAAAATAGGGATTTTCATAAATAATTGAATGCATGGAATTTTTGAAAGTATGCAAGAAGGTTTTTAATAATATTTTCGGAAAGGGAAATTCTCTTGAAAAGCGTATGTATTTAATTTTATTTTTGAAAAGGAATTTTTCATAAAGCATATGATTAATAAATAAGATTTAGGCGATATTTTTAGGAAAAGATTTTCTGAGTATATGAGCCAATTTTGTTGATAAACCAATTTTGAAATATTGTTGAATGGTTTTAAGAGTACTTTAATATAAATTCCTTTTCATACACACACACTTTGGCGGTTCAAAATTGATTTATTGATATTGCGAAAAGTTCTATATATAAAGAAGCTTTTGAATTATATTCTATAGTTTGAGATAAATATAATTTATTTTAGAACTTATAAATTTATTTTGATATAGTGTTTTATTATTGAAGATTATGAAACGAATTTAAAGCTATATCTGATGATTTTCCATATAAGTTATTACATATTTTAAATAAATATAAAGGTTTTGAATTATAAATTATGATTTGAAATGAAAATAATTATGTTGGAGATTTATATGTTATTTTTGAAGTATTATTTGGTTGTAGAAAATTATGATATAGTTTTCAAAATTAGTTTTACTGTGTAAAGTGATTTTGGAAGTTTTGGAAGACACACACACATAAACACACACACACACACACACATATATATGCATGTATGTGTGTGTGTATATATATATATATGTGGATTTGGAAATGAAATTTAGTAATTGAATCTTATATTGGGATTAAATAAACAAAACAAATATAACATTTTAAAGTATTTATTTTTGTTATAAATGGTTCATTATTAAATACTGAGTTGTTGGATGTTATGTTTATTTATTTGAATAATTATTTTATATTACTTTTCTAATCATTCTTCTGTTACATATTGAACTAGATTATATGCCGTATCCATTTTGATTAGTTGATGTTGATGCGATTTATATGGTGGTGACATCCGCTATTTGATTTTATGATGTGTGACGAGAAATTTGAATAAATGGAGTTATAATACTGTCACTTATGGGTTTTTTAATAATATTTCTCCAATTATTCTTTGGACTCATTATATAGAATACTAAAGTAGCGAGTATGATGTTTAAGCACTATATAAATAGACTAGTAACATGCGATAGTATGGGACGATGTTGTGTTATTTATTCAGTTATTTTATGCCTGTGGATGACACTCATATTGGGATTTGTTATATAAGAGGGGCTCGCTGTAGCGAATCATGATTTTTGCCAATGTTGGCATATATCGTGTTATGTGTCGGCACATTATGTAGCTATGTGTCGGCACTATTATGTAGCTATATATATGTCAGCTATGATATTGTATATATTCGGTATATGTCTATTCATTGTCCGACTTTCTTTATATTATGGAAGTTGAACTAGATTGGCTAGCATCCATCGTAATGACTAAATTGTGGTGGTCGCGCCTCGGATCTATAACACCATAACCGTGTGTTGACAATTGATATAGTCGTGTGTTAGTAATTGTATAGCCCATATGTGTGATAACCTGGATTTTTGGACATCTGTTAATTGATAATTAACTGGATTGAATTAGTAGAAATACTGATTTATAAGTTGAACAAATAGATGAATACATATATTTGAATATAAATGTTAGTTTTAATAACCCACTTTTATAATCATTTAAAATGTGCCAAAACTTATTTTTTCAAAACAAATAAAATATTATGTAAATATATATAAGTAGACTGTAAAGAGAATTTTGGATTAGAATTCAAAAGTAAAAATCATAAAAATAAATTGGATTTAATAAATCTACATTTTAGTACCAGTATATATATATGTACAAACACACACACATATATATATATATGGTTATTAAATAGTATATAATTAGGTTTTATGTATTGTTTTCTTTAAGTTATATAAATATAAGTAAAAAGAAAATGAATAAATAAAAAGAATAAACATAAATATATGTATATATATATGCCATGAGAAGTAGAATAAATGGAAGTTATAGTTGAATATAGTTATGCTCAAAAGATATTTAAAGTTAAGATTCTCTAATTTAAAAAACATAAGAAATTATTAAAAATATATGTAAGTAAGTTTATATTGTTTTCTTTGAATTATATACATATAAACAAAAAGAAAGTGTAAAAAAATAAAGATATACGGTATAAACATAGAGTAGTAAAAATAATATATAAAAATGTAAGAAATATTAAATAAAGTGTTAAAACATTTGTAAGCTTTGTATTCATGCATTTATACATTTGTAACTTAGGATATCATGCAAATTACATGTGGCAATGGTTTCTTTTAATTTGAAATATAAATTAAGGTTAGAAAGAAGGCTGATGACAGTTTAACTTTTCACATATTCATATCTCTTTTCCAAATTATTTCCTTCCTTTTCCAAATTAAAAATCAAATGAAAAATCAAAACCAGCATCATATTTTAACCTAAGCAAACATAGTAGATCCAAGATCAACATAAATCAAGAGAATTCAGTTTAAACATCAAGTAGCAGATTAACTCAACATAGATCAGGAACAGATTTCGAATTTCAAAAGCCTGATCCCTGTTTTTCAAAATAGTGAATAAACCTTTTATAAAAAAAATTAATCTGTTATCTTAATGCAAGAGATAATTATTTGAAGTGACAAATATGGTTGCATGGATGAATTGGAGTATCTGCTTTATATATATATATATATATATATATATATATATATATATATATATATATATATAAAGTTCAAGTGCATGTTTGTATATTTGTTTATACATATATATGTTGTGTATCAGGCTCAAGAATACTTTATAAAATTCATATCTCATTTTATAATTAGTTTTATGTTATGATCCTTAAAGGAAGTCTGTTAGTAATAACTAAAATTGATTTTTAAAAACATTTTTAAGTTTAAATAACAAGTAAGTTTACAGGAATCGAGAAATCACAGTGAAATTTATTCCTAGTCAGAGAATCTATTTTTTTAATTCCTAGTTTTGATTGCATGTCTGGATTCGAGCTTGGAATCATGATTTTTGATAATAGTTTCATGATTTTTAATATTGTGATGGTCAAGATTTTGCGAATTGATCGATGTTGGGGGTTTCATCAATTTTTGTCGATCGGCGAGGTGTTATTCATCGTGATCGATGCTGAAGGAGGCTGGAGACTTGGGGATCATCGGGAAAAAGGAGGATGGATTTTTAGATGGTTGAGGCGGCTGGTCGGCGACGTATTAGGGTTTTATTAACCTGTTTGGTCGACGTTGATTCTCGAGCTCATACGACATCAAGGGTGCAGCGGAGGCAATCAGACATGGGGGATCAGAATGTTGTGCTATGACGTAGGTTCGGGTGTGAACGATGAATGTTCTGGGGAACGTAGGCGGTAGAGCAGGGTGGTTTCCATCGATCAGTTGAGTTCCTGGTAGTACTAAATCTCGATTTTAAATTCCGACGCGATCGGTTGTCCTGGGTGCTCGAGTTTTTTGAGTGGGACGTCGGTGGCATGTTGATGATCGGAACATTGGTCGGAGAGATCTGGGCACGGCGTGCATGTGCACGAGTATCGATGTGTATCTGATGATTGTGGCTGTGTGTTCGAGCGCGGAAAAGAATGTTTTTTTCCTCGGGTCGGTCACGAAGTCGGGTGTGTGTTGTCTCGGAGGAAGTAAGAACGCGAGTTGACTCGGGGATGGGCTTGCGGATTTTTAGCTTAGTCCCGTATATTTTGTTAAGTGTATTAACTAGGTTTAAAAGTAAATAAAAAGTGAATTTAGTTAACAAATTTAAAGCATAAGTTAGTAAATAAGTTCAAAGCTTATAGTATACAAAGTTTTCAAAGTAAAGTTTTAATTTCCAAGTGAAGTTTAAAAGATTAAAATGTTAAGGAATAATGTTTAAAATTGTTTTGTTTAAAGGTAATTATATATTAGGTTAATTGTGTAGTTAATTCCTAAATGTTTATCAAATAAAAATAAAATGATGTAATTAAGAAGTGATTAAGATAAGTTTATTAAACTTTAATTAATCAAAGAATTCTCAAATGATTTTGTATGTTAATTTCTAGCATTTAATTTAATAAGATAATAAGATTTAAATAATGTAACTAAGTGTTAATTAGGGTAATTGATTTTCTTAATTAATTAAGGTCTTAGTAATTAAAGTATAATTTCTAAATGTAATTAATAAAATGATTAATTACTTAATGTAATTAATTAAAGGATTGATTAATTAATGTAATTAATTATAGTATAATAATTAATGTGAAAAATTAAAGGATGATTAATTAATTTGATTAATAATAAATGAGTTATAATTAATTAATGTTAAGTAAGCATGATTTAAAAGTAATTAGAGTAATTAATTTAATTTATTTGGAGATTAAATTAAATTAATCAGGAATTGTATAACTATTAATCTTGCTTATGAATGATGAATCTGAATTTGATGCCTTTGTTTGGTTGATATCTCTGTGTAATTTGTGATGTGTCGTGATATGAGATGGTAGGATAGATCTGTTAATAAATGTGAATCATTTATTTAATTAGATATCTGTGATAGATTTCTGTGTTCGTATGTTATTCTGAATTTAATTAAACTATTTACTTAAACAATTTGGTTTAAAGATGACTTTGGATTCGAAGAGACCGGGGTCGGGTATCAGCAAATACCCGAAAGCACTTCGATTAGTAATCTACAATAATTCTTTATAGATTTGATTTGTAAAATCAATTAGGATGGAATGGAATAAATTAAGTAAACCAGACCATCTAAACTGAGTGATGATGCTTAAATATAATTTTGTGAAATAAATATTGATCATATGCAAGTTAAGAATTCATTGTGAGGTACGCCTTGGTTTTAAATGAAGTTTTATTACTTAGTATTTTAAGTTATATGGGTTCACTCACGCTTGTTTCCACCCTGACTCGGGTGTTACTTTAATGTAATGCTCGGGTCAGACCGAGTATTACAGATTTTCAGGTTAGGATGTTCTGGAGCTTAGGAGGCGAGCTAGATGGCTGGAACATAAGGAGCTTATTCCGCTGTGTATTGTAGTTATATCGTTTGAATTGATAGTAGTGGGACCAGTTGCTACAACTGTCCAGTTTATTTGTGAATGGTTGTACTCTGATGTATTGCATGTAAACTGATAGATACAATTTTTCTTGTATAAATGCTATTATTTGATATTATATTTTGATCTGCTGCGAATGTGAGATTGAGATTTTTGTTTCTTCTTCTACCTCTTTTCTTCTTTACCTTAACAATCTGGAATTTCCGGCATTCGATTGCTCGACATTTCTACAGTAAACGTATTGATGTCGAATTTTCGGAGTCGAAAATTTTAGGTCGTTACATTTTGGTATCAGAGAAGATGGTTAAGCGAGAACCTTGGCTCTGGTGGGTTTACTCATTAGGGATAGGGTTAGTACTATCCTAGAATGAGTTGAGTGTAATATATATTAGAGCGTACTTGTTATTTTCTTATATAAAGATTTGAAAAAAAATGGTTTTAAAAATGAATGATTCTTATATAAGCATATATTTTGATATATAAAGCAATAATTTTTCTAATTATCTAATATTAAGATAATTGATTGTTGGATATAGAAATTGAATTAGATCATAAGAATTTAAGTGGAAATATATTTATTGAAATTAGATAATATGAACTAAATGAATAAGATAAGCTTGAGATGGATTCAAACTAGAAAATAATAATTAATGTTAAGCGAAATGGAATGTTTTAAGGAAGCAACAATTTAGATAAGTATGACTTGTAAATTAGAAAGGATTTAAATCATTATGTTTTAAATCTAAGCCCAGAAATTTAAATTGTTTTAAAGTATAATGAATAATATATTTAAATGTAGGAATCTTATTTTAAAATAAGGGTTGTTTTAAAGGGATTTGTTTTAATTGAAAACAAGAATGGTTTAAAATTGAAAGTGTAACTTGGTGTGTAAAGCAAATAAATATGTATATATGTGGGGTATACATAATATTAAAGTTGATTGGAAATAAACTCTAAGTGTTGATTTTTTGAAATTTTTCCCCTGAAATGTGATTTAAAAATCCTAAGAGAAATAAGTTTTTGAACTTATAAATGGGAAAGGATGTTGATAAAAAGTTTAAAATTTGAAATGGAGAATTCATATTTAGTAAGGTTGATTGGATCAAATGAATTGAATTTAACTTAGGGGAAGTTAAAAATGTTTAGAACAAGTAACCTGAATTGGAAATTTCAAGATGATGTTGAGATTTAACTTAGGGAAGTTAAATGGTTGGTTTGAATGGGAGTTATGTGTGGTCTCAAAGTAAGTTTGAGTTCTAAAAATTAGTAATGGATGCTATTGATGAATGTTTTAAATAATTTGGATGTTTATTTCTTTTGACTCAACCTGATATCATCCTGTTGTTATGAATAATTCATGAACTGAGAATTAGATTATTTTAATTGAATTAAGAAGTAGATTGAGATAATATAAACCCATTACTAAAACTAAATGGAAATAAAACTTTAATTTAAATTATTTAAATGATTTTGATTTTTAGAAATAAAATTTGAAACTAAGGAAATGGAATCACTTGAACTTAAGATTTAAATGTTAAAAAGGAACATGTAAACTAAAACTGTTTAAGAATTGGTTTCAAGGTTGAAGTAAAATTAGGTAATAAATGGGATTTTAAAAATTATATTGTTTAAAAAGTTTTGAACTCCTACTTGAAACTTGAAATAACTTAAGTGAAGAAATTTAAAATGAATATTTGAAATTTGGACTCAAAATTAATTGTTTAAAAACTTAGGTCGTTAAATTAAAAGTAAAGGTTGATTTGATTTAGGGGATTAAAACAACATTTAAAATTTAACTCGAATTTGTATAATTCGAGATGGTTTAAAGTTGAGATTTGAATTGAATTAGTTCAAATTGAATTTGATTTGAAGTAATTGGAATTGTGATTGATGTTGAATAAGTTTAAAATTCAAATGGGAATTGATTCGAATTTGGGATAGGAGTTGAAGCTAATTCAAATTTAATTGGAATTGAATCAATTTAAATGGAAGTGGAAATTTAAATTGAATTGATTGGAATGGGAGATTGGGAAGTTGAACAGTTTGGCTCTAGTCTATTTTCAAATAAATTGTTTTACTATAAACTTTTTAAAAACTATTTTTCCTAGCTATTTACTATACAATCATTCTTTTTAAAACCCAAACTATCTTATACTTATTTTATAACTATTTTTGGAACTATTTAACTATTTCACAACAATTTTACAACAGTTTTATAAACTAGTTGCTATTTTACAACTACTTTATAACTAATTACTATTTTACTACTATTTTGCAATTATCTATCTATCTATAACTATATAACTATTTTACAACTATTTTATAGCTACTTAACTTTTTACAGCTATTTTACAACTAATAATACAACTATTAATTTATTTTAAACTTTTCAAGCTAATTTCTAAATTCTAGTGGTCAGGGTGAAAACTATTTATAATTGAAATGATAACCCAAATGGAAATGGAGGCAATTGTGAATAAGTGAATAGAATCAAAATGAAGGTAAATAGAAAGAAAATTGATTTAGCTAATAATCAATGAAGATAAAGACATAGGATGTACGCATGTTATTATATTCGCATAACGATTTGATCCAGTTTCGAACATAGAATTTCGAGATAGTATATCAATCCGAGTTGGGATTTTTCACTCGATTTTCGACGGCGAACCCTGGATATGGATTTTTGATAGGTTCTGGAAATTCTCTATCATAGTTATGACTATGCAAGGATATTGATGGTTTTTGATCAAGAAACCGGATCTGAGTCCGCACTAGGAAGTCGGGTGGACGATGCTAGTTCGGAAGTGAAATTGTGTGATTGTGTGAGCGATCAGATTTGATATTGCGTACGGATGATATATGTACATCGTACGTGCTTAAGTGAAATAGATATTTTGAAAAGAATGAATTTTGAAAAGAAAAGAATATTTTGAAAAATATATGACGAATAAAAGTGGAAATTGGATATTTCTATGATTAAAATTCACTTTATGAAAAGTAAGTAATATGGTAAACAACTTTATAAGAGTAATCAAACTTGAATATTTGATTTGACAAAAAATAAAGTTAAATATATTTTTGTTATATATGATAAACTCCCCTCGTTGAATCTATAACCCGATGAAAGGATTTTTGAAAATATTTGAAGTATAAAAAGGAAATTTATATAAGTGTGAAGTGATCCAAAGAGTTTTCAAGATTATATATATGGTTATGTATACAAATGATTTTATGAGAATGATTTTGGAAAAAAGGTTTGGAAACCCACTGATTTTGAAAGGTTTTTTACTTTTGGGAAAAATCAATTTTGGGAAATTAGAAAGCCAAGTTTGAGAATTATCGATTTTAACATATCGATTTTGTGTAAAGGAGATTTATATGTGATACATATAAAGAGTATGATTTGAAAGATACTATTTGTGTATAGTATAAAATTATTCGAGAATGGCTGTGGGGAAAAAGGCGAAATGAACTTCTTAGCAGATCCACGGGGTGGTTCTGCCTTAAGCCCTAAGGGGGGTTCTAAATTTGATCCTGGGAGGAAGTCCGGACAAACTGAAGTTCCTGAGGATTGTGTGTGGGTAGCGAAAGTCGAGGTCGCTGATGCATATAGAGACATTTGGGCTATGTTGTGATGACAGTGTAACTCGGTGTCGCTGCAATCTACTGCGGACCATAGCGGAAATCGTGTGGCAGTGAGTGCCAACGGTCTACGTTTGTTTTTGCTGGGGGGTCGACGTAACATCGGTAGACTGCGATCTATGAAGACATAGCGAAATTCGTGGGGCAGTGAGTACCTACAGGCTACATTGGTACTCGACCGATGTAGTCTGCGATCTATGTAGGAGTGGTGAAGTTTCATTTGGCAGCGAAATTCGAGGGCGCTGATGCCTAAAGTTACATGGGTTTTTGCCGTGATGGCGACGTAACCTCGATTGTAGCTGCGATCTGTGGTGGGTTTCATGGTGTAATCGAGGGGCGCGGAGTGCCTACACTTTTCTATGGATTTTGCCGGGAGGCAACGTAACAATCGGGTTAACTTCGACCATGGAGGGGGTGATGATTTCTAGAGCACCTCACCAAAAATGTTTTCTATAAAAAATTTTTTAAAAAAGAAATGCTTTCTATATTTTCACCAAAATATTTTGCAAGTATTTTCACTGGGTGTTGAAAAGGGGTTTACCACGTACTTACAGAATTTCAGTCCTACTCCTGATCAACGTATGACCGAATTTCTGTGAGAACAAGGATGGACTTGTTGAGACATCGAGTTATAAAAAGTATTTTTATAAAACTATTTTGGTAATATTATATAGATTTTATAGTGTTTTAAAATTTTTAAATAAAAATGGTTTATTGTTAAAAATGATCAAAGAGTGACTTAACTGATAATAAGCATTTTAATAAATTCTGGTTTCATTCCTTTTCGAGGACAAAAAGCTTTAAAGAGGGAAGGAATGTGATAATCTGAATTTTTGGACATCTGTTAATTGATAATTAATTGGACTGAATTAGTAGAAATACCGATTTATAAATTGAACAAATAGATGAACACATATATCTGAATATAAATGTTAGTTTTGATAATCTTCTTTTATAATCATTTAAAATGTGCCAGAACTTTTTTTTTCAAAACAAATAAGATAGATATTTGTGTGTGTAAATATATATAAGTAGATTGTAAAGAGAATTTTGGATTGTAATTCAAAAGTAAAAATCTTAAAATTAAATTGGATTTAAAAACTCTACATTTTAATACTGGTATATATATATGGTCATTAAATAGTATATAATTAGGTTTTATGTATTATTGTCTTTAAGTTATATAAATTTAAGTAAAAGGAAAATGTATAAGTAAAAATAATAAACATAAATAAATATATATATGCCATGAGAAGTAGAATAAATGAGAGTTATAGTTGAATATAATTATGCTCAAAAGATATTTAAAGTTAAGATTCTGTATTTTCAGAAACATAAGAGATTATTAAAAATATATGTAGGTAAGTATATATTGTTTTCTTCGAATTATATACATATAAATAAAAAGAAAGTGTAAAAAATAAAATTTAAAGATATATGATATAAACATAAATTAATAAAAATAATACATAAAAACATAAGAAACATTAAATAAAGGGTTAAAACATTTGTAAGCTTTGTGTTCATGCATTTTAAAATTTGTAACGTAGGATATCACGCAAATTACATGTAGCAATGGTTTCTTTAATTTGAAATATAAATTAAGGTTAGAAAGAAGGCTGATGACAGCTCCACTTTTCACATATTCATGTCTCTTTTCTAATTTCTTTCCTTCATTTTCTAAAATAAAAATCAAATGACAAATCAAAATCTGCTTCATATTTTAACCTGAGCAAACATAGTAGATCCAAGATCAACATAAAACAAGAGAATTCAGTTCAAACATTAAGTAGCAGATTAACTCAACATAGATCGGGAACAGATTTCAAATTTCAAAAGCCTGATCCCTGTGTTTCAGAACAGTGAGTAAACCTTTTATAATTTTTTTTTAATCTGTTGTCTTGATGCAAGTGATAAGTATTTGAAATGATAGATATGGTTGCATGGATGAATTAAAGTATCTGCATATATATGTGTGTGTGTGTGTGTATGTGTGTAAAGTTTAGGTGCATGTCTGTATATATGTTTATACATATCTCTATTGTGTTTCAGGCTCAAGAATAATTTGTAAAATTCATACCTGATTTTATAATCAATTTTATGTTATGATCCTTAAAGGAAATCTATTAGTAATAACTAAAATTGATTTTTTAAAATATTTTTAAGTTTAAATAACAAGTAAGTTTACAGGAATCGAGAAATCACAGTGAAATTTATTTCAAGTCAGAGAATCAAGTTTTTATAATTCTTGGTTTTGATTGCATGTCTGGATTCGAGCTTGTAAATCATGATTTTTGATAATAGTTTCATGATTTTTAATGTTGTGATGGTCGAGATTTTGACAGTTGATCGATATTAAAGGTTTCGTCAATTTTCATCAATCGGCGAGGTGTTAATCATCTTGATCGACGCTGAAGGAGGCTAGAGTCTTGATATCATCGGGAAAATGGAGGATGGATTTTTAGATGGTCAAGGCGGCGGTCAGTGGCGTATTAGGGTTTTATCGACCTATTTGGTTAGCGTTAATTCTCGAGCTCGTACGACGTCAAGGGTACACCGGATGCGATCAGACAGGGAGGGATCAGAGCATTGTGCAGTGATATAGCTTCAGTTGTGAACGGCGAGTGTTTTGGTGAACGTAGGTGGTGGCACTGGGTTGTCCTGGGTGCTCGAGTCATATGAGTGGGACGTCGGCGGCATGTTGATGATCGGAACGTTGGCCGAAGAGGTCTGGGCATGGCATGCACGTGCATGAGTATCGATGTATCTGATAACTGTGGCTGTGTGTTCGAGCGTGGGAAAGAATGTTTCTTTCACAGATCAGTCTCGAAGTCGGGTGTGTGTTGTCTCGGAGGAAGTAAGAACGCGAGTTAACTCGGGGATAGGCTCATGGATTTTTGCTTAGGCCTGGGTATTTTGTTAAGTGTACTAACCAGGTTTTAAAAGTAAATAAAAAGTGAATTTAATTAACAAATTTTTTTAAAGCATAAGCTAGTAAATAAGTTCAAAGCTAATAGTAAACAAAGTTTTCAAAGTAAAGTTTTAGCAAGTTTCAGGTGAAGTTTCAAAGATTAAAATGTTAAGGTTTAATGTTTAAAATTGTTTTGTTTAAAGGTACTTATATATTAGGTTAATTGTGTAGTTAAATCCTAAATGTTTATCAAATTAAAGTAAAATGATGTAATTAAGAAGTGATTAAGATAAGGTATTAAACTTTAATTAATCAAAGAATTCTCAAATGATTTTGTATGTTAATTTCTAGCATTTATTTCAATAAGATTTAAATAATGTAACTAAGTGATTAATTAGGTAATTAATTAAGGTCTTGGTATCTAAAGTATAATTTCTTAATGTAATTAATAAAAGGATTAATTACTTAATGTAATTAATTAATGGATTAAATAATTAATGTAATTAATTATACTATAATTAATTAATATGAATAATTAAAGGATGATTAATTAATTTCATTAATAATGAATGAATTGTAATTAATTAATATTAAGTAAGCAGGATTTAAAAGTAATTAGTAATTAATTTAATTTATTTGGAGATTAAATTAAATTAACCAGGAATTGTATGACTATTAATCTTACTTATGAACGATGAACCTAAATTTGATGCCTTGATTTGGTTGATATCTCTGTGTAATTTGTGATGTGCTGCGATATGAGATGGCTGGATAGATCTGTTAATAAATGTGAATCATTTATTTAATTAGATATCTATGATAGATTTCTGTGTGTGTATGTTATTATGAATTTAATTAAACTGTTTACATAAACAACTTGGCTTAAAGATGACTTTGGATTCGAAGAGACCGAGGTCGGGTATCAACAAATACCCGAAACCACTTCGATTATTAATCTACAATAATTCTTTATAGATTTGATTTGTAAAATCAAACAGGCTGGAATGGAATAAATTAAGTAAACCGGACCATCTAAACTGAGTGATGATACTTAGGTAAAATTTTGTGAAATAAGTATTGATCATTAGCAAGTTAAAGAACTCGTAGTGAGGTACGAGTTACCCTAGTTTTAGATGAAGTTTTATAACTTAGTATTTCAAGTTATATGGGTTTAATCACGTTGGTTCCCATCCTGACTCGGGTGTTACTTTAATGTAATGCTCGGGTCAGACCGAGTATTACAGATTTTTAGGTTAGGACGCTCTGGGGCTCAGGAGGCGACCTGGACGGCAGGAATGTATGGAGCTTATTCCGCCGTGTGTTGTAGTTATATCGTTTGTACTGGTAGTAGTCTGGGACAAGTTGTTACAACTGTCCAATTTATTTGTGAATGGTTGTACTCTGATGTATTGTATGTAAGTTGACAGATACAACTTTTCTTGTATAAATGCTATTATTTGATATTATGTTTTAATCCGCTGCGAACGTGAGATTGTGTTTTCTATTTCTTCATTTACCTCTTTTCTTCTTTACCCTAACAATCTGGAAATTTCGGCACTCGATTGCTTGGCATTTCTACAGTAAACGTATTGATGTCGAATTTTCGAAATCGAAAATTTCGGGTTGTTATGGTATGTGTCACATAAGCTAGTAGTTTGTTACCATTTGGAGGCATGTGTAGGGTCATGACCAACGCATAGCGTAGTCGTGCAGCGTGTTGACGACATGGGATGGATACGAGTCAGAATGTCCATCGAGGTAACCAAGATTGTAGGAGCCGTGTTGGCGGAATACGTGTTCCATGTTCGCTAATCACGTCTGTAGTCTAATAGAGCAGGTGTGTCCGTCTGTCTCCCGTCTAGTTTTGGTGCATGTGATAATGACATATGCTTAATATATATATATATATATATATATATGACAGTGTGTTATGATTATACAGTGACTATGTCTAGAGTATGATCAATCTTTGTATCCTTCTTTGGCATATGTCGCATATTAATCTTTTTCAAGCGTGTTTCACCAAATATTTTCTTTTCATTGGCATGTGCAGCCAATTACTATTTATTTCATGGATTTCCTTTTATATCTCATCGGCGTCTACCGCCAGCTACTATTCAATTATATGCATTTCTTATTTATATTTTATGTTACCTATTTATCTTTCTTAGGCGTGTGTCATTGGTTATTCTTTATAGGTGTGTGTCGCCAATTATATCCATCATAGCATGTGTCACCATTTTTGGAAATTTTTTATGAACAATTATTTATATTGACGTGGAGGATATTTTAATTAATGAGACTGAGTGATGTATTTGGGCAAGCTACAGGTTCGCCTAATTATAAATGATGATATCTCTTTATCAATGATTTCAAGATTTAGATGGTAATTTCTAGATATGGATGATTCTCTCATTTGATGTTGTTACACGATTCTGATTTGATGAGTTTTTATATGAGCGATGATAGTTTTATACTGGGTTTTATGGAGTTCTACGGATATGATAATTGGGATTGTTGAGATGACATTATTATATTTATTTATATCTTGTATACACAGAGTTCCATATGGTTATTAACATTGGATTTGGATATAGTCTTACCCGTTTATTATTCATATAATACTCGGATCAGTCCGAGACATTCTACATAGAGGGACAATGAGGACATCTTGAGTTCATTGGGTATAGTGGAGGCTAGTTATGCTATTTAATTGCATGTTATTATATATGACGTAATCCATGTATGTATATTCTTGTGATGTATTCTTGACATGCATTGTATATTGCATATACATATTATCGCTGTGATTGACTCTATGAATCTGACAGTTACTATGTACTATGTATGTTCCATCCTAGAGGCACACATATTTGTTGTTTTGTGCCGATATAGTGTACGTACATGTGAGAATCTTATATAATGTTTTAATACATACTGGTGTATTTAAGATAATTTATTTTTTATATTGTTTTAAAGATTAATTACTTATATTTAATATCGTTTTAAAGTTAGTTATTTACACTAATGTTGTTGCAAGGTTACTTATAAATATTTTAATATTTTAAAAAGATTAATTATTTAAATAATTAATCTGGTTTGAAATTAATAATAATGATTTATTAATACCATTTTAGAAATTAATTATTATTATTTATAATAAGGTCGAAAATTAATTATTAGTGTTTTATTAATAATGTCTTTGAAATTATTAATTATTATTTTAAGATATTTTAAGGTTAATAATAATTATTTATTTATAATGTTGTTATTAATAATGTTTGCTATATATTAATGTTTAAAAGTAAATGATTATATTAATTTATAAATATTTTCGAGACATGTAAATAAAGTTTTATAACGGACTTGGGTTTATAAGGAGTGCTTTACAAAATGGTTTAAATGTTTAACGGAAGATTATTTATAAGGTAGGAAAGTTTTATAAATGGATAGATATTTATAAATGAATCTTAGAAAGGGGTTATAAATTTATAAAAAGAGTTTTATAAATGGGTTTATGTATTTATAAAGAGGTCCTAAATGATGTTAGAAAAGGATAAAAGAGTTTTATAAATGTTTCCATAGATTTATAAGATAGTTTATAAATGGTTTTAGAAATTATAATGGAGTTTATAAATGATTTTAGAAATGTATAAAAAAGAAATCTTCTCTAGTGTTTGGTGAACATACTTATAACATTAAGATAAGTATATGGATATTTTTCCAAGTATTGAAAAATAGGGATTTGTGGATATATATATATATATATATATATATATCCCTTTAAAAGTATTTTGATACAAATATCTACAAAGTGAATTAAATTGATAAAAAGATTAATTAAGAAGGCTAATAATTGCTCATGTGCTTACCCAATGTTGTTTTTCCATTTTTGAATGAAATCCCTGATTTTTGTGTGTGTTTGTTGATAGTTAAATAACCGACTATCTAACATGGACCCAAAACATAACTTTGGAAATATTTAGGAGAAACACCTGAGTTATATGGCACAACCATCTTCGATGATGCTATACTGTGCGTATAAATCTAATTTTGTTCTCCAATGACAAATGATAAGGAAATCCATCCACTGATGGCTAGGAGATGATCTCCACTCTTATCTTTCACTATTTATTTCCTAAAGATCCGGGTTGAGTATACCGAAAATTATCGAAAGTTATTTCTAAGAGACCAGGATCAGATATGTTATCCGAAAACCATTTTGATCCAACCCAAGCATTTCGAAGTGAAGGCATCTTGAAGATGATGGAATCGAAGACGGAGCTCTCAAGCATTTCATTCAGTCCCAGAATGAACTTATATGGATGAATGTTGGCATTTCATTGTTGCCTGGAGGACAATGTTAGCATTTCAAGTGGAAAGTGCTATATAAAAGGTAAAATGTAGCCTCAAGCCTCATCAACAGGGTTTGTCTAAAATAGGAAAGATGCAGCAGGGATAAGTGGGTTTCTCCCAAGTTGGGTATGATTATTCTTATTTATAGTCAATATTTTCTCTCATTTGTATGCTTTGGGGCCCATTAACAAAGGGATGATCATATTCGGTGCTACTCATCAAGCGGTAGGCCAGTCCTGTGTTGGCAGGGGAGCCTAGCGAGGTCCTCAGAGTTATTTTATGTAACAACCCGCATATTTATCGAGTTTGTATTTAAATATTTTATTTAAATATTGACTCGTTAATCGGATTTTGGTCCGAAAAGCTACTTTTTGCAAACGGTCAAATTAGGACTCAAGACCACTTCCATTGAGTTCGAAATGTCGTTTACAACTTTTTAAGTATAAACGTCGATAGGTTTGGAGTTATAGCAATTTCACTAACTTTTCCCGCTTTGGACTTTGGGTTAGTTTAGCCTATTAAGCCCAAGTTCCAACCCTCTTCTCCTCACTCTTCATAAATTTCCTAACTAACTCAAGCTTAGGCATTAATGGTGAAAAGAATGGGAAATTAAAACTCCAAGCTCAAATTCAATTGCAAATCCAACATTCAACTCCAAATTCAAGTAGAAGATATTGGATTCAAGCTTTGGATTGCTTCTCCTTGCTTTCAAGCTTCATCTTCATAAACTTTAGTGCAAAGGTGAGATTTTTATCGCACAAATCTAGTCTATATCAATATTGGACTGTTGGGAATGAATCCCTATCGTGTTTGCTTGTATATTTGCATTTGGTTTGGATTGGGTTGGCGAAAAACTCCGATTTTTAGCGTTTTGGTGGATTTTCTGCTCCTAGGTCGTTCTGGCCTTATTAGCTCGTATCGGAGTTAGGTCGTAGGTCGCATGGGCCTTAGGTCGTGGGTCGCGAGTTTGCACTTAGTCGTTTTGGCCATTTTTTAGCTCGTTCGGAGTTAGATCGTGTAGGCCTTAGGTCGTAGGTCGCATGTGAGTTAACCCCTAGGTCGTTCTGGCCACTTTTCGTGTGTTTGGGTTTAGGTCGTTGGACCTTTAGGTCGTTGGACCTTTAGGTCGTTGACCCCCTTGAGTCGTTAACTAGTTAAGTCGCTCGCTACTTGACTCCATTAGGTCGCTCGTCACTGGATGCAGTTAGGTCGCTCGACTCCCTTACCCACTAGGTCGCGTACTTAGTTAGGTCGCGTGACCCCATAACTGTTAGGTCGTTAGACCGTTAACCCTATAGGTCGCTTGGCCTATTTGTTTAGGTCGTAGGTCGTTGGACCTTACCTCGATAGGTCGTTCCCACTTTTGGACGTGTGCACTCTAGGTCGCTAGGCCGCCTCTCTTTAGGTCGCGTGACCCAATACAGTTAGGACGTTTGACCTTATGTTCTTTTAGGTCGCGTCTCCTTTAGGTCGCGCCTCTTTTAGGTCGCGTCTCCTTTAGGCCATGCCTCTTTTAGGTCGTTCGAATGCTAGGTCGCTCGGCCCTTATCCCCTTAGGTCGCTCGACCTCGTTTATGACCATAGGTCGCTCACCCCCTCTTCGTTAAGTCGCGAGTCATCGTTAGGTCGCGAACACCTTTAGGTCGCTCGACCCTATCCCTTTAGGTCGTTAGACCTCATTTTGTCTTCGCTAGGTCGTACCGTTTTGGTCGGGGCGCTGCCCCCTGGACCCCCGCGACCTGACCGGGCAGGTCGAACCCCGTAAGCGGTGGCGTTGCCCCCGCACCCCCACCTTGGGGGGTTGCCACCCCCCTGGACCCCCCCTCCGTAGGGGATCTTATCTGGAAAACATTGAGCTGATTTCCTTGGATTTTATTCACATCTCCGTATGCGATTTTTTGTGACTGATTGTTTCTACAATTGCTTCTGTGTTTTGTCACTTCATAATATAAAGGTTTCAATACTAGTAGTAAATATCAAAACTCTTTTAACAAACAATTTCAACTCTATTTTTAATAACAAAGCTCTTTTCTTAAACCGTTTTCCAATCTATTAGTATATACAAGCCTTTACCTCACTCGGATGAGAAATCTAATTAAACGACTTAGTAAAACAAGTGGTATGAAACGCTTGCGTTCACTTTGTCGGTTAATTCTTGGACTTGTTCGATTGAACCTCTTGTGACAATTTTATTAGTGAAGATTTACAGTTTGTTCGTAAATATTTAAGTTAAGCAAGTGGTTATGGGACATGAAGCTAAACTTCTATATTTACTAGCTTAGTGTAATTGACACTTCTCGTTGATCTTGATGATCGCTTTATGAATTAGACTAGCAATTGTGCGATGTCTCTTTCATTGCAAGGTTAGACTAGACACCACTTGTGTGATTCCATTCACACATACCTTTCTACTTTTTGGTTAGTCTTGACCTCAATCTGTGTGATTCCATTCACACATGCGGGGTAGCTCCCCTTGGTCTTCGGACCGTCATGTGATAGGCCTCTTTCCCTTTTTATGATTTCTGGATTTCTCGTGTTAATTTCTGGAATTTATGTCATTGACTTGTTATGAGTACAAGTTTAGGGTATGATGCCCTCTTTGGATCTTTGAGAAGATTCTTGTGATATTGATTTATCTCTTATCGATTGATCTTCTGTTGATCATCATTTGCATACTTATAGTAGTATGTCAGTATGGATATTTTATGTTTATGCCATATCTTTTATTTTATATCATGTCATCTGATATTTATAGCTAGACTGATCCGTTTATTATTTTCTCAAATAATACTCGGGTCAGACCGAGATGTTACAGGTGCTTCTGCTTGACTTCTTCCCAGGGATTCATCACTCTGACTTTTGGCTAACTGTTTAGATTAGCAGTTTTTGTTGTATACACTTGAGATATAGACTCATAGTTGTATTCTTTTGTATAGCACGTGTTGCTATTCTTTTGTATTATCGTGGATCTTACTGACCACTACTCTGATGTACACTTTCATGTGTTAGTTATATATTCATATCTTCTTCCGCCTTTGTGATATGGATATCTGTGACTGATTTGTGATATGATTATTTCTATGTTTGTTTCCGAAGATTATTTATAGCCACCGTGTGATAAGCAATTACATGGATGGTCGCTCCTCAACAGCCTTATTCTCCGCGCTAGTTGACAGCACTACCCCGGAGTGTTCTTGGCTAGCGTGGGTATAGAGGTGGGGCGTCACATTTTATGTAGAGATGCACTATGTTGGACAGTTGTAACGACCCGTTAAATTAATAATATTAAATGAGTTAAATTAATATAATTTCTAACCTGATTTAGAAAAAAAAAGGCTTTAAAATTTATTTGAGAAAATGTAGTAATTTGTTATAGTAATTGGAATTTAATGTAACAATTTAATTTTATGACAATAGTTTTGGATAATGTAATTGTCACACTTTGTTAAAAGTTAATGTTAAGAAACCAATAAATGTTGAATTAGTGCATATTAATAAAATATTTACTAGAATGGGATTCATTTAATATTAAAATAAATAGTAGGATTGTTTCATTTGGTGACCGTTGAATAAACCAATGCAATAAGTGTAGATAATTTTTTTTTATGAATATTGTTCGATAATGAATGTACTTAAAAATGGTAATAAACTTAATATAAGGAAACAAAGGCAAATTGTGTATTAATTAATGAATTCATGAATCAGTGTATGGACTTAGTGTAACTATACGTAAATGTACGCAATAAGGTTGTGAAATACCAATGATTTGGATTTCCAATTTATATTAAACATAATGTTGGTAGAAATTGGAATTCACTGTTGTGTGAAATATATGAGAAATCAGGTCAAATGTAAATTATACCGTAGATGATATACTCTTTTAAACAGTAGGATTTTTAAATAAATAAACGTTTCACTTAGGTTTCAATTGGATAACTTATGTAGTTTAATGGAGAATCAATTGCAATTAATTGCCATAAATTAGTGATGATAGGGTAGTTTGATTTGGCCTTTAAGAAGCAAAGAAAAAGAAAGCCAAGATTTATGAATTCATTTGCAATGTGAAATGCAAATCTTGTGGATTGTTTTTTTTACAAATGGAATTAATATTTAACCATTACGTTAGTGGAGTCTGATAAGTTAAGGTAGATAATCAATGGTAATTTACCTAATTCAAAGGATATATTAATATAAATATGGGTAAAATGAGGTTAGACCAAGGATATAATATTAATTGATTTTTAAGGCTTAATTAATACGTGAAATAGACAAGATTCTACATTCAAACACGTATACAAAGCTAAGTTGTAAATAGAAGTACCAATGTAATATAATGTAAATAGATGGGAATCAACATTTATTTATTTATTTAATGGAATTTAATTTCTATAGTATGATAATCGCAATTAAATGAAATTGAAATAGCTAATTTATACGTTAGTTGAAATTTAGCTGGAATATGAGGATTTTTAATGAAATAGTGAAATCAAATGGAAATAAGGTTTCAATTATACATTGGAATTTATATTTACCATAAAAGGTTAATCGAAAACCAAAGGAGTTAATAAAGGAATCAAGCTTTATCTATTAATTTGGATTTAAGATATGGTTAATTGGATTTATTGCAATAATTAATTCTATAAGATGAGGTTAATACTTATTCTATTTATAATTAGACCAAATTGTTGATATAGATTTTTTTGAAAGCAGAATCTATAAATCAATTTGAGTATCATATTCAATAATTGCGCTTATTGCATAAATAAAGGGAATTTAACGTTAAATATTACGTTACTGAAATTTAAAATGAACTTTAAGAATAATATTGTGAATCATGAACCAAAGTATGTGGCATCCCTATTTGGATAAAGAATGAGTATATAAAAGTTAAAATCTAATATACGGGGTTTTGAGCATTTAATTTTATAATTCTTAAATATAGGAAAGTGTAGAAATTAACACTGCAAATTGATATACTTATAATTCTAATTCACATCCAAGCTTGTTAAATCATTTGAAATTGATTAAATTATATAAGTAATAAAATTTGGACAATTTTAGAATATAATATAAAATTTGGATTTTTGTAATTTATTTTGATTTATTTAATGAATATAAAAATAGCCTTTTTTTGTCACAGACTCGGATTTCGATGAAACCAGTTTCATCGGATCCGTATCGGTGAATTATTATAGGGTTTCAAGTTTCGTATCGATCGGACTTGTCGTTTGATCGTACGGGCGTGAAACGCCTTGAAATCAAATTTAATTAAAATCAATCTGAATCAATTTGGAAATTTTGTTTTCAGCATAACTTCTTCATACGATCAAATTTGGACGTGAAACTTTTTCCATCGCGTTCAGAATATTTTAAATTACCTATTTGGATATATAGATTTAATAAATTCGGTTCCGGAGGCATAGCGGGCTTTTTGGGCCATAGTTTGTTCCGCACGTTCATTCTACGGTCTATCTACTCTATCTCTAACCCCTCTATATAAACCTAGCTACAAGCCCTAGCCTCCACCTAATTTCTTTTCATCTGAGCGTATACCTTCTTCAAGCTCCTCTTCTTCTTCAATGGGTGCTAACCCTAGATCAAGTCAGTTAAAAAAAAAAAATCAAATTTATATAAAAAAAAAAATTCGGATCTGCAGCAGCTTCTGGTCTCGCTTCGGGTTTCAGGGGAGAAAACCCTAGAGCAACTTCGGGTCAGGAAGAAAATGACTCGGGTCGCTCTGGGTCGTTTTGGCGAAAACTCCAAGCAAGCACCGGGGAATTGAGGCGGCGCACCGAAGTCGAACCCGAAGTCGACCCAGGACCAGAATTTTTCCATTTTTCAAATTTCCATAACTTTTGCATATGAGCTCGGATTCACGCGCGGTTTGTTTTGCTGGGATCGTATCGGAATTTCTGACGTTTTGACGCTAGTTTGGATGGATTTGGAGACCGTCAAAATTTTGAGTTTAAATTGAATTTAAATTCGATTTAAATTCCAAAGATGAGTGTTTAAACCCACTCACAACTACTAGAAGCTTTTATGTTTGTTAAATTAATTTTAGAAATGAATAGCAATTTATTTATGAGTATTTGGCATGTTTATTTCACTCATATTTGTTGAATTGCATTTATTAAGTTTAACTGTTAATTTAATTTATTTATTGCGTATTAATTGATAGTTAGAATTTATTTGTTTGCCTATAAACTGCTAGTTAACAGTTATATAGATTATTACTGAATATAAACTATTAGTTTAATAGTTGTTAAATTTAATCTGAATAAAATTGCCAATTATTACCTGTTATCTATTATCAAATATAAATTGTTATTGATTGATATTGCTTGATGATTTTGATTGGATGATGGATGATGTTGATGGATGTTTATTGAATATCATAAAATTGCGAATTATCACGCATATTTCATTTCATTCGGGATTGTGGTTTGAAATGATATACAACCGCAAAATTTTATATCTTTTAAATTGCGGATTGAAATGATAAATATCTGTATCACTTGACCATAGGATAGAAAATTTTATACAGGCACCGCGGTCTATATATAACTATTTTTATGTGATTTCTATGGTTTGGATGGATACAGTTTATAATAATCTTAAATTTTATATTGTATAAATATTTTTCTTCCATATATATATACATATGAAGTTGAAAATTTTGAAATTAAAAGGTGTATAAAAATCTTTATTAAAAATGGAAGAAAATTAAGAAAATGGAGTTTAATAATTTATATCATATGTTTAAATGTTAAGTTTGGAAATTTTAAGATATGATATTTATAATTGGATTTTTCCCAAAATAAATTGAAATGAATATTCTAGTATAATTTGAATTGGGAAAAATATATATATTTTATTAATAGAAATTGAAGTCTTATTATTTATGGATTTTATATGAATATTCAAGACTAATTAATAGAACAATTGATTTGTTGAAAGCATAAAATCCGACTTTAGTTTGAAATATTGATACTCAAAATGGATATACGTATATATAAATAAATTGAAGTGGTTTTGGAACTTGAGAGAGATAATATAAATTTTGGTTTAGACTTTAATAAAGAAATGTATTTGTAAAGCCATGAGAACTAGTTTCTTTACAAAGTAACATTTAAGTTAAACCATTTAATTCATACACCGTTGAATGTCCAAACCATTCAAGTTTTTAGAAGTTATGGTTTTAAATTATGATTTTCAAAATACTATGCTTTGAAAATATTTGATTTTCAGACGATATGAAGTTAAAGCATTTTGATTTTGGAAAAGAATTATATTTGGGATAAGTGATAAAATATGGTTTTGGGTTTTGAAATGATATCGTATTCATGGTTATGAAATGGAATGTTTATTCTGATTTTTAAAGTATAACCTATTTTTAAATGACCGCGGTGTTATAATAACGATGGGTTGGCAAAGAGACCGGGATCGGATATCTGACATACTCTCTGTCGATACCGAAAACCACTTTGACTAACCGTGTACGCGGTGGAGATTCCAGAATGAAGTAGGTGGTGGCGACGTTTCCTGTAAGGTAAATACGTGGACCCGACTCCCGTGAGTTGGCATAAGGTGGCTAAAACAGGAGCGATTCTCAGGCCAATGAGGTTATTCCTCTGATCGGACCCTCCTCTTCGATATTATACTTTGATTTTGGATTGATTCAGTGGCCACGTCTATATTTTGATTTTGGGGAGTTAGTCCGAGGTGGGCGGTAACTGCGGCTACGCGTTTCCACCAGCCTGGATAGCAATTGGTATATCTACCCTGGCATTGCCTAGTTGTGCCGTGTCACCTACCATACCGTGCCTTTACTACGAGTTTCTATTTGTGTCGTACCTATGGAGTATCCTCTGGTAGCTTCCCGATCAGGAGGTATTACGGTACTGTATAGACTATTGGCATTATTTGTGTTAAGGGCTATATGGGTAACCCCTTAACGCTATTTAAATGTAAGTTTATTTTATAAATAGACACTATTATAATAGCGCAATATACTACATAGTAAATAGTTTAACGGATCCTTAGGAGATGTAAATCCCGAACATCTCTTGAGTTACTGTACTCATATTTATTTCTGTTAATTTAACTCACATAAGATCTTTTAGTCTGACTTGAGTGTTTCAGGATCGAAGATTTTAGCTTTGGAGAACGAAGACGAAGAATCCGTATTATATTATTTATAGTATTGCACCACACTCTAAATTTCCGCTGCATTGATTGTATTGGTATGTGTAACTCTGATATTCATTGTATAAGTAAAATAAATATTTTGTAAACAGTTATCATGAACTGTATATTGATTATTATATTTTATCCTTCCGCTGTGAGATTCTATTTTGTTTTATTTCTTCTCTGTTTTTCTTATTTACCCCATAACAATCCGCCCTTGCGTATGCTTTGAATTGGCACGTGTGTCGGTTTAAAGTGTGCGAAAAGGCGGGATGTTACAACGGTACCCCAGTATCCTAGTCATTGTATGGAATTCATTCTCCAATACGAGTCTTATGGTTTTAGGTGTTTACCCATTATGCTGGAATTTAATTAATATAATAATTTTGGCTATGATTAATAAGTATTTGTACCTTAGACACTAAGATAATATCATAGAATTTCATACGAAATTGTTTGGTTATTATAGGGTCAAAAACCGTCCATGTTTATATGCGGCGTGGTCTTACAAGATACTTTTGATTTCAAAGGTATTTTATAACTTAAAAATCGATTGGGTGTGTTTTCTCACACTAGTTTGCCAAACTAACTTGGGTGTTATTTTTTTATAATGCTCGGTTCTGACCGACATATCACAGATTTAGTTAGATGCTTAGGAGCTTCAGGAGAGGACTTGGATGCCCAGAGATGTATTTGCATATAAGGCTATTTTTTTCGTTGCAATTATTGTAGTATTTATCAGCAATTGTGAAGATAGGTTGTTATAACTGTCCGGGATGAAATATGTTAGTATACTCTGATTGATGTATGTATATACATTATTAAAGTTTTTTAGTACAAAGGTTTGTTGTAAATTATAGATTTTTCATTCTGTTATGGGAATCTGTATTGTTTAGTTTTCTTTATCTCTTCTTTCTACTTATCTCCTTCCTTCCTTCTTTCCTTCTAATAACCAAGCGTTCAATTGCTCAGCACGCAATACAGTGGACGTATTAGTGTCGATTTTTTAGGGTCTAAAATCTCAGCTATTACATGTAACGACCGCCTTTCTTGCACCGATATACGAGCCATTAAAGGGTTGAAGAAAAAGAAAGATCAATAGAAAAAACATGATCACGGAATCTTACCATGAATAAAGGCAACATATAAAAGATAACATAGGATATTACATAGCCATCTCAATAATATTAATACATCAGAGTCATTACATTACAACTTCAACTGGCAGTTATAAATACTTGCCCATCACAAAGTACATAGATCATACATAAATACAGTGGAAATAAAATAATAATTAGCTAACGGTGAAGCCACCTGCTCCATCTCCTTCAGTATGCTTCTGTAAGAAACTTGGATCACTTGGCTACTCATACAAATTTGAGTATCAAAGAGTTTTAGGAAAAGAAAAGAAAAATCCATGTCAATCATGGGTCTGGTGTGAGTAAAACCCAAACAACATAATTTTTACTTTAATAAAATGCTTTGAAACACAAAGGTATCTCGTAAGACAATGTCGTACATAAATATGGATGGGATTTTACCTTACGATAACTAAAACACTTTGTATAGAAATCCAGTGATATTATGATAATGTGTAGGATTTTCAAGTAAATTATTAACATAGCCGAAACTGTTAAATTAATTAAATTCCAGCATAGTAGGTATACAACTAAGACCGAAAGCTCTTATTAGGAAATGAATTCTATACAATGGCTGGGCTACCAGGGTATTTCCCATCACAACGCATCTCTAAATAAAATAACACCAAAGACCTCGCCTGGATCCCCAGCCAACATAAGACCAGCCTATCCCTTACTAGATAGTACCAAAAAATTCCACCTCTCGGTTGGGATCAGCAACCGTACCGAAGCATACATGAGTTGATAGTAGGAACTCTATATAGTGATAACCTTACCCTAATAGGAGCAACCTACTTAGCATTGCTGCATCTCTCCCGTTTTAGTCATTCTTGGTTGGTGAAGCCTGAGGCTACGTTTACCTTTATCATAGCATTGCCACTTGGAATGCTAACATTGCCTTCCAAATGTTGACACAATGCCGACATTCATCCATACCAGACCTTCAGAAGATGAATGAACTGAAGGCACTGCCTCCACTACACCCATTTTATAATCACCCTCAGGGTTAGTAGCAAATTGCCCTTGCACTTCAAAGTCTTTAGCTTGGACCTTTCCTATTACTATTTCCAATGAGAATGCTTACGTTGGTTCGATGTGGTTTTCAGATAGCAACTAATATCCAATCCCGGTCTCTCTTAACAAACATTCAATAAATCTAAGGGTCAAGTTTGTTTATAGTGGACTATTCTGCTATTAGGGTGTAAGGCTTGCATATGAACATACATTTCATATGCTTAGATTATCATGACCCGCTTATCAAATTAACCCCCTTGTATTCATCACATTTCCGATGTGCGGTATTTACGATAAGTACAAGTCGAATTACTTTCAAAAAATATGTCAACGTTTTATTATAACTACTTTAATTCATTTGGCTACATAATAGCATGGACAAGAAATCCTTTTTTTTAAAATAATTTTCTTGAACAAGAAAGTTGATTAAAAATAAATAACCGATAGATTTTTTAAAGGAACCTTAAAATAAATAAACCTTGATCAAATCATAAGTTAAAACTCAATTAACTTTAAATAATCTTAATTAAATAAAATTTAAATCATTAATAACCCTAATTTTATTTATAATTAAACTTTAATTAAATAACATTCATTTAAGAATTAAGCCCAATTTAAGTGGATAATTAACCTTTATTTAAATAATAATTAATTAAATAACTAACTCTAATTAAATAATTAATCAAATAAAATAAAATTGACTAAATAAAAATTAATTCCTTTTTTCCTTAATTAACCATTATTTAAATCTAACTTAATCAAATATAATTAACTTAGTTAATAATTTCTTAAACTCTAATTATTTAACATAATTAATTAATTAAAAATTATCCTAATTTATAAATTAAATAAATAGATTATTAAATAATTAAAAATTAACTTTTAACTTCTTTAATTATTTCAAAATGAGTTTTCAAAAACAATCCAAAGAAAAATACTTAAAACTTGAAATGGTAAAATTTTCCCAACTACGTCTATAACGACTATTGTTATGAGCATAGTTCGCTAGAATTGATTTCTGGGTGAAAAATCAACTTTATCTTTAGGTACTACATAATTGAAAACATAAACGAATTTTTTAAAAAAAAAAACTTAAAACAAAGATGATACCTCAGAAAAGAATTTTAGAAATCCAAAAAAAAGAGCATTTTTTTTCAAATCGAATCTCAAGTCCTTTGTGACCTTTTAAGGTGCTAGCTTCACAACAATTTCATCACATACACTTGGCTTTGTTTCACAAACACACTACCATTATATCATAATCAATTTGTAACGACCCGTTAAGTTCGACCATTTAAAATTGTTTGTTTAATAGGATTTTGTAATTTATTTTAGTTGAAAGAATAAAGGTGGTAGATAAGTATTAAAATGAAGGCTAGAATAAATTATATAGAAGTGACTTAGAAACCTATTTAAAGACATTTGAATAAAATTCAAATGAATTAAGTAGAGAAAGAAAGAAAAATTCTTACCTGTACATAAAATTTAATATGGGAATATTAAACCAATTTAATGCAATAAAAGATTGTGAACGATAAATTGAATAGATTAAGAAACCCTGTTATTGCAAGTCAATAAATTTGTAAACCCTAATGAACATCTCAAAATTTATAAATTTATTGAAATTTAAGACATAGCATAAGCGTAGAACTATAGGTATGATGACAAACTTTTATAAATTGTCTAATTAAGGGTCAGCAAATTTATTTGGAAATCAAACTCAATTAAGGGTAAGTAATTATGATGGATTGATGGCATAAACGTTACTAATTTTTATCATAGTAACGGAAGTGCAGATGGAAGGCAACTGTAGAAATTTAAGTACGTATTAACAATTGAAAGGGACTGTCGATTGAGTGGAGTACTTTAGGTTGTCTTACTAAATTTAGAATTTAACATAAGACAAATAGAAATAAATCAATAAACGTATAGATTTTAAGTTTATTATGATGAATTATTTTAGTGATATGACTTAGAATAAATGAAATAATTTGGGTTAATTGGTATTTAATGGAATTAAAGGTTGCAATATTCATAGGTAAGGATTTAGATGAAATAGATTGATGTATGAAAAATTTAATTTGATAAATGGCAATTAATTCCTTTAATTTGTGCAATTAATGTATGTTTAATTGATAACGATAAAAAGTTGATTTTTTTCAGTGTAACCAACGTAAAATATTATCATAGCATGATACTTGGTTTGAATAGAAGGATTTGATTTAATGTGAAAATTTTTGTTCTAAGTATTGAATAAAATTGGGAATCAAATTTTTTTTTTATGATAATAACGTTAGTATTGGTTAATAAATAGATTTCAATGCAGTAACCAAATAAATGGAATAAGATGAGTATATATTGCATAGAAATGAAATGATAAATTATTGATGTAATGGAAGATATAACCATGTCAATTATGCATATAAGGTAATAAGGTAATGAAACCGAGGTAAATTAATTAATTGAGACTTTAAGTAAAATTAACGTGTGGAATTGACCAAGGTTCAATAAAATGAGAATTTGATTGGTTATATTTATTGGTTGAGAAATGTAAATGTGTATTTGGGGAATAAATTTAGTCAGACTTAAGTATTGAATTTAATTAATTAATATATATGATAAACGATGATTAAATAAAAACCCAATACTCTATATATATGTATAATATTTGAGTGAAAATAATAATACACTTATAAATGTGGAATTAAGAGTTTACAACAACTATTTTAAGTAAAGAAATTGTTCATTCAAGTAAATTTGAAACATCGCAATAGGTGTAGATTAAGTGTTGCGTTAAATAAATTATAAAGGAATAAATTTATAGAAACGTAGGAACGGAAGAATGAACATTATAGTAACGTAAAACGTATTGTAGGATAATAATTAAGTATAGGCTTGTAAATTAGATGTATGACAATAAATTTTGTACGTAAATCTTTCTATTAGTTGATAAGTCTTATTTTGATCAATTTAAAGGAATACACTAAATTTTGTAGTTAGTACGGAATATTGATGAGTGAATGAATAAGATGAAACAAAGGTGGAATGTATTAGTTGAGGTTTTAAGTTATTTATGTGATAAGTTACCAAAATTATAATTTTATCTAAATACAGTAATTTATGCAAACAAAAGATGAACATTTTGAAATATTACCACAGTGATATATAAAAGAAACGTTAACTATGTAGTTGGAGAATAATTGATATATTTTGAGTTGGATAATAGAAATCAAGTTATTTATATAATTAGATTTAAGATGAGAGTATAAGTATATGATTAAATAATTGGGTTTTGCGAATAAAATTTATAATTCCCAAATAATAAGAAAACGCAGAGGTTAACACTGCGAAATTTATATACTTATAAATTTTAATTCACATCCAAGCTTGCTAAATTATTTGGAATTGATTGGATTATATAAGTAATGAAATTTGGCCAATATTTAAAGTTGAAAGAAAATTTGGATTTTATGATTTATTTTAATTTATTTAATAAATATTAAAAATAGCCATTTTTGTCACGGACTCGGATTTCGACGAAACTAGTTTCATCGGATCCGTAACGGTGAATTATAATAATGTTTCAAGTTTCGTTGCGATCGGACTTGTCGTTTGATCGTACGGACTCGAAACGCCTTGAAATTTACGCATTTTGAAATCAATTTGAAATTTTTATTTTTTTAGCATAACTTCTTCATACGATCGAATTTGGTCGCGAAACTTTTTCCATCGCGTTCAGAATATTTTGAAACACCTATTTGGATATATAGTTTTAACAAATTCGACTCCGGAGGCAGAACGGGCTTTTTGGGCCAACTATCGTTTAGCACGTTCGTTATCCGTACCCACCTAGCCTTCTTTTATCTGTCTATATATTTGCGATTATAAACCCTAGCCACTCCTTATTTTCATTTTTCTATACGTACATCTCCTTCTCAACTCCTCATTCCAATGGCAGAAAACCTAATTCCCAAATTCCAAAATTTTATTTCAAAAAAAAAAAAAAAAAAAAAAAAAAATTTGTGAATCTGCAGCAGCTTCTGGTCGCGCTTCGGGTTTCAGAGGAGAAAACCCTAGAGCAACTTCGGGTCAGGAAGAAAATGACTCGGGTCGCTCCGGGTCGTTTTGGCGAAAACTCCAAGCAAGCATCGGGGAAATGAGGCGGCGCCCCGAAGTCGAACCCGAAGTTGACCCAGGACCAGAATTTTTCATTTTTCAAATTTTCATAACTTTTGCATACGAGCTCGGATTCACGCGCGGTTTGTTTTGCTGGGATCGTATCGGAATTTCTGACGTTTTGGCACTGGTTTGGATGAATTTGGAGACTGTCCAATTTTTGGGTTTAAATTGGATTTGAATTCAATTTAAATTCAAAAGGTGAGTGTTTTAACCCACTCACAACTACTAGAAGCTTTTATGTTTGTTAAATAAATTTTAGAAATGAATAGAAATTTATTTATGAGCTTTTGGCATGTTATTTCATTCATATCTGTTGAATTGCATTTTATTGAATGTAACTGTTAATTTAATTGATTTATTGCGTGTTAATTGGCTGTTAGAAATTTTTGGTTGCATATGAACTGCTAGTTAACAGTTATGTCAATTATCACTGAATATAAATTGTTAGATTAATAGTTGAAAAATTTAATTTGAATAAACTGCCAGTTATCACCTGTTATATATGATCATATATATAATTGTTATTGATTGATATTGCTTGATGTTTGTGATTGGATGATGGATGTGTTATTGAAGGGATGTTTTATTTGATATCATTAAACTGCAAGTTAGTATGCATTTTTCATTTCATTCGGGATTGCGGTTTGAAATGATATACAACCGCAGTTTTATTTTTTAAATTGCGGATTGAAATGATAAATATCCGTATCACTTGACCATAGGATAGAAAACTATATACAGACACCGTGGTCTATATATAACTATTTTTAATGTGATTTCTATGGTTTGGATGGAATACGGTTTATAAAAATCTTAAATTTTATACTGAATAAATGTTTTCTTCCATAGTTATATGCATATGAAGTTGAAATTTTGAAATTAAAAGGTGAATAAATTTCTTTATTAAAAATGGAAGAAAATTAAGAAAATGGAGTTTGATGATTATATCCTATGTTTAAATATTAAGTTGGAAATTTTAAAGATATGATATTTATAATTGGATTTTTTTTCCCAAAATATTTTGAAATGAATATTCTAGTAAAAATTGAATTTGGAAATACATATATATATATATATATATATATATATTACTAGAAATTGAAGTCTTATTAATTATGGATTTTATGTGAATGGTCAAGATTAATTAATAGAATATTGATTTTTGAAAGGATAAAAATCCAACTTTAGTTGAAATATTAATGCTCCAAAATGGATATAAATATATATAAAATTGAAATGGTTTTGCGACTTGAAGTAATATTTTGGATTTTGGTTTAACTTTAAAAGAAGAAATATTTGGAAAGCCATGTAATTTATTTCTTTATAAAGCAACAGTAAAGTTAAACTTTTTTTTTATTCGCATACCGTTGAATATCCAAACCATTTAGTTTTGAAAATAATGGTTTTAAAATGCTATGGATTTTCGAAGAATTATGTTGAAAGTTACAAACAGAATATTGGTTACATGGGATATTAAATAATAAAAAGTGACATAATTTTTTGGAAAGGAATAATTTTATTTGGGATAAACGATATCATATTGTTTTGGGTTTTAAAAGAAGAAATGATATCGTAATATTACGGTTTGAAATGGATTATATTCTGGTTTTAAAAGTATAAACTATTTTTAAATGACCGCGGTGTTATAATAACGATTGGTTGGCAAAGAGACCGGGATCGGATATGGACATACTCTTTGTCGATACCGAAAACCACTTTGACTAACCGTGTACGCGGTGGAGATTCCAGAATGAAGTAGGTGGTGGCGACGTTTCCTGTAAGGTAAATACGTGGACCCAACTCCCGTGAGTTGGCATAAGGTGGCTAAAACAGGAGCGATTCTCAGGCCAATGAGGTCATTCCTCTGATCGGACGCTCCTCTTCGATATTATAATTTGACTTGGATTTGATTCAGTGGCCACTTCTATATTTTGATTTTGGGGAGTTAGTCCGAGGTGGGCGGTAACTGCGGCTACGCGTTTCCACCAGCCTGGATAGCAATTGGTATATCTACCCTGGCATCGCCTAGTTGTGCCGTGTCACCTACCATATCGCGCCTTGTACGAGTTTGGTTTTCTCCCGTAGCCCGTGTGGTATCCTCTAGTGGCTTCCCGATCAGGAGGGGCTATGATATTGGACGGACTACTGGGACTATTACGTGTTAAGGTGGAAAATGTAAAGCCTTAACGCTATTTAAAAGTAAGTTTATTTTATAAATAGACACTATTATAATAGCGCAATATACTACATAGTAAATAGTTTAACGGATCCTTAGGAGATGTAAATCCCGAACATCTCTTGAGTTACTGTACTCATATTTATATTCTGTTTATTTAACTCACATAAGATATTCTAGTCTGACTCGGGTGTTTTTGTCTATTCAAATTCGCTCGGGTCAGTCCGAGCATTTCAGGATAACAGATTTTAGCTTTGGAGGACGAAGACGAAGAATAAGTATTATGTTATATATAGTATTACACCACACTCTTTCTATTCCGCTGCATTGCTTGTATTGGTATGTGTAACTCTGATATTTATTGTAAAAGAAGAATCAAGCTTTTGTAAACTGTTTATGAACTGTATATTTGTTATTATATTTTATCCTTCCGCTGTGAGATTCTGTTTTTGTTTTATTTCTTCTCTGTTTTTCTTATTTACCCCATAACAATCCGCCCTTGCGTATGCTTTGAATTGGCACGTGTGTCGGTTTAAAGTGTGCAAAAAGGCGGGATGTTACAGTTGGTATCATAGCTTTGGTTTAGCGATAAACCTTGGCTTTGTGGGGTTTGACTCTTTGTTAATAGGGTAGAAATATCCTATGGGAGTCGCTGAGTGTATATATAAGAGAGAGCGTACTTGTTAGTATTAATAAAAAGATTTTAATATTGTGTTAATCTGTTCCGCTTTGTATTTATAAATTCTGGTTGATGCATGGGACGCTATGTCATCAATAGGGATTTCTAAACACTTAATAGGACAGACCGACATAATATTTGTTTTTAATATAGGTGAATGAAATAATTTGCCTATTATATTTCTATATATAAAAATAGTTTTATAAAGATATATATATATTTGGTTGCTATAGATTGGATGTTAGGCAATAAAAATATTTATAATAACTGAAGCTAAGTGAAATTATAATAAACCAAATTTGGAGATTTAGAACTTAAGTCCGGGATTTTTGAAAATTTGCTTTCAAAGAATTTGTGAAATTTATTGATTTGGTTTATAAGTATTTTCTTATATAAATATTTCGTATAAATTGGAAGAATTGTTTTAAAGAAGATTTTGGAAAAGAATTAAATTCTGTACTTTCCTCTCTGTCGCTGGAAAATAAATTCGGTGATGACGGCCGCATCATCGACTTTCATTTTCGAGTTTCGAAGGGGAAAGGCCACTGTAGTAAATTCTACTGCAGATTTATTTTTGAAATTTTCTAAAAATTTTCTTTTATTGTTCTAAATATAATTAGAGATATAAAAGTTGTAAGAACTTATTTATCTATTATTTTGAAATAGATTAAAATTTGACCCGGTATTTAATTCTAAATTTTTCCGTTAATTAATTGTTTAAACTTTGTTAGTGAAATATTAAGTAAGAAAGTTAATGCTAGGGATAAGGGAAGTAAAAGTTTTTAACTGATAAATAATGGAAAAGATTTATTGAAGAATGAATGAATTGAAACCTCTAATTGAAATAAGAGAATAACTGCAAAGCTATAAAGAGGAATTTGCATACATATGAGACAAAGGGTAATATGAATAAACATTAAATTTAATTAAAAGAATGGAGATTAAACTTGTATAAGTTCAATTGCAATTTCCTTAACATAAATAACTTACCCAAATATAAAAGTTGAAGTGTTAAATGAGAAACTGGAATTGAATATTTTACAAGTAGGAATTTAGGAAAAATGAAGTATTCAATAAATTACTGTTATAATAAGAATTTATTGGTATAAACTTAAGTGATAATTGAAATTTTACCCAAATTAAAGGTGAGTATTATTAATAGGTGATTTTAACTTAAGTAAATAAAATGAAATTCTTTAATAAATAAAGATTGATGTGTACGGTTATAAACTTAAGTATGTTTTAAAATGCTACTAGTAATATAATAAAAAGTAGGTAATATAAATAAATGTCTGTAAACCCTAGATAATGAATTAATAAGATCCTTTATTTATAAAAATGGAGGTTTTAAGGTTAATAATTTAAGTGTAAGTAGAGGGTTACTGTAATTAAATATAATAAAACGTAAACATTAAATAAAGGAATGAAATTAAGGGTAAGTTGAAATTGTAATTTATAAAACGAATATATATTTATTGAACCATTAATAAATAAAAAGGAATTGAGAAGAAACTTGTAAATTTTCACTTGCATTCTTAAACATACATAACTTACCATATAATAAAAGTTGCAATGTTAGTAAGAAAATGTAAGGGGAAATCTTACAAGTGAAGCTTGAGGTAATTAAGGTATTCAATAAATTTGCTGTTATAAATGAGAATTAATTGTATAAACTTAAGTTAAATTGGAAATTTTACTATATAAGAAAGGGTAAGTAGTATAAATAGATGATATAAACCTTAGTCAATAAATTGGAATACAATATAATGAATTTTGTAACAAATGGAAAATGAAAATTGTAAGAAACAAAGAAATCCCTCCATAAATGAAAGAAAGAAAATAAAACCACTGAAGCATGAAATAAATGTATAATAAGCTATTGTGGTGTTGATTTGAATTGTTTGGTTGATGTATGGTTGTTGGGTAAGGAATTTTGGAGTTGTTGGAGGAACAATAATCTATCTCTATTCCATCTAAGACTGTTGAGTAACGGATGCACTTGATAGTTATTTCTCACTCCGTAAAATTTCATAATTTGAACCCGAACAACTAACGGTTGTTGATTGAATGATTGTGGTTTGTGGTGTGTGCCGTTTGTTAAAATGTATGGTTGTTGCATTTGATTTGGATATGAATGATTGAATCTACCCAAACATTTCACTGTAATATAGATATTTAACTTTTAGATTTTATAAGTGAATACAGGGGTTGGAAGCAACTGCTACTGCTTTTGGTTCCAAAATAATAAGCGTATTGCCCGACAAATAGGTACGTTTCCGGATTACGTATAAAGCGCTATTTTATATATTTTCCCGTGTTGGGATATTTTATTTTGGATAATATATGTAATATATTTGTATATTTGGATATTATATTTTCTCCAGAGTCCCTCCGTACAAAGGAGACTCTGCCAAAAATTTTCGTAAATTTTGGACTTAGAATTTGGTTAAAGATATTTTTCCAACTTTAATAGTTCAAGTATTAAAAGACATAATGATTATAAAACAAGTGTATTTCATTAAAGGAAATTAATTTAGTAAATTATTGTTATAAGTTAATATTTGAAATTAGATATACTGTTTTATTCTTCCTTCTCCCTTCCTTTCCCTTTTCGGGGACGAAAAGTTTTGAGTGGGGGAGAGTGTAACGACCCGTTAAGTTCGACCATTTAAAATTGTTTGTTTAATAGGATTTTGTAATTTATTTTAGTTGAAAGAATAAAGGTGGTAGATAAGTATTAAAATGAAGGCTAGAATAAATTATATAGAAGTGACTTAGAAACCTATTTAAAGACATTTGAATAAAATTCAAATGAATTAAGTAGAGAAAGAAAGAAAAATTCTTACCTGTACATAAAATTTAATATGGGAATATTAAACCAATTTAATGCAATAAAAGATTGTGAACGATAAATTGAATAGATTAAGAAACCCTGTTATTGCAAGTCAATAAATTTGTAAACCCTAATGAACATCTCAAAATTTATAAATTTATTGAAATTTAAGACATAGCATAAGCGTAGAACTATAGGTATGATGACAAACTTTTATAAATTGTCTAATTAAGGGTCAGCAAATTTATTTGGAAATCAAACTCAATTAAGGGTAAGTAATTATGATGGATTGATGGCATAAACGTTACTAATTTTTATCATAGTAACGGAAGTGCAGATGGAAGGCAACTGTAGAAATTTAAGTACGTATTAACAATTGAAAGGGACTGTCGATTGAGTGGAGTACTTTAGGTTGTCTTACTAAATTTAGAATTTAACATAAGACAAATAGAAATAAATCAATAAACGTATAGATTTTAAGTTTATTATGATGAATTATTTTAGTGATATGACTTAGAATAAATGAAATAATTTGGGTTAATTGGTATTTAATGGAATTAAAGGTTGCAATATTCATAGGTAAGGATTTAGATGAAATAGATTGATGTATGAAAAATTTAATTTGATAAATGGCAATTAATTCCTTTAATTTGTGCAATTAATGTATGTTTAATTGATAACGATAAAAAGTTGATTTTTTTCAGTGTAACCAACGTAAAATATTATCATAGCATGATACTTGGTTTGAATAGAAGGATTTGATTTAATGTGAAAATTTTTGTTCTAAGTATTGAATAAAATTGGGAATCAATTTTTTTTTTTATGATAATAACGTTAGTATTGGTTAATAAATAGATTTCAATGCAGTAACCAAATAAATGGAATAAGATGAGTATATATTGCATAGAAATGAAATGATAAATTATTGATGTAATGGAAGATATAACCATGTCAATTATGCATATAAGGTAATAAGGTAATGAAACCGAGGTAAATTAATTAATTGAGACTTTAAGTAAAATTAACGTGTGGAATTGACCAAGGTTCAATAAAATGAGAATTTGATTGGTTATATTTATTGGTTGAGAAATGTAAATGTGTATTTGGGGAATAAATTTAGTCAGACTTAAGTATTGAATTTAATTAATTAATATATATGATAAACGATGATTAAATAAAAACCCAATACTCTATATATATGTATAATATTTGAGTGAAAATAATAATACACTTATAAATGTGGAATTAAGAGTTTACAACAACTATTTTAAGTAAAGAAATTGTTCATTCAAGTAAATTTGAAACATCGCAATAGGTGTAGATTAAGTGTTGCGTTAAATAAATTATAAAGGAATAAATTTATAGAAACGTAGGAACGGAAGAATGAACATTATAGTAACGTAAAACGTATTGTAGGATAATAATTAAGTATAGGCTTGTAAATTAGATGTATGACAATAAATTTTGTACGTAAATCTTTCTATTAGTTGATAAGTCTTATTTTGATCAATTTAAAGGAATACACTAAATTTTGTAGTTAGTACGGAATATTGATGAGTGAATGAATAAGATGAAACAAAGGTGGAATGTATTAGTTGAGGTTTTAAGTTATTTATGTGATAAGTTACCAAAATTATAATTTTATCTAAATACAGTAATTTATGCAAACAAAAGATGAACATTTTGAAATATTACCACAGTGATATATAAAAGAAACGTTAACTATGTAGTTGGAGAATAATTGATATATTTTGAGTTGGATAATAGAAATCAAGTTATTTATATAATTAGATTTAAGATGAGAGTATAAGTATATGATTAAATAATTGGGTTTTGCGAATAAAATTTATAATTCCCAAATAATAAGAAAACGCAGAGGTTAACACTGCGAAATTTATATACTTATAAATTTTAATTCACATCCAAGCTTGCTAAATTATTTGGAATTGATTGGATTATATAAGTAATGAAATTTGGCCAATATTTAAAGTTGAAAGAAAATTTGGATTTTATGATTTATTTTAATTTATTTAATAAATATTAAAAATAGCCATTTTTGTCACGGACTCGGATTTCGACGAAACTAGTTTCATCGGATCCGTAACGGTGAATTATAATAATGTTTCAAGTTTCGTTGCGATCGGACTTGTCGTTTGATCGTACGGACTCGAAACGCCTTGAAATTTACGCATTTTGAAATCAATTTGAAATTTTTATTTTTTTAGCATAACTTCTTCATACGATCGAATTTGGTCGCGAAACTTTTTCCATCGCGTTCAGAATATTTTGAAACACCTATTTGGATATATAGTTTTAACAAATTCGACTCCGGAGGCAGAACGGGCTTTTTGGGCCAACTATCGTTTAGCACGTTCGTTATCCGTACCCACCTAGCCTTCTTTTATCTGTCTATATATTTGCGATTATAAACCCTAGCCACTCCTTATTTTCATTTTTCTATACGTACATCTCCTTCTCAACTCCTCATTCCAATGGCAGAAAACCTAATTCCCAAATTCCAAAATTTTATTTCAAAAAAAAAAAAAAAAAAAAAAAAATTTTGTGGATCTGCAGCAGCTTCTGGTCGCGCTTCGGGTTTCAGAGGAGAAAACCCTAGAGCAACTTCGGGTCAGGAAGAAAATGACTCGGGTCGCTCCGGGTCGTTTTGGCGAAAACTCCAAGCAAGCATCGGGGAAATGAGGCGGCGCCCCGAAGTCGAACCCGAAGTTGACCCAGGACCAGAATTTTTCATTTTTCAAATTTTCATAACTTTTGCATACGAGCTCGGATTCACGCGCGGTTTGTTTTGCTGGGATCGTATCGGAATTTCTGACGTTTTGGCACTGGTTTGGATGAATTTGGAGACTGTCCAATTTTTGGGTTTAAATTGGATTTGAATTCAATTTAAATTCAAAAGGTGAGTGTTTTAACCCACTCACAACTACTAGAAGCTTTTATGTTTGTTAAATAAATTTTAGAAATGAATAGAAATTTATTTATGAGCTTTTGGCATGTTATTTCATTCATATCTGTTGAATTGCATTTTATTGAATGTAACTGTTAATTTAATTGATTTATTGCGTGTTAATTGGCTGTTAGAAATTTTTGGTTGCATATGAACTGCTAGTTAACAGTTATGTCAATTATCACTGAATATAAATTGTTAGATTAATAGTTGAAAAATTTAATTTGAATAAACTGCCAGTTATCACCTGTTATATATGATCATATATATAATTGTTATTGATTGATATTGCTTGATGTTTGTGATTGGATGATGGATGTGTTATTGAAGGGATGTTTTATTTGATATCATTAAACTGCAAGTTAGTATGCATTTTTCATTTCATTCGGGATTGCGGTTTGAAATGATATACAACCGCAGTTTTATTTTTTAAATTGCGGATTGAAATGATAAATATCCGTATCACTTGACCATAGGATAGAAAACTATATACAGACACCGTGGTCTATATATAACTATTTTTAATGTGATTTCTATGGTTTGGATGGAATACGGTTTATAAAAATCTTAAATTTTATACTGAATAAATGTTTTCTTCCATAGTTATATGCATATGAAGTTGAAATTTTGAAATTAAAAGGTGAATAAATTTCTTTATTAAAAATGGAAGAAAATTAAGAAAATGGAGTTTGATGATTATATCCTATGTTTAAATATTAAGTTGGAAATTTTAAAGATATGATATTTATAATTGGATTTTTTTTCCCAAAATATTTTGAAATGAATATTCTAGTAAAAATTGAATTTGGAAATATATATATATATATATATATATATATTACTAGAAATTGAAGTCTTATTAATTATGGATTTTATGTGAATGGTCAAGATTAATTAATAGAATATTGATTTTTGAAAGGATAAAAATCCAACTTTAGTTGAAATATTAATGCTCCAAAATGGATATAAATATATATAAAATTGAAATGGTTTTGCGACTTGAAGTAATATTTTGGATTTTGGTTTAACTTTAAAAGAAGAAATATTTGGAAAGCCATGTAATTTATTTCTTTATAAAGCAACAGTAAAGTTAAACTTTTTTTTTATTCGCATACCGTTGAATATCCAAACCATTTAGTTTTGAAAATAATGGTTTTAAAATGCTATGGATTTTCGAAGAATTATGTTGAAAGTTACAAACAGAATATTGGTTACATGGGATATTAAATAATAAAAAGTGACATAATTTTTTGGAAAGGAATAATTTTATTTGGGATAAACGATATCATATTGTTTTGGGTTTTAAAAGAAGAAATGATATCGTAATATTACGGTTTGAAATGGATTATATTCTGGTTTTAAAAGTATAAACTATTTTTAAATGACCGCGGTGTTATAATAACGATTGGTTGGCAAAGAGACCGGGATCAGATATGGACATACTCTCTGTCGATACTGAAAACCACTTTGACTAACCGTGTACGCGGTGGAGATTCGAGAATGAAGTAGGTGGTGGCGACGTTTCCTGTAAGGTAAATACGTGGACCCAACTCCCATGAGTTGGCATAAGGTGGCTAAAACAGGAGCGATTCTCAGGCCAATGAGGTCATTCCTCTGATCGGACGCTCCTCTTCGATATTATAATTTGACTTGGATTTGATTCAGTGGCCACTTCTATATTTTGATTTTGGGGAGTTAGTCCGAGGTGGGCGGTAACTGCGGCTACGCGTTTCCACCAGCCTGGATAGCAATTGGTATATCTACCCTGGCATTGCCTAGTTGTGCCGTGTCACCTACCATATCGCGCCTTGTACGAGTTTGGTTTTCTCCCGTAGCCCGTGTGGTATCCTCTAGTGGCTTCCCGATCAGGAGGGGCTATGATATTGGACGGACTACTGGGACTATTACGTGTTAAGGTGGAAAATGTAAAGCCTTAACGCTATTTAAAAGTAAGTTTATTTTATAAATAGACACTATTATAATAGCGCAATATACTACATAGTAAATAGTTTAACGGATCCTTAGGAGATGTAAATCCCGAACATCTCTTGAGTTACTGTACTCATATTTATATTCTGTTTATTTAACTCACATAAGATATTCTAGTCTGACTCGGGTGTTTTTGTCTATTCAAATTCGCTCGGGTCAGTCCGAGCATTTCAGGATAACAGATTTTAGCTTTGGAGGACGAAGACGAAGAATAAGTATTATGTTATATATAGTATTACACCACACTCTTTCTATTCCGTTGCATTGCTTGTATTGGTATGTGTAACTCTGATATTTATTGTAAAAGAAGAATCAAGCTTTTGTAAACTGTTTATGGACTGTATATTTGTTATTATATTTTATCCTTCCGCTGTGAGATTCTGTTTTTGTTTTATTTCTTCTCTGTTTTTCTTATTTACCCCATAACAATCTGCCCTTGCGTATGCTTTGAATTGGCACGTGTGTCGGTTTAAAGTGTGCAAAAAGGCGGGATGTTACACAATTATTCATATATCAATGTCCAAACATATCAATCTAACATCCAAATCACAAAATCCAAGTTCAACAGAACATATAATCATATGCCATCAACACAACATGATAATTCAATACAACAACCGTTATATATTCACAACATATTGTTCATCAAAATCAAGTATTTTTATTTTCACAAAACAAGATTTTTACTCACCGAAACTTTGCTAAATCAAGACGAACTTTTGCTAAAACTTGAAACACTTAGGATATTGCAAAATTTGAAACTTTTAGCTGAAATGGTTCGGCCAAGCTAGTAAGGCTCAGCCATATGGACTTTTAGGCTCGACCTAAAGGAATTTTGGCTCAGCCATAAGGTGTTTGGGTGAATGAGTGATTGTATTTGGAAGAGGAGGTGTTGTAGAAGATGTAGAAATGTTTTTGTGAACTAAAGAAGGGATTTTAGCCAAAAGAAGTGACTTTTTCAATTTTTAAAAATTATGAAGAGGAAGCCAGGGATGTTTTCTTAAACTCTTAGGAATCTTAACGCAGAGAAGGAGATTGTGAAATGGGAAACATGAAGGTTAAAGGGCACAAAGAGGCTTAGGAAATTATTTAAAAATTATATAAGTGCATTTAGCCACGTATCCATGCATGCATCACCATACTTCCCTCCACCATTTCCATCAACCGCTTGTACCCCCCCCCCCTCAATTACACCTATCCATGCCATGCTCTTGTACTTGTGTTGAAAAAGTGTATTTTTATACATGTTATGTATATATATTGTTACTAAATAAAATCATCTTGTAACTTACATGTTTATATACTTATGTGAGCTAATATGTACATGTACACACCATGATAAAATGGTTTATAATGTGTGCATGTTTGTTTGTGATAGCATTATGGCATTTTGAATAACTTTTAACCAACGTAAAATCGATATTTCGATAAATAATCTCTGGTCACATTTTCTATTTCTCTATGAAATGTATATATTAGTAAACAAATTTGAAAATAATTTATCATCATTAGTTATTATTTAAAATAGTTTTATTTGTCAATAAAGATCCATTTATTGATTATTTAAAAATATAATTAAATATTCATATAAATAGCGATTAAATTCTTGGTCGTTACACTCTCCTCCCCTTAAAAGAATTTTGTCCCGAAACTCGCAATCAAGGAGATAATTCAAACTACACAAAAAGCTATATATAGTATCATCAACATATACGAAGACATGTACTAAGCATATATAGCAAATAAACATACACTATACATACAACGGAAAAACAACTAACTATCTTAACATTAACTCGGGATAGGCTTCTTTCATACGATTCACCGTCTCCCAAGTGCAGTCTCTTAAATCCTCACTCCGCTGAATCTTGATTAGTTACACTACCTTGTTATGCAATGGAACGACCCATAATTTCGATAATTAAAATATTAAATTAAATAGGATTTCGAGATTTAATATTAGAAGAAATTAAAAATTTATGATTTATTAATGAGAAAGATAACTAAAATGAAATTCAATAATATTAATTTATTGTAATCGATGATTATTTGAATGTACTCTTAATCAATTGGTATAATTACGAAGTTAAATTGGTTAAAAATTGTAAATAAGGAAATAAATTAAATGTTATATTAAATGGTGAGATAGTATGTAATTGATTAAAATTGAATATAATCTGCGCTGTGTGAATGGTTATGACATTGGTTTATGGGTAATAAACTTATAAATGTGATTAAATTAAGTAAAAGGTAACAGTTGTTATTTATCATCTATTTACTTTACTTAATTTGTGGAAATTAAATTGGAAAGCAATTGCAACTAATTAGAGTAAACATTGTAGTTAGTATGATAAAAGATGATAATTGTAGAATATTAGTGTAGTGAATGGTAAACCAGTGTTAGTTATATCAATAAGGCGATAGTTGATTGAATAATAAGATGAAAATCAAAATAAATGCATTTATTTGAATTTAAATTATAATTAAAGGATTATTGCAATTGAAATTGAATACTATAATTAGTGCAATATTTAACATTGGATTTGACATGGAAACTTATTTTAAAAGGATTATAATTCCTAGGAAATCAAAAATGATAAAATTGATAGTTATTAGATTTGAATTTAAAGGTTGATTTAATTTAATTTAATGTAATAATAATTTATTTAATTAGCGTGAAAATAGCCATTTTGGCCACTATCTTGGATTTCGAAGAAACTAGTTTTATCGGATCCATAACATCGAATTATTGTAGGATTTCAATTTTTGCAACAATCAGACTTGTCATTTGATCGTGCGGGCTCGAAACGCATTGAAATCAATTTAATGAATTCAACTAAAATAAGCTGATTTTAAAAGCTGACTTCTATATACAATGGAACTAGGACTTGAAACATGTTCCGTTGAATTTAAAAATATCAAAAACATCTATTTCGATATATAGGATGATCCATTTTCGTTTTTTAAGTGGAACAGGCTTTTCGGGTCGTTATTGTCGTTTCGAACCAATTCGATATGTTCATTCTTTCTTATCAGGCCTTGTCTATATAATATATTTTTGTTTCTCAAACCCTAGTAGCCATTCATTTATTTTGTACATACAATTCCATCTGCCTATTCCTTTCTTCCAATGGTAGAAACAAAATTCCAATTACAGACCCTAATTCAATTTCAAATTCAAATCTAAAAATCAAACCTCTCAAAACTACATCAAATTATATATCGTTGGAAAGCTCTCGAAGAGTGCAATCCAGATCTAGTGTTCGTTTTTGCAATTAATTTTTGGTTTTTTCGAAAATGGCCAAAACATTCTCGGCCGTTCATTGTGATGGTTGATCATCGGCGATGGATCATGGATTCATGGGTACGGTAGTATGGAGAGTGGCAAAAGGAGTGCATCTGAGGTGTTCGCTTGGAAGATGGGTAGTTAGATCAACGTGAATAATTCGATTAGGCTTTAATAAACAACAGCGGTTGCTCTTTCAGGGACGTTGGTGATTGGAGTGCGTCGCAGGTGGTCGAGGAGGCTTGAGGGAGGTCGGCGCTCGATGAGATGAGGTCTAACATGGTCGCGACTTGCTTAAGGAGGCGGTGTTAGAAGTTAACCGACGGCCGGAAGTGTTTGTAGTTACGTGCGTATTAGTGTTTTGCTGTTGAAGGTGGTGACGTGGCTGTTACCCTTTTATATTATATTGATTTTTATATTTTTAAATCGTAATGTTCTAGCTACCATATCTTTTGCATGCGAGCTCAGATTAACGCGCAGTTTTCTCCGCTGCAATCGTATCAAAATTCCAAATATTATGGACCTAGTTTGGAAGAACTCTTAGACTATTATATTTTGGCGTGTTTATTGGATTTCAAATCGATTGGAATTCAAAGGTGTGTGTTTTAACTCACTCACAACTACTAAATTGTCTTATGTTAGTTAAATTGAATTTATGATGTGATTAGAAGTTGATTGATTGTTGTTTGGTATATTAAATTTTTCATTCCGGTTAAATTATGAATTTTGTTGAATATAATCTCCATATAATTGAATATTAATTTTAAATTGCCAGTTAATACCTGTTAATGGAAATCAGTCAAATGTTGTTATTTACTGGTTGATTTGAATGATGATTGTGTTGGATGTTCTATTGTTGATATTGGATGACATGATGTTATGTTATTTTATATATATTGATGTAACCCTACAAGTTTCCTTAGTATTGTTAGAAAATCCCTATGGGTTGAAATGATACATAGCCGAACGATCTGATAGATTAGGGAGAAATCATTATGGGTTGAATGATAGACTTGAGCGATTTCATGGATTTGAAGTTAAATTTGGTATTGTGGGTTGAAATGATATATACCCATAAATTTAAAATATTACGGGTTGAAATGATATATATACTTATCCCTTAACATAGGGTAGAAAATTATATACGAATACCGAATTGGTTAAATTAAATGATTTTAAAACCTTAAATTTTTGAATCCGGTTAATTGATATTTTTAAATAAGGATTCAATTTATATGAACTGAATTATTTTCGAAAATCCAAGCTTTGAATGTGGAAGTTGGAATTGGTTTAAAGGAATTGTTAAAGAATTTAAATTGAAACTTTAAAGTTGGATTTGAAGTATAAATGAAATTTATCGCAATTGGGTTATTAAAATATTTTAATATTTAAACTTTGAAATCTACTAAATTTGAAATAGTTCAAGTATATATTTCGAACAAGGATTTGAAATTTATGTCAATTAAATGGTTTTAAATAAGAATCTGAATTGAAAGATAAAAATGGGGTTTATTGATTTGAAAACTAGATATGGTCCAAATGTGTTGAAATGGAAGAAATATTTTAATTTGATATTAATTTCAAATTAATTATTTTAATATAAACTTTTTAAAAGATATATTATTTAAAAATTATGATTTATATAGATTTTCAAAATATTTACTATATAAATCATTTCAATAATAAAACAATTTATATTAAACTAATAACTAATCTACTCTAAACTATTTTAATCTATTTTAAACTATTTAAACCATTTTAATTTAATTTAAGCCATTTTAATAAATTTAAACTATTTTAAACCATTTAAACTATTTTAAAGTACTTTAAAGTATTTTGAATATTTTAAACTATTTTAAACTATTTATGACTATCTAAACTATATTTCTTAATTTCTAATGATGCAAGGTTGAACTATTTATATTTAAATCCTTGATTTAAAGCGAATATGGTTAAATGATGTTATAACCTAAGTTGGGATTTGAAATGATATTTTCTATTGAAATGACTTATTGTAGTAAATATGATGATTTTGAAATAAGGATTTTTAAACTATTTTGGCCATTTGATTTCGAAAGTAAATATGATTGCGAAAGTGATATGGTTTGAATTTAATATGATATTTTGATATCAATTATGAATCAATTTTGAAAGTATAAATGAACCATCCGGTAATAAGCGTTTGGTTGTTAAAGAGACCGGAATCGGATATTATCGTACTTTCTGGCAATACTAGGAACCACCTTAACAATTGTGCACATGGTGCAGATTCTTGAATGAAGTATGATGGTTTGACAAAAGATTCTATATGAGGTATTTACGTAGCCCTGACTCCCGCGAGTCAGCTTGATGTGGCTAAAATAGGAGCTATACCAGGCCAAGTGAGGTCCCTCCTCCGATCGGATACATTCCTTCGATACCATATTATGACATTGTGATTGATTTGCTGGCCACCCCTCGATTTGATTATAGGAGTGTGTTTCGAGGTGGACGGTAGTGGCTGCTATGCGTTACCACTAGTCTGAGAGTGCACATGTATAGCGTCCCGCCTTTTCGCACGTTTCAAATCGACGATAAACCACACACGTTAGACTTAAACCATACAGAAGGGTGGATTGTTATGGGGTAAATAAGAAAAAGCAGGGAAAGAAAAAAAACAAAATAGAATCTTAATAGGGAAAGATAAAATATAATAATCAAATATACAGTCCATGAAGCTGTTTTATAAACATTTGATTATATTTATACAATACATATCAGAGTTGCATATACCAACGAATAATAATCGATGCAGTAGAATACAGTGTGTAGTGGAACAATATAATATAATAATAATGATGATGAAATCTTCGTCTTCGTCCTCCAGAAATAAAGTCTTCGATCTTGAAATGCTCAGACTGACCCGAGCGAATTGAAAAGACAAAACACTCGAGTCAGAACTAAAAGATCTTATGTAAGTTAAATCAATTGAAATAAATATGAGTGTAATGGCGTCGGAGATATTTATGGGGTTTGACATCTCCTATCCAGTGTCTAACGTGAGTGCAGTAACTTAAGAGATGCTCGGGATTGACATCTCCTAAGGATCCGTTAAACTATTTACTATGTAGTAATATTTCGCTATTATAATAATGTCTATAGTGAAATAAACTTACTTTTAAATAGCGTTAAGGAGTTACCCAATCTCCACCTTAGCACAATAATAGTCCCAGTAGTCCATCCAATATCATAGTCCCTCCTTATCGGGAAGCCACCAGAGGATACCACACGGGCTACGGGAGAAAAAAAAACTCGTACAAGGCGCGATAGGGTAGGTGACACGGCACAACTAGGCAATTCCAGGGTAGATATACCAATTACGCTTCCGGGTCGGTGGTAACGCGTAGTGCACAGTAACCGCCCACCTCGAGCCACACCCCCAAATAAAAAAAATCGAAAGTGGCCACCGAATCAATCCAAAAGTCAAAGTATAATATCGAAGGGATGTGTCTGATCAAAGGTGCTACCTCATTAACCCGTCGATCGCTCCTGTTTTAGCCACCTTATGCCAACTCACGGGAGTTTTGTCCATGTATTTACCTCAAAGGAAATGCCGCCACCATCCTACTTCATTCTGGAATCTCCATCGCGTACACGGTTGTTAAAGTGGTTTTCGGAGGTAGCAGAGAGTATGACAACCTCCGATCCAGGTCTCTTTAACAACCAAACGTTATTATAACACCGCGGTCATTTTAAAATAATTATACTACAAACAGAATATAATATCCCTTTCAAAACATATAAATACGATATCATTTCTGTTTTAAAAACCCAAATCAATATTATTTTCAAATATATCCTTTTCTTAGACCATAACATTTTCAAAGTTATAGTATTTCGAAACCAAAACTTGAAATATAGCCTTTCATAACATAAAACTTTGAATTTCATAACTTTGAAACATACTACACCACTTAAATGGTTTAAATATTAAATTACTTTATATAGTAAAATAGCCCCTTCACCTTCACAAATCAATTCCAGATATAGATTTAAATCCCCAAATAAACCAATATAATTTCCATATATTTCAAATCTTTAATTATTCCACCATTTTACAACTTATTCTTCGATAATTTCATATATTTCAATTTCAACTACTATTATTTAGATTGTAAATGTTAACTTAATAAATCAAATATCATTTTAGTAAAACCTTTAGACTTCAAATAAATGGACATTCTTTCAATTTAATTAACTTGATAATATTCATTTAAATCAATTTGATATTCATTTAAATCCTCTAAACAAAATTCAAGTTATATAATCATATCTATTAAATCTCAATTTATTTACATTTCAAATCAAATTTTCGAGGATAATTCTTAAATACTTTAATTCAAGTCAAATTCACATTATCTTTCAACCTTAATTTTATATGAGTCATTATAAACTCTATATACAATAGAATTTAAATAGATACTTAACCATAATATATAAAAGAAATCCAACTTTATTATTTAGCTTATTTTATAATACAAAACAAATTTATACATAGCTAAATCAAAAAAAATAGCATATATATAACATCTAAAATCAATATCTGTATAGCCCATATATTTCTTTACAAAACCATAAAAATCATTTCAAAAATAATTTTATATATATACCGCGATGCCTGTATATAATTTTCTATCCTATGGTCAAGTGATACGGATATTTATCATTTCAATCGGCAATTTAAAATAAAAATGCGGTTGTATATCATTTCAAACCGCAATCCCGAATAAAAAAAATGCATAAAAACTTGCAGATTATGATGATATAAATAAAATATCCATTCATCCATCATAAAATCATACATCCATCACAATCTTCATACAAAACAATAAATCAATATTAATATATAACTGATAATATATAGCATGTAATTAACTGGCAGTTATATTCAATAATAAATTAAATAACGATTAAATTTCAATAAATGCAATTAACTGAGATGATGATTAAAATATACGAAACAGCCATAAATAAATACATAATCATAACATAAATTAATTTACCAAACATAAGAAATTTTAGAAGTTGTGAGTGGGTTAAAATACTCACCTTTTTGAATTTAAATTGAATTTAAATTCAATTTAAACCCAAAATTTGCATAGCCTCGGAATTCGTCTAAACCAACGCCAAATGTCCGGAATTCCCATACGAACCTTGTAACGACCCGTATTTTACGTGTCAATATATCGTATTATTTCTAGGTCGCCAGTGTTGTTTATGTTCTCCCTAGCCTAAGTCGTATGGTAAGTTAACTCGGTTGCACGAGTTAAGTGATAGGCCGATAGCGAGTTAAGGCTTAGCTTAGGTCGTGATGGAGTTAGGTCGGTAGAGCAACCTAAGGTAGTTAGCGACCTAGGATTACCGGGTTATGAGATTGACCGACTCATGGGGTTAACGACCTAAGAGTTAGTGGCTAAGAGGTTCTAACGACCTAAGGAAGTTAGGTCGTGGACGACCTAGCAGCTAGGATGATGGTAGGAATGAGCGACCTAGTGATTTTCGTGTTAGGATAGGTCGTAAGCGACCTAAGAGTGCTGGGTCTATTTGAGTTGAGTCGCGTAAGTTAGGCCGACATAAGAGTTTGACCGAGTTAGTGGAGCTAACGGCTTATAGGAGCAGGAGACTTAAGGGTCACCGAGATAAGATAGTGACCGACTTAGGAGTTAGTGGTTAGCTTGGGTCGTGAGGGTGATAGGTCGGGTGTAGCGACCTAAGAAAGCTGTCGAGTTAAGATACGACCGACCTAAGAGGGTGAGCGAGTTAGTCGGTGAGCGGCTTAGAAGGTGACCGACCTATAGGGTTTAACGACCTAAGTTAGATCGTTGAGCGACCTAAGGGAAGTGATAGATCGCTGGGTAGATTAGGTCGGCAGAGACATAGGTCGCAAAGAAATTAGGGCGCGTGTTTGTGAACCGTTGATGACCCTGAGTCGTAACTCGTAACTCGTTTACGGGTTAGTGGTGGTAGTAGGTCGTAACCCAGTATGGTTAAGTTGTTAGGTTGGACCTAGTTGAGTCGTTAGGTCGTATGCCGTGTACCCAGTTAGGTCGTTGAGTCGTTGGGGTCTAGGTTGGTAGGCCGCTGGGTCGTAGAGGCAGGTTTGTATTAGGTCGTAGGTTGGTATAGGTCGGCAGCGACCTATGTTAGGTCGGGGTTTTTAGGTCGGTAACGACTTAAGTCTGGACGACCTAAGAACGATTTCAGCCTATAAATAGAGGGGTTTGGCTCACTTTTTGGCACCAAGTTTTGAAGTGACGAAGTGCTGCCATTTTGAGAGCTCGACTACAACATTTCTTCATCTTCTTTTCTCCACTCTAATCTAGTTCCAACATCCATCCAAGATCGAAGATCCAAGAGTCAAAGTTGAAGATCTTCATCCAACGAAGCTAGATTCCATCGTTTCAAGCAAGATTTCGACGAATCAAGCTTGAATCCTTGCTGTCCAGATCTGAAGTGATTGGTTTTTGAAGTGTTTGGGTGATTCGGTGAGTGGTAGTTATCTCTCACGCGGACCCAAAGGAGGATATTGGATTGGTGGCCTGTTTGAGTGTTAAAGTTAGAGATTTCATGCATTTTTCTTAGTTCCAAGACTAGATTCATTACTTTTTAAGATGTTTACCTATGCAAGTTCAATTAACAAGTTATAAAGAGAAAACCCATGTTTTATATTTGATAGATCTATGCTAGAATCCATGATTTCATATATGTTAGACTTATGCTCATTTATTTACGAAATTGCCATTATAGTTGATATTGCTTGATTAGATCTTGTTTGAATGCTTGATTGTTTGGATGTATGATTGATTTGATTGTCTCGAGTTAGCTTGTAGTTGATTTGGGACAAGATGGTTGAAGATGATTCAAAAGCTAAGTGGAAAGGCTCTTGAATGGTAAAGGCTGCCGTGGCATATGAAGCGGATAATGAAGCTCATATGGATGGGTTCGAGAACTTTACTATAGTTAGAGGAAGCGAAGTATGATGACGAAATGGACTTTGCCATGATATGTTGAGGCGAAGTATGATGATGAGATGGACTTTGCTAAGATGCGTTGGAGCAAAGCATGATGTGGAAGCCTTGGTTTAGTCCAGACGGGATCATCCCAAGCATGTTGATAACTCGATGATGCGATGCGAGTTGGTTGATAATGGTTAGCTTGAGAGGCGCTTGAGCTAGTATGGATATAGTCGTCGAGGAGGATGACTAGGAGGCTGAGATCTCATCGTTGTTGAAGGTTCTAGCATGCTCAAAGCAAGAGTACGTTGGAACGGGCTGCGACGACGTTCCAAGCACGGGCTGCGACGACGTGCTAGTACTCTGGGTAGTTGCGAAAATTCCTAGGCACGGGCTGCGACGACGTGCGGAGTTATGTCTAGAACCGGGGTTACCATTAGCCCTTGACAGATGGATAAAAGAATGAGTTGGTCATTCAATTAACGGTGAAATCGAGGCAATGATAACAGTGATAGCCAGGGTTATGGATGTTTGGCTGTACCATCATTCGGTCTCAAGAGCGGTGTTTTCTGGGTGCTTATCTGATCTTGGTTTAGGCCTTGGGGGTTTGTATTTGGAAAACATCGACCTTGACTCGAATGATTATTGCTTTACTTTAATTGTCTGCCATGTTATGCTTGCTTCTCCTTAGTGTGTCTGGGGGCTATCACTGTAAAAAGAGGTAGAGTGGGATGGTTTGGTTCTTATTCCTTTTATCCCTTATGCTCTTTTGGTATGTTTGATAGTTGATTTACTGCTCACTAAGACTTTGTCTGACTCAAGATTTTATGTCTCCTCTTATTACCTTGGGCTGTTCATCCATGTTGGGATGGGCAGACTAGGTGACAGGTGGCAGGTGCTGATCTTAGTGGCTCACGCTGATGATGACGAAGACGAGCAGGAGGCTTTACATATTATTTTCATATTCTATGTACTGGATATTCCGCTGTTTGTTGATTACTCTGAGTGCTATGTAGTGAGGCTTCTTGTATTCATGATTCAGACCATGTATAAAGCTATTATGATTAGATGATGATATTCTGTTCTATGGGAGCTTCACTATATTATATTTCTCTATTGTATTTTATCCATGCGCTGTGAGTTTTACGATAGAGTCTGCGATGTTTATTTTACCCTTGACGGTCACTCATGGTTGCCTGGCACACTTTCAGCGCACCATTCCCTTGTTTCCGTGCGGGAGTCATGGGCGGTCGTCACATTTGGTATCAGAGCTTTGGTTAATCGATTTTGGCCAACGCTCGCTGACGTAACTACGTATGAGATACGTAATTGTATTTTGATAAATGATTACTATATATAATATAGTAGTTTAGAAGGATTTGAACTCCTTATGCAGTTGTTTCTCAAGGTGTTCTAAGTCATTCCTTTTTGTAGATATTAAGGATGAGTCGAAGGGGGAGACCAGCTGCCAGGGAAGGCTGTGCTGCTAGGGAAGCTGTTGATTATGCTGCTATGTTTGAGGCCATGATGACTTCGATCATGAGAAGGATACCAGCTTCAGGGCCATCGGTGGATGTTGGAGTTCAAGTTCAAGCTCCAAGACCGGTGGATTTTGCTAAGCTTTGTAAGGACTATACTGCTCTTGGAGGGAAGGTTTTCTTGGGAACAGAATCGACCATTGAAGTCCAAAGATGGATAGATGCTTGTAGAAGGATCTTTGGAGATTTGGGGATTGAGGATGCAACTAAGAGGAAGCTTGCATCGAGACAGCTTCAAGGGAGAGCTTCTGATTGGTGGAACTCTATCACCATCGCTACTCCAGAGGAAGAGATTACTTGGGAGCAATTCCAAGATAGATTTGAAGCTAAGTTCATCTCTACGGCTCAGAAATCTGTCTTGTTTAAAAAGTTTGTGGAGCTCAAGCAAGGTGGAAGACCCGTTCTTGAGTATGTTTCTGAGTTTGAAGCCTTGTCCAAGTATGCCAGATCGTATATTGATTCTCCCTATCAGAAGAATGAGAAGTTTGTGACCGGTTTGGATGCTTATCTTGGAAGACAGTTGGTGGATCATCTGGACGATCCGTTTGAGAAGCTTGTGGAGAAAGCTCTCAGGCATGAGAATTTGTTTCCTAGGGAGAGTTCTGTTGTTGCTGTAACCAAGGAAGGGTTGAAGCCACAGAAGGGTGGAAACAAGAAGAGGAAGCAACAACAACAGAAGGGTAAGGATGGCCAGAAGAAGCCGAAGGGCGAAATGACTTGCTATAATTGCCAGCAGAAGGGCCATCTCTCCAAGGATTGTAGGAATCCAAAGGCGCCGGCGAAATGCCACAACTGTGACAAGCCAGGGCATTTCAGGAAAGATTGTCCAGAACCGAGGAAGGACGGGCAGATTGTGCAAGCTTATGCTTTGGGAGCTGTGCCGTCGTTTTCAAAAGCTCTTACTGCTGAAGAGGAAGGGAAGAGTGTGGTGGTTCAAGGTACTCTTTCCATTTGTGGTGTTCCAGTTAGAGTGTTGTTTGATACTGGAGCGTCGCATTCTTTTGTTTGTGATGATCTTGTAGGCCGGTTAGGTTTGGAACCGGATATTGTTGATAGGCCATTGGTTTTGACTAATCCAGTTGGGGGTTCGTCATGTTTGTGTATGATATGCCGTGGTCTAGTTGTGACGAGTCATGATTGCTCTTTTGTTTGTGATTGTTTTGTTTTGAACTTTGCGGGGTTCGGAATTATTTTGGGTATGGACTGGCTTAGGAAGTATGCGGCAAGGATTGATTGTGAGAGGCTAGAGGTGACAGTCGGGAATGTGGAAGGGCGAAAGGTTGTGATACGATGTAAGCATGAGGAAGGTGTCTTCATGAGCTTCATGTATTCGCTGGTTGTTCCACGGGATGGACTGTCATCGGTGCCTATTGTGAATGGATTTGAGGATGTCTTTGACGAAGTCAAAGGATTACCGCCGCATAGGGAGATCGAGTTTCGTATCGATCTAGTTGAGGGAGCCAGACCTGTTGTGATGCCTCTTAGGCGGATGGCGCCTAGGGAGCAACAAGAGTTGAAGGTGCAAGTTGATGACCTTTTGCGGAAAGGATTCATTCGGCGTAGTGTGTCCGAATGGGGTGCACCAGTTGTGTTCGCAACCAAAGCGGATGGATCGTTGAGGTTGTGTGTGGATTATCGTGAGCTGAATAAAGTGACTAAGAAGAACAAGTATCCATTGCCGAGAATAGATGACTTGTTTGATCAGCTTCACGAGGCTAAGGTGTTTTCTCAGATGGATTTGGCAACGGGATTTCACCAGTTAAGAGTGGCGAAGGATAGTGTGCCGAAAACTGCTTTCAGGACACCATCCGGTTTTTATGAGTGGCTGGTAATGCCGTTTGGATTGACTAACGCACCGGCATATTTTGTGGATCTTATGAATAGAGTATTCAGAGATCAGTTGAACAAGTTCGTACTTGTGTTCGTAGATGATATTCTGATTTATTCCAGAACTGAAGAAGAGCACAAGACGCACATGCGTTTGGTTTTGGAAATCTTGCGGAAACATCAGCTGAAGGCTAAGTTTTCGAAGTGTCACTTCTGGAAGAGTGAAGTGAGGTTCTTAGGCCATGTTATCTCTGGTAATGGAATAGCGGTTGATCCCGCTAAGGTGGCAGCAATCCAGGATTGGGTTAGACCTAAGAATGCATCTGATGTGAGAAGTTTTCTTGGATTAGTAGGATATTATCGTCGGTTTATCAAAGACTTTTCCAAGATAGCTGCACCATTAACAGGATTGACGAAGAAGAACCAAGTGTTCAGTTGGGATGCTAAGTGTGAACAAGCTTTCGTAATCCTGAAAGAGCGACTAACAAGTGCTCCTGTTTTGACCATCCCTAGTGGGAATGGTGAGATGGTGGTTTACACCGATGCATGTGGTACTGGACTTGGAGCAATGCTAATGCAGAAAGATAAAGTTGTTGCGTATGCTAGTCCACAACTGAAGCCGCATGAAAGGAATTATCCGACACATGATTTGGAGTTAGCGGCGATTGTATTTGCTTTGAAGATGTGGATACATTATCTTTTGGGAGTTCGATTCGAGTTGTTTACAGATCATAAGTCGTTGAAGTATCTGTTCTCTCAAAAGGATTTGAATCTTCGACAGCAACGGTGGCTAGAGTTCTTGGCATCGTATGATTTTGGTATAGCCTATACTCCGGGAAAAGGTAATGCAGTGGCTGATGCGTTAAGTCGAAGACATGTCGGATTGGGAGCCATGTTTTCGGAATGGAAGAATCTCGAGTATTTGGCTGGATTTGACTTCAGGCCTAGATGTGAATTGGAACCTGAGATGTTGGCAAACTTATCGATAAGGCCTACTCTTGTGGAGAGAATTGGCGAGAGCCAAAAGCGAGACGATAAGCTTGTCAAGATTATACGAGATTTGGAATCGGGATTGAATCCAGAAAAAGGTAAAGGATTTGAAGTCGATCGAGAGGGTTGGCTTCGAAAGCAAGGACGACTAGTTGTTCCCGATGTAGACGGATTGAGAGATGAAGTTCTTAGGGAAAGTCATCACTCGAAGTTGACAATTCATCCAGGAGGAAATAAAATGTATCGGGATATGAAGAGAACCTATTACTGGGAAGGTATAAAGAAGGATGTTGGAAATTTTATTTCCAAGTGTATGAACTGCCAGTTGGTGAAAGCTGAGCAGAAGAAGCCCAGTGGATTACTTCAGCCATTAGAGGTTCCTACATGGAAGTGGGAGCAAGTGTCGATGGATTTTATCGATGGCCTACCTAGAACCAAGGCGGGAAATGAAGGGATTTGGGTCATCGTAGATCGATTGACCAAGAGTGCAAGGTTCATTCCTGTTTGATCGACTAGGACTGCATCGAAGTTGGCTGAGCTTTATGTTAAGTGGATAGTTCGATTCCATGGTGTTCGGAAGAGTATAGTGAGCGACCGAGACCCATTGTTCACTAGTGGATTTTGGAAGAGCTTCCAGGAAGTTTTGGGAACCGAGTTGTGTTTGAGTACAGCTTATCATCCCCAAACAGATGGTTAGACTGAGAGAGTCAACCGAGTTTTGGAAGATCTTCTCAGAGCTTGTGTTTTGGATTTCGGAGGATCGTGGGAAGATCATCTTCATTTGGTGGAGTTTGCGTACAATAGCAGTTACCAATCAAGCATTGGTATGGCACCGTATGAAGCGCTGTATGGAAGACCGTGTAACTCTCCGACATGTTGGTTGGAAACTGGAGAAAAGCTAATACTTGGGCCAGAGATGATTCGTCAGACTACGGATTGTATAGAGATCATTCGGCAACGAATGAAGGCAGCCCAAGACCGCCAGAAAAGTTATGCTGATAAGCGTCGTAAGGATTTGGAATTCGACGTAGGTGATATGGTTTTAGTGAAGATTTCTCCACTGAAGAATGTTATTCGATTTGGAAAGAAAGGAAAGTTGACTCCGAGATTTGTTGGACCATTCCCGATTATCGAGCGAATTGGAAAGCTCGCTTATAGATTGGAGTTACCGGAAAAGATGGCGGGTGTGCACAATGTTTTTCATGTATCTTATCTACGGAAGTATGTGCACGACTCAAATACGGTGGTTTCTGCTGATAGCTGTAAAGATTTGGAGGTTGATCCAATTGTTAGAAGACCTCGTAAGCCGCTTCGTGTTGTTGAAACCGACACGAAACAGCTTAGGAGGAAGACGATTACGTTGCTCAAGATACAATGGAGTGATGATGTTAACGACTGTACGTGGGAGGAGGAAGAGAGGATGAAGGCAGCTCATCCTGAACTCTTCAAGGTATGGCCCTAAGGTGTCGTGACATCTCATGAATTTGTAACTTGTTCTAATCTTAGAATTCTGCATGCTAGGCTAGAATTGGATGCATGGTTTGTTGATTGCTATGGATGGTAGGCATGCGGAATAGTTTTGGTTGCTGTTGTTTGCTTGGAATTTCGGGGGAGAAATTCCTAAGGGGGAGAGAATGTAACGACCCCGTATTTTACGTGTCAATATATCGTATTATTTCTAGGTCGCCAGTGTTGTTTATGTTCTCCCTAGCCTAAGTCGTATGGTAAGTTAACTCGGTTGCACGAGTTAAGTGATAGGCCGATAGCGAGTTAAGGCTTAGCTTAGGTCGTGATGGAGTTAGGTCGGTAGAGCAATCTAAGGTAGTTAGCGACCTAGGGTTACCGGGTTATGAGATTGACCGACTCATGGGGTTAACGACCTAAGAGTTAGTGGCTAAGAGGTTCTAACGACCTAAGGAAGTTAGGTCGTGGACGACCTAGCAGCTAGGATGATGGTAAGAATGAGCGACCTAGTGATTTTCGTGTTAGGATAGGTCGTAAGCGACCTAAGAGTGCTGGGTCGATTTGAGTTGAGTCGCGTAAGTTAGGCCGACATAAGAGTTTGACCGAGTTAGTGGAGCTAACGGCTTATAGGAGCAGGCGACTTAAGGGTCACCGAGATAAGATAGACCGACTTAGGAGTTAGTGGTTAGCTTGGGTCGTGAGGGTGATAGGTCGGGTGTAGCGACCTAAGAAAGCTGCCGAGTTAAGATACGACCGACCTAAGAGGGTGAGCGAGTTAGTCGGTGAGCGGCTTAGAAGGTGACCGACCTATAGGGTTTAACGACCTAAGTTAGATCGTTGAGCGACCTAAGGGAAGTGATAGATCGCTGGGTAGATTAGGTCGGCAGAGACATAGGTCGCAAAGAAATTAGGGCGCGTGTTTGTGAACCGTTGATGACCCTGAGTCGTAACTCGTAACTCGTTTACGGGTTAGTGGTGGTAGTAGGTCGTAACCCAGTATGGTTAAGTTGTAAAGTTGGACCTAGTTGAGTCGTTAGGTCGTATGCCGTGTACCCAGTTAGGTCGTTGAGTCGTTGGGGTCTAGGTCGGTAGGCCGCTGGGTCGTAGAGGCAGGTTTGTATTAGGTCGTAGGTTGGTATAGGTCGGCAGCGACCTATGTTAGGTCGTGGTTTTTAGGTCGGTAACGACTTAAGTCTGGACGACCTAAGAACGATTTCAGCCTATAAATAGAGGGGTTTGGCTCACTTTTTGGCACCAGTTTTTGAAGCGACGAAGTGCTGCCATTTTGAGAGCTCGACTACAACATTTCTTCATCTTCTTTTCTCCACTCTAATCTAGTTCCAACATCCATCCAAGATCGAAGATCAAGATCGAAGATCCAAGAGTCAAAGTTGAAGATCTTCATCCAACGAAGCTAGATTCCATCGTTTCAAGCAAGATTTCGACGAATCAAGCTTGAATCCTTGCTGTCCAGATCTGAAGTGATTGGTTTTTGAAGTGTTTGGGTGATTCGGTGAGTGGTAGTTATCTCTCACGCGGACCCAAAGGAGTATATTGGATTGGTGGCTTGTTTGAGTGTTAAAGTTAGAGATTTCATGCATTTTTCTTAGTTCCAAGACTAGATTCATTACTTTTTAAGATGTTTACCTATGCAAGTTCAATTAACAAGTTATAGAGAGAAAACCCATGTTTTATATTTGATAGATCTATGCTAGAATCCATGATTTCATATATGTTAGACTTATGCTCATTTATTTACGAAATTGCCATTATAGTTGATATTGCTTGATTAGATCTTGTTTGAATGCTTGATTGTTTGGATGTATGATTGATTAGACTGTCTCGAGTTAGCTTGTAGTTGATTTGGGACAAGATGGTTGAAGATGATTCAAAAGCTAAGTGGAAAGGCTCTTGAATGGTAAAGGCTGTTGTGGCATATGAAGCGGATAATGAAGCTCATATGGATGGGTTCGAGAACTTTGCTATAGTTAGAGGAAGCGAAGTATGATGACGAAATGGACTTTGCCATGATATGTTGAGGCGAAGTATGATGATGAGATGGACTTTGCTAAGATGCGTTGAAGCAAAGCATGATGTGGAAGCCTTGGTTTAGTCCAGACGGGATCATCCCAAGCATGTTGATAACTCGATGATGCGATGCGAGTTGGTTGATAATGGTTAGCTTGAGAGGCGCTTGAGCTAGTATGGATATAGTCGTTGAGGAGGATGACTAGGAGGCTGAGATCTCATCGTTGTTGAAGGTTCTAGCATGCTCAAAGCAAGAGTACGTTGGAACGGGCTGCGACGACGTTCCAAGCACGGGCTGCGACGACGTGCTAGTACTCTGGGTAGTTGCGAAAATTCCTAGGCACGGGCTGCGACGACGTGCGGAGTTATGTCTAGAACCGGGGTTACCATTAGCCCTTGACAGATGGATAAAAGAATGAGTTGGTCATTCAATTAACGGTGAAATCGAGACAATGATAACACTGACAGCCAGGGTCATGGATGTTTGGCTGTACCATCATTCGGTCTCAAGAGCGGTGTTTTCTGGGTGCTTATCTGATCTTGGTTTAGGCCTTGGGGGTTTGTATTTGGAAAACATCGACCTTGACTCGAATGATTATTGCTTTACTTTAATTGTCTGCCATGTTATGCTTGCTTCTCCTTAGTGTGTCTGGGGGCTATCACTGTAAAAAGAGGTAGAGTGGGATGGTTTGGTTCCTATTCCTTTTATCCCTTATGCTCTTTTGGTATGTTTGATAGTTGATTTACTGCTCACTAAGACTTTGTCTGACTCAAGATTTTATGTCTCCTCTTATTACCTTGGGCTGTTCATCCATGTTGGGATGGGCAGACTAGGTGACAGGTGGCAGGTGCTGATCTTAGTGGCTCACGCTGATGATGACGAAGACGAGCAGGAGGCTTTACATATTATTTTCATATTCTATGTACTGGATATTCCGCTGTTTGTTGATTACTCTGAGTGCTATGTAGTGAGGCTTCTTGTATTCATGATTCAGACCATGTATAAAGCTATTATGATTAGATGATGATATTCTGTTCTATGGGAGCTTCACTATATTATATTTCTCTATTGTATTTTATCCATGCGCTGTGAGTTTTACGATAGAGTCTGCGATGTTTATTTTACCCTTGACGGTCACTCATGGTTGCCTGGCACACTTTCAGCGCACCATTCCCTTGTTTCCGTGCGGGAGTCATGGGCGGTCGTCACAAACCTAGTGGAGAAAACCATGTGTAAATCTGACATCGTATGCAAGAGATATTCAGGTTTGAAAATTTTTGAATTCGAAATTAAAATAAAACAAAATAATAATAAAAATCAACACCCACCACGCCACGTCACCCAAGGCTTTCCCTCCCTATATTCTTCTGTTCCAACATCGAACGCACTGTAGAAAAACCCTAACCACGCCTTGACTTCACGAAGCCGCCGCCACTGTCGACGTCGCCGCTGCCCCAGAAGCACGCCGCGATCACCCATCCCCATGCGTCGCTCCCCCGCTGCCTCGCGCTACGCGACCTCCACCGCGCCATCCCCAAATTCACAAAGCCGCCACCGGTTCGCTAAACCCTAATTGAATTAATCTCCACGATCTAGCCGTTGATTCACCAAGCGACCTCACCGATGGACTCCATTCGCAGCTCTCCACAGTAAGGTAACTTCAATTCGTCGATCAGGCGAAGATCATCAACCACCAACGAACGGCCGAGACTGCTTCCTCGCTTTCTGGCCGCATCGAAACTCGAATCAAAAAACGAATTGTATTTCTGACTTGCGCTTGTCGAGAGCTTCAAATCCATATATAATTTGCTATATTTTGTAGAGTTTGAATTTTTTTGAATTTGATTTTTGAATTGAAATTGAACTGGATAAATTAGGGTTTACAACCATTGAGGAAGTGGAGCACATAAGTTTTCTGTACGTATAGAAATGAGGAATAAAGGGCTGCTAGGCTTTATAACAAGATATATGTAGGCAGAGTTGAAATTAGAATAGATGGATCGGATTGAATATACGCGCTAACGACAAGTGGCCCAAAAAGCCCGTTCTGACTCCGGAACGAAATTGGGTCAAACCATATATCGAAATATATGTTTTAAAATATTTTAAAGTCAATGGAAAATGTTTCAAGTCCAAATTCCATCATATGAAGAAGTTATGCTAAAATAAATATTTTTCAAATTGATTTCAGTTGATTTCAATTTAATTTATTTCAAGGCATTTCAAGTTCGTACGATCAAACGACAAGTCCGATCGCTACGAAACTTTAAATCCTACAAAATTTCACCATCACGGATCCGATGAAACTAGTTTTGTCGAAATCGAGTCAGTGGCAAAAATGGCTATTTTTATATTAATTATACAAATTAAAAATAAATTAATTAAATCACTTTTCAATTTTCAACTCTATAATTAAAAAATTTCATCAAATTTAAATTTCTTAATCACTTACACTAATTTAACCAAATTCAAATTTCAATTTAGAGTTGATTAATTTATCAATTTCAGCGTTAAATTTCATTTTTCTTACATTCACAAACTATAAATTAAATAAATTTATCCATTACTGTATTTAGTTTCAATTTTAACAAATTTATTAATTATCACTTGATATCTCAGTAAATACATTTATTTGATTAAATCATATTATTCAATAAATTGACGTCTTATGGTTATAATTTACATTGGTTTATATTACATTTCATTAATGTATATTTCATTCCATATTAATTCCCATTAACGTACTAATTTATTTCATACAATTTCAAAAATCCATTTATTACAGCTCAAACCCAATAAATTTATCAACATGAATTTCAATTGTTTTCATTCACTCAACAACCCTATTATGGATAGAGTTTACATTTGTTACTTAAATAACATTCTTCAAATTTCTAATTAAATGTACTCTAACTACACTAATTAAGTCAATTTCCGCGATTGATTTCAAATTAAATCTTATGAACTACACAAATAGGTATCTTATAACATTTGTAACCATTAAACTTAAATTACCTTTAAGTTTATTTCCTTCAACCCAATATTATAATTACTTACAGAATATTGATTTTTATTCAACGACCATTTATTATAATTTAAATTACATAATTTAATTCAATGTTTACATTTTGTTTTCATATATTCAATTTGTCGCTAAGTATATGTCTACATTAATTCCATTGATTTGCATTTCGTTCAATTTATTAATAGTTATCTTAGTTAACATTATGTAATATTAGATTAAAATTTTACAATCTTAACAAATTCATAAATTGTCAATTGCCAAATATATACACTAATTACTATTAAATATTCTCAATAAATTTATCTACTTGGTTTCAAACTTTTTTATTCATCAATTACTGCCTTATAAATAAACTTCCGTTTCTAATCAATTTACATTCACCTTTCCGTTATTATATTAATCGCCATTAAAGTAACCTTTAATTACTTGTATGTTCATTCTTCCCAACTTATTACACCCTATTACACTATTTCACACATTAATTCAATAATTACATTTGCTTTCTCATATTCCACTTATAACCCAGTCATACATTTAAATTATTTTATTTAGTTTACCTTTTATATCCTATTATAAACTAATGCACACATTAATTAAGATTTTAAATCAAATTAATCATTTCATCCAGGTAACATTATTTTATTACAATAAGAATATAATTAACATTTACATCGTTTTACTTATTGGAAATTATTGGAAATACATCCAAGTTATTAAAAATTAACTTATATTTAGACTGTTACATTCAGGTTATTAAAAATTAACTTACCAATCTTATCCAAGTTATTATTATTCCATTAATAATTCATTAAATTTTTATATCCTTCAACATTAAGTTACCAAAATCTTCTTAAATTAAGAAATTTAATTACCGAATTTTACGGGTCGTCACAATCTCCCCCACTCAAAACTTTTCGTCCCTGAAAAGGAAAAAGAAGGGAAAGGAAAGAATTAAGGAAATAATATATCATATTTAAAATATTAAATCTATAAAAATTAATTTACAAAATCAAATAATTTAAATAAATATATTAATTTATAACCCTTAAATCATTTTATATTCAAGTAATTAAAGTTTGGAAAAACTTTTTCAAAATTTTCTAAGTCCAAGATTTATGGAAAATTTCAGCAGAGTCTCCTTTGTACGGAGAGACTCGAAAGAAAATATAATATCAAATATACAATATAAAAACATAATTTTCAAAATAATATATATCCCAACACAGAAAATATAACAGCATTATAAAACCGTAATCCGTAACGTACCTATTTGTCAGGCAGCTACTGCTTATATTATGAAACCAAAAGTAGAAGAAATTGCTTCCATAACCTGTATTGCACTTATATAATCCAAAAGAGCTAACAATTATATAAAATGAAATATTTAAAGTTGTTTCAACCACAAACAAATAAGTCAATACAAACATCAATCACTTGCAACAGGCAAACAACCACCATATAAAATCATCCCACATCAATCATTCATTCATATCAAACAAAAAAAATAGTTGTTCGGGTTTTAAAACTTTAAATTGTACATAATGAAAATAAACTACTAAGTGCATCAATTGCTCAACAGTCTTAGATGAAAATAAATAGATTATTCATCTAAACAATTTTAAAGTATTCTTGCCCCAACAACCATAAACCAAACAAACAACAAATCCAAACAATAAACTAAGTGTATTCTTGTTAATTTCATTTCATACTATTGTTGTTTGATTTCCTTTTTATCCATATACTGATTTATCTCCTTGCAAATTTTCATTTTTAACTCGATTTCTTTGCATATTCATTCATTTATTTACTAGTTAATTTCATTTATTTACAGTATTCATCTTTCTGCTTATTTTCAAAATAAATAACTTCAATATTTACTTAAGTCTATAATTACTTACTTACATCATTTACCTTCTATCATATTTTATTATAGTACGATTTCCATTATAACTTAAGTTTATAACTCTATAACATCAATTCTTATAAATAAAAGCAATTTATTTGTACACTTTCATTACATACTTTTGCTTGTACAATTTCCATTACATTTTCTTATTAAACATTTCAACTTTTAATATTTGGTAAGTTATATATATGCTTTTAAAGAATGTAATTGAAAGTTATACAAGTTTTCTCATTTCTTTTAATAATTTACTGTTCAATAATAATCCTTTGTTTTATATGTTACAAATTTAAATTTTCTTTTTATTTAATTCATAGCTTAGCATTATATCTCTTATTTCCTTTAAAGGTTTTAATTATTAATTAAATTCCATTTCACTACACTAATTGAAACTATTAATTAACGGAAACTTAAGAATTAAATACCGGGTTTAAATTTCAAATAGTTTCAAAATAATAGACAAACGTTTTGATATATCCAATTATATTTAAAAAAATTTGAAATTTATATTTGTTTATCAAAAGAAATCTGCAGTAACTACCACAGTTGCCTTCCCACTTCGAAACTCGAAAATGGATGTCGATGATGCATGCACTCATTACCGAAATTATTTTCCAACGACAGAGAGGGGAGTACAGAACTTATTTCTTTCAAAATTTATTTAAAACAATTCTTTCAAATTATACTGAAATATTCATATGAGAAAATACTTTTAAATAATATTCTTATTATATTCCAAAATCATTTGAAAGAATTTTTCAAAAACCTCGGTACTTAAGTTCTAAATTTCCAATCTTTCATTTATCTTATTTTCAATCTTATTTTACTAATATTTATAGATTACACTACTTAACAACCAATATATCACAATCAAATATATAAATTATATTTATATATAAAATATAATAGGCAAAATTATTTCATTCACCTATATTCAAAACAAATATTGTGTCGGTCTGTCCTACTAAGTGTTTAGAAACCCCTATTGATGTCATAGCATCTCATGCACCAAACAAAATTTATAAATACAAGAAAGAACATATTAACACAATATTAAAACCTTTTTATAACACTAACAAATACGCTCTCTCATATATACTCTCAGCGACTCATCATAGGGTATTACTACCCTATTAATAAGAGTCAGGCCCCATAAAGCTAAGGTTTATTGCTAAACCAAAGCTCTGATACCAGATGTAGCGCCCCATCTTTTCACACGTTTTAAATCGACGATAAACCACACATGTCAGACTTAAACCATACAGAAGGGTGGATTGTTATGGGGTAAATAAGAAAAAGAAGGGAAAGAAAAAAAACAAAATAGAATCTTACAGCGGAACGATAAAATATAATAATCAAATATATAGTTCATGAAGCGGTTTTATAAATATTTGATTATATTTGTACAATACATGTTAGAGTTGCACATACCAACGAACTATAATCGGTGCAGCGGAATACAATGTATAGTGGAACAATATAGTATAATAATAATGAAATCTTCATCTTCGTCTGTCAGAAATAAAGTCTTCGATCCTAAAATGCTCGGACATACCCGAGCGAATTGAAAAGACAAAACACTCGAGTCAGAACTAAAAGATCTTATGTAAGTTAAATCAACTGAAATAAATATGAGTGTAACGGCGTCGGAGATATTTACGGGTTTTGACATCTCCTATCTAGTGTCTAACGTGAGTGCAATAACTTAAGAAATGCTCGGGATTCACATCTCCTAAGGATCCGTTAAACTATTTACTATGTATGCGAAACCCCTTTCTCCCGTAAAACGGCATTTAAACTTCGATGCGACAGGGAGTTGGATTTCAATTTGTTATCCGAAACCCACATCGAACCTTGGATGTGAATCCTTGTGATTGATACACCCACATGTTTTAAATTTGAGCGCTCACTATTCGGATTAGCCGGGAGAGGACCTTTGTGTCATATAACCCATTTCGAATAGTGATTCGATGAATGGATAGCAATTGAAGATGGTGGTGAAGACCGGGTGTCTTCGAAAACGATAGGATAACCTATCAATTGTCTCTACACCGCGTTGCTCCGGTATAGGGATTCCCTAAGTGATGGGAAGTTCGATCAGGATTGTGGACGCCTGGATTTGCAAGGGCTTCTTTCTTTATTGGATGAAGTGCCTTCGATTCTGTTCGAACCCGGAACAGACTTGTATGGTCGTGTGTCTGACACTACACTTTGAGATATAAAGTCGATTTCTTTCAAAGACATATCTGTTGGTGGCGGAGAATTTATTCTCTTAGCTTAATACCCTTTTCTGAGACGTACGAGCTCAGAGGTTATGTAGTTGAAGGTTATCGGTGATATACTACCAATTAGGTAATGTGGCATGCTAAGTGCTGCTGTATAGTGATGATCATTTGTTGATCATTTGTGATCAAAGCATGGCTTTCGTGTAAAGCATAGCTTTGTGGATGAGACCTCATCGGACCTCATACCCAGAAAATGGTCGAAACAAGAAAGATGCGGCAAGGTTATGAGGGTCGCGCCCTTTAGGGTATGTCATTTCCTTCTGGAAAAAGGTGATGTCGTGGTATGAATTAATCTCCACGATCTAGCCGTTGATTCACCAAGTGACCTACACCGATGGACTCCATTCGCAGCTCTCCACAGTAAGGTAACTTCAATTCGTCGATCAGGCGAAGATCATCAACCACCAACGAACGGCCGAGACTGCTTCCTCGCTTTCTGGCCGCATCGAAACTCGAATCAAAAAACGAATTGTATTTCTGACTTGCGCTTGTCGAGAGCTTCAAATCCATATATAATTTGCTATATTTTGTAGAGTTTGAATTTTTTTGAATTTGATTTTTGAATTGAAATTGAACTGGATAAATTAGGGTTTACAACCATTGAGGAAGTGGAGCACATAAGTTTTCTGTACGTATAGAAATGAGGAATAAAGGGCTGCTAGGCTTTATAACAAGATATATGTAGGCAGAGTTGAAATTAGAATAGATGGATCGGATTGAATATACGCGCTAACGACAAGTGGCCCAAAAAGCCCGTTCTGACTCCGGAACGAAATTGGGTCAAACCATATATCGAAATAGATGTTTTAAAATATTTTAAAGTCAATGGAAAATGTTTCAAGTCCAAATTCCATCATATGAAGAAGTTATGCTAAAATAAATATTTTTCAAATTGATTTCAGTTGATTTCAATTTAATTTATTTCAAGGCATTTCAAGTTCGTACGATCAAACGACAAGTCCGATCGCTACGAAACTTTAAATCCTACAAAATTTCACCATCACGGATCCGATGAAACTAGTTTTGTCGAAATCGAGTCAGTGGCAAAAATGGCTATTTTTATATTAATTATACAAATTAAAAATAAATTAATTAAATCACTTTTCAATTTTCAACTCTATAATTAAAAAATTTCATCAAATTTAAATTTCTTAATCACTTACACTAATTTAACCAAATTCAAATTTCAATTTAGAGTTGATTAATTTATCAATTTCAGTGTTAAATTTCATTTTTCTTACATTCACAAACTATAAATTAAATAAATTTATCCATTACTGTATTTAGTTTCAATTTTAACAAATTTATTAATTATCACTTGATATCTCAGTAAATACATTTATTTGATTAAATCATATTATTCAATAAATTGACGTCTTATGGTTATAATTTACATTGGTTTATATTACATTTCATTAATGTATATTTCATTCCATATTAATTCCCATTAACGTACTAATTTATTTCATACAATTTCAAAAATCCATTTATTACAGCTCAAACCCAATAAATTTATCAACATGAATTTCAATTGTTTTCATTCACTCAACAACCCTATTATGGATAGAGTTTACATTTGTTACTTAAATAACATTCTTCAAATTTCTAATTAAATGTACTCTAACTACACTAATTAAGTCAATTTCCGCGATTGATTTCAAATTAAATCTTATGAACTACACAAATAGGTATCTTATAACATTTGTAACCATTAAACTTAAATTACCTTTAAGTTTATTTCCTTCAACCCAATATTATAATTACTTACAGAATATTGATTTTTATTCAACGACCATTTATTATAATTTAAATTCCATAATTTAATTCAATGTTTACATTTTGTTTTCATATATTCAATTTGACGCTAAGTATATGTCTACATTAATTCCATTGATTTGCATTTCGTTCAATTTATTAATAGTTACCTTAGTTAAGTTACCTTAGTTAACATTATGTAATATTAGATTATAATTTTACAATCTTAACAAATTCATAAATTGTCAATTTCCAAATATATACATTAATTACTATTAAATGTTCTCAATAAATTTATCTACTTGGTTTAAAACTTTTTTATTCATCAATTACTGCCTTATAAATAAACTTCCGTTTCTAATCAATTTACATTCACCTTTCCGTTATTATATTAATCGCCATTAAAGTAACCTTTAATTACTTGTATGTTCATTCTTCCTAACTTATTACACCCTACTACACTATTTCACACATTAATTCAATAATTACATTTGCTTTCTCATATTCCACTTATAACCCAGTCATACATTTAAATTATTTTATTTAGTTTACCTTTTATATCCCATTATAAACTAATGCACACATTAATTAAGATTTTAAATCAAATTAATCATTTCATCCAGGCAACATTATTTTATTACAATAGAATATAATTAACATTTACATCGTTTTACTTATTGGAAATACATCCAAGTTATTAAAAATTAACTTATATTTAGACTGTTACATTCAGGTTATTAAAAATTAACTTACCAATCTTATCCAAGTTATTATTATTCCATTAATAATTCACTAAATTTTTATATCCTTCAACATTAAGTTACCAAAATCTTCTTAAATTAAGAAATTTAATTACCGAATTTTACAGGTCATCACAATCTCCCCCACTCAAAACTTTTCGTCCCTGAAAAGGAAAAAGAAGGGAAAAGAAAGAATTAAGGAAATAATATATCATATTTAAAATATTAAATCTATAAAAATTAATTTACAAAATCAAATAATTTAAATAAATATATTAATTTATAACCCTTAAATCATTTTATATTCAAGTAAATAAAGTTTGAAAAAACTTTTTCAAAATTTTCTAAGTCCAAGATTTATGGAAAATTTCAGCAGAGTCTCCTTTGTACGGAGAGACTCGAAAGAAAATATAATATCAAATATATAATATAAACACATAATTTTCAAAATAATATATATCCCAACACAGAAAATATAACAGCAATATAAAACCGTAATCCGTAACGTACCTATTTGTCGGGCAGCTACTGCTTATATTATGAAACCAAAAGTAGAAGAAATTGCTTCCATAACCTGTATTTCACTTATATAATCCAAAAGAGCTAACAATTATATAAAATGAAATATTTAAAGTTGTTTCAACCATAAACAAATAAGTCAATACAAACATCAATCACTTGCAACAGGCAAACAACCACCATATAAAATCAACCCACATCAATCATTCATTCATATCAAACAAAACAAATTGTTGTTCGGGTTTTAAAACTTTAAATTGTACAGAATGAAAATAAACTACTAAGTGCATCAATTGCTCAACAGTCTTAGATGAAATTAAATAGATTATTCATCTAAACAATTTTAAAGTATTCTTGCCCCAACAACCATAAACCAAACAAACAACAAATCCAAATAATAAACTAAGTGTATTCTTGTTAATTTCATTTCATACTATTGTTGTTTGATTTCCTTTTTATCCATATACTGATTTATCTCCTTGCAAATTTTCATTTTTAACTCGATTTCTTTGCATATTCATTCATTTATTTACTAGTTAATTTCATTTATTTACAGTATTCATCTTTCTGCTTATTTTCAAAATAAATAACTTCAATATTTACTTAAGTCTATAATTACTTACTTACATCATTTACCTTCTATCATATTTTATTATAGTACGATTTCCATTATAACTTAAGTTTATAACTCTATAACATCAATTCTTATAAATAAAAGCAATTTATTTGTACACTTTCATTACATACTTTTGCTTGTACAATTTCCATTACATTTTCTTATTAAACATTTCAACTTTTAATATTTGGTAAGTTATATATATGCTTTTAAAGAATGTAATTGAAAGTTATACAAGTTTTCTCATTTCTTTTAATAATTTACTGTTCAATAATAATCCTTTGTTTTATATGTTACAAATTTAAATTTTCTTTTTATTTCATTTATAGCTTAGCATTATATCTCTTATTTCCTTTAAAGGTTTTAATTATTAATTAAATTCCATTTCACTACACTAATTGAGACTATTAATTAACGGAAACTTAAGAATTAAATACCGGGTTTAAATTTCAAATAGTTTCAAAATAATAGACAAACGTATTTATATATCTAATTATATTTAAAAAAATTTAAAATTTATATTTGTTTATCAAAAGAAATTTGCAGTAACTACCACAGTTGCCTTCCCACTTCGAAACTCGAAAATGGATGTTGATGATGCATGCACTCATTACCGAAATTATTTTCCAACGACAGAGATGGGAGTACAGAACTTATTTCATTCAAAATTTATTTAAAACAATTCTTTCAAATTATACTGAAATATTCATATGAGAAAATACTTTTAAATAATATTTTTATTATATTCCAAAATCATTTGAAAGAATTTTTCAAAAACCTCTGTACTTTAGTTCTAAATTTCCAATCTTTCGTTTATCTTATTTTCAATCTTATTTTACTAATATTTATAGATTACACTACTTAACAACCAATATATCACAATCAAATATATAAATTATATTTATATATAAAGTATAATAGGCAAAATTATTTCATTCACCTATATTCAAAACAAATATTGTGTCGGTCTGTCCTACTAAGTGTTTAGAAAACCCTATTGATGTCATAGCATCTCATGCACCAAACAAAATTTATAAATACAAGAAAGAACAGATTAACACAATATTAAAACCTTTTTATAACACTAACAAATACGCTCTCTCATATATACTCTCAGCAACTCATCATAGGGTATTACTACCCTATTAATAAGAGTCAGGCCCCATAAAGCTAAGGTTTATTGCTAAACCAAAGCTCTGATACCAGATGTAGCGCCCCATCTTTTCACACGTTTTAAATCGACGATAAACCACACATGTCAGACTTAAACCATACAGAAGGATGGATTGTTATGGGGTAAATAAGAAAAAGAAGGGAAAGAAAAAAACAAAATAGAATCTTACAGCGGAACGATAAAATATAATAATCAAATATACAGTTCATGAAGCGGTTTTATAAATATTTGATTATATTTGTACAATACATGTTAGAGTTGCACATACCAACGAACTATAATCGGTGCAGCAGAATACAATGTGTAGTGGAACAATATAGTATAATAATAATCAAATCTTCATCTTCGTCTGTCAGAAATAAAGTCTTCGATCCTAAAATGCTCGGACATACCCGAGCGAATTGAAAAGACAAAACACTCGAGTCAGAACTAAAAGATCTTATGTAAGTTAAATCAATTGAAATAAATATGAGTGTAACGGCGTCAGAGATATTTACAGGTTTTGACATCTCCTATCTAGTGTCTAACGTGAGTGCAATAACTTAAGAAATGCTCGGGATTCACATCTCCTAAGGATCCGTTAAACTATTTACTATGTATGCGAAACCCCTTTCTCCCGTAAAACGGCATTTAAACTTCGATGCGACAGGGAGTTGGATTTCAATTTGTTATCCGAAACCTACATCGAACCTTGGATGTGAATCCTTGTGATTGATACACCCACATGTTTTAAATTTGAGCGCTCACTATTCGGATTAGCTGGGAGAGGACCTTTGTGTCATATAACCCATTTCGAATAGTGATTCGATGAATGGATAGCAATTGAAGATGGTGGTGAAGACCGGGTGTCTTTGAAAACTACAGGATAACCTATCGATTGTCTCTACACCGAGTTGCTCCGGTATAGGGATTCCCTAAGTGATGGGAAGTCCGATCAGGATTGTGGACGCCCGGATTTGCAAGGGCTTCTTCCTTTATTGGATGAAGTGCCTTCGATTCTGTTCGAAACCGGAACAGACTTGTATGGTCGTGTGTCTGACACTACACTTTGAGATATAAAGTCGATTTCTTTCAAATACATATCTGTTGGTGGCGGAGAATTTATTCTCTTAGCTTAATACCCTTTTCTGAGACGTACGAGCTCAGAGGTTATGTAGTTGAAGGTTATCAGTGATATACTACCAATTAGGTAATGTGGCATGCTAAGTGCTGCTGTATAGTGATGATCATTTGTTGATCATTTGTGATCAAAGCATGGCTTTCGTGTAAAGCATAGCTTTGTGGATGAGACCTCATCGGACCTCATACCCCGAAAGTGGTCGAAACAAGAAAGATGCGGCAAGGTTATGAGGGTCGCGCCCTTTAGGGTATGTAATTTCCTTCTGGAAAAAGCCGTGCAGGTAGCTTTTACTGGCAAGAAGTGGGCTGTCTTTGTCTAATGGTCCGCAATGACCCAAATTGCTTCATTGCCTTTATGAGTACGAGGAAAACCGTCGATGAAATCCATCGATACTTGGTCCCATTTCCACTTGGTCACCTCCAAAGGCTGAAGTAAACCCGCCATCTTCTTCTGGTCGCTCATGATTTGTTGGCATGTAGCACAACAACTGACATAAATAGATATATCCCTTTTCATCGTCTTCCACCAGAAGGTTCTCTTGATATGATGATACATCTTGTTGACTCCTGGATGGATGCAAAGCTTAGATTTATGGAATTCGTCCAAAACTTCATGTTTCAGATCAGGGCAGTCTGGAACACATATCCTGCCTTTTAATCTTATAACTTTATTGTCATCAACTTCAAAACTAGTATTTTCATCACGACGTATTTTCTCATAAATTTGATGAAGGAACTCATCCTCTTTTTGTTTACTGGCGACTTTCTCAAGAAGAGTAGGAGCAATGACAAGATGAGCAAGAAAAGCATGCTTTCTACTCAAGGCATCGGCAACTACATTGGCTTTTCCGGGTGTATATAGAATGTCTAAGTCATAAGATGCCAGAAATTCCAACCAACGTTGTTGTCGCAAATTCATATCTTTCTGGGTGAAGAGATATTTCAAAGATTTATGGTCGGTGAATAATTCGAATTTTTCACCTAGAAATAAAGAGAGTTCGATAAGTATATTTGTTAAGTTAAGTTAAATTAAATTCGTAGATTGTTAAGAACGCTGAAGAGATTCTTACCCAGAAGATAATGTCGCCATATTTTTTAATCGAAGATAACAGCTAGAAGCTCCAAATCATGGGTTGGATAATTTCTTTCATGAGGGCGTAATTGTCTACTCGCGTAGGCAATCACCTTCCCATTCTGCATCATTACTGCACCCAAGCCTTCACCGCAAGCATCAGTATAAACAGATAAACCCAGGTTCCCATTGATAATTGCGAGAACAGGAGTGGTGGTTAATCTCTTCTTTAACTCCTCAAAAGCTTCGTCACATTTTGAAGTCCAAATGGACTTTGCATTCTTCATTGTTAGCTTGGTCAATGGACTAGCTAACCTCGAAATGTCCTGAACAAACTTCCGATAATAACCTGCTAGGCCCAAAAAGCTTCGAACTTCCTTTGGGGTAGTAGGTCTCCTCCAATCAAGAATGACGGAAATTTTGCTAGGATCAACAAAAATCCCTTCTTCATTAACAATATGGCCAAGAAATTTGACTTATTTGACCCAGAAATGGCATATGGAAATTTTTTGCATATAGGATGTTTCTTTTCAATATCTCTAAGACGATTCTAAGGTGTTCGGCATGCTCATCTTCAGTCTTGGAATAGACCAAAATATCATCAATAAATACGAGCACAAATTTATTCAATACATCCTGAAACACACGAGTCATAAGATCCACAAAGTATGCTGGGGCATTGGTTAGCCCGAAAGGCATGACTAACCATTCGTAGAACATATTTGGACCCCTGAAAGCTGTCAAATGAACACAGTCCTCGGCGATTCATAGTTGACGGAACCCTTGGGCTAGATCCATCTATGAAAAGAAACAAGCGTCGTGTAACTGATCAAATAAATCATCAATTCGGGGCAGTGGGAATTTATTCTTGAGAGTCTTCTTATTAAGATCGCGGTAATCTACACACAACCTCAGAGATTCGTCCGATTTAGCAACAAATACGACGGCTGAGCCCCATTCAGAAACACTGGGTCGAATCAACCCTTTTTCTAGTAAATCCCGGGTTTGCTCGACTAATTCAACCCTATCCCATCCTGCGACTTGCATGAACGATAGGATGAGCATTGGGTACAAGGTTGATTTTGAATTCTATTTATCGGTGAGGAGGTAGCTTCTTCAAATATATCTGGAAAATCTCTAACAAAAGGAATAGACTCCAACTGGGTTCAGGATAACCCAAATTGTACATCAACCCTTCCCTTTTAGGACTAGGGTCCTCACAAGAAATCTCGATGAAATCCCCAAACTCGGTTTCGATTGAGATCAATCGATTATTGCAATCCAATTTGGCTTCATATTTTGCTAGCCAATTCATTCCGAGTAAGACTTCAGACTCGTTGAAATCAAGAACAAAGAGACCAATAGTAAATTGGTAGCTAGAATATGAGATAGGAACATCTCTACATCGAAGACAAAGATTCACGGGACCATCAACTGGATTCTTTACATATAGGCTTATCAACAAAATCGAGTTGAAGATTCAATTCATTAATAGCTTGTTGAGAGATAGAACTGTGTGTAGCGCCAGTGTCAAAAAGAACTCTAACAATGCTATCATAAATGGTAAGATTACCTTCCAGAATTCCCTTCCCTTTTTCTGCTTTGGAAGATGTGGGCTTGTCTTTGATTGAGTACACTTTGGCTGTCTGAGCTTGCTTCATGACAGTCTTTAACTTCACGTCTCACTTTCTGACAATAATAGCATTTTCCGGGCTTCGCTTGAGCAGATTGATTTCTTTTTGGATTCTTACTGCTGTTAGAATAGTGGCCCTTCTCCAAGCAATTATAGCAAGTAACGTTCTCTGTTGTGCTCCCTTGATTGATCCTTCTTTTTCTCCTTACCCTGCCATGGTTTCTTGCCTCCAAATTTCCTCTTCTTCCAATTTTGATTACCCGAATTTCCTTTCTCCATCGGGGCTTCTTGCATATCAAGTGTAGCATATCTGTACCCCATATCAACCAAATCTGAAAAGGATTCTTTAACGTGGTCAGTCATCCTTTCGTGGAATTTCTTATTCATCCCACGAATGAATCTTTCATTCTTCTTTAAAGGCGTGTTCACCAATTCGGGACCAAAACGAGACAATTCATTGAATTTGTTTAGATACTCTTTGAATGACAATCTTTTCTGCTTTAAGTCCATGAATTCCTGGTGCATTCAAGAAATTCCAGCTGATGGCAGATAGCGCTTCTCAAATACTTCTTTGAATTTCTCCCAAGTAAACTCGTCTTCGGGCTCATCAATAGTAACTGTCTCCCATGCTAAGGCTTCATCTCGAAGTTGCCAAGTAGCTATGAGACGCATCTGATCATCTTGCATCTTAAGCCCTTTAATGATTTTCTCACATGGTCTAATCCATGCTTGGGCCTCAACAATCGTCTCCTTGCCGGTGAACGGCTTACCACCAAGCCTTGAGAAATTCTTATATAAATCAGCCAGATTTGGCTGATGCTGAGTAGGTAAAGCTGCCTGGGCTGTAGGAGGAACTTGGCTAGGTTAGCTAAAGTTCTTACTCAACCTTTAGCGCTGATACCACATGTGAGGACCCGAAATACAATGTTCGAAAATTGACACTAAATACCTCACTTGTATTCGACTGCCAAGATTCAAACATCGAACTCCAGTCGGATGGAGCTTATAACAACATCAGATGAATATAAAATAGCGGAAACAAATTGAATATTATGCATCTCATCACAGATATAACATCAAAATAATATCCATTACTACATCAGAGTATTTTTATACATATATCGCAACCCCAACTGAAACATCATAATAGTACAACAAATGATCATATGCCAAAAAGTCTTCGAAGGGATGAAGCGATAGCGAACTTCCAAAAACTAAGCACCTGAGATCCCAAAAGATTCTAAAATATCTTCAAAGCAAAAGCTCCAAAATACCGCTAACACCAGAACACGGAAACCTGCTACTAGGCTGCCCGCGTGGAAATTACGGGCACCCAGAGTTTAAAAAAACAATAAACTCCGGGTCGGACATGGGACTGGTATGAGTAATCAAAACAGTTGCTTTTAAATAAAATAGATTTATAAAAGAAAAATCGTTATGCTTTTGGAAAACGAAACTACCATAAGGCCTCCGGGCACACACACAATGCAATCGCACACTTGGGGGAGATTTTCCCTTATGATAGTCAATATGCTTAATATGAGAAAAATCCTTTGATATTATTACTAATGCATAGTGTGAAAACATTTCGAAAATAAAATATTAATCTTAGCCAGCATAAGTACCATTATACTATGCCTATTATAGTTGTCACATGAGGAGGCAGGTTATACAAATTGCAATCGTAAAGGGTTCGTATTGTTTTGTTTGGATTTCCAACAAATTGTCAGACTAAGAAACTTCCTACTGCCACATGGGTACGCCTCTGGCGGGACGTCCCGAGAACTTAATCAGCTCTCTGCCAACACAAGGCCGGTTTACATCTGTAACTAGGTAACTTCTACACGAATATGCCACTCCCCGGTCCTTTGGGACCTTTATCCGAGGGCCCTCTATCACAAAGCAACAACCACACAGTTAATGAGATTGGAGCTACCACATAGGTAAATATCTGGGCTCCATACCACGACATCACCTTTTTCCAGAAGGAAATGACATACCGTAAAGGGAGCGACCCTCATAACGTTGCCGCATCTTTCTTGTTTCGACCATTTCCAGGGTGTGAGGTCCGATGAGGTCTCGTCCACAAAGCTACGCTTTACACGAAAGGCATGCTTTGATCACATATGATCAACAAATGATCATCACTATACAGCAGCACTTAGCATGCCACATTACCAAACTGGGAGTATATCACCGATAACCTTCAACAACATAACCTCTGAGCTTGTACAACTCAGAGAAGGGTGTTAAGCTAAGAGAATAAATTCTCCGCCACCAACAGATATGTATTTAAAAGAAATCGGCTATATATCTCAAAGTGTAGTGTCAGACACACGACCATACAAGTCTGTTCGGGGTTCAAACAGAACCGAAGGCACTTCGTCAAATAAAGGAAGAAGCCCTTGCAAATCCGGGCATCCACAATCCCGATCGAACTTCCCATCACTTAGGGAATTCCTATACCGGAGCAACTCGGTGTTGAGACAATCAATAGGTTACCCTATAGTTTTCGAAGGTACTCGGTCTTCACCGCCGTCTTCAATTGCTATCCATTCGTCGAATCACTATTCAGAATGGGTTATATGACACAAAGGTCCTCTCCCGGCTAATCCGAATAGTGAATGCTAAAATTTAAAACATGTGAGTGTATCAATCACAAGGATTCACATCCAAGGTTCGATGTGGGTTTCGGATAAATAACTGAAATCCGACTCCCTGTCGCATCGAAGTTTAAATGCCGTTTTACGGGCAAAAGGGGTTTCACACACATATGGGGACAAATCACAAATCATAGATCATCACAAAGCAATCACAGTATCACAACAGAAATATCAATCTAGTACGGAATATTTGATGATGGTTAGTCAACTTTGATTAGGGTGATTGTGGTTAAAGTGAATTAACCATATAATTGTATTTATTAATCATTTTAAATTAATGTTTAATTTTCCTTAATTGTGAATTAATTTGATCTTACTAGGCTTTATTAATTAATTAACCATTAATTAATTATCTTAATTTACTAATTCTTAATTGTTAACTAATTAAGTTTAATTACTTTTATAAATTGCCTATTCTTTAATTAATTAATTTTAAATTATAAAATCATTACAAAACATTGATTGTTAATTACTATCTCATCATTTATAAACAGATTGGGTTAAAGTTAACACTTGAATATTTGATTTTTAAATTTTTATTAAGTTAGACTTAAAACAACTTTTTGTTTAAAGGAAAATATACAATTCGAAATAATTTTGAGCTTCATAAATTTTAAATAATTGATTCAATATTATTTACTTCATATTCCATTAACAACCCTCATTTATTTCTAAAGCGTGGACTTAGAAAAAAAATTAACTTGAGTTTCAAAATTTTGTTAAAACGGGAACTTGCTGTTTTGTTGACCAACCAGAGGCTTGCTTCGATACGTCCCTGAGAATAACCCTACCCAGCTTTGAGTTCTTCCCTAAGTTGACCCATGACATTTTTTTTCGAAAATTTGTTTCAGTAAAAAAAACAACCCGATACAATGCTAATACGACACGAGTTCGACTTTGAGTTTCCACCCAAAATCCCCTCGTACTGCTTCGAGCTGCCACTCTTCTTCCCCAAATTATCAACCTGACACACACCCCTCCACGTGCACGTGCACAACCAACTTCACCAACGTTGGTTGGTGATGCGGCCACCAACGAGTCGCCTTCCATCCCCCAAGACAGCACGAACACCCAGAATTTGAAAAAAAATATTCGAAAACGTGAATCGAGACCTTCCGACCCAAACCCATCAGAAAACGACATCGGAAAATTTGCCTCGCGCTCCACCCCAGACCATTATGGGCCACCAAATTTGGACCCTAGCCTCGTCATCGTGTCACGCAACATTTAGCACCACTGACGCACAGTCCGATCACCTGAGGACGGTGCAGCACCGTCATTTCGGTCACGAACAACAATGGGTTCTTAAACCCTTGTTCGATCTCAAATCGAAGATTCAACGATTTAATAATTTAGCCAGTACTTTTCTAGTGATCACAAACACCAAATCATGCTGCGTCCACAAATTCGAGGGCCAAAACTACATAGATCACCGGAATTTGTTAAAAGTTCATTTTCTGATCAACTTCCATTTTCCAGAGAAATATCCAATGAAAAATTTTGTTTTTTGTTTTTAAAATCATCATTTTTAGAGTGGATTCACATAGTATTATTGAAATTAAAATTTATTAAGTTCGAAATTCTTGAAATTTTTGAATTGTGGCTGTGTTTATAATTTCTAGAAGAAGAACCATATAAAACCTGTTTTAGTTCATTACTGAAATATAATATAGGTTTAAAATAATATTTAACTTGTTTACAAATCTTTTTCAGAATCACAAAGGGAGAGAGATTTAGATATGCTTGGATATGGGTTAACCTGTAAACAAAAAATTACTGTGTTTATTTAGTTCCCAGTAAAAAGAAAATTTCAAACTTGCTTTGATTAATTACTGGAAAATGTGGTGCAAGTTTAAAAAAAACTCCAACTTATTTAGACCTTAATCCCAGAGGAGAGTAGAGAGGAAGTTGTTTGAGTCTAGCATGTTTTTTTTTGTCAACCAGAGACTAAGGAGGGAATAGAAGAACAGGAAACAATCCTGATCGTAACATTTCAGGACAAAAAAAGCTCAAGCATAACAATCCATCCACAATAAAAGGTTTTAGCATCATTCAGCATCCACAAAATCAACAATTTGTAGAAAATAAATCAAGGGTTTACTCACCTATTTTCCAGATGACAAAAGACTCTTGATAGTTTTTTCAAACAGAGATGGAAGCATGCAACTTTTCTTCTTTTTTTCTACTTTATATTCTTTTAAGTATTAGATCTGCAAATTTTTAAACACAGATCTGTGATTATTCTTATTATTTTCATTCACTTATTTCATAAATTGTAACATGTCGATTTTTCGTTGCCGAAAAACCGAATAGTCAGGGTTTTTTTTTTAAAAAGAATTTAAGAAAAGAAAAAGAGAGAAAAAGGTAGAAAATAGAAGGAAAAGAAAATAGAAAATTTTAAAATAGAACGGAACAGAAGAAATAACAGCAGAACAACAAAACAACATCAGAATCTCACAATTCGCAGCGGAACAACATATAATAATAAATGAATAATCTTTAAACAAAGAACTATATCAGTTATTACATTTTATACATTTCATTACATCATGTCATCAGAGTGTACAACAACAATCAACATCAAACAATGCAGCGGAAAAAGAAATACTATATAAACTAGTAATACGCCATGTCGTCCATCTTGCCTCCAGCAACTCCAGAATATCCAGAATATCCTGATGAACCTAACTTTTGACTGCCCGTGTAGAAATTGGTGGGCACCCAGAGTTTAGAAAGGAAAACAATAAACTCCAAGTCAGTCATGTGACTGGTGTGAGAACTCAAAACAGTTTATTTATCTTTAAAATCAAAATAGAGGAATATTTTTAAATTCAATTCGCAATGCTTTTAAAAATGAGACTACCATAAGACCTCCTGCCACACACACAATGCAAACGCAGACTTGGAGAAGATTTCTCCTTATGATAGCCAAACATGCTTGGTACGCATTTAAAAAGAACATTTGATATTATTACTTGTGCATAATGTAGAAAATTCATTTCGAAAGTAGAATATAAATCTTAGCCAACATAGGTACCATTATATTATGCCTACTAATAGCTACCATATTAGATGGCAGGTTCTACAACTAAAACCGTACAAGTTTCGTATTGTTTCTTTGGATTTCCAACAAATGGTCAGGTCAAGGAACTTCCCATTGCCACATGAGAATGCCTCTGGAAGGACATTCCCGAGAACCAAACCGGAACTCTGCCAACACAAGGCCGGGTTACCCCTAACTGGGTAACTACTGACACGAGCACGCCATTCCCCGATCGTAAACGACCTTTCTCACGGGATCTCGATAACCAACAACCACAAAGTAATAAATTCGCAGTAACCACATAGGTTAAATATCTGGGCTCCATACCATGATACCACCTCTATCCAGAAGGAAATGCACATACCCTAAAGGGAGCTACCCCTCATAACCTTGCCGCATCTTTCCTGTTTTGACCATTTCCGGGGTGTGAGGCTCGACGAAGTCACGTCCACAAAAACATACTTTATACAAAAGCCATGCTTTGGGTCAACAAATGATCATAGAAATGATCACCAGGATAGACGATCAAATAAACGATCCTATCACAAATAATCAACACAATGATCATTTACAGCAACACTCAGCATGTCACATTACCAAATTGGGAATATATCGCTGATAACATTCAACTACATAACCTCTAAGCTCGTACGTCTCAGAGAAGGGTGTTAAGCTAAAAGAATAAATTCTCCGCCACCAACAGAAATATATTTGAAAGAAATCGGCTTTATATCTCAACTTGTAATGTCAGACATACAATCCATACAAGTCTGTTCCGGGATCGAACAAAACCGAAGGCACTTACAAAGAAGTCCTTGCAATCTGGATATTCACAATCCTGATCGGATTTCCCATCACTTAGGGAGTCTCTATACCTCTGCAACTCAGTGCAGAGACAATCGACAGGTCATCCTATCGCTCTCGCAAATACCGGGTCTTCAACACCGATCTTCAATGCAATTATAACGACGTATCACATATTCGGAATAGGTTATATGACCCCATGGTCCTTTTCCGGTTAACCCGAATAGTGAGCGCTTATTCAAAAATAAGTGTGGCATTCAAATTCAAAAAAATCACATCAATTACCCATTCAAAGGGAAATATTGATAGTCGATTATTGAACTATCAATGGATATGCACAACATCACCAGATTCCAAATAATTTTCCAAAATATTTATTTTCCAAAATATCTTTACAAGATATATTATTTCACACTTCAAAAATAAATCAATATTTATTTTTAAACCAATTCCACTTTCTTTTATAAATTCCTTAGTGAATTTATAATCCAAAATATCTATGGATATTCGATTTCAATTATTCATTTCAATTTATCTTCAAAAAGATAAATTCTCAAAATATTCACCTTATATTGGAAAACATTTCCATACTTATACATTCATAAGTAATTCACAAATTTTATTTATTTTCAACACTTGGAAAATATTCAATATACTTAAATCGAGATTAAGTATATATTTCATTCTTTAAGGAAATCATTCTCTTAAACATATTTATTTGGGCCAAAAAGAATGTTATGCAAAACATCGTTACGACAACCCAAAATCACTAGTATAGGGATTCGAAATTAAAATAGATATATAAATCCCAATACTATACAAAAGATTTCCTTTCGGAAATCATTTACTATAACAACGGTGTTATAGTCTACTATTTCCTTTTATTTCTCGAAACGTCTATTTCAACAATAAATGTTGAAATCTATTGTTTCGAATCTCAACACATTTTAAAACATCGTTAGATCGTTTTAATTCTATTTAAAATATCACATTCTAAACAATTTCTTTAACATATTATTCACTATTCAAAAGCGTGAATATTCTACGTTAACACATTTCATCTTTTTATTCATTTTATTTCAAAGGATTATTCACAGTTCAAAAACGTGAATATAACTCCATTAATAGGTTTCAACAATTTTCTTATCAAAATAAGTTGTTTGCGAATTTATAAAACAACGTTTATAAATTCCATTTCTATTTATTTATAAAAACTTCCTTTTTATAAATTCTTTTATTAACCTATTCCAGTTTATAACTCAATTATAAACTAAAAGTTCATACTATAAGTTAAATACTTATAAAACGATTATTTTACAAAATCGTTCCTCTAAAGACTTTCCAAACCATAAATCTTATAACTTATAAGATTCGTTTATTTAACCAAATCTATTCTTCAAATAACTTCACAAATTTATAATTCTTACTATTTATAAATTTCATTTATAACTTCACCGTTTATAATTCTATAAATTTCATTCTTTAATGAAATTCATTTTCACTTCATTCAAACACTTATAAAAACTCGTTTTATAATTTCAATATCTCAATTTATAAATATCCATTTATAAATCTCTTATATAAATCAATTCATATTAATATTTTAAAAACGTCTTTAAACTCCTTTATAATTTCATCATTTTGATTTATAAAATAATCAAATTTTATAAATCCTATATTTAAACTTTTCACAATTATTTCAGAAATCCCAATTTAACTATTTTATAAAGTCATTAATTCCTTATTTTCAAAAAATCAGCTTTTAACTATATTTCTTAAAAATCATAATTTTTATAACTTTAAAAATTATAACGTTTATTTATTTATAATGGATCAATTCCAAAATATAGTATATTCTCAAAAATCACTTTAAAAATCATTTTAAAAATCCCAAAATTTGGTCCAATGATGCTACACACCAAATAGTCAATCACGACTACAACGATATCATATATCAATATGAAAATCCATCAAATATCAAAATATCTGAAATCAAATAAAAACTGTTGAGCAATCCAGTTGGATCCCTCCAACCTGTTTTCCTGCATCCACAAACATTAGCACAATACCAATTCTGTTCCAGTACGAAATTATCGCGGTATATGTTCTTATTAAATATTATCCGCTTAATAACGGCGTAATAGGGTCTCATCCGCTAAACAAATGCGGGAAATCAATAACTCCAATATATACATATGCCAATATATATATATATATATATATATTGCTATTATATATAATATCAATTTCACTGTTTATGAAATATTCGCGGTATATGTTTTTAATAAATAACATCCGCTTACTAACGGCGTATAATGTCTATTTTAACAATCAATATATAACAATCATCATTCAAACATGCATTCAAATATTTTAAATCTAACTATTTAAAATAAAATCGAAACTGATTCGATTGAGTGAGAAGTTCTCACCTTGATTTTAATTCCGTTTTAGCGATTTATTTCGAATAAAATTAAACGTGCGTTTAATTTTACCCAAAATTCTCACTAACTCCAAATGACTCCAAACCAACTCCATCGCGTAGTGCTCGTCCATACGATTCCAACGCAACTGGTTTCGCACGTTTTCGACCTCGTATGAAAAAGATATTGATTTTTGAAGTTTACTCGAATTTTATAAACATAAATTACAACAACTTTTAATTAATTTTAAACTACCACCATTTTCAGCCATAGGATCTCACCCAAACCCACCACTGCCGTTCTTATCCTCTTCCTCATTCACGCGACCATCTACAGAATTCAACACCGCACGCATAACCCATTCTCAATAAATTAGGGTTTAAATTTGCAACTTCCATGCTTGATTAAAACTTGATCAGGGAGCTCCATATCGTAGCCCAACTCCACCACCATGCTCGGCCAGAGCACAGGCCAACTCAGCCTCACCCACGGCCTAGAATTGCGTGCCAAACTGAAGCCGAACGCACCCCCCTACGACCCCCACAACGCCCCAAATCCGATCATCACCTTATAGAATCGAAGGTCTTGATGAGATCTTCAAGTTTGTAGTTGAACGAATCTCCTAAAAACTTATGGATTGAGAGAGATTTAGAAGAGAACGACGATAATTTTCAGCCTTTCATTGATATAGGAGGCGGCGGCCTGAATTAGGGTTAGGGTTTATAATTTTTTTTTATTTAGAGTGAGGGCTATTTATAGAGAAAAAAATCGAACACTATTCATCCGGAAATTCCAAACTCCGATTTACGTGCCGAAACTGACGTTCTTAGGGTTTATCCCGCGTTCCGGACACAATGGAACAGGTTTCGAAAGCTAATTCGGACATCTGTGCGAGTTATGGCTATAAATGCTCAATTTAAATTAAACCGATTTAAACGATTTTCTAGGCGTTTTAATTTGTACCGGACAAACGGTAAATCCAATTGACACGAAATTTGAAACCTTTCAATAATATCACATTACGGATCCGATGAAACTGGTTTCGCCGAAATCCGAGACTTTTTGAAAAATGGCTATTTTCACTCGTCAAATTTAAATTAAAAATAAATCGATGCGTTTCGAGCTGCCACGCTCAAACGATAGCTCCGATTGACACGAAATTTGAAATCCGGTAATAACTAACTATTACGGATTCAATGGAACTGGTTTCGTTCAATTCTGAGACTGTTCAAAAATTGACTATTTTCACTTGTCGATTTAAATATTAAAATATTCAATTTTCACAAATTAACTTTTAATTCGATTTTAAAAGTTCTAAAATATCGTTCTAACTCTAACATGATAAAATAAAATTTTACAAATCATTTTCAATCATATTTAACTCAATTTTTCAATTATTTCCACAATTTAACATATTAAATTATTGATTTAATTATTCAATTAAATCCAATAATTCAAATAAAACTTTATTCGACTTATAAATTCACTCATTAATATTTAAAATTAATTAAATATTCAAATTTTAATTAATAAAAATTCTGGGTCGTTACAATCTTCCCCCCTTAAAAGAATTTCGTCCTCGAAATTACAAGTAAGAAAAATTACAGAAGCTATTAATTTTCCCAAAATTCATAGTTAAACTTCTTACAAATCTTTACTAAGTTTTCAAAATCATACTTAGTTATCTTTTTCAAAACCAAACTATATCATTTAACTTTCAATTCCAAAATCAAAGTTTAAGTTTTCAAAATTTTCCAATTTTCTCAAAAATTTTCTAACGCCTTAAATTTTCGGAAAAATTCGCCATAGTCTCCTTTGCGCGGCTCGATCCAAAAAAAAATGACAGTATATATATCACAAATATACATCTCATCAAGTAATGAGGCATCCCGTAGGGAAAAAAGTTTAAAAGTACGGTATGTAATCCGAGATATGTACCTTATATTTTATTAGCAAGCATATACGGCTAATATAGCGCGAAAGCGAGCTCCAAATGCGAAGCAAACGCGATCCGCACCTACTAAACACTCAACAAACAACATGAGAACATGCATATATGACAATAATCTCAATATACAACATATAGTAACATAATAACTATATATGTCAACATATCAAATGTAGTAAAAGCAACAAATGCAAACATCAACCAATTATCATCCAACTAATTCATAACCAATATATATTCATTTATATTCTCATTAATATTCAATGAATTGGTTTTCAATTTAATCACATTTGATTCATTTACATTGGGTTTACTAACATTCATTTTCAATTTGCTTATATTCACTAATTCATATTCAAGTTGGTTCACTTCCAATTCTAAGTAAATTTTCCATTTAACTTTAAATTCATTTTTATTTACTACTCATATTCATAAATATATTCATATAGTTTCACTTCTTATATATATAAGTTTATTTCACAACTGTAAATCACTTTAATTAAAATTCAATTCTTATAATTCTTTTGCTTATACAATTATTCCTTTATTTAGATTAACCAAACAATCAACTTATATACTTTAATAATTCTGAAAAATTATTCCTTTATATATAAAATATAATCAAGGTAAAATTATTTCATTTACCCAATTTTAAAACAATATTGTGTCGGTTTATCTTGTTTAAGAGTTTAGAAACTCCTATCTACGATAGTTAGCAAGACTACATCGACCAGAATCCATAAACAATCAACCGATAAGTCAACACAATATAAAACAATTTTATATCCACTAACAAATATGCTCTCATAGCTATTATTACACTCAAACTCATTCTAGAGTACTACTGACTCTATCTCTAATGAGTAATACCCAACAGAACCATGGTTGTCGCTTAACCATATGCTCTGATACCAAATGTAACATGTCGATTTTTCGTTGCCGAAAAACCGAATAGTTAGGGTTTTTTTTTAAAAGAATTTAAGAAAAGAAAAGAGAGAAAAAGGTAGAAAATAGAAGGAAAAGAAAATAGAAAATTTTAAAATAGAACGGAACAGAAGAAATAACAGCAGAACAACAAAACAACATCAGAATCTCACAATTCGCAGCGGAACAACATATAATAATAAATGAATAATCTTTAAACAAAGAACTATATCAGTTATTACATTTTATACATTTCATTACATCATATCATCAGAGTGTACAACAACAATCAACATCAAACAATGCAGCGGAAAAAGAAATACTATATAAACTAGTAATACGCCATGTCGTCCATCTTGCCTCCAGCAACTCCAGAATATCCAGAATATCCTGATAAACCTAACTTTTGACTGCCCGTGTAGAAATTGGTGGGCACCCAGAGTTTAGGAAGGAAAATAATAAACTCCAAGTCAGTCATGTGACTGGTGTGAGAACTCAAAACAGTTTATTTATCTTTAAAATCGAAATAGAGGAATATTTTTAAATTCAATTCGCAATGCTTTTAAAAATGAGACTACCATAAGACCTCCTGCCACACACACAATGCAAACGCAGACTTGGAGAAGATTTCTCCTTATGATAGCCAAACATGCTTGATACGCATTTAAAAAGAAAATTTGATATTATTACTAGTGCATAGTGTAGAAAATTCATTTCGAAAGTAGAATATAAATCTTAGCCAGCATAGGTACCATTATATTATGCCTACTAATAGCTACCATATTAGATGGCAAGTTCTACAACTAAAACCGTACAAGTTTCGTATTGTTTCTTTGGATTTCCAACAAATGGTCAGGTCAAGGAACTTCCCATTGCCACATGAGAATGCCTCTGGAAGGACATTCCCGAGAACCAAACCGGAACTCTGCCAACACAAGGCCGGGTTACCCCTAACTGGGTAACTACTGACACGAGCACGCCATTCCCCGATCGCAAACGACCTTTCTCACGGGATCCCGATAACCAACAACCACAAAGTAATAAATTCGCAGTAACCACATAGGTTAAATATCTGGGCTCCATACCATGATACCACCTCTATCCAGAAGGAAATGCACATACCCTAAAGGGAGCTACCCCTCATAACCTTGCCGCATCTTTCCTGTTTTGACCATTTCCGGGGTGTGAGGCTCGACGAAGTCACGTCCACAAAAACATACTTTATACAAAAGCCATGCTTTGGGTCAACAAATGATCATAGAAATGATCACCAGGATAGACGATCAAATAAACGATCCTATCACAAATAATCAACACAATGATCATTTACAGCAACACTCAGCATGTCACATTACCAAATTGGGAATATATCGCTGATAACATTCAACTACATAACCTCTAAGCTCGTACGTCTCAGAGAAGGGTGTTAAGCTAAAAGAATAAATTCTCCGCCACCAACAGAAATATATTTGAAAGAAATCGGCTTTATATCTCAACGTGTAATGTCAGACATACAATCCATACAAGTCTGTTCCGGGATCGAACAAAACCGAAGGCACTTACAAAGAAGTCCTTGCAATCCGGATATTCACAATCCTGATCGGATTTCCCATCACTTAGGGAGTCTCTATACCGCTGCAACTCAGTGCAGAGACAATCGACAGGTCATCCTATCGCTCTCGCAAATACCGGGTCTTCAACACCGATCTTCAATGCAATTATAACGACGTATCACATATTCGGAATGGGTTATACGACCCCATGGTCCTTTCCCGGTTAACCCGAATAGTGAGCGCTTATTCAAAAATAAGTGTGGCATTCAAATTCAAACAAATCACATCAATTACCCATTCAAAGGGAAATATTGATAGTCGATTATTGAACTATCAATGGATATGCACAACATCACCAGATTCCAAATAATTTTCCAAATTATTTATTTTCCAAAATATCTTTACAAGATATATTATTTCACACTTTAAAAATAAATCAATATTTATTTTTAAACCTATTCCACTTTCTTTTATAAATTCCTTAGTAAATTTATAATCCAAAATATCTATGGATATTCGATTTCAATTATTCATTTCAATTTATCTTCAAAAAGATAAATTCTCAAAATATTCACCTTATATTGGAAAACATTTCCATACTTATACATTCATAAGTAATTCACAAATTTTATTTATTTTCAACACTTGGAAAATATTTAATATACTTAAATCGAGATTAAGTATATATTTCATTCTTTAAGGAAATCATTCTCTTAAACATATTTATTTGGGCCAAAACGAATGTTATGTAAAACATCGCTACGACAACCCAAAATCACTAGTATAGGGATTCGAAATTAAAATAGATATATAAATCCCAATACTATACAAAATATTTCCTTTCGGAAATCATTTAATATAACAACGGTGTTATAGTCTACTATTTCCTTTTATTTCTCGAAACGTCTATTTCAACAATAAATGTTGAAATCTATGGTTTCGAATCTCAACACATTTTAAAACATCGTTAGATCGTTTTAATTCTATTTAAAATATCACATTCTAAACAATTTCTTTAACATATTATTCACTATTCAAAAACGTGAATATTCTACGTTAACACATTTCATCTTTTTATTCATTTTATTTCAAAGGATTATTCACAGTTCAAAAACGTGAATATAACTCCATTAATAGGTTTCAACAATTTTCTTATCAAAATAAGTTGTTTGCGAATTTATAAAACAACGTTTATAAATTCCATTTCTATTTATTTATAAAAACTTCCTTTTTATAAATTCTTTTATTAACCTATTCCAGTTTATAACTCAATTATAAACTAAAAGTTCATATTATAAGTTAAATACTTATAAAACGATTATTTTACAAAATCGTTCCTCTAAAGACTTTCCAAACCATAAATCTTATAACTTATAAGATTCATTTATTTAACCAAATCTATTCTTCAAATAACTTCACAAATTTATAATTCTTACTATTTATAAATTTCATTTATAACTTCACCGTTTATAATTCTATAAATTTCATTCTTTAATGAAATTCATTTTCACTTCATTCAAACACTTATAAAAACTCGTTTTATAATTTCAATATCTCAATTTATAAATATCCATTTATAAATCTCTTATATAAATCAATTCATATTAATATTTTAAAAACGTCTTTAAACTCCTTTATAATTTCATCATTTTGATTTATAAAATAATCAAATTTTATAAATCCTATATTTAAACTTTTCACAATTATTTCAGAAATCCCAATTTAACTATTTTATAAAGTCATTAATTCCTTATTTTCAAAAAATCGGCTTTTAACTATATTTCTTAAAAATCATAATTTTTATAACTTTAAAAATTATAACGTTTATTTATTTATAATGGATCAATTCCAAAATATAGTATATTCTCAAAAATCACTTTAAAAATCATTTTAAAAATCCCAAAATTTGGTCCAATGATGCTACACACCAAATAGTCAATCACAACTACAACGATATCATATATCAATATGAAAATCCATCAAATATCAAAATATCTGAAATCAAATAAAAACTGTTGAGGAATCCAGTTGGATCCCTCCAACCTGCTTTCCTGCATCCACAAACATTAGCACAATACCAATTCCGTTCCAGTACGAAATTATCGCGGTATATGTTCTTATTAAATATTATCCGCTTAATAACGGCGTAATAGGGTCTCATCCGCTAAACAAATGCGGGAAATCAATAACTCCAATATATACATATGCCAATATATATATATTGCTATTATATATAATACCAATTTCACTGTTTATGAAATATTCGCGGTATATGTTTTTAATAAATAACAACCGCTTACTAACGGCGTATAATGTCTATTTTAACAATCAATAGATAACAATCATCATTCAAACATGCATTCAAATGTTTTAAATCTAACTATTTAAAATAAAATCGAAACTGATTCGATTGAGTGAGAAGTTCTCACCTTGATTTTAATTCCGTTTTAGCGATTTATTTCGAATAAAATTAAACGTGCGTTTAATTTTACCCAAAATTCTCACTAACTCCAAACGACTCCAAACCAAATCCATCGCGTAGTGCTCGTCCATACGATTCCAACGCAACTGGTTTCGCGCGTTTTCGACCTCGTATGAAAAAGATATTGATTTTTGAAGTTTACTCGAATTTTATAAACATAAATTACAACAACTTTTAATTAATTTTAAACTACAACCATTTTCAGCCATAGGATCTCACCCAAACCCACCACTGCCGTTCTTATCCTCTTCCTCATTCACGCGACCATCTACAGACTTCAACACCGCACGCATAACCCATTCTCAATAAATTAGGGTTTAAATTTGCAACTTCCATGCTTGATTAAAACTTGATCAGGGAGCTCCATATCGTAGCCCAACTCCACCACCATGCTCGGCCAGAGCACAGGCCAACTCGGCCTCACCCACGGCCTAGAATTGCGTGCCAAACTGAAGCCGAACGCACCCCCCCACGACCCCCACAACGCCCCAAATCCGATCATCACCTTATAGAATCGAAGGTCTTGATGAGATCTTCAAGTTTGTAGTTGAACGAATCTCCTAAAAACTTATGGATTGAGAGAGATTAAGAAGAGAACGACGACAATTTTCAGGCTTTCATTGATATAGGAGGCGGCGGCCTGAATTAGGGTTAGGGTTTATAATTTTTTTTTTATTTAGAGTGAGGGCTATTTATAGAGAAAAAATCGAACACTATTCATCCGGATATTCCAAACTCCGATTTACGCGCCGAAACTGACGTTCCTAGGGTTTATCCCTCATTCCGGACACAATGGAACAGGTTTCGAAAGCTAATTCGGACATCTGTGCGAGTTATGGCTATAAACGCTCAATTTAAATTAAACCGATTTAAACGATTTTCTAGGCGTTTTAATTTGTACCGGACAAACGGTAAATCCAATTGACACGAAATTTGAAACCTTTCAATAATATCACATTACGGATCCGATGAAACTAGTTTCGCCGAAATCCGAGACTTTTTGAAAATTGGCTATTTTCACTCGTCAAATTTAAATTAAAAATAAATCGATGCGTTTCGAGCTGCCACGCTCAAACGATAGCTTCGATTGACACGAAATTTGAAATCCGGTAATAACTAACTATTACGGATCCAATGGAACTAGTTTCGTTCAATTCTGAGACTGTTCAAAAATTGACTATTTTCACTAGTCGATTTAAATATTAAAATATTCAATTTTCACAAATTAACTTTTAATTCGATTTTAAAAGTTCTAAAATATCGTTCTAACTCTAACATGATAAAATAAAATTTTACAAATCATTTTCAATCATATTTAACTCAATTTTTCAATTATTTCCACAATTTAACATATTAAATTATTGATTTAATTATTCAATTAAATCCAATAATTCAAATAAAAATTTATTCGACTTATAAATTCACTCATTAATATTTAAAATTAATTAAATATTCATATTTTAATTAATAAAAATTCTGGGTCGTTACATAAATAACAGAAATTTTCACTTTACTTATAGTTGAATGTTTATAACAGAGAAGTTTTCCTTTTTCCTGAAACTTGAAAACCAAATATAGAATAATGCTTTGTTCTTGATTTTTCTCCTGCAACAGATGGATTAAATTGATTAATTTCTGCTTTAAATGTTGTTTAACAACCTTGAATTAAATAAAAATGAAAAAAAATTCACTTGCCTTTAAAATTATTTCCAGAAAGAAAAAACTGCACTGCCCTAAAACCTGAAACTTCACCTCCAAGGAAAATCTGCAGTTTCATGAATTTTTTTGTTAACACTTTGATTTAAAAATCAAAATTTTACAAACTATAAAGTTTAAAACAAAACTTACCTGAGTGTATCACTACAGTTTGAAAACACTTCAGATTTTACTTTGAATTTGAAGAAGGCACTTTCTTTTTTTCTCTAATTTCTTTCTTTTTTTTGAATGTTGAAGTAATGTTTGCAAAATCCTCTTTGGTTACAGAACTTCAGAGGTTAGGAGATTTAAAAATTTGAACTAGGAAGGTGAAAAGTTTTCTGAATTTTTTTTTATTTGATTATTTAATAAAGAAATGATGGTTTGTGCCATTTGTAAGGAGATATCTTAAACTCTAGATATTTGTTATCATTCTACTCTATTTTCCATGTGCTATATATGCTCATCCATTTTTGATATTTACAAGGCAAAAGAAAGTTTTATATGTTTTTATTTTCTATATTATATGCACTTTTGTAAAATAATGTATCCCTTGTTCATTCATATATATATACATATGTTAAATGTTGAAAAAAAAATTAACTAATATATATATTACATCTTAATAATTTTAAATCCTACTTATTTTTAAAACATTTATTTCAAATTTAAATTCAAACTTAAATTTTAAACTTGAAATATAGACTCTTATGTCCATTTGTATATTCACACTCACCTTGAACAAAATTTAAATTAAATTTCAATGTATATTAAATTTTACTAATATATGTAATTATCGTATGTATAAGATTTTAAATTCAAATGAATTTTAAAAATATTTATTATTTCAATATTTTCAACTCAAAATAAAATTGGAATTTATATATATAATATCATCACTTATTTTAATTGATAATTTTCAGATGTTACACTTTTCGTCCATGTATTCTTCTGTTCGAACGCACTGCAAAAAACCCTAACCACGCCTTGACTTCACGAAGCCGTCGCCACTGTCGATGTCGCCGTTGCCCTAGAAGCTCGCCACGATCACCCATCCCCAAGCGCCGCTCCCCCATTGCCTTGCGCCACGCGACCTCCACCGCGTTGTTCCCAAATTCCCACAGCCGCCACCGGTTCGTTAAACCCAAATTGAATTAATCTCCACGATCTAGCCGTTGATTCACCAAGCGACCAACACCGATGGACTCCATTCGCAGCTCTCCACGGTATGGTAACTTCGATTCGTCGATCAGGCGAAGATCATCGACCACCAACGAATGGCCGAGACTACTTCCTCAATTTCTGTCCACATCGAAACTCGAATCGAAAAACAAATTATATTTTTGACTTGCGCTCATTTAGAGCTTCAAATCCATATATAATTTGCTATATTTTGTGGAGTTTGAATTTTTTTGAAGTCGATTTTTTAATTGAAATTGAAGTGAATAAATTAGGGTTTACAACCATTGAGTAAGAGGAGCACAGAATTTTTCTGTACATATAAAAAGGGGGAATAGAGGGCTGCTAGGTTTTATAATAGGATATATATAGGTAGAGTTGAAATTAGAATAGATGGATCGGATTGAATATACGCACTAACGACAAAGTTGCCCAAAAAGCTCGTTCTGACTCCGGAAGAAAATTGGGTCAAACCACATATCAAATAGACGTTTTAAAATATTTTAAACGCAATGGGAAAGGTTTCAAGTCCAAATTCCATTGTATGAAGAAGTTATGCTAAAATCAATATTTTTCTAATTGATTTCAATTGATTTCAATTTAATTTATTTCAAAGCATTTCAAGTTCGTACGATCAAAAGACAAGTCTGATCGCTACGAAACTTGAAATTGTACAATAATTCACCGTTACGGATCCGATGAAACTAGTTTCGTCGAAATCCGAGTCAGTGGCAAAAATGCTATTTTTATATTAATTAAATAAATTAAAAATAAATAAATTAAATCACTTTTTAATTTTCAACTCTATAATTAACAAATTTCATCAAATTTAACTTTCTTAATCATTACACTAATTTAACCAAATTCAAATGTCAATTTAGAGTTGATTAATTTATCAATTTCAGCATTGAATTTCATTTTTCTTACACTCAGAAATTATAAATTAAATAAATTTATCCATTACTGTATTCAGTTTCAATTTTAATAAATTTATTAATTATCACTTGAAATCTCAGTAAATCCATTTATTTGATTAAATCATGCTATTCAATAAAATGATATCTTATGGTTATAATTTACATTGGTTTATATTACATTTCATTAATGTATATTTCATTCCATATTAATTCCCATTAACATACTAATTTATTTCATACAATTTCAAAATTTCGTTTATTACAGCTCAAACCCAATAAATTTATCAACATGAATTTCAATTGTTTTCATTCACTCAATTGCCCTATTATGGATAAAGTTTACATTTGTTACTTAAATAACATTCTTCAAATTTCTAATTAAATCTACTCTAACTGCACTAATTAAGTCAATTTTTGCGATTAATTTCAAATTAAATCTTATGAACTACACAAATAGGTATCTTATAACAATTGTAACCATTAAACTTAAATTGCTTTAAGTTTATTTCCTTTAACTCAATATTATAATTACTTACAGAACATTGATTTTTATTCAATGACCATTTATTATAATGTAAATTCCATAATTTAATTCAATGTTTACATTTTGTTTTCATATATTCAATTTGTCGCTAAGTATACGTCTACATTAATTCCATTGATTTGCATTTCGTTCAATTTATTAATAGTTACCTTACTTAAGTTACCTTAGTTAATATTACATAATATTAGATTATAATTTTACAATCTTAACAAATTCATAAATTGTCAATTGTCAAATATATACATTAATTACTATTAAATGTTCAAAATAAATTTATCTGCTTGGTTTCAAACTTTTTTATTCATCAATTTTTGCCTTATAAATAAACTTTCGTTTCTAATTAATTTATATCCACCTTTCCATTATTATATTAATCATCATTAAAGTAACCTTTAATTACTTGTATGTTCATTCTTCCCAACTTATTACACCCTATTACACTATTTCACACATTAATTCAATAATTACATTTGCTTTCTCATATTTCACTTATAACTAAGTCGTACATTTAAATTATTTTATTTAATTTACCTTTTATATCCCATCATAAATTAATGCACACACTAATTAAGATTTTAAATCAAATTAATCATTTCATCCTAGTAACATTATTTTATTACAATAAGAATATAATTAACATTTACATTGTTTCACTTATTGGAATTACATCCAAGTTATTAAAAATTAACTAACATTTAGACTGTTACATTCAAGTTATTAAAAATTAACTTACCAATCTTATCCAAGTTATTATTATTCCATTAATAATTCACTAAATTTTTATTTCCTTCAACATTAAGTTACCAAAATCTTCTTAAATTAAGAAATTTAATTACTGAATTTTACGGCTCGTTACAACATGGTAGAATCCTACCCTGGCATTGCCTCGCATGCCTTGTCACATGCCTTATCGTGCTAATTACGAGTTTGGTTTGTACCGTACCTATGGAGTACTCCTTGAGTATCCCATTAGTTTGGTGGGGCTTATAGTATCTGTATAGACTATGGGAATATATAAAATATGTAAAGGGGGATATGGGTAACGCATAACGCTATTTTAATACTTTACTTTACTGTATGCACTATTATAATAGCATATTGTACTATGTATATAGATGTTTAACGGATCCTTAGGGGATGGAATCCCAAACATCCCTCAAGTTATTGCATTCACATTGACACTGGATAGGAGCTGTCAAACCGTGTAAACATCTCTAACGCCGTTAAACTCATATTTATTTATTGTTGATTTAACTTACATAAGATCTTTTAGTTGACTCAAGTGCTTTCTCTTTTCAATTCGCTTGGCTCATTTAGAGCTTTTCGGTATATTTAAGACCTTATTCTAGAGGATGAAGATAAAGATTTAGTACTATTATTATTTATTTTATCTATCCCACCGCATCATGTTATTCCGCTACATTAATTATTTACTCCTGCTATATGTACTTTGATTCTGTATTATAAAAGTGTAATCAAATATTATTTGTAAAGTAGCTTCATGAACTATTTATTTGATTATTATATTTTGTCATTCTGCTGTGAGATTCTATATTTTGTTTTTCTTTCTTTCTTTTCTTTTTATTATTCACCCTATAACAATCGTCCCTTTTGAATGGTTTAAGTTGGACATTTGTGATTTATTGTCAATTCAAATTGTCCAAAAAGGTGAGTTATTACATTTGGGATCAGAGCCAGGTTTAGCGATAACCTTAGCTTTGTGGGGTCTGACTCATTAGAGATGGGATTATTAATACCCTAGAATGAGTCTGTCCGAGTGTATATTTGAGAGAGCGTACTTCTTAGTGTTATAAAAATTTAATTTTATATTGTGCTAATTTGTTCTGTTTAGTATTTATAAATTCCAGTTTGTACATAGGATGCTATGACATCGATGGGGATTTCTAAATACTTAATAGGGCAGACGGACACAATATTGTTTTGAAATATAGGTAAATGAAATAATTTTACCTAATATTATATTTTGTATATAAAAGAATAAATTTTATATATGGATATAATTGTATGTGATATTTGTTTGTTGGGAAGTGAAATTTTATAAATATTGATTGGGAAAATAGTATTTACAAGTAAAGTAAATAAATATTCAAATAATTCTTTTATATAAAATATATTCCAAAACGATATTGTGTTGGTTTGTCCTATTCGAGTGTTTAGAAATTCCTATCGATGCCTTGGCCTCCCAAGTATCGACCGGAATTCATAAATACTCAACGGAACAAAGTTAACACAATATAAAACCATTTTATATCAAATAACAAGTATGCTTCTCATATACACTCAACTCATTCATATAGTTTACCTCTATTTCAATGAGTTATTCCCCACTAGAGCCAAGGTTTATCGCTAAACCAAAGCTCTGATACCAACTGTAACGACCTGCCTTTTTGGACAGTTTAAATAGACGATCAAATACACATGTCGATTCCAAACCATTCAAAAGGGCAGATAGTTATTGGGGTAAATAAGAAAAGAAAAGAAAGAGAAATAAAGAAAATGAAACAACACAAAATCTCGCAGCGGAACGATAAAATATAGTAGTCAAATAAACAGTTCATGAAGCTGTTTACTGTACTTTGACAATTATTTGTACAACATTTATCAGAGTTATACATATACAACAGAACAATTAAAATAATGCAGCAGATAGCATGATGCAAGGGTAATAATAGTAATAGTATACCAAATCTTCGTCTTCGTCCTCCAGAATAGATCTTCAAAAATCTGAAAAACTCAGGACTGACCCGAGCGTAATGAAAAGACAAAACACTCGAGTCAGGACTAAATACCGTTATGAAAGTTAAATCAATCGTAAATAAATTTGAGTGTAACGGCGTCGGAGATGTTTACGGGGTTTGACATCTCCTATCCGGTGTCAACGTGCGTGCAATAACTTAAGAGATGTTACGGGATTTTCCATCTCTCAAGGATCCGTTAAACTATCTACTATGTAGTAATATACGCTAAGTAGATAATGCTTATCAGTAATATAAAGTATCAAAATAGCGTTAAGGCGTTACCATAATCCCCCTTAAAACATTTTATATTCCCAAAAGCAAATACAAGACCGTAGTTTCCCCAAAACCGGAAGTCACCAGAGGGCAATCCATATACTCAAGGTACAAATCAAAACGTAGTGGTCGCGAATAGGATAATCAGTACGACAAGGTACATGAGGCAATACCAACTAGGATACTAGTAGTTGCGTGATCCGGACTGATGTTGAGCATAGCCAGCAGCTACCCCAACACCACGAAACAACACTCCCAAATCAAGGGGTGCACCCAAATCGCATCACAAATGTAATAGAAATGGTATCGAAGAAGTGTGTCCGCTAGAGGTGGCGAACCTCAATGGCCCGGCGCGGCTCCTGTTTTAGTCATGTCAGGGGTCATCCAATAATCGTTCTCTTTCTTCAATCAACGCGTTCACCAAACCATCCACTTCATTCTGGATCAACACTCCGCGTATAATAGTTATTAAAGTGGTGTTCGGTATCGACAGAGAGTATGTCCATATCCGATCCCGGTCTCTTTAATAACTACATATTATTACACCGTTGGCTCTTTTATATTTCAAATCGATTCATAATTCATATCAAAATATTATATTCGCATCAAAAAAATCAAATCCATTTCAAATATCATCGTATCTTTCAAATGTAAGATTCTGTTTCAAAATCATTTTTCGCATCAATATCTCATTTCGATTTCAAAATCATTTCGAATTTCAATTTAGACTGCAACTTCATTTAACCCAATTCGTATTTAAATTCAAGATTTAAATATAAACATTTCACCTTATTGACCAGCTTAGAATTTTAGAAAAATAGTTTTAAGTAATTTAAAAGTAGTTTTAAATAATTAAATTAGTTAAAATACTTTAAAATCTTAAAATGGATTTGAAATAGATAAATTAGTTTAAAATAATTTAAATTGGGTTAAGTAGATTAAAATAGATTAAAATAGTTTAAGTATTCAAAATGGTTTATATAACAGAGTAATTTGGAAAACAAATTAAAACAGCTTCAAAACCAATCCATTTCAATTATAACTTCCCAATTCAAATCAATTTCAATTTCCATTCTACCAATTCAATTTCGATTTCAATTCAAATCAATGTCAACTTTGACTTCAAATTAATTCACTTTTACGTTCACCTTTAATTTATTCAATTTCAATTTATGTCGATTTAGCTTGATTTTTCAAAATATCAATTTTAACACTTAACAAAATTATCCTTCAATATTCAAATTTAAATCCCAATTACAAACATGATTCAAATTTCAAGCTCACTTTCAAATATCATTTTATATCGCTTTTACTTAATAATATTCAAAGCTCGATTTAAGGTTCAATCCTTTAAAACGAATAAATTTTCGAACTTCAATCATAACCAAATTTTAAATTTCAAAGTCTCAACTTAATTATTTAACAAAATTCCTTTGACCAAAATTTATTTCAACATTCCAAACTCAATTTTCCGATGAATTCAATTTCTATAAATCGATTTCTATTTATAACTTTTCAATCAAAACATTTAAATAAATTTCAAATCAACGATTTCAAAAATTATTAATTTAGCCAATTCGGTGTCCGTATATAATTTTCTATCCTATGGCCAAGTAATTATTTATTTCAATTAAATGTCAGGGATGAGTATATATTACTTAAATTAAATCACAGTATCATATGTATGCATAACAGGATCTACATAAGCAAATAAACATCCAAACATTCAATTATCAACCAATAGCATCCATCCAAAATACATCATCCAATAAACAATACGATTCATGGCAGTTTCATAGTTATCAATGTCAGGTAATTTAATCGCAATTCAATTTTAATTTCAATTTAACTGTCAATTTAATTTTCAACGGTTAATTCAAATGACAAGCTATATGACAATTAAATTTTCATCAAACAACGACAAATGAAATCAAAACACTTCATAATATCAAATTTAACTAGCATAAAGATATTTAGTACGGTGTGAGCGTTATAAAACACTCACCTTGATTTCAATGCAATTCCGGCGTTTTATTTCGAATAAAATTAAACTAGCGTTTAATTTTACCCGAATTTTTCTTTAGCTCCAAACGACTCCAATCTAATTTCATAGCGTAGTGCTCAACAAAATGATTCCAACGCAAAAAGTTTCGTCGAATTCCGACCTCGTACGAACAAGTTATGACATTTATAAGTTAATACAATTTTTTTTATATAAATTAATTTCAACTTTATTTTAATTTAAACCTAAAAAACCATCCTCACCGCTGATTCCCCCAGGGCTAATCCAGGCCGTTGCCCCTCTCTCCCTCAAGTTCGTTCCAAGCCAGGAATCCACGCACGCACATAAACCCAAAGCTTCCATCTAGGGTTGAGTTTAGTAATCACCACGATCAACTTCAGGCCGATCAACGACCTTCATTACGTTCGCCATCGTCCACTCTACACTCGGCATGAGCACGGCAACACTCGGCTCCTTCTTCCTCTCGGAAAATGCACGCGACCGGCCATGGTTCCAGCTCCAATTGCCATCAATCCGCAGCTTGAAATTTGATCTTAACCGTTGATGTCATAGATCTCACTGTACTCTTCGATGTTGTAGTTGACAACTTTGCGTAGATGTCGACGGATTGGAGGGAAATTGGAGGAGAAGGTGATGAGATTCTGGCCGTGGGTTATAATAAGAGGCGGCTAGGGTTTTCCTTTTTATTTTATTTTTTTTTGTTGAAAATTGTGAACAAGGGGCTATTTATAGGAAACGACGAACTCTGTTCATTCCGGATTTTCGAACTCCGATTTACGCATGGTGACCGGCGTTTTTAGGGTTTATCCCGCGTTCCGAACACAATGGAATAGGTTTTGGAAGCTAATTCGATCGTATGTGAGACTTATAGCGATAAACGATCAATTTAAATTAAATCGATTTAAACGAATTTCTATGCGTTTTGGCTCGCCCTGGAAAAACGATAAATCCAATTGACAAGAAATTTGAAATCTTACAATAATATCACATTACGGATCCGATGAAACTGGTTTCGTCGAAATCCGAGATCATTTGAAAAATGACTATTTTAACTCGTTAAATTAATATTAAAACAAGTCCGATGCGTTTCGAGCTGCCACGGTCAAACGACAACTCCGACTGCTACGAAAATTGAAATCCGATAATAATTAACTATTAAGGATCCAATGGAACTAGTTTCGTCCAATTCTGAGACAGTTCAAAAAAATGGGCTATTTTTCAATCGCTAATTAAATATTAAAATATTCAATTTTCGCAAATAAATTTTAAATTCAGTTTTAAAAGTTCTATAACATCACTATAACTCCAATATGATAAAATAAAATTTTACAAATCATTTTTAATCATATTAAACCCGTTATTCAATTTATCCAATAAATTCCAATTTTAAAATCTTATTAACTCTATTAAAACCCAAATATAACTTACATTCACTTTGGAAACCAATTTGAATCATGTTAGATCAAATTTCATTTATTCATTCTATTTTCATATATTAAATTTCAATATCAAATTAATCATCTTTTGAAATATTCAAAACGAGCTTAAAATTTTAACTTTTGAAACGAGTTAAAATTATAGAACAACTATTTCCATTATACGGTTATTCAAATCCCCATTATTAAATTGTTCAATAATTTCCAAATATTTAATTTAAACAATTTCGATTATCCAATAATTCATTATCCTTTGAAATATTGAAATTGAACTTATAAGAATCAACCTTTAAAATAATCCACAATTTAGAACACTATTTTCATTTTACAGTTATTCAATTATTCAATAAGTTTTAAATATTTAATTCAAACAATTTTCCTGTTCAAAATTCAATATTTGATTTTAAATATATTTTACTTATCAATCAATTACTCTTTTATACCCAATGAATTCAACATTTATTATCCTATTCAACTTTTGATTGCAAAGGCATTCACTAAGTAGCTTTTATTTTTCATTACTTGGATAATTATTGTTGTAATTCATTCCAGTTATTATTATTCTAAACGAATTACAGAATTTTTTTCTAACACTAAATCACGAAATCTTATTAAATTAGCTATTTTAATTATCGAAAATTTACGGGTCGTTACAAAATGAGTTCTATATTCCCTTCTTTGTCGATGGAAAATAATTTCGATGATTAGTGAACGCACCATCGACATTAATTTTCGAGTTTCAAAGTGGGAGGACCGCTTAGTATCCTTACTGCATATTTGTTTGGTAACCAAATCTTAATTTTAAATTTCTAAATAGGATTTGGATATGTAAATGATATGATTATATATATTATTTTATTTTAAATGGTTTGATAGGAAACTTGACATTTAGTTCCTAAGTTTCTATAGATTATAAATTTTAATTATTGCAATGAATGAAATCTTGACTATGTTAATAATTGGAAACTTCTAAAATGAATATAAGAAAATAAGAGTTAAGTGATTAATGAAATGTAAAGAAATTGAAGGCTGCCACTTATAAATTAAAGAGTAAGGAAAATTTAGAATATAAAATTAGTGAACATTTGGTTAATTAAAATGAATAAGATAAATTTATGTAACATTCAAATTCCATTCTATAAAACATATATATAACCTACCAAAATATTAAAAGTTGAAATGTGAATAAGAATATGTAATAGAGTATTATACAAGTAAAACTTAGGAAATGAAAGTGTTCAATGGAATTATGTTTATAAATGAAGAATTAAGATGTATAAGAATATTATTAACTTATGTTAATAATTTGAAGTGCTACTAATTAAATCTAATAAAAGGTGTATACTATAAGTAAATAATAATTTGAAGCGCTATTAATTAAATCAAATAAAAGGCGTATACTGTAAGTAAATGTTTTTAAACATAAGTAATGTTTGAAGCCAATTATAATTAAAGAAATAATAAAAGCGAATATTATATATGAAAGAAATAAATATGAAAAGAAAAGGAATAAAAAAATTTAAGTATGCGCTACTTCACAAATGAATATTGATATTAAAAAGGAAATCAAAGAAAATAATAATTATGAATTAAATTTGTAAAGAGACTTACATAATATTTTAAGAATCGATTTTGGATGGTCTAAAAATTTTTAATGGAAATAACTTAGGTAAGAAATTGGATGTAAAGTAATGAAAATGGAATTGTATGAACAAATGAAAAATGAATTTTGTAAGTAATGAATGTAAAGTAATGAATATTTACAATGTATGAATGAATGAAACTAAAGAACAGTAAATAATTTGAAAGGAGATTAATAACAATAAACTTAAATGATATTTGAAATTATTTTTTATTTGGCTTATAGGATGGTTGGGAAAGGATACTTATAACTGTATAAAGATGTATAAAAAATCTATTAAGTTTAATCCAAGACCGTTGAGTGTATGGTACAATTAGTAGTTATTTATCATTTTGTGCGGTTAAAAGTTTCTTGACCCGAACGAACCATTTGTTTTGGTTGTTATCGATGGATGGTTGATTACTTGATTGCATGTGATGATTGTATGGTTTTGTTTGCAAGTGACTATTGTTATGTTGTGTTGATTGTTTTATTATTAATTGAAACAACTTAAATATCTTCCTTATACATAATTCTCACTACTTTGGATTTTTAAGTGAAATATAGGTTTATGGAAGCATTAACTACTGCATTTAGTTTCATAAATAAAGCGTTGTTTGCCCGACAAATAGGTACATTTTTGGATTACGGTATTATAGAGATATTATATTGTTTTCCCGTGTTTTGGGATATTTTATTTTGAAATACGATACATATCTATATATTATAATTATTATTATTTCTCCCGGACCTCTCCATACAAAAGAAGACTCTGTCGAATTTTTTTATGAATTTTAGACCTAGAAGTTTTTTGAGAAAGTGGAAATGATTTTCAAACTTTCTATTGAACATGAATATGAAAGGGTTTAATTGTTTATAAATTGATATATTTTGTTTAAATTATTTAATTATGTAAATTAATTTTTTATAAATTGAATACTTTGAATAAAATATATTCATTCCTTCTTTTCCCTTTTCGAGGACGGAAAGTTTTGAGTGGGGGAGAGTGTAACGACCCATAATTTTCGATAATTAAAATATTAAATTAAATAGGACTTTGAGATTTAAAATTGGAATAAATTAAAATTTTATGATTTATTAATGAGAAAGATAAAATGAAATTCAATAATGTTAATTTAATGTAATAGATAACTATTTGAATGTAATCTCAATCAATTGGTATAATTATAAAGTTAAATTGGTTAGAAATTGTAAATAAAGAAATAAATTAAAAGTTATATCAAATGGTAAGATAGTATGTAATTGAATATAATCTGTGCTCTGTGAGTAGTTACAACATTTTTTTTGTAGATATTAAATATATAAATGTGATTAAATTTAGTAAAAGGTAACAATTGTTATTTATCACATATTTATTTAATCTGTGGAAATTAAATTGGAAAGCAATTGCAACTAATCTAAGTAAATATTGCAGTTAGTATGATAAAAGATGATAATTGTAGAATATTATTGTAATGGATGTTAAACCAGTGTTAGTTATATCGATAAGGTGATATTTGATTGAATAACAAGATGAAAATCTAAATAAATGAATTTATTTGAATTTAAATTATAATTAACGGATTGTTGCAATTGAAATATAACACTGTAATTAGTGCAATATTTATCACTGGATTTGACATGGAAATTTATTTTAAAAGGATTACAAATTCCTAGGAAATCAAAAATGATAAAATTTGTTAGTTATTAAATTCGAATTTAAAGGTTGATTTGATTTAATTTAATAATAATTTATTTGATTTCAATGAAACCAGTTTCATCAGATCCATAACAGTGAAGTATTGTAGGACTTCAAATTTCGTAAATATCAGACTTGTAGTTTGATGTGCAAGCTCGAAACGCGTAAAAATCAATTTAATGAATTCAATTAAAATAAGCTGATTTTAAAAGCTAAATTCTATATACAGTGGAATTATGACTTGAAACATGTTCCATTGAATTTAAAAATATCAAAAGCGTCTACTTTGATATATGGAATGATCCAATTCATTTCGGAAGTGGAACGGGCTTTTCGGGGCGTTATTGTCATTTCAAACCAATTCGATATGTTCATTCTTTCTTATCTGGCCTTGTCAATATAAATAGATTTTTGTTTCTCAAACCCTAGCAATCATTCTGTTATTCTCTAGGTGCAATTCCATCTGCCTATTCCTTTCTTCCAATGGCAGAAACAAAATTCCAATTACTGACCCTAATTCAATTTCAAATTCAAATCCAAAAATCAAACTCCTCAAAACTCCATCGAATTATGTATCGTTAGAAAGCTCTCGATGAGCGAAATCCAGATCTATTGTTCATTTTTACAATCGATTTTTGGTTTGTCCAGAATTGGCCAAAACATTCTCGGCCTTTCATTGTGGGTGTTGATCATCGGCGATGGATCATAGATTCATGGGTACGGTAGTATGGGGAGTGGTATGGGGAGTGCATCTGAGGTTTTCGCTTGGAAGATGGGTACTTGGATCAACGTGAATAATTCGATTAAGGTTTTAATAAACGGCGGTGGATGCCCTTTCAAGGGACATTGGTGATTGGAAGGGCATCGTAGGTGGTCGAGGAGGCTTGGGGGAGGTTGGTGCTCGATGGGATGAGGTCTAACAAGGTCACGACTTGCTTGAAGAGGCAATGGTAGAAGTTAATCAGTGGCTAGAAGCATTCATAGTTGCGTGCGTATTAGGGTTTTTCTATTGAAGATGGTGACGTGGCCTTTACCCTTTTATATCATATTGATTTTTATATTTTTAAATCGTAATGTTCTAACTACCATATCTTTTGCATACGAGCTCGGATTCATACGCAGTTTTCTCCACTGCGATCGTATCGAAATTCCGGTTATTATGGAATAGGTTTAGACAAATTTTGAGATAGTTAGATTTTGGGTTATTTTTGGATTTTAAATCGATTGGATTCAAAGGTGAGTGTTTTAACCCACTCACAACTACTAAATTATCTTATGTTAGTTAAATTGAATTTGTGATGTGATTAGAAGTTGATTGATTGTTGTTTGGTATATTTAATTTGTTATTGTAGTTAAATTCTGAATTTTGTTGAATATATTCGCCATATAATTGAATATTAATTTAAAACTTTCAGTCAATACCTGTTAATGAAAACCAGTCAAATTGTTTTTATTTATTGGTTGATTTGAATGATGAATGTGTTGGATGTTCAATTATTGATATTTGATGATTGGATGTTATGTTATTTTTTATATAGAAATGTCAACCTGCAAGTACCCTTAGTTTATTATTAGACAATCCCTATGGGTTGAAAGGAAACATACCCAAACGATCTGATAGAACAGGGAGAAATATTTATGGTTGAAATGATAGACTCGAGCGATTTCATGGATTTGAAGTTAAATTCGGTATTGCAGGTTGAAATGATATATACCCATAAATTTAAATTATTATGGGTTGAAATGACATATATCTGTGCCACTTGACATAGGATCAAAAATTATATATAGACACCGGATTAGTTAAATTAAATGATTTTAAAACCTTAAAATTTTAATCTAGTTGAAAGATATTTTGAAATAAAGATTTGATTTATATAAACTGAATTATTTTCGAAAATCCAAGTTTTGAATGTGGAAATTGGAATTGGTTTAAAGAAATTGTTAAAGAATTTAAATTGAAACTTTAAAGTTGGTTTTGAAGTATAAATGAAATTTATCGAAATTGAGTTACTCAAATATTTGAATATTTAAACTTTGAAATCTACTAAATTTGAAATAGTTTAAATTCATAGTTCGAACATGGATTCGAAATTTGAAAAGAGATGAGCAACAAGCGGTTGTTTCCATGATGATATCCTAATGGAATGATCTTGAGACTTTATCCACTTGTGAGATTCGAGATCATGAGTCCGATTTATGTTCATCTTTGGCTTTATGTAGCCTTGAGGCTCATCCTTCTCTTATAAACCACATCATTGAAGCTTAAAGGCTAGATCCTAAATTGGCTCTTCTTAGCCAGAATTTTAGGGATAAAATTGATATTGAAGGTTTGAAATACTTTGATATTGATGTTCGTGGCGGTATTCGAAAATTTGGTAGACTTATCGTGCCAAATATTAGTGATCTTTGTAATGATATTTTAGAAGATTCTCATCGTTCTAAATTTACCATTCATCCTGGTAGTAGTAAAATGTACGCAGATATGAAGCGACTGTATTTGGGATGGGATGAAATATGATATTGCTAACTTTGTTAAGTGTTGCATGACTTTCCAACTCATTAAGGCCGAACATCAAAGGCCCTGTGACGCCCCACCTCTATACCCACGCTTGCCAAGAACACTACGGAGTAGTGCTGTCAACTAGCACGGAGAATAAGGCTGTTGAGGAGCGACCATCCATGTAATTGCTTATCACACGGTGGCTATAAATAATCCTCGGAAACAAACATAGAAATAAGCATATCGTAAATCAGTCACAGACATCCATATCACAAAGGCGGAAGAAGATATGAATATATAACTAACACATGAAAGTGTACATCCGAGTAGTGCTCAAAAGATCCACAATAATACAAAAGAATAGCAACACGTGCTATACAAAAGAATACAACTATGAGTCTATATCTCAAGTGTATACAACAAAAACTGCTAAGCTAAACAGTTAGCCAAAAGTCTGAGTGATGAATCCCTGGGAAGAAGTCAAGCAGAAGCACCTGTAACATCTCGGTCTGACCCGAGTATTATTTAAGAAAATAATAAACGGGCCAGTCTAGCTATAAATATCAGATGCCATGATATAACATAAAAGATATGGCATAAACATAAAATATCCATAATGACATACCACTATAAGTATGTAAATAATGATCAACAGAAGATCAATCAATAAGAGATAATCAATATCACAAGAATCTTCTCAAAGGTTCGGAAAGGGCATCATACCCCAAACTTGTACTCATAACAAGTCAATAACATAAATTCTAGAAATCAATGCAAGAAGTCCAGAAATCATAGCAAAGAGAAAGAGGCCTAGCACATGACGGTCCGAAGACCAAGGGGAGCTACCCCACATGTGTGTATGGAATCACACAGATTAAGGTGCAGACTAACTAAAAAGCAAAAAGGTATGTGTGAGTGGAATCACACAAGTGGTGTCTAGTCTAACCTCGCAACAAGAGACATCGCACAGTTGCTAGTCTAAAGCATCAGAATGATCGTCATGATCAACGAGAAGTGTCAATTACACTAAGCTAGTAAATATAGAAGTTTAGCTTCATGTCCCATAACCACTTGCTTAACTTAAATATTTACGAACAAACTGTAAATCTTCACTACTAAAATTGTCACAAGAGGTTCAATCGAACAATTCCAAGAATTAACCGACGAAGTGAACGCAAGCGTTTCATACCACTTGTTTTACTAAGTCATTTAATTAGATTTCTCATCCGAGTGAGGTAAAGGTTTGTATATACTAATAGATTGGAAAACGGTTTAAAAAAAGAGCTTTGTTATTAAAAATAGAGTTGAAATTGTTTGTTAAAAGAGTTTTGATATTTACTACTAGTATTGAAACCTTTATATTATAAAATGACAAAACACAGAAGCAATTGTAGAAACAATCAATCACAAAGATCGCATACGGAGATGTGAATAAAATCCAAGAAAAACAGCTCAATGTTTTTCAGATAAGATCCCCTACGAAGGGGGGGGTCTAGGGGGGGTGGCAACCCCCCAAGGTGGGGGTGCGGGGGCAACGCCACCGCTTACGGGGTTCAACCACGGGGCAGCGCCCCGACCAAAACGGTACGACCTAGTAATGACCTAAGGGTCTAAGGGGTCACGCGAACTATCGGGATAAGGTCCAACGACCAATGAGTTAAAGGTCCAACGACCTATTGGGTTATAAGGTCATACGACCTAACGACTCAAGGGTCTAACGACCTAACGACTCAAGGGTCTAACGACCTAAGGTATTCGCGACATAACGGGTTATAGGCCTAACGACCTAACATGGTTCACGACCTAAGGTATTCGCGACTTAACGGGTTATAGGCCTAACGACTTAACAGGGTTCACGACCTAAGGTATTCACGAACATCCTACTACTTAAGGCTTAACTCGTGAGCGACCTACGAATTAAGGCTTAACTCGCAAGCGACCTACGGCTTAAGGCCTAACTCGTGAGCGACCTACGACTTAAGGCTTAACTCGTGAGCGACCTAAGACTTAAGGCTTAACTCGCGAGCGACCTACGGCTTAAGGCCTAACTCGTGAGCGACCTACGACTTAAGGCTTAACTCGCGAGCGGCCTAACTCCGAAGTGCCAATACTTCCAGAATGACCTAAAGCCCTGCGACCTATGGTACTAACTCGCGAGCGACCTAACGACTTAACTCGTGAGCGACCTAATTCCGAAGTGCCAATTCTTCCAGACGACCTAAAGCCCTGCGACCTACGACCCAGTGACCTTGCGACCTATCACCAAACGAGTCAAGTGGCCAGAACGAGCTAAGTGCAGGAAATTTCCAAAAATGCTAAAAATTGGAGTTTTTCGCCAATCCAATCCAAACCAAAGGCAAATGTGCATGCAAAAGTGATAGGGAATCATTCCCAACAGTCCAATATAGTTATAGACTAGATTTGTGAGATAAAAATCTCACCTTTGCACAAATTCAATGAAAAATGAAGTTTTAAGCAAGCAAGAATCAATCCCTCTTCTATCTAAGCACAAGAAGCTTGAATCCAATGTCTTCTTCTTGAATTTGGAGTAGAAAGATGGATTGCAATTGAATTTGAGTTTTGGAATTTTAATTTCCCATTCCCTCCACCATTTTTGAAGAAGCTTGAAGACTTAGGAAAATAGAAATGAAGTTATGAAGAGGAGGGGTGAAGGTTGGGTCTAATAGGCTAAAAGCCCAACCCAAAGTCTCAAGTGAAAAAGTAGTGAAATTCTACTATCTCCAATCATATCAATGTTTATACTAAAAAATTATAAACGGCATTTCGAACTCAATGGAATTGGTCTCGAGTCCTAATTTGACCGTTTGCAAAAAGTAGCTTTTCGGACCAATATCCGATTAACGACAAAATATTTAAATAAAATATTTAAATATAAAATCGATAAATATGCGGGTTGTTACAGGCCCGGTGGGTTATTGCAACCTTTAGAGATTCCAATTTGGAAGTGGGATCAAATTACCATGGAATTTATTGACGGCCTTCCCCGCTCTCGTTCGGGTCATGATAGCCTATGGGTGATAGTTGATAGACTTACCAAATCTCGTTGGAATTTCAAACGTCTGAATTGGATCGATTTCAAACAGAAAGGAAATAGGCTAAAAACATCTATTTCAGACGTCTGAAACATTTGGTTCAGACGTCTTAATTACGTTTTGGAAAACTTCTAAAATTCCAAATTTAGACGTCTGAACCACCTATTTCAAACGTCTGAATCTGCTGTGTTTTTCCTGCTTGCCTATTTTGTTTAAGAATTCCAACTTTATCAATTCGTGTTGATTCATATTTGTTGCATTCGTTTATTATCGACTTTGATGACATTTTCTTCAAGATTTTTGGAAATACCCATTTTGATGGATTCGGTATCGAATTCTTTGGATTTTATTCACATCTATGAATGTGAATTTTGGTGATTGATTGTTCTACAATCATTTTTGTGATTTGTCACTTTAAAAATATAAAGGTTTCAATCCTAGTAGTAAATATCAAAACTCTTTCATCAAAACGATTTCAACACTATTTTATTACAAAGCTCATTTCTTAAACAATTTTCCAATCTACTAGCATATACAAACCTTTACCTCACTCGTATGAGAAATCTAATTATACGACTTAGTAAAACAAGTGGTATGAAACGCTTGCGTTTACTTCGTCGATTAATTCTTGGACTTGTTTGATTGAATCTTTTGTGACAATTTTCGAGTGGAAATCTATAATTTGTTCGTAAATATTTAAGTTAAGCTACTAGTTATGGGACATGAAGCTAAACTCAAATATTTACTAGCTTAGTGTAATTTACACTTATCGATCAATGCTGATCAATTTTTGATTTAGACTAGTAATGCACAATGTCTCTTTGTCTGCGAGGGAGACTAAACCCCACTTTTAGTGGAGCTTCGGCTTGGTGGGGTAGCGACCCATTTTCTTCGGACCGTTTTAGTGGAACTTCGGCTCAAAGGTCTTCGGACCGTTTTTGTGGAGCTTCGGCTAAAAGATCTTCGAACCGTTTTTGTGGAGCTTCGGCTCAAAGGTCTTCGGGACGTTTTTGTGGAGCTTCGGTTCAAAAAAAATTAATGGTTAGCAACCATGGAATAGCGTTCCATTTTGTGATACACGTGTTGGTGATTTTTAATGCTCCCGTCTTGTGATAGGCCTCTTTCCCCCTTTTTGTGATTTCTGGATTTCTATTGATCATTTCTAGAATTTGTGTTTCACCAATTTTCTTGATTTTCATTGATAAGCATTATCTATATTTGTGTATTGGTGAATTTGTGTGTCATTAACTTTTATGATCGGCATTGATATAATTGTCAATATTTATGGCTTGGCGAACAAAAATAAAGAGTATGACATTCTTTTTGATCTTTGAGAAGATTCTTGTGATATTGATTAATCTCTGGTTGATTTTCAGTTGCATATTTATTACAGTATGGCTTTAGGGTTATCATACGTTTTTGTCATATCTCTTATTCTATACCATTTTATCTGATATTTATAGCTAGACTGATCCGTTTATTATTTTCTTATTAAATAATACTCGGGTCAGACCGAGATGTTACAGGTGCTTCTGCTTGACTCCTCATCTGGGATTATTATTATCCTGACTTTTGGCTAACTACTTAGATTAGTAGTTTTTGGTTGTATACATTTGAGATATAGACTCATTGATGTATATTTATTCTTTTGTGTAGCACTTGTAACTATTCTTTTTTGATATTGTGGATCTTGTTTGACCGCTACTCTGATGTACACTTTTATGTGTAATATTCATATCTGTTTCCGCCTTTGAGATATGAACTTCTGTGACTGATTTATGTAATGCTTATTTCTATATTTGTTTCTGAAGATATTATAGCCACTGTGTAGTAGCTTTGAGTTTGCATCGGTATGTCGGATTTCCTCTTGAGATGAAAAGTTATATATACTATTTGGCATATTGGTACTCGCACAAAGCAATTGTACTGATGGTCGCTCCTCAACAGCCTTATTCTCCGTGCTAGTTGACGACATTACTCCATAGTGTTCTTGGCTAGCTTGGGCATAGAGGTGAGTCGTCACATACTAATACTTTGTGAGAGGGATGATTTTTATTATTTATGTACTCTGATGATGTGACTGAGATGGTATTTTTCACAAACTTATGTATTCAGTTTTTAAGACATATTATGTATTTGGTTTTATGACTTATTTTATGGAGCAATGAAGTTTAATTTTAAATATGTCTACTATTTTATTTATTTTGTCTTGTGAATTTTAGTCTCTGTAAAGTTTCATCTATAACTATAATGCACCATATCTCTTAGTCTGCCCTTTTTGGGTATACTAAGGGGTGCGGGATGTTTCACTTGGAATAAGAGCTTAAGGTTACAGGATTCATAAAAACTTATTTTAAAAAGTAAAGTATTTTGCAAAAGTAGCATATTTCTATAAGTATTTTTTATAAGGAAACTCTTATTATAGAAATAGTTTTTTCGATGTATAAAAGAGTTTAACAAAAATCCCCTCAAAGTCCAGTTTATCCTTCTTTCGATTCTTTCGAGCCTAAATTTTCTTTTCTTTTCATAGTATGGATGACCGGATCCGTAGACTATGGTACAAGGGGTGCAAAGGCAAGCGCCTAATCCACCACCAGTGGATGGAGATCCTATTAATCCACCTACAGCAGCAGCCAATCTTTCTAAGCTATGCAAGGAATTCGCTAGTCTAAGAAACAAGATGTTTTCTGGCATAGAGGATCTCGAGGAAGCACAGGCTATGTAACATCCCCATTTTTAAATCAACTTTAAATTGGTAATTTATTTAATCTTTTAAATTAAATTATGAATTATTTTGGTATTTTCAAATTTAAATAAATATTTGTTTGTTTATTAATATAAATATATATAAAAATACGATTTTAAATAGAATTTCTAATTGGAAATTCAAAAATAAATGTTTTGAATAACATATTGGATTTGAAGCTCAAATAAAGGTATTTTTAAAATAAATTTGATTTAAAACTTTATATTTTGGGTATTATAGAAATTGTTTTCTAATTATAACTAATATAAATATATGTATTTTGAAAATTTTATTGGAATTTAGTATAGTAAATTTTCAAAAGTTATTTGAAAGTAAAACTTTATATTTTAATAATAGAAAAGAATTTATTTTGTATTTATAATATGCTGATCTGAAAGTTATATTTTGTAATTGATAAAAATAAATTTACAAAAGCTTACATATCTTTTAAAAAATTAATAAGACTTGAATAAAGTATTTAAAAAGGAAAAGTAATTATAAAAAAATTGAAAATATATATGGATATGCGATTAAGTTAATTAATCTTTAAACATTTTCATTATACTTGAAATAAAATTTAGTTCGTATACATTTAAAATAAATAGAAAATGTATTACATAATTTATACAAATTGATAAATCAAGGATTAAAACAAAATTTATAAACTAATTAAAGATTAGGGGTTTAAACATAATTTTTAAATTATTTAAAATGAGGCTTTAAAACATAAAACTATGGTTTATGACAATTGTAAAATAAGGGAAATATGAACTAACAAATGTAAACCTGTCTCCTAATAATTAAACAAGTCTAAAGATTTTTTAAATTTAATTGACAAGTGTTAGTAGAAAATTACAAGTGGAAATTGATCAAATTAAAGGTTGATAAAAGAAAAATTAAAACAAAGAGTATATGCATATGTATCTTTCTCATTTCTATTCAAAGTTTACAAAACATAAACCGGAAAATAAAATTCAAAACAAAGGCTTCTTCTCAAACCTGAAACTGTTAATCATCTCAAAGTAAAACAAACCCAAATCAATAGCTTGATTCAACTGCAACCTGATTCAAGATGCAAAATCATCTCAGAAATCAAATAAGCCAAAACTGGGAAAACAGAAAAAGGAAATCAAAGAGTAAGATCAAACAACAAAAATCTAAAACAAGCATAGATTCAGCAAATTCATGTAGCAAAGCAAATATAAAGATAAATTCAAGGTTCGAAAAGAAAATCCAAGATCAGATCAGGAATTAAAACAAATTCCAGATTTTCAGAAATTCAAACATTTCAAGCTCAAACATTTTTCCAGGCTATGTTCATCATGACAGGTGAGCAAACCTTACCCTATTGACTTTAATATGGCTATATTTTAATTTGATGAGATAAATGATTGAAGTATGAATGTTGCGTGAATATGTATATTTGAATGTTGGCTGTGATTGCATGTTGTAAATATCAGACGCCTGTGCAGATATGAGCTTCTGTACATATTCATCTTCTCTGTCTAAAAATAACAGGACCCAAATTTTATAAATAAATTCATATATTCACATTCAATTGAATTCAAGCTACGGTCTCTAAGGAAGATATGTTTGTATCAGTATAACATCATTTTTAAAAATATTATTAAGTAAAATAAATGAGTAGGATTGCCGGAAACCAGGAACTTCAGTGATAAATTAATTCAAGTCGAAGTTTTGAATTTGAAATTTTCAAGCTTTGATCATATGAATTTATTTGCATTTCAAAAGTATGAATTTAGAAAGAAAAATCATAATTTTTAAGATTGGGATGGCGGGGATTTTTCGAGTTGAACAGAAAACATGTTTTCGTCAACATTTGACGAACAACGACGAATTGAATGTCGAAGTTGATGGTGGAGGAGGTCGGGGTCTGTGGATCATAGGAAAAAATAATTGAAGAAATTATAGGTTGCCGTAGTGGTCGATTGGTGACGATGTAGGGTTTAAAAGCTCAGTTTGGCCAATGGTAATTCTCGAGTTTGTACGTTACCGTGGATGGATCGGGGTGGACCGGTGCAGGTGGATAGTGGCCGGAGGTCGAGACGAGGCGCCAGTTCGTGGTTGCGTGGCGTCAAGTAGTTGGGATCATCGGGGAGAAGGAGTTTTGTCGACGGCGATAGGTTCCAATTTTAGGTTCACAGGCTCCTTTTCATTTTCATGTTCGATTCGAGATTTTGATGGTCGCAATTGGGTAGGGGGGCAACGTCGATTTGTCGACGATCTAAGACTTGGCCGAAGATGGCCAGGCTGGTCGTGCACGTGCACACTTGTTGTTTAGGTGTCTGGGAATCATGGAATCAAGGAAGAGGGGTTGCATTCGGGTTCATCTCGAAGTAAACAATGATTTTCTGGGGGAAAATGAAGAATAGGGTCGGCACGGGAAAAACCAGAAGGAGGCTCGAGTGGGAATCGGGTTAGACCTGAAGCCAGATTTTAAACAATTTTTATATAGTTTTTATAAAAATAAGTTTAAATTTAAATTGAATTATTTTAAATTATTATATGATAATGTTTTAAATTATTTGATTAAAAGAATTTAAATGTTTATTTTATTAAACTACATGATTTAATTAAGTAAGATTAATTTTAAAGATAAATTGTTTTTAAATATGTTAATGATAATTAAGTAATTAATAGAGATAATGGTTTATCATAAATGATATTTTGAATTGTAATTAACTTGAAGATATTAATTTAGTTTATATGAGATTTTAAAGATAAAGTGGTTTATCTTGAAATAATAATTTTATTTTCAATTAACTTAAAAAGGGTTTAAGTTAAATTGTATGATTTTGTTAATTCATTTCAAAGGTTTTTAAAATAATAATTATGAAATTAAATAAGATAAATAGTTTTACTGAAGATAGTTGGAGTTTAAATTAATTAAAGGATCTTTATTGACTAATAAAGGATAATTACTTAATGAGGATAATTAAAAGATTAATCACTTGATGTAATTAATTGAAGGTTTATTTACTTAATTATTTAAAGGATAATTAATTATATGATTAATTAATTAAGGTAATTAGTTTAAGGATGATTAATTTAATTAAGGATAACTAATTTAAATGATAATTAATTAAGGGTTATCTAATTTATTAATTAGTCAATTAAGGGTAATTAATTTAAAGGATAATTAAATAATTAAAGGTTAATTATTTAATGATTAAAGGTTAATTAATTGATAATTAAAGGTTAATTAATTTTTATTATTGATGGTTAATTAATAAATGATTAAAGAATAATTAATCAAAATGATTCGTAATTAATTAATATTAATTAACCAAGATTAGTAGTTTATTCATAAGTAATTAATCTGATTTAAATTAATTAGATGATTAATTAACCTTACTCATGGATGTTTGAATTGTATTCAATGTTTGAAATTGTTTGATATCTCTACTGTGTGATGCTTTATGACATGATTTGTTTTGATTTGAGCTGTAATGAATGTAATTTATTCATCTTTGATGAAATTATATTATTTATCTATGAATGGAAGACAAGCGTTATAGATTATACCGCTATCGTTATTGCTGTGATTGAACCTGTGATGATTAATGATGTTGCACTATTGTGTAAAACCCCTGGACTACACCATAGACACATAAATATGGACTGCACGAAGAAATTGGTTAAGTCGCAGATTTTCGAAATAGTTTTAAAGTTGAATTTTGAATCCAAGTGATTTTGAAAATGGGATTGGGTTAAATATGAGAAGCTTTTGAAAAAGAGTTTTGGAGATAAAAGTTATTTTCAATAACTTGATAAAGTTTTGAAATTTGATTAATTTGATTTGAATTTAAAATCAAGATTTGAAACTGAATTCTATGTTCGGAAATTATGGTTTAAAAAGGTTATACATGTTATAAATGTGCTTATATGGGTTTTAAACCATTTTAAAAGTATTGTTTTTGGAAATTTAAATTTAACCCAAATTTTATACTTGAAGGGATTTAACTTGTGCAAATGTAATCGGATTTTTCTGAAACGAAAAGATTGTATTTGAAATAATAATAGCTTTCATATAAAGAAAGGATTTCCAATTTTTTGAAAGATTTGAAGTTTGAAATGGAATTGAAATAGTTTTGAAAGCTATGAATCAATCTTTGTGAAAGATGGTTGAACCTTGTTTTGAAATTTAAGAGGATCTCAAAGGTGTATCTTTTATGTAAAAGATTTGAAATGGAATTGTTTCAAAAGCTATGAAGGAATCTTTGTGAAATATCTGGTGAACTTTGTTTTCAAACAAAAGAGGATCTCAAAGATAGATCTTTTGTTTAAATATTGTGGATGAATCTTTGTGAAAGATTGGTGAACTTTGTAAAGTAAATCTTTTTGTTTAAAAGATAAGAATGGTAATTTGTTTGAACCATTTAAAGGAAAGATTTTGGGTAATAAGTAGTGACTTAACTAAGATCCCAATATCCATATACTTTTTAAATACTGCGCTCATTATTCGGTTTAGCCGGGAGTGGACCTTGTGTCATATAGCCCATTCTGAATAATGATACGTCGTAAATGGATAGCATTTGAAGACCGGTGGTGAAGACCGGGTATTTTCGAGAATGAAAGGATAACCCGTCGAATGTCTCTACATTGAGTCACGCCGGTATAGCGATCTCCTTATGTGATAGAGAGTCCGATCTGAATCGAGTTTCCTGGATTGCAAGGGATTCTTTGGAAGTGCCTTCAGTTCTGTTCGAACCCGCGACAGACTTGTACGGATGTGTGTCTGGCATTACACTTTGAGATATAAAGCTAGTTTCTATCAAATACATTTTTGTTTGGTGGCGGAGAATTTATTCTCTTAGTTTAACACCCTTTTCTGAGACGTACGAGCTCAGAGGATATGTAGTTGATGGTTACCAGTGATACATTCCCAATTTGGTAATGTGGCATACGAAGTGTTGCTGATCATTTGTTGATCAAAGCAAGGCTTTGTGGACTAGACTACATCAGGACCTCACACCCCGAAAATGGTCAAAACAGGAATGATGCGGCAAGGTTATCAGGGGTCACGCCCCTAGGGTATGCCCATTTCTTCTGGAAAAGGGTGGTATCATGGTATGGATCCCAGATACTTAACTCATGTGGATAGTGAGAATTTATTACTTTGTGGTTGCTTTGTGGTTGAGCTCTCGGATAAAGGTTGCAAACGACCGGGGATGGCATACTTGTAGGCGTTACTTCCAGGCAGGGGTAGCCCGGCCTTGTGTTGGTAGAGATCCGGGTAGGTTCTCGTGGCGTCCCTCCAGAGGCGTACCGATGTGGAAATGGAAAGGTCCTTGGCCCAACCATTTGTTGGAAATCTAATCACCAATATGCGCCCTGTACGATTTTAGTTGTAGAACCTGCCATCCAATATGGTAGCTATAGTAGGCATACTATAATGATATGTATGCTGGCTAAGATTAACATTATACTTGCAAATGATTTCCACTATGCTCTAATAATAATATCAAAAGGATTTTGCGTAGTAAGCATGTTTGACTATCATAAGGAGAAATCTCCTCCAATTATGCATTTGCATTTTGTGTGCGGCCGGGGGCTTATGATAGTTTCATTTTTTGAAAAGAATTACGGATTTCTTTTAATTCTTTTATTTTGCTTTTGTTAAAGATTAACTGTTTTTGTTTTCTCATAACAGTCCCATGACTGACCCGGAGTTTGTTGTTCACTTCCTAAACTCTGGGTGCCTACAATTTTAGACACAGGCAGTCTAGAGTTAGGTTTTTCAGATAATCAAATAATAGGTGTAGAATTCGATAGCATCCAGCTTTGCATTCGGCGATAGAATTTGTTTAACATGACTAACCTTGCATAATGCATCAATTATGGGGGTTCCCGCTTTTGGTTCAAGCTATCTTTGGTGTTGGATTATTTTATTGATGCATTCTATTAGAGTTATCTTTCCGCTGTCGATGGTTGCAAAGTCTAGTCCATCTAGTTGTGTTATTTTCCGATGTTATGTTGTATCTATGATGTTGATATCTATTGTATCATTGTTGTAATCAACAATTGTATATCAATGATATATTCATTTCTTCTGCTGTGTTGTTGTACTTAATGTGCTATAAGCTCCAGCGAATCAGATTCGGCGTTTGAATTTGCGGCATTCGAGTACAAGTAAAGTACAGGTGCCATTTTTGTAGGTCGAGTCAGGATCGTTACAGGCTAGGTTAAAGGATACATAGTGAATGTTTAGACTGTTAGGATTGGAGGACCGACAGGGAAATTAGTATCCATCTTGACAACTGAAGGGAGAGCTTAAAGAGGTTCCAGAGTCAGAAAGCTCTAAGAAGCATAAGGATAAGAAGAAAGGAGGAAGACCTCAGAAGCGAATCAAGAAAAGCGGGAAATGTTATAGCTGTGGATTTGTTGGTCATTACGTAAAGGACTGTAAGAAGAAAATGATGAAGGGGAGGCGTTTCAACTGTGGGCAGCCTGGTCACCTTAGTAGAGCTTGTCCTCAGAAGACGGGGCAAAGAGCAGGCATACCTACAGCACAAGTACAAGATGTGGATGCAACACCTTCTTGTAGTAGAAAAGTCTCTATAGAATATTTGATCTCTATTTCGGATTTTCATATTCAGACTCTTTTTTATTCTAGGGCATCACATTCTTTCGTTCCTAATTCCTTGGTTGATTGTTTGTACTTAGATATCTCTTTACTAGTAGACCACTTAGTTGTTTCAAATCCCATAGGAGGATCAGCACATATATCCATGATTTGTAGGGATTTGAAAATTTTTATACTAGGCGTAGAGTTTGACTTTAATGCCTATATACTGGGATTTTTGGGGTATGGGATAATTTTGGGGATGGATTGGCTATCCACTTATGGAGCAATATTGGACTACGAGAGGAGTGTTGTTAGACTAGAGGCACATAGGGACGAATTCTCGAGGTTTCTTGCGACCCACAGGAGTCAATCATGTTGAGCGTTCTTTATTCCCTTGATTCATCGCTAGGAGAGCTAGATTCTGTTCTAGTCGTTAGAGATTTCCTAGATATGTTTGAGGAGGTTAGTGGACTACCTCTAAGAGATAGATCAACTTCAGGATCTATCTGAATGACAATGCTAGGCCAGTGGCATTGCCCGTGAGACACATGGCACCTAGGAAGAGGAAGGAGTTAAGTAAGAAAATTGGTGAGCTATTAATGAAAGGCTTCATCAGGAGGAGCGTATCTGAGTGGGAAGCGTTGGTCCTCTTCGCTACAAAGGCGGATGGTTCCCTTCGACTTTGCATAGACTATAGAAGGTTTAATAAGCTCACGAAGAAGAACCGTTACCCACTTTCTAGGATAGATGATATTTTCAATAAGTTAATCGGCTCTTTAGTATTTTCTCAGCTTGATTTAGCCACTGGATTTCATCAGCTTAGAGTCGCTGATGATAGCATCGATAAGATAACATTTAGGACACTCGATGGATTCTTTGATTAGTTGGTTATGACATTTGGTCTAACCAATGCCTCAGCCTATTTTGTAGCTTTGATGGGCCGTGTTTTTGAAAATGTCTTAAATATGTTCTTAGTAGTGTTGGTGAATGACATTTAGGTGTTTTCCAATAGTAAGGAGGAGCATGCTATTCATCTAGAAAAGGTCTATACATGGAAAGAGTTTGAGAAACGGTCTTGTACATGTAGGTTTGGATTATGGAAATCCAAATAGTTGTTGGCAAAGATTGGAGATGTACAATAGATTCAGTTGAAAAAAAGGGAAAGCCCATGTGTCAATAATTGCAAAAATTATAATTGTTTCAGATAAGTAGATTTAACGATAGTGCCATGGAATAAATATAAGCATAAGAGAAGAATAGAAATTAAAGATTTTAGTAAGGAAATGATATTTCCAAGGTTTAGGAAGGGTACTCCTAGGGTACCTAGCCTAATAAAATGAAATTCTTGGAATTGAAAAGTTGAAAAATATAATTTTTAATATTTTTGAGGAAGTAAATATTGGGTTTTTTTTTGAAAAAGAAAAGAAGAGTGGTATGAAATTTAAATTGGTTTCTTTATGATGTAAATTTCGTTAAAAGTGATTCTCTTTGAAGAATTATAGAGCATATATAGCTCGCTAGTTTCTTTATAGGCAAACAAAGATTTTAAATATAAAAACCTAGAGTGTATTTAGTATCGAAAACATAGAATACAACATTTATTGTTGTAATAGATGTTTTCGTGAAAAATAAATGAGAGCATGGACTATAACACTACTATTATAGTAGGTGACTCCCAAAGGAAATGTTTTCACATAGTATATGAGATTTATTAATATTTATTTTAATTAAATCCATACATTGGTATTTTTGGGTTGTCTTAACGGTGTTTTACGCAACATCTATTTTGATCCAAATAAAAATATGTTTTTAAGATAATTTCTAAGTATAGAAATAAAGTGGTTTGTATGTACACTTATTATTTAAATAAGTATGAGGTAATGTTTCCTAATTATGAAAATATTAAAAATGTTTTGAAAATGAGTTCTTCTAAAGAAAAAAGTCTAAGTTAAGTATTAGGAAATTAATAAATTTCATAGAAAATGTCTATCGTAAGAGAATATAGGTTAAACATATTTTAACCTATTGGAATGAAATGAATAACGATACAATTTTCTATGAAAACAAATCACAAACATATATTTTTCGTGCAAGTTATAAGGAATACAAGAAAGAGATGTACAGGGCATGGGTAGCACCATATTTTGTATAGCCTATTTCAAAAAAATATAATTAGTTCCTTGTAATTTCACATAAACATGAAGTCCTCTTTTAAAGGTTTCGTAGAAGGTTTTAGCGTTAATAGTTTCTCATAAAAGAAAGCAGTTCCATTAAAACCATTAGGTGTAATAAGAAGTGTAATAATTAGAGATAGTGTTAGCTAAGCAATGGAAATTTCATATAGTTTTCCACTGATTATGCGCATTGGTTGCTTGCCTTTGTAGAAGTCCCGATTTGTAGTGAGTTAGAAACTCCTCCAAGGTTAGGTAATTGGAAAGTTAAGGGTTTTTTTATAAAATAATTGTTCTTATCTACTCCAATTTTTGCGAAATTGCAAACCTATGAAAGGAAGATGATATGAGAACATGTGAGGACATTTTAAAGATATCTTAAAGAAAAATGGTTTGGTGAAAAAATAAATGAGTTTTTGGAAGCAAAAAATTCGATAACAGTTAAATTTAAAAATCCAAATTTTTATGGAAAGTTGTAAAGGTATTTAAAAGAAAAGGAGGAATAAGTTTTGGAACTTAGAATTTGTTAGTTTTCCCCTCTAGGTTTGGGGAATAATGTAAATTCAAAAAGCTATAAGGATGCAAGTCTAGAAAGATAAAATGTTAAGTAACCAAGTACCTTCGAATTTAAAATAAACTTGAAAATAACAATTTTAAAGGAAATTTTTTTGGGATTTGACGATTTAAAAATTTAGAAGCTTTAGTTTTTGAAATAAATGATAAATACCAAACCAAACTTTTAAACATGGAGTAGATAGGAATCGTTTCCTAGGTGTGACTAAAAAAGTGTAAGGCTATGTAAAGGGTAGCAATGATTACTTTAGACAACCGTAAAGTGTATAGAACACTAGTGAGAACCTAGGAATGTTGCTTCATGTGTGCAGACTATATAGTAAGGTAATATTAGTAAGATAGTAAGACACATGTGGTTGAGGATATGTATTCTTGATTTTGGAGGAACTTGGAAGGAGCATCTTCCTTTAGTGGAATTTGCATATAATAATAGTTTTCAAGCTAGCATTGGAATGGCACCTTTCGAAACTCTTTATAGACGACCGTGCAAGTCGCCTTCGTGTTGGTTAGAGTCTACAGAGAAATCGCTACTTGGTTCCGACATGGTTAAAGAGACTTTGGAGAAGATTGATTTGATTAGGAGATAAAATGTACCTCTTATCCACATCTCTTTGATAATAAACTTTGAATTTCTTGTTTCCATCTTTAGTTTTGAATAGGTTCTTTCCTTTATTATCCTTTGGGTGGGTAGGTCTTAGGATTTAACCTATGATGGTAGGATTTGATGTAAACATGTTATTAGAACATATTATGTATGATAGACGCTAGTGGTTGCAAGTGTTTGCTAGTGGATGTTAATGGACACATGTACATACACTAGGCACTATTATCTCTTAGGGACTGGCCTAACTACGTCATTAGAGCTTATGTATATGGATGTGTGTGCATTTGCATTTTATTTTATTCCATTTTTAAATTGATGATTATCATATGATTATTGCATTTGGATAATGATTGTAGCATGCATATAGAACTATCAGTTATCATTAGGAAACTTGCATTCATTTGGATACATAACACGGACATAACTGCATAAAAAGGAGGTCGACTGAATCAGTAGACCACTAATCTTTTGCATTAGTTAGGGAAAATGACACTACGCTATTGCATATGTATCATAAATTGCGTTAGAGAACTTAAGGATAATGGATGTAATAGATGGTGGTAGAGTGTATGGTTGTAGAATTTGGATAAAAATGTTTATGTCATTCTTCTCTACTTGGAGATTTCGGGGACGAAATCCATTAAAGTGAGGAGAATATAACAACTCAAAATTTAAACTATAATAATTAATTAACGAATTAATTAAATTGTAAAATAACTGTGTAAAATTATCATAATTAAGCCATGGTAGTTGCACCATTATGTCCATGGTAATTTTATGGTCAGTTTTCATATATAATTTGTAAAAATCCGAGCTAAAACGAAGAAGTTACGGAATAAATAAGAAATAAACAAAAAGAAAAGAATATATATATATATATATAGACATGGTCGACCCTCACCATGGCTAGGTCGACCTATAGGTCGACCCTAACATGTGTTGGTCGACAGGTAGGTCAACCTGCCTTGCATTCATTTACGTAACTTCGTCTAGTTCGATTCGAACTCATCATTTTGCTATTTCTATTCGATCATGTGCGTTCGTGCTTCCATCTGAAGGTTCCCAACGAGCCTATGACATGGTTGCACTGTATTTAATCTGCAAATCCAATGGTTGAGATGCCTAACTGACACTATAAATAAGACTCTAGACCTGGCCATTTTTCTCATTCAGATTTTCTCCGATCTGGGTTCCTTGCGTGAGGCTGGACCTTAAATAGAATATTTTTCTAAGGAGAAGATCTTTTTAATTAAAATATTTTATACCCATGAAGTTGATTCGAGAAGGCCAAGGAAAAGAGCTAAGGCCCACAGGTGATTGTTTAGTAATTATTTTAGTTTTTTAAATAATTTAAAATAATAGAGTACTCAATAGTCGTAGTTTTTCTGCAATTTTGAGATAGTTTTGATACAAATTATTTTCAGTTAACTTTTAAAGTTCTTTTCAGCCTATTAGTTCATCTATTTTGATTTTAGCTATTTTATTCATTTATTTACTGTTATTTACAATTATTTACACTTTATTTATATCCGTTAAGCGTTAGAATTCAGCCTGTAAATGTTAGTTTCTTTTTATTCATTTTTACGCGAATAAAATAATAAAAAGAGGATAATTTGCAAGTATGGACTAAAATATAAGAACACTAAATTTATAGAAATTTGATGTAAATAACAAGAACTGTAGTAAAAGAAGATAGACTAAAATAGGCAAATTTGAGACATTTGCAAGCATGTTTATAACTAGTAGTTATAACCAAAAAGACAGAATAAAAGGGAAATCATAACGTAGGTTATAATGAAGCTGAAAGAACATAAAAGACTTATTTTAAAGCTTAGTGTTAAGTTAATAAGTAGATATAGAAGAGATAACAGAGCAGGCTTATTTTAAAACTTAGAGTTAAGTTTATAAGAAAATATAGCAGAGATAACCGAAGAGGCTTATTTTATGACTTAGATTAAGTTAACAAGCAAACATAGCAGAAATAACAAAAGAAACTTATTTTAAAACTTACACTAAGTTAATAAGAAAATATAGAAATAGGACCCATGCCGGTAGCATTCCCCTTTAGTCAAGAACTGATGTCTCATAATAGATTAGGTGAGGCTGGGACACGCTTATGTTGAAGTAGGTAGATAAGTGGTCAATAAATAGAAGCTCAAATCAGGGAATTTGGGCAAGGGGTGCAACTAGATTTTTTTTTGTTAGGACCCGTACCGGCAGCATTCCCCATTCACACTAGGATGATGGTCCCACAAAACACTTAGGTGAGGCTGGGCGGACTCTGTCAGACTAGGATTGATGGTCTTAGAAAAAATCAGGTGAGGCTGGGCATGCTTATGCTGAAGTAGGTAGATAAGAGGTCAAAAGATGGAGCAACATATAGTGCGAATCGGTGGTGACCGAGTGTGCGGTCTCGTAGCAGGGAGATAAGTCGCTATTGAGTTCCAAAGCGCTAAACATGTGTCCTTTTACCGTAGGACCACAGGATGGGACTAGCTCACAGTGACACAATAGAGATAGAAGGCGGATCAAAAGGTAGAATTAGGACTTTAGCCTAATTAAAGTAGGATTAGGATTTCAGCCTAATCAAAGCAGCTATCCAAGACAAGAGCAAACAATCACAATCAAAGCAAAATCGAAAACAATATTTTATCCCAGTTTTATCTTTCTTATACTTTCTTTTATACTAGAACTGTTGCTAAGTCTATTATCTTTATCTTGCTTAAAAATACTAGTGGTTACTTTCCCTCACCAAAATTTTAGTCTGACCCACTCCTCTATTTTTTCTTTTCTCCCCATAGGTCAGCAGAGGCAGGGTCAGTAGATTTGTATTTCTTGGCGACCCCTTTTGCAGAGCTTTCTCATTCTTCATGTATTCTTCTTCTTTTCAGTTTGAGTTTGGATGTACTAGTAGTTTGTGAGAGAGATAACTTTTATTGTTTATGTACTCTGATTATGTGGCTGAGATGGCATTTTTCACAAGACTTACGTATTCTGTTTTTAAGGCATATTATATATTTGGTTTAATGACTTATTTTATGGAGCAATGAAGTTTAATTTTAATTGTTTCCACTGTTTTATTTATTTTGTCTTGTGAATCTTAGTCTTCATAAAGTTTCAGCTATACCTATAACGCACCATATCTCTTAGTTTGCCCTTTTTGGGTATACTAAAGGGTGTGAGGTGTTTCACTTAACATATTCCTTAACTATCATATCCCCTTACTTGAGTTGTACAAATTTCTCTAGTTGCACTCCCTCTTCAACTTACGATAAGAATTTCCTCTCGAACCTAGTACGAAAATCCGTCCAAGTAAAATTATCAGCCTCTGCCTCCACAATCTCCTACCAACAAAGAGCCTCTCACTGTAACTGCCACGAAACCAAATGCCTCTAAGCCAAGTCCTCCAATCCCATAAGTCCAAATATCCGCTCACAACTATGGATCCAAGCTCTCGCCTCAGTTATGACTCGGTGCCAAGAAATGGCTTGCCTCCTAAGCCGGTGTAGTCCTTGCATAACTTGGGAAAAACGAAAATGCCTGGCGGACAGCTGGAGCCCCTTCCGCGGGGTTAGCATCCCTAGCTAGTGGCTCTGCTCGTGCAGTGGTCTGCAAATAACTTCTGAGCTAAGCAGGTATATTAAGGCCTGGAACTTCGAAGATATCTTGTGGTTTAGACATTTCTATCTATGGATATAAAAAAGATGGGATTAGGTAATCCACAAATAGTTTAATAGATGGGGAGGAATAGATATGAGTGACCCATTTCTAAAATTTCTTTTCTTTTCAAAATATACTCATATATTTTTAAAAGTATTATTTGGAATACCATTTAAAAATTATTCGAAAACGTTAATATTTTTAAAATAAATCCTATGATTACCGAAACCTTAGCTCTAATACCAACTATGACACCCCGCACCTCTTGGTACCCCGAAGTTCGGACATGACTCAGAAGCTCCTGTAGCCAGGTGAAATAAAAATCCATAACATAGCATAGAGACTATGGCAACAACATAAAATAATTAAAATATTATAGTGGAAGTAAACTTTAACTAATTATAAATTAATAGAAAAACAGCTTCATGAAAAACAAAATTATACTAAAATTATTTTTAGAGCCAAAAGTACAAGTAGTCTCCACTAAAACATAAATCATAACAAAGTTCACAGTATAGGTCCCTATATATACGGTAAAGTTTGGAAAAGAGAAACAAAGTAAGTGAAACTAAAGAAATAAAACCTGAAGATAACAACTGCTCCAATGACCCTACAAGCTACAAGAATTGCAACCTAGGCCTTCCTGTGATTTGGGAAAAGTAGGAAAAATAAGAATGGATCAGACATAAAGTTTGATGAATGAGAAACAAAATGAAGCTGAAAGAACAAAACAGTTTAATTCCAGGTCTTCCTTGGACATCGCAGAGGGTGAATAATATAATGCAGTGAATCCTTCTTAGATACAGTTCCTAAGAAGCTAAAGACCATGGTCACTCTAGGAAAGTCAACCATGCAGTAATACTAAACATCAATCGGGCTGTCGTACTTGTTGTCTTTACCTATCCATGTGCTATAGCATGAAAGTCATGCTCTTCACCCATGCACAGTGACTAAATGCCTCTTACGCCTGACCGACGCGGACTCAAACAACCTCGTCGGACCTAGAAGTTAAGCTTAGGCTCCGCTAAACTGGACTTCTATCCTTCTATCTCCTCGGTCATCAACATGGACTTGCCTCTATCTAAAGTGTCGGCCCTTCGAAAGAGCGCCTGCAGTTGGGTCGACGCGCAAAATCCTCTAACGATCTGCCTATAGAAGCCTACGTCGGAGCACACCTGTCCTATTCGTCTGCGTCGATCTGCCTGAAGAAGCCTACGATTGCGGATGCTATCTATCCTACGTACGAGCAACCTATGAAAGGTAACAAACATCCTTGTGAACCTACTTGTCTGCTCCTAGTACATACAGCCAAAACTATGTTTTGGTCTTAGCTGTATGAAATGCCTATCCAGACTTTTACAAGGTCTGCCTACCAAATTGCTTCCAGATTAATTAATTTTACCCTTACAGTTTACATATTGTTAATTCCCATTAGTTTTCTTTAGGTCATTTTTACATCCGATTTTGTTATTTCACAATTTCCCTTTTTCTTACATAAATGGTGTTTCAATTTCACGCCCGTTCAGTCCGTATGGTTTGTTTGTAATTTTTATACTAATTTGTTACAGATATACACTAGGCTTTAGGGTCCATTTGATATACATTTTTTTCCACCCTAATTTACGTTCTCCTTTTTGAGTTGTAATATGTACAAAATTTTTATCCATTAGGCACAAACCATTTAATTACACAAAATTCCACTTTTACATTTTTAGGCCACATATGAAACAAACAATTATGCCAATTAGACTTCCCAACTTTGTTCCAAACCATATTGAAAATTATGTAATTATATCAATCAAAACCATAATTTTATTCAAGTAACATATTCTAAATTTATTCAACTAACGTGCTCTACCATTAGAAATTGAATAACAATTCTAATTCAATTTAATTAAACCAATCTTATTTATGCCATGAAACATGAATAACAATTTGTTTGTTCCAAATTTCAACCCAAGCATGAATTAGAATTGAGAAGTGGTGGAAGGAGAAGATACAATAATTTACACAAATTTCAATCTTATCTATGCCATAAAATGTGAATAGACAATTTGTTTGTCCCATATTTTAAACCAAACATGAATTAAATTTGAGAAGTGAAGGAAGAAGAAGAAGTTGCAATAATTTACATCTATTCTCAATTAGTAACAGAAATTAATTCATATTAACGTGCCAGAAAAGAAGTGAAATTTGAACTACATTATTTTTCTATTTCATATTAATCCCACTCACCTGGCACTTGAGCTCGTATAAATTTGAAAAAGCTTTGCTTTAATCTTTCTCCCTTTGATTCTTCTAAATTCCCCAAATTGCTTGAATATATGTAGATAATTTAATTTGGTAGAGATTTTTTTATTTATTAGAGAAAAGGAGGAAGAATAATACACACTAATTTTTACTGTACAAATATGGCGACGGCTGAATAAGAGATTAGGTTTAGGTTAAATGATTTATTTATAGATTGTTTAAGTGAATATAATCTATTAGATTATTTTAGATTAAATCCGATTCTTTCATACACTTCACGGTTATCCATTCTAGCCCATACACAACACTCAACCAATAAAATTTAGCCATCTCATTCTATTACATCATCAGAGCGGAAAGCTGTGACATGTCAGAAACAACGCTGAAATGCGTAGGAAAATCACAGAAAACGAACCGGCTAAAAAACATCACTCTAGATTTTGGGCGACAACGGGACTTGATCACTGGCCACTAAGGAAGCCAACATGCGCCTTTACCACGGTGCCAAATGCACTTTTAATTTCATTTTAATAATATTTTCCATAAAATATCGAGGTGTTACATGTTGTTTTGAATTTAAAACGTTGATTTAATTATTATATATATGCATACACACACGCACTTATGTATGTATGTATGCATGTGTGTGTGTGTGTTCTTAATTCATAAGTCTACAAAATGCGCTTTTATGTAAAATTCTAATTCTGATTTTAAGTTATTCCTAAATTAATATTGCTTTAAATTGTTTGATTTAATTTTAGAACAAATGAACCTATAAAATAAATTTTACTATAAATAACTATATACATATATATGTGTGTATACATATCTATGCATATTTATAGAAAATAATAGTTGTTTTGTTTAGAGATGAATTAGATAACAAAGATATATGTAAAAGGTGAATGTGTTTGTTGTGGTGTAAATTTCAACATATAAACATGTACAGATTAACTAGGTGCACTTCTCATTTGTTGCACTTACAAAATATACACTAGAGTATATTTAGACATACTCATATTTTATGCTATGTATACATTACTCATTAATTACATTTAATAAATCAACCAATTTAATTAAAGGGATAAATGAAAGGTTTCATTCTTTAAATAAAGCAAAAAAAATCTTCTCTCAATTAATTGTGGAATTTTTAAAGAAAGAAACGAAAAGTTTCCTTTACTTAATTCACTCTTATAAGTATATATTACAAAGAAGGGTGTATTTGATGCATTATATATTTAAATTTAAGCTTCTTTTTAACATATTTTAAATAAAGTATGAATTTATGTAAAACTTTATCCGACTGGATCTAATATGCCATTGGACATCATGGTCCTAATAGATCCAAAATTGAATTTTTTTTCGAAATCTACCTATTTAACCCACTTTTGACGTGCCCAGTTCCTTCAGGATACCAATAGCTAGCACTGGCTCAATGCCACCCTTGTTTGGTTTGGCACCGAACCATTCTAAGGTCACGACTTCGGGCAGAGACCTTTCTCGCTCCAATTCCTCGATATTTCAGTTCTCCTGATCAGATCTGATACCAGAGCATGACCAACTTCGCCTCCCGGACCCCAAGACTAGGATCTTCCGCATGTTTCGGTGTAATGCCCGGCAGCTTGCGTCTATCCAAAGCCTACCATGATCTGGCCCACAATAACTTCTTATTAGGAAGTGAAACGATTATTCAGTTTTTCCATAACTCTATCTCGGTCGCCTCTGGTGACTATGTCTACCGGTCCTATGGTATTGGATGATCGGTTGTCCTGATTGATAGCTTTTTGTTTGAAAGCGTAGATATTCCTTGCGTTCCCACTAGTGGTGCCAACTCTAGTTTTCGATTTCAAAGGTATGTTGAGATTTTAAATTCTCAATGAAAGCACTAAAAATGTTTTGCTCAAAAAATGGGCAAATACCTTCAATTGACTTGTTGTAGAGCTGTGTACACTGAGTGTATGACACAATTGTGTGATACATGGGCTAATAATTTCTTAAAAGAGCAAATTTCGGAGAAAATGCAATAAAGCAAGTACATAATAATTTATAGTGGTTTAAAAATAATGTGCCTACATCCATTATCAATTTTCGTTACTCTTTTTATAGATCGGTTATACAGTAATTAAAATACAAAATATGATAATCTAGAATGAAATGGGGTTTACTAGATCACTTTTAGGTAGACATTGTTTAGCAATTTTAATCTCTGGAACTGTGCACCATTGTTGTTGGAAGTTAAGGTATTCATAAGAGTAAAGCTATAAGAAGTCTATGCCAATAAAACATGAAATTTCCTAATTTACCTTGCTCGGTTTAGCTATTTCCATACATGAGACATGATTTAGTATTTCCATATATAGAGGACTGAATCCAGAATTTCCTTACATACTCTGGTCGGCTCGACAAAGAATGGGGGTTCGGTAGTGCCCTATTTAGCAGATGGGTTATTCCATTTCTAAGCTACTTTCAGCATTTCCCTTGGGTCTGGTTTATTGGACTAATGAACAAGAATTCATGTCCAATATTTCCACTACAGGGAAAGGAATCTTGTTCGATAAATATACTGCCGAAGAAGAATTTCTATTTGGTAGTGGTACTATTGAACAAGGAATCTGGTTCAATGGTAAGACTACTGGATAGGCATTTCTGTCTGCAATTGTTCAACAAGGCAGAGGTTCGGTTCTTTTGATTCCCTTTATTCCTTTCTTTGCTTCCACTCGTGCCACTTGGTTGATCTTCTTGCCTTGTTGCTTTGGATCTCTCGCCACGTTGTAACCTTGATATAACGCACATTTTGGCTATTCATATTCCAAGCATTAATTCTTTGCATTCACCAACCTGTGGATGGAAATGCCCATAACATGCATTAAAGAATCTAAATTTAAGGAACTAATATATAGACATGCGCAAACAAAGATATCGAATATATATGGCAGATAAATCCCAATATATGCACATTTATATATTAATCATGTTATTGTTTGTTGTTTTTTTCATATAAATAGATTATTGTTTCATCTCTTTTTGTATGAAATTTAAGAGCAATACAAATTCAATGTTTCAAAAGTCGAAGGTGGAATCAATTAATGATCCACTTGTATCCCTTCCTTTTAGATCATAATGTGATTATATCTTGATCTAATTTCATGTTAGTTTCCATCTTTAAACACCAGGCAATTATATTCACTATATGTTTCATGTGTACGCCACATCATTCAGAAATATGAATATTTTTGATATATTCATACCTATTCAAATAAAATGCTTAATTAACATAGATTTAGTTAAACTAAAATTAGACAATGTTCATAAGACATGATTTTACCAACAACAACTAGATTGAATCTGATGAAACCTGTAACGACCCAGAATTTTTAATAATTAAAATTTGAATATTTAATTAATTTTAAATATTAATAAGTGAATTTATAAGTCAAATAAATTTTTATTTGAATTTTTGAATTTAATTGGATTATTAAATCGATAATTTAATATGTTAAATTATGGAAATAATTGAAAATTGGGTTAAATATGATTGAAAATGATTTGTAAAATTTTATTTTATCATATTGAAGTTAGAATGATATTTTAGAACTTTTAAAATCGAATTAAAAGTTAATTTGTGAAAATTGAATATTTTAATATTAAATCGACTAGTGAAAATAGTCAATTTTTGAACAGTCTCAGAATTGAACGAAACCAGTTCCATTGGGTCCGTAATAGTTAGTTATTACCGGATTTCAAATTTCGTGTCAATCGGAGTTATCGTTTGATCGTGGCAGCTCGAAACGCATCGATTTATTTTTAATTTTAATTTGGCGAGTGAAAATAGCCATTTTTCAAAAAGTCTCGGATTTCGACAAAACCAGTTTCATCGGATCCGTAATGTGATATTATTGCAAGGTTTCAAATTTCAAGTCAATTGGATTTACCGTTTCTCCGTTACGAATTAAAACGCCTAGAAAATCGCTTAAATCGGTTTAATTCAAATTGAGCGTTTATAACCATAACTCGCACATACTTCCGAATTAGCTTTCGAAACCTGTTCCATTGTGTCCGGAACACGGGATAAACCCTAGGTACGTCAGTTTCGGCGCGTAAATCGGAGTTCGGAATTTCCGGATGAATAGTGTCGAACGAAACTCTATAAATAGCACCACTCTCTTCATAATTTGATAAAAAAATAAACAAAACCCTAAATTTTAACCCTAGCCGCCACTTATACAACCAAGGGCCAGAAATCATTCTCCTTTCCCCCTCAATCTCTCTCAATCCGTAAAGAATTACGCGAAGTGTTCAACACGGAAGTCGTAGAGCTCGACGAGAGCTTCGATTCCATACGGTGATGATCGGAAACGGAGCAACGTAGGAGGAGCTATGTGGGGCCGAACCTGCAGATTTTCGCACGAATTCCAAGGCTCTACAGGTGGCCGAGCTTCAGGTGGGGGATGGTGGTGGTAGCTCTCGCGAAGAGCTTCGATTTGCAAGTGGTTTGATCGAGTTTCGTTGAGTATTGGCGCAGTAATATGGAACCCTAGTTGGCTAAGGATGGGTTGGTGGTTGCGGCCTAATTCCTGAAGCTTGAACGTGAGGGAGATGAAGGTAGGGGACGGCCAGGATGCAAGCAAGGGGGTCTAAGGGCTGAGAGTATGGTGTGGGTTTAAAATTATAAAGTTATGTTGAATTGTTTATATAAAATTGTGTACAAACTTGTAAAATCAATAACTTTTTCATACGAGGTCGAAAAAATGCAAACTCAGTTGCGTTGGAATCATATGGACGAGCACTACGCGATGGAGTTGGTTTGGAGTCGTTTGGAGTTAGTGAGAATTTTGGGTAAAATTAAACGTCCGTTTAATTTTATTCGAAATAAAAGCTGAAACGGAAATTAAAATCAAGGTGAGAATTTCTCACTCAATCGAATTAGTTTCGATTTTATTTTAAATAAGTTAGATTTAAAATATTTGAATGCATGTTTGAATGTTGATGAATATCTATTGATTGTTAAAATAGACATTATACGCCGTTAGTAAGCAGATGTTATTTATTAAAAACATATACCGCGAATATTTCATAAACAGTGAAATTGGTATTATATATATAATATCAATATATATATATTGGCATATGTATATATTGGAGTTATTGATTTCCCGCATTTATTTGTTTAGCGGATGAGACCCTATTGCGCCGTTATTAAGCGGATAATATTTAATAAGAACATATATCGCGATAATTTCGTACTGGAACGAAATTGGTATTGTGCTAATGTTTGTGATGCAGGAAAACAGGTTGGAGGGATCCAACTGGATTCCTCAACAGTATTTATTAGATTTTTAGATATTTTGATATTTGATGGATTTTCATATTGATATATGATATCGTTGTAGTCGTGATTGACTATTTGGTGTGTAGCATCATTGGACCCAGATTTTGGGATTTTAAAATGATTTTAAAGTGATTTTTGAAAGTATACGTTTATAAAATATTTTTGGAATTGATTCATTTTAAATAAATAAACGTTATAATTTTTAAAGTTATAAAAATTATGATTTTTGTGAAATACAGTAAAAAAACTGATTTTTGAGAATATGATGCTATTGAGTTTATAAAATAGTTAAATCGAGATATTTTAGAATTATTGTGAAAAGTTTAAATATAGGAATTATGAAATTTAATTATTTTATGAATCAAAAATGGTGAAATAATAAAGGAGATTAAAGAAGTTTTAAAAGGATAATATAAATTGATTTATATTAAGAGATTTAAAAATGGATATTTATAAATTGAAATATGGACATTATAAAACGAGTTTTTATAAGTGTTTGAATGAAGTGAAAATGAATTTCATAATTGAATGGAATTTATAGAATTTTATACGGTGAGGTTATAAATGGAATTTTATAAGCAGTAGGTTTATAAAATTTATTGAGTTATTAAAATAATGATTTTGGATAAATGAATGAATCTTATAAGTTATAAGATTTATAATTTGGGAAGTTAAAAAGAACGATTTTGTAAAATAATCGTTTTATAAGTATTTAACTTATAATATGAACTTTTAGTTTATAATTGAGTTATAAACTGAAATAGGTTAATAAAAGAATTTATAAAAAGGAAGCTTTTATAAATAAATAGAAATGGAATTTATAAACGTTGTTTTATAAATTCGCAAATGACTAATTTTGATAAGTAAATTGTTATAATTTATTTATGGAGTTATATTCACATTTTTGAATAGTGAATAATCCTTTGAATTAAAATGAATAAAAGGATGAAATTTGTTAACAAAGTATATTCACGTTTTTGAATAGTGAATAACACGTTAAAGAAATTGTTTTGGATTTGGTTGTTTTAAATAGAATTAAAACGATCCAACGATGTTTTAATTGTGTTGAGATTCGAAACCATAGATTTCAACATTTATTGTTGAAATAGACGTTTTCGAGAAACAGAAGGAGATGATGGACTATAACACTGTTGTTATAGTAAATGATTTCCGAAAGGAAATGTTTTGTATAGTATTGGGATTTATATATCTATTTAATTTCGAATCCCTATACTAGTGAATTTGGGTTGTCGTAACGATGTTTTACGTAACATTCGTTTTGGGCCCAAATAAATATGTTTAAGTGAATGATTTCCTTAAAGAATGAAATATATACTTAATTTCGATTTAAGTATATTGAATATTTTCCAAGGGTGAAAATAAATAAAAATTTGGGAATTACTTATGAATGAATAAGTATGGAAATGTTTTTCCAATATAAAGTGAATATTAGAGAATTTATCTTTTTGAAGATAAATTGAAAATGAATATTACAAATCGAATTGAAGTCGTATATTCATTAATACTTTAGATTATAAATTCACTAAGGAATTTATAAAAGAAAGTGGGATTGGTTTAGAAAAATAAATATTGATTTATTTTTGAAGTATGAAATATTATATCTTGTAGAGATATTTTGGAAAATAAATAAATTGGAAAATTGTTTGGAATCTGGTGATGTGTGCATATCCATTGATAGTTCAATAACCGACTATCGATATTTCCCTTTGAATGGGTATTTGATGTGATTTGTTTGAATTTGAATGTACACTTATTTTTGAATAAGCGCTCACTATTCGGGTTAACCGGGAAAGGACCATGGGGTCGTATAACCCATTCCGAATATGTGATTCGTCGTTATAATTGCATTTGAAGATCGGTGTTGAAGACCCGGTATTTGCGAGAGCGATAGGATGACCTATCGATTGTCTCTGCACTGAGTTGCAGCGGTATAGAGACTCCCTAAGTGATGGGAAATCCGATCAGGATTGTGAATATCCGGATTGCAAGGACTTCTTTGTAAGTGCCTTCGGTTTTGTTCGAGCCCGGAACAGACTTGTACGGATTGTGTGTCTGACATTACAAGTTGAGATGTAAAGCCGATTTCTTTCAAATATATTTCTGTGGTGGCGGAGAATTTATTCTTTTAGCTTAACACCCTTCTCTGATACGTACGAGCTCAGAGGTTATATAGTTGAAGTTATCAGCGATATATTCCCAATTTGGTAATGTGACATGCTGAGTGTAGCTGTAAATGATCATTGTGTTGATTATTTATGATAGGATCATTTATTTGATCGTCTATCTTGGTGATCATTGTGTTGATCATTTGTTGACCCAAAGCATGGCTTTTGTATAAAGTATGTTTTTGTGGACGTGACTTCGTCGAGCCTCACACCACGGAAATGGTCAAAACAGGAAAGATGCGGCAAGGTTATGAGGGGTAGCACCCTTTAGGGTATGTACATTTCCTTCTGGATAGAGGTGATATCATGGTATGGAGCCCAGATATTTAACCTATGTGGTTACTACGAATTTATTACTTTGTGGTTGTTGGTTTTCGGGATCCCGTGAGAAAGGTCGTTTACGATCGGGGAATGGCGTGCTCGTGTCAGTAGTTACCCAGTTAGGGGTAACCCGACCTTGTGTTGGCAGAGTTCCGGTTTGGTTCTCGGGGATGTCTTTCCAGAGGCATTCTCATGTGGCAATGGGAAGTTCCTTGGCCTGACCATTTGTTGGAAATCCAATTCCCAATACGAAACTTGTACGGTATTAGTTGTAGAACCTGCCATTCACTTATGGTGGTCACCACTGTTTGGATGGTAGCTATAGTAGGCATAGTTCGAAATGTCTATGTTGGCTAAGATTTATATTCTACTTTCGAAATGAATTTTTCCCTACACTATGCACTAGTAATAATATTAAATGTTATTTTAAATGCGTATCAAGCATCTTTGACTATCATAAGGAGAAATCTCCTCCGATTCTGCGTTTGCATTGCGTGTGTGTGTGTGCGGGAGGCCTTATGGTAGTCTCATTTTTAAAAGCATTGCGAATTGACTTTAAAAATATTCCTCTATTTTGTTTTCAAAGATAAATAAACTGTTTTGAGTTCTCACACCAGTCACATGAATGACTTTGAGTTTATTGTTTTCCTTCCTAAACTCTGGGTGCCCACCAATTTCCACACGGGCAGTCAAGAGTTAAGGTTTATCAGGATATTCTGGAGTTGCTGGAGGCAAGCTGGATGGCATGGCGTATTCACTAGTTTATATAGTATTTCTTTTTCCGCTGCACTGTTTGTTGTTGTTGTACACTCTGATGATATGATGTAATGAAATGTATAAAATGTAATAACTGATATAGTTCTTTGTTTAAAGATTATTCATTTATTATTATATGTTGTTCCGCTGCGAATTGTGAGATTCTGATGTGATTCTGTTGTTTTGTGTTCCGTTCTATTTTTCTTTCCCCTCCATTTTCTATTTTCTAAATTTTCTATTTTCTTTTCCCTCTATCTTCTACCTTTTTCTCTCTTTTTCTTTTCTTAAATTTTTCTTAAACCCCTAAGGGTTCGTATTTTCGTTCATCTTGAATTAATCAATGGAGATTAGTGTCTATTCAAGGAGTACGGATTTACGGGTCTTTACAGTTGGTATCAGAGCTTATGGTTAAGCGACAACCATGGTTCTGTTGGGTATTACTCATTAGAGATAGAGTCAGCAGTACTCTAGATTGAGTTTGAGTGTAATAATAGTTATGAGAGCGTATTTGTTAGTGAATATAAAATTGTTTTATATTGTGATGATTGGTTTGTTGAGTGGTATATAGATTCTGGTTAATACGAGTAATTAACGTTGTTGATAGGGATCTCTAAACACTTGAATAGAACAATTCGGCACGATATTGATTTTAAATTGGGTAAATGAAATAATTTTACCTTGATTATATTTTTATATATAAAGAAATAATTTTTCAGAATTATTAAAGTGTATATAAGTTGATTGTTTAGTTGTTTGAATAATCTAAATTAAAGAACAATTGTAAGCAAAAGAATTATAAGAATTGAATTATAATTAAAGTGATTTACAATTGTGAAATAAACTTATATATATGAGAAGTGAAACTATATGAATATATATATGAATATGAGTTGTAAGTAAAAATGAATTTAAAGTTAAATGGAATATAACTTAAGTGATATGGAATGAAGTTGATATTAGTATCAAAGTAAATTAATAAAATTAAGTGATAGATATGAACTTGAGTTATATAAATGAAATTCAACTTTTGTAATAGAATTGAATGAATGGATTGACTATTAATCAATTAAATGTGAATTAAGTTGAAATGAAATAATGAATATAAGTGTTAATTCATTAAAATCTAATGTTATTAGAAAGTTGAATAATTGAATGAAAATCAATTTAATTAAACCAATTGTAAGTAAAGGAATTTGGTTGTAATTATATATACATTGGTTGATATATGATTGTTAATTGATTGTATATAATTCATTAAGTATTAATGAAAGTGAATTAGCGAAATTGAAAGCTAAAGTAATTGAAATTCAATTGGAAGTTAAATGAATCTTAAATAAAATTGAATTTGAATTGGAAGTGAACCAACTTGAATATGAATTAGTGAATATAAACTAATTGAAAATGAATGTTAGTAAGAACATCCACTGTTAATGAATCAAATGTGATTAAACTGAGAAAACCAATTCATTGAATATTAATGAAAATATAAACGAATATTTATTGGTTATGGATGTTAGTTGAATGATAGTTGGTTGATGTTTGCATTTGTTGCTTTTACTTCATTTGCTATGTGACATATATAGTTGTTATGGAGATATATGTTGTATATCGATACTATCATCTATATGCATGATTCTCATGTTGTTTGTTGAGTGATTAGTAGGTGCAGATCGCGTCTGCTTCGCATTTGGAGCTCGCTTTTGCGCTATATTAGCCGTATATGCTCGCTAATAAAGTATAAGGTACATATCTCGGATTAAATATCGTACTTTTACACTTTTTTCCCTGCGGGATGCCTCATTACTTGATGAGATGTATATTTGTGATATATATACTGTCATTTTTTTTTCCGGATCGAGCCGCGCAAAGGAGACTATGGCGAATTTTTCCGAAAATTTAAGGCGTTAGAAAAATTTTGAGAAAATTGGAAATTTTTGAAAACTTAAACTTTGATTTTGGAATTGAAAGTTAAATGATATAGTTTGTTTTTGAAAAGATAACTAAGTATGATTTGAAAACTTAGTAAAGTATTGTAAGAAGTTTAATTATGGATTTTGGAAAGTAAATAAATTCTATAACTTTTCTTACTTATAATTTCGAGGACGAAATTCTTTTAAGTGGGGAAGATTGTAACGACCCAGAATTTTTAATAATTAAAATTTGAATATTTAATTAATTTTAAATATTAATAAGTGAATTTATAAGTCAAATAAATTTTTATTTGAATTTTTGAATTTAATTGGATTATTAAATCGATAATTTAATATGTTAAATTATGGAAATAATTGAAAATTGGGTTAAATATGATTGAAAATGATTTGTAAAATTTTATTTTATCATATTGAAGTTAGAATGATATTTTAGAACTTTTAAAATCGAATTAAAAGTTAATTTGTGAAAATTGAATATTTTAATATTAAATCGACTAGTGAAAATAGTCAATTTTTGAACAGTCTCAGAATTGAGCGAAACCAGTTCCATTGGGTCCGTAATAGTTAGTTATTACCGGATTTCAAATTTCGTGTCAATCGGAGTTATCGTTTGATCGTGGCAGCTCGAAACGCATCGATTTATTTTTAATTTTAATTTGGCGAGTGAAAATAGCCATTTTTCAAAAAGTCTCGGATTTCGACGAAACCAGTTTCATCGGATCCGTAATGTGATATTATTGCAAGGTTTCAAATTCCAAGTCAATTGGATTTACCGTTTGTCCGTTACGAATTAAAACGCCTAGAAAATCGCTTAAATCGGTTTAATTCAAATTGAGCGTTTATAGCCATAACTCGCACATACTTCCGAATTAGCTTCCGAAACCTGTTCCATTGTGTCCGGAACGCGGGATAAACCCTAGGTACATCAGTTTTGGCGCGTAAATCGGAGTTCGGAATTTCCGAATGAATAGTGTCGAACGAAACTCTATAAATACCACGACTCTCTTCATAATTTGATAAAAAAATAAACAAAACCCTAAATTTTAACCCTAGCCGCCACTTATACAAACAAGGGCTAGAAATCATTCTCCTTTCCCCCTCAATCTCTCTCAATCCGTAAAGAATTACGCGAAGTGTTCAACACGGAAGTCGTAGAGCTCGACGAGAGCTTCGATTCCATACGGTGATGATCGGAAACGGAGCAACGTAGGAGGAGCTATGTGGGGCCGAACCTGTAGATTTTCGCACGCATTCCAAGGCTCTACAGGTGGCCGAGCTTCAGGTGGGGGATGGTGGTGGTAGCTCTCGCAAAGAGCTTCGATTTGCAAGTGGTTTGATCGAGTTTCGTTGAGTATTGGCGCAGTAATATGGAACCCTAGTTGGCTAAGGATGGGTTGGTGGTTGCGGCCTAATTCCCGAAGCTTGAACGTGAGGGAGATGAAGGTAGGGGACGGCCAGGATGCAAGCAAGGGGATCTAAGGGCTGAGAGTATGGTGTGGGTTTAAAATTATAAAGTTATGTTGAATTGTTTATATAAAATTGTGTACAAACTTGTAAAATCAATAACTTTTTCATACGAGGTCGAAAAAATGCAAACTCAGTTGCATTGGAATCATATGGACGAGCACTACGCGATGGAGTTGGTTTGGAGTCGTTTGGAGTTAGTGAGAATTTTGGGTAAAATTAAACGTCTGTTTAATTTTATTCGAAATAAAAGCTGAAACGGAAATTAAAATCAAGGTGAGAATTTCTCACTCAATCGAATCAGTTTCGATTTTATTTTAAATAAGTTAGATTTCAAATATTTGAATGCATGTTTGAATGTTGATGAATATCTATTGATTGTTAAAATAGACATTATACGCCGTTAGTAAGTGGATGTTATTTATTAAAAACATATACCGCGAATATTTCATAAATAGTGAAATTGGTATTATATATATAATATCAATATATATATTGGCATATGTATATATTGTAGTTATTGATTTCCCGCATTTATTTGTTTAGCGGATGAGACCCTATTGCGCCGTTATTAAGCGGATAATATTTAATAAGAACATATACCGCGATAATTTCGTACTGGAACGAAATTGGTATTGTGCTAATGTTTGTGATGCAGGAAAACAGGTTGGAGGGATCCAACTGGATTCCTCAACAGTATTTATTAGATTTTCAGATATTTTGATATTTGATGGATTTTCATATTGATATATGATATCGTTGTAGTCGTGATTGACTATTTGGTGTGTAGCATCATTGGACCCAGATTTTGGGATTTTAAAATGATTTTAAAGTGATTTTTGAAAGTATACGTTTATAAAATATTTTTGGAATTGATTCATTTTAAATAAATAAACGTTATAATTTTTAAAGTTATAAAAATTATGATTTTTGTGAAATACAGTAAAAAAACTGATTTTTGAGAATATGATGCTATTGAGTTTATAAAATAGTTAAATCGAGATATTTTAGAATTATTGTGAAAAGTTTAAATATAGGATTTATGAAATTTAATTATTTTATGAATCAAAAATGGTGAAATAATAAAGGAGATTAAAGAAGTTTTAAAAGGATAATATAAATTGATTTATATTAAGAGATTTAAAAATGGATATTTATAATTGAAATATGGACATTATAAAACGAGTTTTTATAAGTGTTTGAATGAAGTGAAAATGAATTTCATAATTGAATGGAATTTATAGAATTTTATACGGTGAGGTTATAAATGGAATTTTATAAGCAGTAGGTTTATAAAATTTATTGAGTTATTAAAATAATGATTTTGGATAAATGAATGAATCTTATAAGTTATAAGATTTATAATTTGGGAAGTTAAAAAGAACGATTTTGTAAAATAATCGTTTTATAAGTATTTAACTTATAATATGAACTTTTAGTTTATAATTGAGTTATAAACTGAAATAGGTTAATAAAAGAATTTATAAAAAGGAAGCTTTTATAAATAAATAGAAATGGAATTTATAAACGTTGTTTTATAAATTCGCAAATGACTAATTTTGATAAGTAAATTGTTATAATTTATTTATGGAGTTATATTCACATTTTTGAATAGTGAATAATCCTTTGAATTAAAATGAATAAAAGGATGAAATTTGTTAACAAAGTATATTCACGTTTTTGAATAGTGAATAACACGTTAAAGAAATTGTTTTGGATTTGGATGTTTTAAATAGAATTAAAATGATCCAACGATGTTTTAATTGTGTTGAGATTCGAAACCATAGATTTCAACATTTATTGTTGAAATAGACGTTTTCGAGAAACAGAAGGAGATGATGGACTATAACACTGTTGTTATAGTAAATGATTTCCGAAAGGAAATGTTTTGTATAGTATTGGGATTTATATATCTATTTAATTTCGAATCCCTATACTAGTGAATTTGGGTTGTCGTAACGATGTTTTACGTAACATTCGTTTTGGGCCCAAATAAATATGTTTAAGTGAATGATTTCCTTAAAGAATGAAATATATACTTAATTTCGATTTAAGTATATTGAATATTTTCCAAGGGTGAAAATAAATAAAAATTTGTGAATTACTTATGAATGAATAAGTATGGAAATGTTTTTCCAATATAAAGTGAATATTAGAGAATTTATCCTTTTGAAGATAAATTGAAAATGAATATTATAAATCGAATTGAAGTCGTATATTCATTAATACTTTAGATTATAAATTCACTAAGGAATTTATAAAAGAAAGTGGGATTGGTTTAGAAAAATAAATATTGATTTATTTTTGAAGTATGAAATATTATATCTTGTAGAGATATTTTGGAAAATAAATAAATTGGAAAATTGTTTGGAATCTGGTGATTTGTGCATATCCATTGATAGTTCAATAACCGACTATCGATATTTCCCTTTGAATGGGTATTTGATGTGATTTGTTTGAATTTGAATGTACACTTATTTTTGAATAAGCGCTCACTATTCGGGTTAACCGGGAAAGGACCATGGGGTCGTATAACCCATTCCGAATATGTGATTCGTCGTTATAATTGCATTTGAAGATCGGTGTTGAAGACCCGGTATTTGCGAGAGCGATAGGATGACCTATCGATTGTCTCTGCACTGAGTTGCAGCGGTATAGAGACTCCCTAAGTGATGGGAAATCCGATCAGGATTGTGAATATCCGGATTGCAAGGACTTCTTTGTAAGTGCCTTCGGTTCTGTTCGAGCCCGGAACAGACTTGTATGGATTGTGTGTCTGACATTACAAGTTGAGATGTAAAGCCGATTTCTTTCAAATATATTTCTGTGGTGGCGGAGAATTTATTCTTTTAGCTTAACACCCTTCTCTGAGACGTACGAGCTCAGAGGTTATATAGTTGAAGTTATCAGCGATATATTCCCAATTTGGTAATGTGACATGCTGAGTGTAGCTGTAAATGATCATTGTGTTGATTATTTATGATAGGATCATTTATTTGATCGTCTATCTTGGTGATCATTGTGTTGATCATTTGTTGACCCAAAGCATGGCTTTTGTATAAAGTATGTTTTTGTGGACGTGACTTCGTCGAGCCTCACACCCCGGAAATGGTCAAAACAGGAAAGATGCGGCAAGGTTATGAGGGGTAGCACCCTTTAGGGTATGTACATTTCCTTCTGGATAGAGGTGATATCATGGTATGGAGCCTAGATATTTAACCTATGTGGTTACTACGAATTTATTACTTTGTGGTTGTTGGTTTTCGGGATCCCGTGAGAAAGGTCGTTTACGATCGGGGAATGGCGTGCTCGTGTCAGTAGTTACCCAGTTAGGGGTAACCCAACATTGTGTTGGCAGAGTTCCGGTTTGGTTCTCGGGGATGTCTTTCCAGAGGCATTCTCATGTGGCAATGGGAAGTTCCTTGGCCTGACCATTTGTTGGAAATCCAATTCCCAATACGAAACTTGTACGGTATTAGTTGTAGAACCTGCCATTCACTTATGGTGGTCACCACTGTTTGGATGGTAGCTATAGTAGGCATAGTTCGAAATGTCTATGTTGGCTAAGATTTATATTCTACTTTCGAAATGAATTTTTCCCTACACTATGCACTAGTAATAATATCAAATGTTATTTTAAATGCGTATCAAGCATCTTTGACTGTCATAAGGAGAAATCTCCTCCGGTTCTGCGTTTGCATTGTGTGTGTGTGCGGGAGGCCTTATGGTAGTCTCATTTTTAAAAGCATTGCGAATTGACTTTAAAAATATTCCTCTATTTTGTTTTCAAAGATAAATAAACTGTTTTGAGTTCTCACACCAGTCACATGACTGACTTGGAGTTTATTGTTTTCCTTCCTAAACTCTGGGTGCCCACCAATTTCCACACGGGCAGTCAAGAGTTAAGGTTTATCAGGATATTCTGGAGTTGCTGGAGGCAAGCTGGATGGCATGGCGTATTCACTAGTTTATATAGTATTTCTTTTTCCGCTGCACTGTTTGTTGTTGTTGTACACTCTGATGATATGATGTAATGAAATGTATAAAATGTAATAACTGATATAGTTCTTTGTTTAAAGATTATTCATTTATTATTATATGTTGTTCCGCTGCGAATTGTGAGATTCTGATGTGATTCTGTTGTTTTGTGTTCCGTTCTATTTTTCTTTCCCCTCCATTTTCTATTTTCTAAATTTTCTATTTTCTTTTCCCTCTATCTTCTACCTTTTTCTCTCTTTTTCTTTTCTTAAATTTTTCTTAAACCCCTAAGGGTTCGTATTTTCGTTCATCTTGAATTAATCAATGGAGATTAGTGTCTATTCAAGGAGTACGGATTTACGGGTCTTTACAAAACCCATTAGACTTCATAGGCCAACAATAATCCAAATAGAGCAAAAAAACGAATCTACGCATTTCACCTGCTATGATACGGACTGAGTACCTTTAGACATCACTCTGAAATAATTGTCTAAAATATCCACAAAATTTACGAAAGTAGATTCCACGTTGTCATGTCAAATTGGTACAATATACTGCATAATATGTTAAAGTTGACTTGGTAGCAATCTAAAACAGTTGTCCAAACATGTCCACAAACTTCTCTTATATAAGGAATCCAACATTCATCTCGAATAACATAGTATAGACTTCAACTTTTCTCACCCATCAGACAGTTATGTACTACAATGAATACTTCATCTTTTCTCAAACGTGTTATGATGTTCGATAATAATTTTGAAGAGGAAGAGATTTTGCATGAAGAAGCCAAAGAAATACAAGAAATAGTAGATATATACATAGAAACCCATGGCCCAACATCCAGAAAGCTTGGTGGTTTATTTTTTGGCGGGGAACATATAAATCATAATCATTTTGCATTCCATAAAACTCTCATATAAGACGACTTTAACTTAAATTCAACATGCTGGCCAGATAAATTTAGAGATGATTTTGAATGCAAAGAGAATTATTTTAAAGGAATCTGGTAGGTATTCAAAAGAATAATAAATATTCTATTCATATGCCAAATGCTTCAAAATTGCAGGGTTTAAGTGAAGAAAAAACCGATTGTCATCCTAAGGATGTTACCTATGGAACCCCAGGAAGCACTAGACGATGCATACCAAACTGCCTAGAATACTACACTGGAAACTTTAAAAAATTCTATCAATGTACAGTAGTTGTTTATGACACCGAGTACCTAAGATCTCCCATGAAAATAATGTTGCAAGGATTTGAGAAATGCACGAAAGCAAAGGATTAGTAGGAACATTAAGAATTCTTGATTATATGCATTGGAAAGGGAAGAGCTATCATAAAGCATATCATGGATATCATAATGGTAAGGGAAGAAAAACCAACTATTATTTTTGAAGCAGTTGTTTCATACGGTTTGTCGATTTGACCTTCTTTCTTTAGAATGACTGGTTCTAGTAAGGACCTAAATGTGATTGAGAGCTTACATTTGAATAATAATCTTGCACTTGGTAAATAAATCCTATGTCATTTGCATATGGCCAATACAATTAGGAACACAGATACTTTCTTAGAGACGTGATCTATCCAAAATGGAGCACCATTGTGAAGACCTGCCTAAATCCGATCACACTAAAGCAGGTAAATTTTGTCAAGATGTAAGTGGATAAACGAAAGATGTAAAAAGAGCATTATAAGTCCTTCAAACTAGATTTGTAGTGATTAATAATCGTTGTAGACTATGAGATCGATCCAAGATGACTAGAATCACGTTTACATGTATAATTCTATATAACATGTCCATTAAAGATGAAAGAAATATGGAAGAAGAGCATTACTACGAATATGATGGTGCAAATCAAATGTTAGAAATATTCAGAGAAGATGTTCGTCAAATTGAAGAACATTACAACATTCACATAGATTGACAATTTTCATACCGAAATGCACCACCACATGATAGACTCCGAAAGGGTCATATTTGAAATCACTACGAAGATTATTGGTTTATTGTCAAAATTTCACTTTAGTTAACTAGTCAACACCTCAAAAATATTTTCGAATTGGCAATATTGAGGATTTTAACGCATTTTCCCTTGAAAATAGTTTTAAGAATTCCTTATTGACCAATTTTTCTAATAAAAAATAAAATAGAATAAATAATCGAATTTTTTAATTCATGTAAAAATGACAATCAAGAAACATACTAAGTGATCTTCAACTCTCATTCCACTTGAATTCACTTTCTTAATTTTACAAATTTATGATCCACATACTTGAGTCTGTCAATTATTTTTCCAAATCCACCTTGGATAACTACGTTGATAGTGTGTTATCAACAATTTTTTTTAGTAATTCAATACTTTACACCAAAACATTTCTCATTTTTGGTTATTACCCCTAAACAAATCTTTGGAATAGTGATAGTAAATGTTCCATAAGTCGTAGTCTTCATCACATCGGCATGGATTGTGTAATGACTCACTTTTTTATCCTCTAATTTAACACAACTCACTATGTGTAAACCTCAAAAGCTGAAAGAACAAGTCATAGTTGATTGATAACAAGTGACAAAAATAAATATATTCTATCAGTTTCTTTTTGATCTCACAACGGAAGGCAACAAAAATATAGCATAATCAAATGTCACTGTATCAACGAAAGATGATTATTTACTTACATGTTTATATACATAAGTAATGACATGTCATCCATGCCTTTAAACATTACTTAATTGAACATACATAATTCCATCAACCTAGTGATGTAACAAAAAGGATTTTTTTTGAAGAGGATCAGACTACAGTCTGATGAATGATGTACATCTGCTTTACGACATACTCTAATCATTCTTTGAATAAAACTAAGATAACCATGGTAAATGTCAAATCTTATCATGTTTCATTCCAATCAAAAAGTTCGTTAAAAAATACAAAAAATATGGTTGTATTGTGAAACTAGTTTTTAATCTAATGATAATAACAATGGTCAATGAAATGGTCTAACTGTAACATCCCGCCTTTTCGTACGTTTAAGCAGACACACATGTCGACTCAAACCATACAGAAGGGGGATTGTTATTGGGGTGAATAAGAAAAACAAAGAAAGAAAGAAAAAACAGAATCTTGTAGCGGAATGAAAAAAATATAATAATCAAATAACAGTTCATGAAGTTGTTTTACAAAAAACATTTGACTATACTTATACAACACAGAATCAGAGTTACGCATACCAAAGAATAATAAATAACAATGCAGCGGAACAATATAGTAAATAATATTAATACAATCTTCGTCTTCGTCCTCCAGAAGTAAGGTCTTCAAATCCTGAAATGCTCAGGCTGACCCAAGCGAATTGAAAACACAAAACACTCGAGTCACAACTAAAAGATCTTATGTAAGTTAAATCAACGGTAAAAGAACATGAGTTGAACGGCGTCAAAGATGTTTACGTGATTTGACATCTCCTATCCAGTGTCTAACGTGAGTGCAGTAACTTAAGAGATGCTCGGGATTCACATCTCCTAAGGATCTGTTAAACTATTTACTATGTAGTAATATATGCTATTATAATAATGTCTATTACTAAAGTAAACTTAATTAAAAATAGCGTTAAGGAGTTACCCAATATCCCCTTTAACACATACATAGTGCCAATAGTCTATACAATACCATAATACCTCCTGATCGGAAGGCTACCAAAGGATACTCCATAGGTACGACACAAAACCAAAATCGTACAAGTCGCGCTAGGGTAGGTGACACGGCACAATGAGGCAATGCCAGTGTTGATAAACCAATTACACATCCGAACTTGTGGTGACGCGTAGCAGCCACTACCGCCCACCTCGAGCCACATTCTCAAAATCAAAGATGTGAACCAATCAATCACAAAGTAATAGAATGGCATACGAAGAAGTTTGTTCGATAAGAGAGCTGCCTCACTGGCCCGGAACCGCTCCGGTTTTAGCCACTTTATACCAACTCATGGGAGTCGGGTCCATGTACATACCTCAATAGAACGTCGCCAACATCCTACTTCATTCTGGAGTCTCCACCGCATACACGGTTGTTAAAGTGGTTTTCGAAATTGGCAGAGAGTATGATAACTTACGATCCCGGTCTCTTTAACAAACAAACGTTATTATAACACCGCGGTCATTTCAAAATAGTTTATACTTCAAAACCAAAGTATCATTGTCACTTCAAAACCATATCAATACGATATCACTTCCATTTCAAAATCAAAGACTATATCATTTCCATTTCAAATATATCCATTTTAGAATCATAGCATTTTCAAAGTTATAACACTTTCGAAACCAAACACTTGAAATATTTTCAAAACATAATACTTTGAAATTCATAGCTTCGAAACCATAACTTTCACCACTTAAACAATTTAGATATTCAAATAGTATATATGATAAAATAGTTTTAAATTTAAAATTACTTTACAAAATAAAATAATTTCCTCAACTTCACAAATTTTTAATTTATATCAAATCTCAATTCATAATTTTCAACTCAATTCACATTTCAATAAACCGTTTTAACTTATATCGATTTCAATTACAGATTTGAACCTCAAATAACCATTTCAATTTTCATATATTTTAAAGCTTTAAATATTCCACCATTTCAAAATTGAATTTGTTAACTTCATATATACCTTAAATTAACTTCATTATTTTTCAGTTTTCAAATATTTACTTAACAAATCCAATATCTCTTAAATAAACCCCAGATTCCAAATCACTAAATGATTCAACACTTAATTTAAACTTGAAATATTCATTTTAAATCATCTTAAACAAAATCAAATTATAAAAATCATATCTTTTAAAATTTCAAATCAAACTTATTTAAGCTTAATTCTTAAATAAATTCAATTTCAAATAGATTTCAAATATATCTTCCAAACTTAATTTATTTAAATCATTATAAACTCTATATTAACATACGATTTGTATACTTAACAATATTATCTTCAAAAAAAATCAAACTTTATTATCAAACTTATTATATATTAATTTTTTTATATAAAGCTAAAATCAAGAATCAAATAAAATTTATATAATATCCATAATCAATATTTATATAAAACCATATATTTCTTTACAAAACCATAGAAATCATTTTAAAAATATTTATATATAGACCAACGGTGTCTGTATATAATTTTCTATCCTAGGTCAAGTGATACGGATATTTATCATTTCAATCCATAATTTAATATTTTATGGTTGTATATCATTTCAAACCGCAAATACCGAATTAATAATAATCCATAGCGAACTTGCAGTTTATAACGATATAAACTAAACACCCATTCAACTAATATCAACAATCAACCTCCATTACAATCATCATCCAAAACAATCCATAAATACCAATATAGAAACTGATAATAAATAACAGGTAATTAACTGGCAGTTTATATGCAATAATAAAATAAATTCAATTTAACTGAGATGATGATTAAAAATATACCAAACAATCATAAATAAACTCCTAATCGCATCATGAATTGAATTTAATAAACATTAGAAATTTTAGAAGTAATGAGTGGGTTAAAACACTCACCTTTGAATTTAAATCGAATTTAAATTCAAATTAACCCAAAATTTGAACGGTCTCCAAATTTTCCCAAACTAGCGTCAAAGTATTGGAATTTTATTACAATTCCAGCGATCCAACCGCACGTGAAACGGACCTCGTATGAGAAAGTTACGCTAGTTAGAACGATTGAAATTGAAATTTAAAATAAATAAACAAATAAACTAAATCAAAACCTCACCAAGCAAAATTGCCACGTTAGGATTACACAAACCCAATTGATTGCGTATAGGAAATTATGCCACCATGCACGCACGTTGCCCCACGACTCACCACGAGTTCGCCCTGACTGGCCAGCCTCCCTCCGACGAGTCGCGATCGCCTACCGCCCCCCATAGCTTCGAGTCATCACACGGCCACACGTCTACCATGCGTTCGAGACAGCATCCGCCACAAGATAGGAACCCTAATCGAATTTAATGCGACGATCTGGCCGTTGAATCGACCAACTACCCACGTCCATGAGCTGCCCTCGTCGATCTCCACCCAACAGTACCATCAATTTGTCGATTAGAAGGAGTTGATTTCGACACAATGGATGCCCAAAAATAGTTCTTCAATTTCTGGACGAACAGTCGTTCAGTTTGAAAAAGAATTGCAGATCTAAGATGCGCTTGTCAGGAGCTTCAGATTGATATATAATTCGATATTATTTGAGGAATTTGAATTTTTGGCTTTGAATTTTATTTGAAATTGCAATTGGAATTTTTGGTTTGTTTGCCATTGGAATGAGGAGGGACAACCAGAATTATACGTACAAGAATGATGAACATAAACAAAAAAAATAGGCTAGGGTTTATAACGATATATATATATAGACCGAACAAAAATAGAATTGAATGGGCTCAATTGGGTTTGGAAAGTTGAACGATAAATGGCCCAAAAAGCCCGTTCTAACTCCGGGACGAAAATGGGTCAACCCATATATCAAAATAGATGTTTTTAAATATTTTAAATGCAATGTAACAGGTTTCAAGTCCAAATTCCATAGTATGAAGAAGTTATGCTAAAATCAATTTATTTCAAATTGATTTCAATTGATTTCAATTAAATTGATTTCAAGAAGTTTCAAGTCCGTACGATCAAACGACAAGTCCGATTGCTACAAAACTTGAAATCCTATAATAATTAGCTGTTATGGATCTGATGAAACAGGTTTCGTCAAAATCCGATTAGTGGCCAAAATGGCTATATTTCAGTTAATTAAATAAATAAATGTTAAATCAATTAAATCAAAATTTTCAAATTCCAATTCCATAATTAACAAATCTTATCATTTTTGATTTCTTAAACAATTATAATACTTTGATATATATATAGATATCAATTCAAAGTTTATTAATTTACCCAGTTCAATATTTAATTTCAATTTTAATACATTCATTAACTATCAAATGAAATTCCAATAAAAATCCATTTATTTGATTTCGAAACCTAGTTATGAAATCCATTGTTAACTTATAATCTCATAGGTAATATTAACATTGGTTTACATACTAGTACATCAATAATTTCCCAATTCATCCATATATCAATTGTCACGGTATTTAACTTCATTTATTGTGAATTGAATTCCATCTAATTACAATTAATTCCAAATAACTGATTTGATTCAATTCTAATCCTTTTTATTAAGTCTTTTATTACTCTCTAAACCTAGTTAATATTTGTTTGTCTTTCATTACATTAATAGTTTTTTGAATTTCCATCTTTCCTTTGCATTAACTGTTATTTTCAATTATATTGAATTTGTCCAATATACATTTATTATAATTAAAACCTTAATCAATTTATTCAACTTTTTAACTACGAATAAAATATACATTTCCATTTACGTCATTGCATTCACACTTTACAGTTACAGTCCTATCTTGCATTAATGAACATTTACTTACATTTAAATGTAATTGATATCCTACTTCGAATTTAACAGCCTAAATAAAAAGGTAACTTGCATAAATGTTAGCACTCTCTTTATATTACACTCAAGTTTATTATTTCCACTAATCATCAGAATTGCTTACATAATGTTGAATTCATTCAATTACCATTAGTTATACAAATTCATTTATTCATACATTTATTTACTTATATTAAATTTTATACCCAAATGTAACAATTACAACAAAATTAATAGACCAATTAAACAGTAACTTACAACCATTACTATAACTTTTAATTTACATTTATGAATTCATTATTTCCACACAAATGTTACAATTCCTTACATAACACAAATTTTATTCAATGGTCATTTATGTCATACTATTTTATTTTTTTAAACCAATGTTTACATTGGTTTTCTTATAAAAATTCTATAACCATGCATAACAATTTACATTATTTTGTCATTGGAATTCCAATTCAATTGTTAATAATTAGTTTTAATTACCATTGCTACATTTCATTTTAGCATTCCATTCATTATTAAATTACAAAGTTTTTATTTCTTTCCATATTAAATTACCAAAACTTATAAATTAAACAAATTAAACAGTCGAAAATTTACGAGTCATTTCACTCTCCCCCACTCAAAACTTTTCGTCCCCGAAAAGGAAAAGAAAGGAAAGAAAGAATTAAGTAAACAACACATCTTATTCAAAAATACTAACTTATAAACAAATAGATTTACAAAATTAATTAATTTGAATAAAATATACCAATTTATAACCATTAAATCTTTTTATACTCAAATTAATAAGGTTTGGAAAACATTTTTCCAAAATTTACTAAGTCCAAAATTCACGGAAAATTTCGACAGAGTCTACTTTGTACGGAGAGGCTCGGGAGAAATTATAATATAAATAAAACAACATAAATCAAAATTTTCAAAATAATATATATCCCAATAGCGGGAAAAACAATATAATATCGCTAGAAAACCGTAATCTAAGAACGTACATATTTGTCGGACAATTAACGGTTAATTATGAAACCAAAAGTTGTAGCAATTGCTTCCATAGCATGTATTTCACTTATATAATCCAAAAGAGTTAACCCGACAACAGATCGGAGATCTTACTTTCTCAAATCATACGTTTTTTGTTCAGCCAACAGTGTTTATATAGAATGAAATATTAATTTTGTTTCATCCACTAACAAACAAATCAATGTCAAACAACAGCATTCACAGCATACAATCATTATACAAAATCAATACAAATCAATTATCCATCCAAAGCAAACATACAAATGGTTTGTTCGGGTTTTTAGGCATTTTAAATTGCATAGCATGACAAAAGAACTACTAAGCATATCCTCTACTCAACAGTCTTAGATAAAGCTCAACAGATCATTCATACGTTAAAACAATTAGAAATATCATTTTCCAAACAATCCATAAACTAAAAACGAACAACAAATACCAACCTTATTTGCGTTTGTTCATATTAATTTCTTTTCACATTTGTATCTTCCTTCTATTTCATTCATACAATGACTATTTCATTCACATATATTCATGTAATACTTATTTCCATTTGCTTATATCCATGACATAAAAAATTCATTTTCATTTATTTATATCATGTCAATTTCCTTTCATTGCATTATATTCATTCATTCATTTCATAGTTTCATTTATTTACATTCATTTATTTATAGTATTCACGTTCAATTCAATTTCTTAGCATATCAATTCATTAACTTAAGTTTATAATCATCTATTTATAATAATTACCTTTCTACTATATTTAATTAGTAGCATTTCAAATATACTTAAGTTTATAACAACTACAACATCAAATTCTTATTTATTAAAGTGATTCATTGAACCTTTCATTATATAATATTTTTTCTTGTCTAATTTTCATTACATTTTCTTATTAAACCCTTTAATTTTTAAATCTTTTGGTAACTTACATGTATGCTTTTAAGAATGCAATTAAAAGTTACACAAACTTATCTTATTTCATTTTGGTAAATAGATATTCAATAGTTACCTTTTCTTATATTTCATTTCCTTTGCTTTATAGGTCGCAAATTTCAACTTTCTTATATACTTTAGTTATAATTTAGCATTTTAATTTCTTATTTTCATTTAGAAGTTTCAATTATTAAATAGTTAAATTTCATTTCAATAATTAAAATCTCTAATTTACAGAAATTTAAGAACTAAATGCCGGGTTCCACTTCAAATCATTTAAAAATAATAGAATGATGTATATACTTATAACATATATACTCGATTATATTTAAAACAATTTGAAATTTACATCTGTTTATCAAAATAAATCTGTAGTAAAACTACTACAGTGGTTTTCCCACTTCGAAACTCAAAAATGAATGTCGATGATGCGTTCACTCATCACCCAAATTATTTTCCAGCGATAGAGAGGGGAGTACAGAAATTATTTCTTTAAAATAATTCTTTCAAATTATGCTGAAATATTTATATCAGAAAATACTACCCTATTAAGTATATACGCTCAGCGACTCATCATAGGGTATTACTACCCTATTAATAAAGAGTCAGACCCCATAAAGCTAAGGTTTATCGCAAAACCAAAGCTCTGATACCAAATGTAACATCCCTCCTTTTCGTATGTTTAAGCAGACACACATGTCGCCTCAAACCATATAGAAGGGCGGATTGTTATTGGGGTGAATAAGAAAAACATAGCATCTCGTAGCGGAATGACAAAATATAATAATCATATAACAGTCCATGAAGCTATTTTACAAAAACATTTGATTATACTTATACAACACAAAATAAGAGTTACACATACCAAAGAATATTAAATAATAATGCAGCGGAACAACATAGTAAATAATAGTAATACAATCTTCGTCTTCGTCCTCCAGAAGTAAGGTCTTTAAATCCTGACATGCTCAGGTTGACTCGAGCGAATTGAAAAGACAAAACACTCGAGTTAGAACTAAAAAATCTTATGTAAGTTAAATCAACGGTAAAATAATATGAGTGGAATGGCGTCAGAGATGTTTACGAGATTTGACATCTCTTATCCAGTGTCTAACGTGAGTGTAGTAACTTAAGAGATTCTCGGGATTCACATCTCCTAAGGATCCGTTAAAAATTTTTTACTATGTAGTAATATATGCTATTATAATAATGTCTATTTAAACTTACTTAAAAATAGCATTAAGGATTTACCCAATATCCCCCTTAACACATACATAGTGCCAATAGTCTATACAGTACTGTAATACCTCCTTATCAGGAGGCTAACAGATGATACTCCATAGGTACGACACAAAACAAAAATCATACATGTCGCGCTAGGGTTGGTGACATGGCACAACAAGGCAATGCCAGGGCAGACACACCAATTACGCATCCGGACTGTTGTGACGCTTAGTAGCCACTACCGCCTACCTCAAGCCACACTCTCAAAACCAAAGGTGCACACCAATCAATCACAAAGTATTAGAATGACGTACAAAGCAGCGTGTCCGATAAGAGGAGCTACGTCACTGGCCCGGAATCGCTCCTATTTTAGCCATCTTATGCCAACTCACGGGAGTCGAGTCCACATACATACCTTAATAGAACGTCGCCACCATCCTACTTCATTCTGGAATCTCCACCGCATACACGGTTGTTAAAGTGATTTTCGGAGTTGGCAGAGAGTATGAGAACTTCTGATCCCGGTCTTTTTAACAACCAAACGTTATTTTAACACCGCGGTCATTTCAAAATAATTTATACTTCAAAACCAAAGTATCATTGTCACTTCAAAACCATATCAATACGATATCACTTCCATTTCACAACCAAATATGATATCATTTCCATTTCAAATATATCCATTTCAGAATCATTGCATTTTCAAAGTTATAACACTTTCGAAACCAAACACTTGAAATATAACATTTTGAAAACATAATACTTTGAAATTCATAGCTTCGAAAACAAAACTTTCACCACTTAAACAGTTTAGATATTCAGATAGTATATATGATAAAATAGTTTTAAATTTGAAATTAGTTTATAAAATAAAATAATTTCCTCAACTTCACAAACTTTCAATTTATACTAAATCTCAATTCTAATTTTCAACTCAATTCAATTTTCAATAAACTGTTTAAATTTATATCGATTTAAATTACAGATTTAAACCTCAAATAACCATTTAATTTCCATATATCTCAAACCTTTAAATTTTCGACCATTTCAAGACTGAATTTGATAACTTCGTATATACCTTAAATTAACTCATTATTATTCAGTTTTGAAATATTTACTTAACAAATCCAATATCTCTTAAATAAACCCTAAATTCCAAATCACTAAATGTTCCTTCAATTAATTTAAACTTGAAATATTTAAATCATCTTAAACAAAATCAAGTTATAAAAATCATATCTTTTAAAATTTCAAAGTTAATAAATGTCAATCAAACTTATTTGAGCTTAATTCTTAAATATATTCAATTTCAAATAAATTTCAAATTTATCTTCCAACCTTAATTTATTTAAATCATTATAAATTCTATATTAAAATATGATTTATACACTTAACCATATTATCTCAAAAAAATCAAACTTTATTATCAAACTTATTCTATATTAAAACAAATTTACACATAGCTAAAAATCAAGAATAAAATAACATTTATATAATATCCAAAATCAACATTTATATAAAACCATATATTTCTTTACAAAACCATAGAAATCATTTTAAAAATATTTATATATACACCAGTGGTGTCAAATATAATTTTCTATCCTAGGTCAAGTGATACAGATATTTATCATTCCAATCCGCAATTTAATATTTTACGGTTGTAAATCATTTCAAACCACAATACATAATGAACTTGCAATTTATAACGATATAAACTAAACATCCATTCAACCAATATCAACAATCAACATCCATCACATCATTATCCAAAACAGTACATAAATATCAATATAGAAACCGATAATAAATAACATGTAATTTACTAGTAGTTTATATGCAATAATAAATTAAATAACAATTTAATTCAAATAACTTCAATTTAACTGAGATGATGATTTGAAAAATAACAAACAATCATATAAACTCCTAATCACATCATGAATTAAATTTAACAAACATAAGAAATTTTAGAAGTTGTGAGTGGGTTAAAGCACTCACCTTTGAATTTAAATCGAATTTAAATTCAAATTAAGCCTAAAATTTGAATGGTCACCAAATTTGTCCAAGCTAGGGTCGAAGTCTCCGGAATTTTATCATGATTCCAGTGGATCCAACCGCACGTGAAACAGACCTCATATGAGAAAGTTACGCTAGTTAGAACATTTGAAATTGAAATTTAAAATAAGTACACAAATAAAGTAAATCAAAACCTCACCAAGAAAAATTGCCATGTCAGGATTACACGAACCCAATTTATCGCATACAGGAAATTGCACCACCACGCACGCACGTTGCCCTAGCGTCACCACGAGTTAGCCGTGACTGGCCAGCCTCCCCTCCAATGAGTCGCAATCGCTTGTCGCCCCCACACGCCTTCGAGACATCACACGGCCACGCGTCTACAACGCGTTCGAGACAGTAGCTGCCACTAGATAGGAACCTTAATCGAATTTAATGCGGTGATTTGGCCATTGAATCGACCAACTACCCGTATCGATGAACTCCCCTCATTGATCTCCACCCAATAGTACCATCAATTTGTCGATCAGGCGGAGTTGATTTCGATTCAATGGCTGGCCGAAATAGTTCTTCAATTCTTGGACAAATAGTCATTCAATTTGAAAAATGAATTACGGATCTAAGATGCGCTCGTTAAGAGCTTCAGATTGATATATAATTCGATATTATTTGAGGAATTTGAATTTTTAGCTTTGAATTTTATTTGAAATTGCAATTGAAATTTTTGGTTTGTCTGCCATTGGAATGAGGAGGAGCAACCAGAATTGTACGTACAGAATAATGAACATAAACATAGGAAATAAGCTAGGGTTTATAACGATATATATATAGATTGAACCAAAATAGAATTGAATGGGCTCAATTGGATTTGGAAAGTTGAACGATAAATGGCCCGAAAAGCCCGTTCTGACTCCGGAACGAAATTGGATCAATCCATATATCAAAACAGATGTTTTTAAATATTTTAAATGCAATGGAGTAGGTTTCAAGTCCAAATTCCATCATATGAAGAAGTTATGCTAAAATCAAGCTATTTCAAATTGATCTCAATTGATTGTAATTAAATTGATTTCAAGGCGTTTCGAGTCCATACGATCAAATGACGAGTCCAATTGGTATGAAACTTGAAATCCTTTAATAATTTACTATTACGGATCCGATGAAACTGGTTTCGTCGAAATCCGATTAGTGTCCAAAATGGCTATATTTCAGTTAATTAAATAAATATTAAATCAATCAAATCAAAATTTTCAAATTCCAATTCCATAATTAACAAATCTTATCATTTTTGATTTCTTAAACAATTAAAATACTATGAACAATTTAGATATCAATTCAAAGTTAATTAATTTACCCATTTCCGTATTTAATTTCAATTTTAATACATTCATTAATTATCAATTGAAATTCCAATAAAAATCCATTTATTTGATTTCTCAACCTAGTTGTGAAATCTATTATTTATAATCTCATATGTCATAATAAAATTGGTTTATATACTAGTACATCAATAATTTCCCAATTCATCCAAATATCAATTGTCACAGTATTTAACTTCATTTATTGTGAATTGAATTCCATCTAATTATAATTAATTCAAAATAACTGATTTGAGTCAATTCTAATCCTTTTTATTAAGTCTTTTATTACTCTATAAACCTAGTTAATATTTGCTTATCTTTCATTACATTAATATTTTTTTAAATTTTCATCTGTTCTTTGTATTAACTGTTATTTTCAATTATATTGAATTTGTCCAATATATACTTTTATTATAATTAAAACCTTAATCAATTTATTCAACTTAGTTTCATTCTTTTATTTTTATTTATGAATAAAATATACATTTCCATTTATATCATTAAATTCACACTTTACAATTACAGTTCTATCTTACATTAATGAACATTTACTTACATTTAAATGTAATTCATATCCTACTTTGAATTTAGCAGCCTAAATAAAAAGGTAACTTGCATGTTATCACTCTCTTTATATTACACTCAAGTTTATTATTTCCACTAGTCATCAGAATAGCTTACATATTGTTGAGTTCATTCAATTACCATTAGTTATACAAATTCATTTATTCATACATTTATTTACTTATATTAAATTTTATATCCAAATGTGACAGTTACAACTAAATTAATAGACCAATTAAACAATAACTTACAACCGTTACTTTAACCTTTAATTTACGTTTATGAATTCATTATTTTCACACAAATGTTACAATTCCTTACATAACTCAAATTTTATTTAATGGTCATTTATTTCATACTATTTCATTTTATTAAACCAATGCTTACGTTGGTTTTCTTATATAAATTCTATAAGCAAGCATAATAATTTACATTATTTTATCATTGGAATTTCATTTCAATTGTTAATAATAGGTTTTAATTACCATTGCTACATTTCATTTTAGCATTCATTCATTATTTAATTACAAAGTTTTTTATTTCTTTCCATATTAAATTACCAAAACTTATAAATTATACAAATTAAATATTCGAAAATTTACGGGCCATTACACTAACCCACATGCAAAGCTAAGTCTACCTAATTACATTATGGCTGAATCGCAAAATGGACATAGTTCTGTACACGGCTTGCAAACCTATTTTTTCCAACAACATGTACCTTAAAAAAAATTCTTGGATCACCAATTGAACATGTTACCATAATTACCAATAGAGGACATATGAATCTATAGTCAAGTAATCACTAACACTAACAACCAACTATCCATATGTGTATACAACACACACATATATACAACTATATACATCTAATAATTCCATTCAATCAAGCTAGGAAATCATATTCAAACGTTGTCTAAACGTCATCCGAAGACGTTGTAAAATCTCAAAACAATTCCCCTTCATCTATTAACTAGCCCTTATTGGGTATTGGAAAATTAAACCCAACAGATTGCCACAGATATAGCGATGGTTACACTACTGACGTATCGATGGTGGCTCGGTGAACAGGAATGGAAGCGCTTGTTAATTTCCGAAACCTATATTTTTTCAAGATTTTATTTCTTTCTTTTCTTCCTTGTTTTTTGTTCTGGTTTTTAACCAATTTCTCTCACATTTTGATATGTTTCTTTACTCTTTTTTTACATCAATGTCATTGCATCAAAATCATTTACAAACTACTCTAGGAATCAATGTTTTCAAAACTTTAAAAAAAAATATAACTTTCACCATATATATATTAAATACCATTGAAAATCCTATTAACTTCTAAATTAAATTGTAATAAATCTAAAACACTATAAAAGATATTTTATAAATTCTTACAATTTTTTTACATACATTTACAATATATATTTTCCACGTAGTCTCTTTTCTTACTCTGAACACTACTTTCCAATATATTTCTAAATATTTTGTAATGAGTCATTTTAAATTTACTTCAATTCATAATTACTCTCTGAAATGGATAAACTTACCTCTAAAACCTATAAAATAATTTTGTAATATTTTTTTTATAGTTTATCATGATATTTTTCACACACACACACAAACACACACACTCTTTATGGTTCAAGTTATATTTCTCCAATATGTATATTAATATATATCATATTATACTTATAAACTTATTAAATTTCAAAATTATCTTTTGTTTTGCACAAACTATCATTCAATGCCTTCTTCTTATAATAACTCATTAATTCATGAATTAAAGGCATGATTCTTTAATATTTATCTCAATATCTATTCGTTTTTTTACTGTTGTGGCAACGTCAACAAATTATTCTTTCATTATTATAAGGATAAATTTACCATTTTATTTTATATTATATCATATTTAATTTGTGTACAAACTCAATAATCACTCAGTTTAACATGAATTGATCCCTAATCCATGGATTACCAAAGAATTATGAGGACCCTATTTGTATGAATGTTTTAACGATGACAACTATATACATACCTTGTATACTATTTTATACATGTATTTGAAGATGATGATGATTCAGAGAAGAGAAGGAGAAAAGCATGTGTTAATCGTCTATAAACAAAAGTAAAGAGTATGTATCCGTCCTTAGATTTAAATTGTAAAATCTCCTAGATGATTCAGATGCATACACTCATACTATTGGTGTAACGTTTGCGGTTTTTCGTTGCCAAAAAACCGAAATGTTATGGGTTTTAAAAAGAATTTAAGAAAAGAGAAGAGAAAAAGATAGAAAAATAGATAGGGAAAAGAATATAGAAGATAGATGGAGAGGAAAGAAAATAGGAAATAGAAAGTAGAAAAATTTAAAATAGAAGGAAAAGAGAATAGAAAACAGAAAATATAGAAAATTGGAGAATAGAACGGAACAGAAAACAACAGAACAACATTAGAATCTCACAATTCGCAGCGGAACAACATATAATAGATAAATGAATAATCTTTAAACAAAGAACTATATCAGTTATTACATTTTATACATTTCATTACATCATATCATCAGAGTGTACAACAACAACATCTAACAGTGCAGCGGAAAAAGAAATACTATATACTAGTAATACGTCATGCTATCCAGCTTGCCTCCAGCAACTCCTGAATATCCAGAATATCCTGATAAACCTTAAACTCTTGACTGCCCGTGTGGAAATTGGTGGGCACCCAGAGTTTAGGAAGGAAAACAATAAACTTCGAGTCAGTCATGTGACTGGTGTGAGAACTCAAAACAGTTTATTTATCTTTAAAATCAAAAAAGAGGAATATTTTTAAATTCAATTCGCAATGCTTTTAAAAATTAGACTACCATAAGGCCTCCCGCACACACACACATGCAAACGCAGAATCGGAGGAGATTTCTCCTTATGATAGTCAAAGATGCTTGATACGCATTTAAAATAACATTTGATATTATTATTAGTGCATAGTGTAGAGGAAAATCATTTCGAAAATAAACATATAAATCTTAGCCAGCATAGACATTCCGCACTTATGCCTACTATAGCTACTATGTTCAATAGCAGGTTACCGCCACATTCCATAGCAGGTTATACAACTAAAACCGTACAAGTTTCGTATTGTTTCTTTGGATTTCCAACAAATGGTCAGGCCAAGGAACTTCCCATTGCCACATGGAAACGCCTCTGGCTGGACGTCCCCGAGAACTTAACCAGCCCTCTGCCAACACAAGGCCGGGTTACCTTTATCACTAGGTAACTACTACACGAGTATGACATCCCCTGGTCCCATTGGACCTTTTAACCGAGCGCTCGTCATCAACAACACCACACAGTAATAAAATATAGTGTTTCAACATGAGTAAGTATCTGGGCTCCATACCATGATACCACCCTTTCCAGAAGGAAATGCACATACTCTAAAGGGAGCTACCCCTCATAACCTTGCCGCATCTTTTCTGTTTTGACCATTCCGGGATGTGAGGCTCGACGAAGTTTCGTCCACAAAAATATACTTTATACAAAAGCCATGCTTTGGGTCAACAAATGATCAACACAATGATCACAAGGATAGACGATCAAATAAACGATCCTATCACAAAAAATCAACACAATGATCATTTCAGCATCACTCAGCATGTCACATTACCAAATTGGGAATATATCGCTGATAACATTCAACTACATAACTTCTGAGCTCGTACGTCGCAGAGAAGGGTGTTAAGCTAAAAGAATAAATTCTCCACCACCAACAGAAATATATTTGAATGAAATCTGCTTTATATCTCAATTTGTAATGTCAGACATACAATCCATACAAGTCTGTTCCGGGCTCGAACAAAACCGAAGGCACTTCTTACGAAGCCCTTGCAATACGGGTATTCACAATCCCGATTGAATTTCCCATCACTTAGGAGATCTCAATACCAGGAGCTACCCAGTGCAGAGACAATCGATAGGTCATCCTATCGCTTTCACAAATACTCGGTCTTCAACACCGATCTTCAATGCAATTCACAACGACGTATCACATATTCGGAATGGGTTATACGACCCCATGGTCCTTTCCCGGTTAACCCGAATAGTGAGCGCTTATTCAAAAATAAGTGTGGCATTCAAATTCAAACAAATCACATCAATTACCCATTCAAAGGGAAATATTGATAGTCGGTTATTGAACTATCAATGGATATGCACACATCACCAGTTTCCAAATAATTTTCCAAATTATTTATTTTCCAAAATATCTTTACAAGATATATAATTTTCACACTTCAAAAATAAATCAATATTTATTTTCAAACAAATTCCACTTCCTTTTATAAATCCCTTAGTGAATTTATATTCTAAAATATTCGTGCATATACGATTTCAATTATCCATTTCAATTTATCTTCAAAAAGATAAATTCTAATTATTCACTTCATATTGGAAAACATTTCCATACTTATTTATTGATAAGTAATTCACAAATTTTTATTTATTTTCAACACTTGGAAAATATTCAATATACTTCAATCGAAATTAAGTATATATTTCATTCTTTAAGGAAATCATGCTCTTAAACATATTTATTTGGGCCAAAACGAATGTTGCGTAAAACATCGTTACGACAACCCCAAAATCACTAGTATAGGGATTCGAAATTAAAATTGATATATAAATCCCAATACTATGCAAAACATTTCCTTTGGGAAATCTTTTACTATAACAACAGTGTTATAGTCCACTATTTCCTTTTATTTCTCGAAAACGTCTATTTCAACAATAAATGTTGAAATCTATGATTTCGAACCTCAGCACCGTTGAAACATCGTTAGATAGTTTTAATTCTATTTAAAACATCCAAATCCAAAACAATTTCTTTAACGTGTTATTCACTATTCAAAAACGTGAATATTCTTTGTTAACAAATTCCATCCTTTTATTCATTTTATTTCAAAGGATTATTCACAGTTCAAAAACGTGAATATAACTCCATTTATAATTTATAACAATTTACTTATCAAAATAAGTCGTTTTCGAATTTATAAAACAATGTTTATAAATTCCTTTATTAACCTATTCCAGTTTATAACTCAATTATAAACTAAAAGTCCATATTATAAGTTAAATGCTTATAAAACGATTATTTACAAAATCGTTCCTTTTAAACTTCATAATTATAAATCTTATAATTTATAAGATTGTTTATTTATCCAAAATTCATTCTTTAATAACTTCACAAAATTTATAAATCTTACTATTTATAAATTTCACTTATAACTTCACCATTTATAATTCTATAAATTTCATTCATTTCTGAAATCCATTTTCACTTCATTCAAACACTTATAAAACTCGTTTTATAATGTCAATATTTCAATTTATAAATATCCATTTATAAATCTCTTAATATAAATCAATTTATATTATTCTTTTTAAACGTCTTTAAATTCCTTTAAAAACTTCATCCTTTTGATTCATAAAATAATTAAATTTTATAAATCCTATATTTAAACTGTTCACAATTAATTCAAAAATCCCGATTAAACTATTTTATAAAATCATTAGCATCATATTCTCAAAAATCAGTTTTTAACTACATTTCTCAAAAATCAAAATTTTTATAACATAAAAATTATAACGTTTATTTATTTAAAATAAATCAAATTCCAAACATATAGTATATTTTCAAAAATCACTTTAAAAATCATTTTAAAGTTCCAAATTTGGTCCAATGATGCTACACACCAAATAGCCAATCACGACAACAACGATATCATATATCAATATGAAAATCCATCAAATATCAAAATATCTGAAATCAAATAAAAACTATTGAGGAATCCAGTTGGATCCCTCCAACCTGTTTTTCTGCATCCAAAAACATTAGCACAATACCAATTTCGCTCCAGTACGAAATTATCGCGGTACATGTTCTTATTAAATATTATCCGCTTAATAACGGCGTAATAGGGTCTCATCCACTAAACAACAAAAAAAATGCGGGGAATCAATAACTCCAATATATACATATGCCAATATATATATATATTGCTACTATATATAATACCAATTTCACTGTTTATGAAATATTCGCGGTATATGTTTTTAATAAATAACATCCGCTTACTAACGGCGTATAATGTCTATTTTAACAATCAATAGATATCAATCAACATTCAAACATGCATTCAAATATTTTAAATCTAACTATTTAAAATAAAATCGAAACTGATTCGATTGAGTGAGAAGTTCTCACCTTGATTTAAATTCCGTTTTAGCGATTTATTTCGAATAAAATTAAACGTGCGTTTAATTTTACCCGAAATTCTCACTGACTCCGATCGACTCCAAACCAACTCCATCGTGTAGTGCTCGTCCATATGATTCCAACGCAACTGAGTTTGCATTTTTTCGACCTCGTATGAAAAAGTTATGTATTTTTGATGTTTGTACACGATTTTATAACTAAATTACAACATAAACTTTTATATTTAAAACCCTACATTAAATCAGAGCCACACGATCCAAGCTCCCCTTCATCATAGCCGCTCCCTATTCATCTTCCTCCACGTTTTATCTACAGCATAGAGGCCGAACGCACAAACCCATAAACGTAGATTAGGGTTTAAATTTTTGACATCAATACACGACGAAACTTCATCACGTAGGCACCAAATCGAAGCCACCAACCTAAGCTACCCACGGCCAGAACACCCCTAAGCTCAGCCCCATGATTTGTCTTGAAACGCGTGCGCAAGTGCAGGTCTTTGAAGACGATTTGCCGCCAATCCATCGCACCAAATCCAATCACAACCGTTGAATATAAGGATCTCACGTAGCTCTACGTTTTTGTAGTTGTAAGTTTTTCGAAATGAGTTATGGATTGGAAGAAATTTGAGAAAGAAAATGGTGAATTTCTGGCCATTGAAGGAAGTAACGGCGGCTGCTCAATGTTGGGCTAGGGTTTTGCAAGTTGTTGAGAGAGAGGTCCTTTTATAGAATTTCAACCGAGAATCACTATTCATTTTAAATTTTCGAACTCCGATTTACGCACCGAAACTCACGTTCCTAGGGTTTATCCCGCGTTTCGGACACAATGGAACAGGTTTCGGAAGCTAATTCGGAAGTATGTGCGAGTTATGGCTGTAAACGCTCAATTTAAATTAAACCGATTTAAATCGATTTCTAGGCGTTTTAATTTGTACCGGACAAACGGTAAATCCAATTGACTTGAAATTTGAAACCTTACAATAATATCACATTACGGATCCGATGTAACTGGTTTCGTCGAAATCCGAGACTTTTTGAAAAATGGCTATTTTGACTCGCCAAATTTAAATTAAAAATAATTCGATGCGTTTCGAGCTGCCACGATCAAACGATAACTCCGATTAACACGAAAATTGAAATCCGGTAATAACTAACTATTACGGATCCAATGGAACTGGTTTCGTTCAATTCTGAGACTGTTCAAAAATTGACTATTTTACAGTCGATAATTAAATATTAAAATATTCAATTTTCACAAATTAACTTTTAATTCAATTTTAAAAGTTCTAAAATATCATTCTAACTTCAATATGATAAAATAAAATTTTTCAAATCATTTTCAATCATATTTAACTCAATTTTCTATTATTTCCATAATTTAACATATTAAATTATCGATTTAATTATCCAATTAAATCCAATTATTCAAAATAAAATTTATTCGACTTATAAATTCACTTATTAATATTTAAAATTAATTAAATATTCAAATTTTAATTAATAAAAATTCTGGGTCGTTACAATTGGAATATAAGAATCCAAATGCAAAAGCCAAAGTATTCACAAAATAAGCTTCTACAAGATTGAATTTATAAAAATTATTTTACATAAGTTGAGTCGACTAAATTCGTTTTCAGTCGACTGATGGCAATTGACTGAAAATGAATTCGGTCGCCTGAACCAATCTGCTAAACTTGTACTTCAACCTACTAAGTTTTTACTTCCTCGCTGCAATTTTTGGTGTTCATATTAAGTAACCTAACTATCATCACTAGTCGACTAAAGAACGTATAATAGCTATTTGATGAAACAACATTTCAGAGAGTTGCGATCATTCAATGAATCTCTTTGAAGAGTAATGGCTTTTCTGAATTATTATAACTTTTCTAAAGCAACGTTTTGACTATTGTAAATAGAAGCTGAGTTTAGAAGTTAGAGATTAACTTTCTATCTTGAATTATTTGCTATCTTAAATCAATTTGCGTTCAAACTAAATATTATTCAGTCACTCAAGAATTACTACATACAATTCCTTAATCACGATGCATGCATCTTGAATCATCTAAAGGAGATTATAGGAAGCTTTGTACAACAAGTCAATATCCATGTTGATAGGACCTAAGATTGCCAAGTCAGCAAACTATTGTATTGTCTATTCCTCAGGGCTAAGTGAGGATGTTTTGTGTAACATTCTGGATTTTTAAGCCATTGAATTTGAACATTTAATTCGTTTTAAATGTTAATGTGGATTCTTAATTGATTTTGTAATGGATGGATTCGGGTTCAATCAATGAAATAAGCTATAATTTTTAATTATAGTAATTCCGGTTGAATTTGAATAAATGAAAAATATAATTAAATATTCGAGATTTAGATAAAAGGGTAAATCTGGATGCAGATAGTGATAAGAATGGTTTTAAAAATTTATTTTGAGTTATTTGAGTGTAAATAGTAGGGTGGGAATTTTAGATGAATTTTTAAGTTGATAAGTTAGTATTTGGGATTTTATATTAATTTAAAGATGAATTTAATATTATTAAAATGCAATTAATCAGATTTTGGGTCCGGAATGAGCCAAAATGATTTGTAATGTGATTATATATTTCATATGATTTATTATTAAGGTACTAAAATTTTAAAAGAGAAATTTTAGGCCTTTTTGACAATTTTGAAAATCGCTCGATTTGATAGATGAGTTAAAATAGCCTTCCGGGGCACAGTCTCGGAATTCGTCGAAACTAGTTCTATTGGATCGGTAATAGTTAGTTATTATCGGATTTCAATTTTCATAGCAATCGGAGTTTTCATTTGACCCTGGCAGCTCAAAACGTATAGAAATCGTTTTAACCGATTTAATTTTAAATTGATCGTTAAATTACGTAACTCACACGTATGACCGAATTAGCCTACGAACCTGTTCCATTGAGTCCGGAACGCGAAAAAACCCTAGAAACGCCTGTTGGTGCATGTGATTTGTGTTTGTTTGCATAGGTCGTTAAAATTTGGAGAACAGTATTAAAATAATATTAAAAATATATATATAAACCCAATTTCTTTTTCCAAACCCAAATTCACTTCTTCAGCCCCCGTTCAATGATAATGAGTGGCCGAAAATCACCATACTCTTCCCTTCGAATTCTCCAAATCCATCAATTCTTAGGGAAAAACTTCAACTAGGAAATTGAAGAACTCATCGACCTCTCTAGATTCAATGGTGGATCTAGCTATCGTCACCGGGTGGAGGCGAATATGAGGCCCGTTCGTCACGCGTTTGTTCGCATTTTTCGAGTAAAGCGTGGGACCGAGCATGTTGAAGCTGCGGCCGAGGGTGGAGCTCGCGAGTGGCCTTCCGGTGGTTACCTCCGATCGCGCTCATGTCGTCGAGTTGGAGCGGCTTTCGTTTGGGTGAGCGGCGTTTAGTGGGTTGCCTGGAGTTATCGCGAACGAGAGGGGAAAAGGAAGGTGCGCCCGATTTATTCATTTGATTTTGAACGGCCTCGATTATTTTTGGTAATTAATTAAAAGAATATTTGTTTTAAAGAATATCCATAGTTTATAAATTAATAACTCTTGCATACGTTATCGGAATTCAACAAATTCGGTAAACGCCGGAATCGCGGAAAAGAGTACTACGCAATGGTGCAGTTCGGGAATCATTACGGGCAAGTAGAAATTTGAGTTAAATCGAACGTCGTTCGGTTTAATTTAAATTTCTAACGCTCGCCGAAACTCAAGGTGAGTTAATCTCACTCACATCTGGAATGTTAGCTGATTAAAATAAATGTCTGTGTGATTGGTTGAATATAAATGTTGTTATCAGTCTGGATTGATATGTATGTTTGTTGTGCTAATATTTGTGATGCAAGGAGAAACAGGTTGGAGGAATCCAACTGGATTCGTCACAATGTAGCCATTATTTTATAATTGATAATGATGCCTGATTATGTATCGTGATTGACCAAACCGAAATTAAATTGTACTGTGAAAGTATTGTATAAATTATAATTAAAGAATTTAATTATGAATGGATTAAATTGGGTTTTATGAAATAAAACGAATTTTTAATAATAGAATTTCAAAGAATAAAATGTGAAATCTGATTTGGATGGAAAATGTAAAATTGGTAAAATTGGGATTTGAAATACATTTGAAATTTAACAATCGACAAATGCGAAGTGTAGATTTCTGGAAATGAATTCTATGGAAAATACAATTTGGTTTGAAATAACGATGGGTTATTTTAATAATGAATAATGTTATCTGGAAAATTAAAATATGTTAATATGAAGCTTTCGACTTTTAAATTAACAGTTTTTAATGTAAATAGAATATTTTTAAATGCCGTTTTTCATTGGGATTTTATTTAAGTAAAATTTAAATTTGGTTTTTCATTGAAAAATTCTCCAAATTTATTTTATTTAAAAATGATTTAACACCTATATTTCAAAAATGAATTTCTGGATATGGGAAATAGAGATTGAACTTCAGATGAAGATATAGATAAGTATAGAATTGGGAATTTATGTTGTAAACATAAATTGAATTGAAATAAATCGGTTGGATTTATATGAAGGATACTTCGGGATGTTTGGACGGGAAAGTGTTTTCCCGAGAAAAACCAAGTTAGTGTTTTAGAAGACTTATTTAATTAAAAGTTAAAGTTTAAATTGTTTAAAGTGTATTTTTATAGAAATGATTATTTTAAAGAAGAAATTAATAAACTTTGTTTTATAATTATTTGTTTTAAGTTATTGGTAAAGGCTAGTATTATTCTTTTAAACTCCACTTTTAAATTTAGTAAACCAAACCCTTATGTAAATCCAGTTTATATCTTATTAAATAATGTTATTTAAAATCATTTTGGAATTATATTTTGAGTAAATAAATAGAAGTAATTTTCATATTTTAAAATATATTTCAGTATAAAGTATTTTAACTGTTTTTAAAGTAAAATGTTTAAGCTTGGTCTTTCCAATGGGAATAAATGGTAAAGGGATTTACCGTGAAAAGGAAGAATTTTTGGGAATTTTTCAAAATGAGTTTTGAAATGTGGAAAATATATCTTTTAAAGATATTAGAGGGAAATAAATAATATGAGATTATTTATTTGTGTGATTGGATGTTTGTGAACATTAATTGATAGTTAAATCACTGGTTATCAATATTGGACAAATGTGTTGATCGTTTCGAAGAGACCGGGACCGAGATTTATTTCTCGAAAACCACTTCGATCCGGTTTGTACGTTTCATAAAACGTGTTCGGAGTCGAAGATGGAGCAGTGAAGAGCAAGGGCTAGTCGCTACTAATCTTGAGGATATTTTCAAAATGGATGTAGTAGGAGTAGTGCCTTCGGTTTCGTTCCAACCCGGGACGAACTTGTATGGACGAATGCTTTCGGAACATCGTCAGGTGGGCGATGGGCATTCTAAGTGAAATGTTCTATAAGGTAATGCTTAGCCTCAAGCCTCATCAAATGGGAATGACTGAAAATCAGGGGATATGCAGCAAGGCTTCGTGGGTAGCCCCCACTTGAGAGTAAGGTCATCCCTGTCTAGATGTCCCTTTTTATTTTGGCTTAGTGGGCGGTTGCTGATCCCAACCGCGGGGTGATCTTATTCGGAACTGTCCAGTAAGGGATGGGTCTGGCCTTGTGTTGCAGGGGATCGGGAGTGGTCCTCGGTACGGTGATCTAGGCCCCGTACCGTGACAGGTGGTACCCCAGTGCCTAGTCATTGTTGGAAATCCATTCTCCCTATGAGCCTTGTACGGTTTTGTTTGTATTACCCACTCTGTGGCTAGTAGCTGGAATTTAATCATGTAACAATTTCGGCTATTTTATAAGTATTTGTATATAGACCCTATTTATATCAGAGGATTTCTATAAAAAGTGTTTTAGCTATCGTAAGGTGAAAACCCAACATGTTTATTTGTGGCGTGGTCTTACGAGATGCTTTTATTTTTCAAAGGATTTTTAAAACTTTAATAATCAATTTGGATGCATTATTATCAGTTGGTATTCCAGACTGACTCGGGTGTTATTTCATTATAATGCTCGGGTCAGACCGAATATTATTTGTTCAGGACAGGATGCTTGGAGCAGGAGAGGAACTGGAGTCAAAGACGTATTATCTATACTTATATATATATTCCGCTGCTATGATTGTATGGATTTGTCTGATTGTTAATTTGATGTATGAGATACTCTGATGATGTGATGTATAAAACTGGTATAGATTTCATTTTGTGTAAAGATCTGTATTTACTATTATATTTTATTCCGTTGCGACCGTGAGATTCTGACATTGTTTAGCTTCTTCTTCTTCTACCTCTTCTTCTTTAATCCCTAGTGGTTCGTATTTTTGTTCCATTTGAGTTAATTGATGTAGAATAGTGTTGACTCAAGGGGTACGAATTTGCGGGCTGTCACACTTGGTATCAGAGCTTAGGTTGGCGACAACCTAGGCTTTGGTGGGGAAATTACTCATTAAACAGAGTCAATAGTACTTTATAATGAGTTGAGAGTATTAATAGATATGAGAGCGTACTTGTTAATGAATATAAAATTGTTTTTATACTGTGTTGACTTATCGGTTGAGTGTTTATGAATTCTGGTCGGTGCGGAAAGTTCAACCGTATCGATAGGGGTTTCTAAACTCTTAAACAAGATAAACCGACATAGTATTGTTTTAAAGTGAGTAAATGAAATAATTTTACCCAAATTATATTTTGATATAAAATAAATAGTTTTCTCAGTTATTATATATATATATATATATTATTTGTTTGGTTGTTCCTACTGTAATCAAATAAGAACTTGAAATATGATCTAAAATTTGAAATGATATAACAAATAAGAATTTAAAATATTAAATTTGTTTATGACCAAGTAGAATTGACTAAATATGTTTTAAATAAGAAGAAGTGAAATTGAAATTGATTTAAACCTGAATTTTGACCCCGGAAATTTTGAAAGGTGTTTTAAATGCATTTAAACAGAGAATTTGGAAATTTGAAAGCGCGAGGATGTTGAAATGTTTTCCAAAGCTTTTGAAGGCAATATTGGAATATTGATTTGGGAAGTATTTTTGAATGTAAATTGTTTTGAAAAGAATTTGGGAAAGTAAGAAAGCACTGAACTCACTTCAGTCGCTGGAAAATAATCCTGATGATGCTGGCCACATCATTAGAATTCATTTTCGAGTTTCTAAAAGTGATGGATTGCTATCCAAAGTGGTTGGTTATGATATTTGTTGGACTTGTTTGTGATACAAGTAATTTTAGAAGTTTCAAAAGGGAAATTGTTTTGGTGAAAACAGATTGTTTTAGAAATCTGGAGATTTGATTTGATATACCAGGAGAGTGTGAGCTATTTACTATTTCAAAATGGTTTTGAAATAAAACCGGGTAATTGAATTCTGGAACTTTCTATTTAAATGGTGTGTAAAGTTAAAATGCATCAACTATTGAACTTATTTTGGTAATGTTGATGATAATAAGAAGGAAATGTAAATTTTAATCTTGGAATTAAAATTTAACCTGAGTAAATGGAAGTGAATACAGTATATTGAAGTGAATAGAAAATTGGAATTTAACTTGGATAAGTTAAATAAATTGGGCTTAGAATTAAATTGATTTGGGTCAAATTAAAATCTAAGTTGACTTTGAAATTGTGGGTCATTGTGAAATAACTTGTACCCATGAGCAATATAAGCTTTTAAGTATATAAGTTGATGAACTTATAAATAGGAAATGGAATTTATAATCACAAATGGGAAATAGTTGAATGTTGTGGTGAATTCAAACTTAATCTTAAATGGAATGTAAAGTAAGATAAGGAAAGTGAGATATAAAAGGGTGAATGAACTTACAATAGAAAATAAGTTTTGAATTTATTTATGGAGGAATAAAACTGAAGTGAAATGAAATACAAAATCAGTTGCATTATAGGCATATTGAATGAAATTAAATCCTTATTTAAGTGGTAAAGAAGCGGAATGAATTTAATTTGGCTAAGCAAAATTTCAAGTAAACTTGAAGTAAATTTGGATAAGAATCGAATTGAATGGGAATTTAATTTAGTTGAAATGATGTGGAATGAAGTAAATGCTCAATCAACTAAATTTAAAATGATTGTTTGTAAATGAATTTTGTGTAAGCTAAATTAAGTGGAATTTGTATTGGCATGAATAAATTTTTAATAGTTTGGCCAAAATTTAGAAAGTAAATAAAGTCCAGTTTTGGAATGGAATTTAATTTTGGTAATAAATATTGGAAGTGTGAATGAATAATGGGATTAGATTATAATAATGATGATTTGATTTATAAATAAATTCAAAGGAATGAAATAATTTAAGGTGGTCTCTTTGTTAATAAAATAAATCTAAAATGGATTGAATAAGTAAACAAAGGGGCATTCGAATTTGTAAATGGATTGAATGAGAATCAAATGGAAATAAAATAAAATTGATATAAGAAGATAATGAAAATGTTGTGAAAGAACTTAAGCAACTTGAAAGAGAAAAACAAAATGATTGTGAATAAGCTTTACTAAGTACTCTTGAATGAAATTTGTTAGATAATAAAATTGAATTGCAAGTGAAATGGTATTAATTAATTATTGTGATAAATTAAGGATGTATGGCTTGTAAATAATCCAAGGTGGAATGAAATTAATATAAACCTGAATTGGTTAATGAAATAAAAATGTAAGGAAAATTTAAATTAAGAATTGCATTGGAATAAAAATACTTGGCTTGTGAACTAGGAAAATTTGAATAAAATTAATATAAATCTAAGTAGAATTAATTTTAATGGTTATAAGCTTAAATGGTGGTTATTTTGCTCGAATGACATGAAAATTGCATGTATTCGGAATTGAGTTGTTTAACAAGCAATTGAAATTGATTTTTTAATAAATTGATATGGATTGGAATAAAATTCAAAGAGTTTTTATATGGATGCAAGTGAATTGATTTGATAAAGCGAATAAAGATGGTTTTAAATTAATTAGATAAATGCAATCTAATTAAGTGATTTTGCATATGAATGGAAATGGATCATAAAAGAAATGCAAATATTTCAAGTTTAAAATTAAATTTGATTGTAAATCAAATTGGGAATGTAAGTTAAAGTAAAGAAATGCAAGTAAGGCATATGTTAATAATATTGAAATAGAAATGATTTGGTTGTAATAAATATGAATGGTATATAGTAAACTTGAATGTGAATCATTCAAGTGAAATAAAATGAAGTTGGTTTGGATGAAAGTAGAATGGACTAAAATCTTAACAAATGGATTTGAGTATAAATGTAAATGAGTTATAATAAAAATGCAAATGTAACAAATTGAAATAAAATTTGCTTGGTGAATCAATTCGAAAATTGGGTAGAGTATGAATTGGAATAACGAAACTTGTATGTAAATCCTTTGTGTGAAATAAAATGGAATTTGGCATTAGAAAAGAAACTTTGTACATGCTATAGAATATGATTTACTTATGAAATCATGCAATTTGTTGATTGGATTATGAAATTGTTATGTTTTGCTTAGATTAATATTGGAAATGTTGCTAAAATGTTCATATCTTTGAAAACTGATGAGTTTATTTGAGTAAGTACAGGTACAGAAGGCATTCGAGAGAGTTGGAGTGCGTATATGCGTTATATTAGCCGCTTGCTATTTTAATTTGCTAAAAAGGTACGCCTACGCTAATATAATTAGGAAAATGATACATACATTGTGATATATTTTGGTTTCCGACCGTGTGGGTCGATGTATATATATTTATTTGTATCGCGATATCGTGAAAGCTCCTCCGTACAAGGGAAACTCTGCCAAAATTTTTCGAAAATTTAGAGAGTTAGAAATTTTTTGGGATTTTGGAAAAAAATTATTAACTTGGAAAGTTATTTTGAGATACGTTAGAATTTAAAGCTTCAAAGTAAGTAAAACAAATGAATGTGGGATTGGGATAAAGGATTTTGGAAAGTGAATATAAGTTTTTAACTAAGCAAATTGGATGAGTAAGTGAGTTTGAGCATAGTTTCTACCTTAGCAAATTTCGGGGACGAAATTTTTATAAGGGGGGAGGAATGTAACGTCCCGGATTTTTAAGCCATTGAATTTGAACATTTAATTCGTTTTAAATGTTAATGTGGATTCTTAATTGATTTTGTAATGGATGGATTCGGGTTCAATCAATGAAATAAGCTATAATTTTTAATTATAGTAATTCCAATTGAATTTGAATAATGGAAAAATATAATTAAATATTCGGGATTTAGATAAAAGGGTAATCTGGATGTAAATAGTGATAAGAATGGTTTTAAAAATTTATTTTGAATTATTTGAGTGTAAATAGTAGGGTGGGAATTTTAGATGAATTTTTAAGTTGATAAGTTAGTATTTGGGATTTTATATTAATTTAATGATGAATTTAATATTATTAAAATGCAATTAATCAGATTTTGGGTCCGGAATGAGCCATAATGATTTGTAATGTGATTATATATTTTATATGATTTATTATTATGGTATTAAAATTTTAAAAGTGAAATTTTAAGCGTTTTTGACAATTTTGAAAATCGCTCGATTTGATAGACGAGCTAAAATAGCTTTACGGGGCACAGTCTCAGAATTCGACGAAACCAGCTCCATTGGATCCGTAATAATTAGTTATTATTGGATTTCAATTTTCGTAGCAATCGTCGTTTGACCATGGCAGATCAAAACGTATAGAAATCGTTTTAACCAATTTAATTTTAAATTGATCGTTAAATTCCGTAACTCGCACGTATGACCGAATTAGCCTACGAAACCTGTTTCATTGAGTCCAGAATGCAGAAAAACCTTAGAAACGCCTGTTGGTGCATGTGATTTGGAGTTCGTTTGCATAGGTCATTAAAATTTGGAGAACAGTATTAAAATAATATTAAATATATATATATATATATAAACCCAATTTCTTTTTCCAAACCCTAATTCACTTCTTCAGTCCCCGTTCAATAATAATGAATGGCCGAAAATCACCATACTCTTCCCCTCGAATTCGCCAAATCCATCAATTCTTAGGGAAAAACTTCAACTAGGAAATCGGAGAACTCATCGACCTCTCTAGATCCAATCGTGGATCTAGGCTATCGTCGCTGGTTGGAGGCGAATATGAGGCCCGTTCGTCACGCGTTTGTTTGCATTTTTCGGGTAAAGCATGGGACCGAGCATGATGAAGCTGCGGCCGAGGGTGGAGCTCGCGAGTGGCCTTCCGGTGGTTACCTCCGATCGCGCTCGTGACGCCGAGTTGGAGTGGCGTTCGTTTGGGTGAGCGGCGTTTAGTGGGTTGCCTGGAGTTGTCGTGAACGAGAGGGAAAAAGGAAGGTGCTCCCGATTTCTTCATTTGATTTTGAACGGCCTTGATTATTTTTGGTAATTAATTAAAAGAAAATTTGTTTTAAAGAATATCCATAGTTTATAAATTAATAACTCTTGCATACATTATCAGAATTCAACGAATTCGGTAACGCCGGAATCGCAGAAAAGAGTACTACGCAATGGTGCAGTTCGGGAATCATTCCGGGCAAGTAGAAATTTGAGTTAAATCGAACGTCGTTCGGTTTAATTTAAATTTCAAACGCTCGCCGAAACTCAAGGTGAGTTAATCTCACTCACATCAGTAATGTTAGCTGATTAAAATAAATGTCTGTGTGATTGGTTGAATATAAATGTTGTTATCAGTCTGGATTGATATGTATGTTTGTTGTACTAATATTTGTGATGCAGGCAGAACCAGGTTCGAGGAATCCAACTGGATTCCTCACAATGTAGCCATTATTTTATAATTGATAATGATGCCTGATTATGTGTTGTGATTGACAAATCTGAAATTAAATTGTACTGAAAGTATTGTATAAATTATAATTACAGAATTTAATTATGAATGGATTAAATTGGGTTTTTACGAAATAAAATGAATTGTTAATAATATAATTTCAAAGAATAAAATGTGAAATCTGATTTGGATGGAAAATGTAAAATTGGTAAAATTGGGATTTGAAATACAGTGGAAATTTACCAATCGACAAATTTGAAGTGTAGATTTCTGGAAATGAATTCTATGGAAAATACAATTTGGTTTAAAATAACGATGGGTTATTTTAATAATGAATAGTGTTATATGGAAAATTAAAATATGTTAAAATGAAACTTTCAACTTTTAAATTAACAGTTTTTAATGTAAATAGAATATTTTGAAATGCCGTTTTCCATTGGATTTTATTTAAGTAAAATTTGAATTTGGTTTTTCATTGAAAAATTCTCCAAATTTATTTTATTTAAAAATGATTTAACACCTATATTTCAAAAATGAATTTCCGGATATGGGAAATTGAGATTGAACTTCAGATGAAGATATAGATAAGTATGGAATTGGGAATTTATGTTGTAAACATAAATTGAATTGAAATAAATCGGTTGGATTTATATGAAGGATACTTTGGGATGTTTGGATGGGAAAGTGTTTTCCCGAGAAAAACCAAGTTAGTGTTTTAAAAGATTTATTTAATTAAAAGTTAAAGTTTAAATTGTTTAAAGAGTGTTTTTTTAGACATGGTTATTTTAAAGAAGAAATTAATAAACTTTTTTTTTATAATTATCTGTTTTAAGTTATTGGTAAACGCTAGTATTATTCTTTTAAACGCGACTTTTAAATTTAGTAAACCAAACCCTTATTTAAATCCAGTTTATATCTTATTAAATAATGTTATTTAAAATCGTTTTGGAGTTATATTTTGAGTAAATAAATTGAAGTAATTTTCATATTTTAAAGTATATTTCAGTATAAAGTATTTTAACTGTTTTTAAAGTAAAATGTTTAAGCTTGGTCTTTCCAATGGGAATAAATGGTAATGGGATTTACCGTGAAAAGGAAGAATTTTTGGGAATTTTTCAAAATGAGTTTTGAAATGTGGAAAATATATCTTTTAAAGATATTAGAGGGAAATAAATAATATGAGATTATTTATTTGTGTGATTGGATGTTTGTGAACATTAATTGATAGTTAAATCACTGGTTATCAATATTGGACAAATGTGTTGATCGTTTCGAAGAGACCGGGACCGAGATTTATTTCTCGAAAACCACTTCGATCCGGTTTGTACTTTTCGTAAAACGTGTTCGGAGTCGAAGATGGAGCAGTGAAGAGCAAGGGCTAGTCGCTACTAATCCTAAGGATATTTTCAAAATGGATGTAGTAGGAGTAGCGCCTTCGGTTTCGTTCGAACCCGGGACGGACTTGTATGGACGAATGCTTTCGGAACATCGTCAGGTAAGCCTCATCAAATGGGAATGACTGAAAATCAGGGGATATGCATCAAGGCTTCGGGGGTAGCCCCCACTTGAGAGTAAGGTCATCCTTGTCTAGATGTCCCTTTTTATTTCGGCTTAGTGGGCGGTTGCTGATCCCAACCGCGGGGTGATCTTATTCGAAACTGTCCAGTAAGGGATGGTTCCATCCTTGTGTTGCAGGGGATTAGGAGTGGTCCTGGGTACGGTGATCTAGGCCCCGTACTGTGACAGGTGGTACCCCAGTGCCTAGTCATTGTTGGAAATCCATTCTCCCTACGAGCCTTGTACGATTTTTGTTTGTATTACCCACTCTGTGGCTAGTAGCTGGAATTTAATCATGTAACAATTTCGGCTATTTTATAAGTATTTGTATATAGACCCTATTATAATATTAGAGGATTTCTATAAAAAGTGTTTTAGCTATCGTAAGGTAAAAACCCGACATGTTTATTTATGGCGTGGTCTTACGAGATGCTTTTATTTCTCAAAGGATTTTTGAAACTTTAATAATCAATTTGGATGCATTATTATCAGTTGGTATTCCACACTGACTCGGGTGTTATTTCATTATAATGCTCGGGTCAGACCGAGTATTATTTGTTCAGGACAGGATGCTTGGAGCAGGAGAGGAGCTAGAGTCACAGTCGTATTATCTTTACTTATATATATATTCCGCTGCTATGATTGTATGGATTTGTCTGATTGTTAATTTGATGTATGAGATACTCTGATGATGTGATGTATAAAACTGATATAGATTTCATTTTGTGTAAAGATGTGCATTTACTATTATATTTTATTCCGCTACGACTGTGAGATTCTGACTTTGTTTAGCTTCTTCTTCTTCTACCTCTTCTTCTTTAATCCCTAATAGTTCGTATTTCTGTTCCGTTTGAGTTAATTGATGTAGAATAGTGTTGGCTCAAGGGGTACAGATTTACTGGCTGTCACATTTTGGTTAGTGTAAATTCGAAGGGGATCTTCGGGACTGGATGTAGGACAAGGGGTTCAAACCAGTATAAAATCCTAAAGCGATTGCTTCTTATCTTACTATACTATTTCCATTATTATGTAGCTTGATATTGCATATACAATTATACATATAAGTTAGCAATATTACTGTAGATCCTTAAGCACTATCATTTGGTATTAGAGTACGGTCATTTCATTGGCCATAACAAAGTCTTTGAAAAATTAAAATTATAAAAAGCACTTTTCCAGAAGGTTAATAAACTGCACATCCTCCACTATTCACTTGGTCTAACTATGCATACTAGTCTACACTATGAGACCTTTTATGGAAGCTAATGGTCTTGAGATTTGGTAAACTACTCAAATTAAGTATGAAGCAACTACTACTGAAATAAGTACTTGGCCAGATGCTCCAAAAATTGCATCAACCAACAATGCAAAAGAAACGAATGTTTTCTTTGTTCACATAAAAAAATGAAATTTCTAGAGTTATATTGTATAAAACCGCATATGGTATATGGCATAACTTTAAAGCACACATTAAGGGACAAATAAAGTAAAACAAACCAAAATTTCTATTCTACAAAATCAATTTTCATTATTTAAAATGACATTGTAGATGCATGTGTATGTGGGATTTCAAACCATAAAATACGATCTCTTAGCATCAAAAGTTAAATTTACTGAATTCGATCTAGCTACGTGCCATTTAAATTCCTTGACTATTGAATGGGAAAGAAAGGTTCTTGTAATAAGAGAAGCAAGTGACCTCTCCCAACTCAAAGTTGAAGAATTAATTGGGAATGTGACATCGTATGAAGCAAACTTACAAGCAAGAAAAGAATAAAATAAAAAAGGAGTATAGCTTTTCAAGCCAACAATGAAGACTCCAACTTAGATGAAGATAAGATTATACTCATAGCCAAAAACTACAATAAACTTAAGAAATTTAAGAAGTTCACAATGGCATTAAATAGTGGAAACTCAATTTCAATCAAGTGCTACGAATGTGACAAATTCGTACACATGAAGAAAGATTGTCCACAATTAAACAAGAAAGGGAAGAAGATCAAATTTGAAAAGTTCAAGAAGAAAAGAAAACCTTTTCAAGTTACGTTGAATGATTCAGGTTTGTCTTCTTCGAAAAGAGAAAGTGATAGTGACATGGAACAAGCAAATGTTTGTTTCACGGCTACTAATCAGATAATTTCTAATCTCTCCTATAATGATATACTTGAAATTAGTATCGAACTTGATGGTAAACGGAAAAACTAGAATAAACTATATAAAGAAAGCATTGGAAAATTAAATTAAGCTGAGTTAGAAATTGGTATGATAAAAATGAAAAATGCGTTTTAGAAGAAGAATTGGAAAATTCGCAAAAAATCTTATGAAATGTTAAATTCTCAAAATACCTCTTTATTCGATGTAATTAAGGCTTTTAAATTAAGAACAATAAACTTAGTAAAGAAATTTGTGAATTAAAATCCAATTAATTTTTTTTTCAAAAAATGAAGATTTAGAATTAAAAATAAAATTATAGCAAATTACAAATAGTGTCTCCAAATTTAACCAAGCAAAATAAAGCTTATAAAATTAGATTAAAATTTCAAACCTATCTAGCAACAAAAATGAAATTAGCTACAGGACTGGAAAATAGGCCAAAAAATAGTAATAAGAAGTAAAACACTTTGTATACAAAATTTAAAAAAAAAAATCTAAATACAGTGCTAAATAAGTATTTCAAACTCTAAAAATATAAACAAATTAGTCCCTAAAATGAATGACAAATTAATTTGACAAAAAACATAGGTAACTTTCTAAAAGACATTTACTATAGTTTTAACTATATTTATAAAGGTCTAAACCATTATGGGCATGGCTACCTTCTTCTGTTAACACATGGGACCCTAACATAGGAAGTGAGTACCAACAAAATTTCTTATTATTTTGCAAGTACCCAAAAACAAAAACGAGAAATGGATACTCGATAGTGGGTGCTCCAAGCATATGATAGGAAATGCAAATTTGTTAACTAACATAATATACATTGATGAAGGAACCGTAACATTCGAAAACAACCCGCAAAGATTCGTAGTTGAAATTGGATATGTCAGCAACGTCGGTATGTCTAACTCTCCTTTAATTACAAATGTATAAGTAGTAGAAATCTAAAACATAATCTTTTAAGTATAATAAGTCAGTTACGTGATAGAGATTTTAGAATCAATTTTAGAAAAATTTAAATGCAATATTTTTGACCAAAATAAATATGTTATTTTTGAAGGTATAAGAAAATAATATATCTATATTTTGAATATATGAATATTAAGCATGTTAACCATTTGTCTAGCTGTGAATCATAATGATTCGTGGCTCCGATATAAATAACTTTGTCATGTTAATTTTAAATATCTTAATAAACTTTCTAAAAATTAATTAGAAAGAGGTTTACCAAAAATAAATTTTAAAGTTGATAATCTAGGTGATGCGTATCAATACGAAAAATTAAAGAAAACTTCTTTTAAATCCAAAAATGTAATATCAACAAAACAACCACTAGAAGTACTACATTAAGATTAATTTAGTCCGACTAAAGTAAGATTGATAAATTATAATAAATACATTTATGTGATTATTGATGATTATTCTAGATTTACTTAGACTTTGATTTCAAAAAAAGTGATACTTTTGAAAAATTTAAAATATTTGCTAAAAGAATTCAAAATTTAAGAGATTTAAAAATTAAAACTATTAGAAGTGATCATGGAGGAGAAATTTGAAAATGAATTATTTGAAGATTTTTGTAATAAGAAGGGTATTAGTAACAATTTTTCTTTTCCATGAACTCTGCAACAATATGGTGTAGTTGAAAGAAGGAATCGTACCTTACAAGAATGTACTAGAACACTGCTATGTAGTAGTGACTTACCAAAGAATTTTTGGGCCGAAGCCATTACTACTGCTTGTTATGTACTTCATCGTGTCCCTTAAAGGTCATTGACTAGAAACACTTCTTATGAAATGTTTATGGAAAGAAACCTAAAGTCTCATATATTTTTTACTTTTTGGTTCAAAATGCTTCATATTAAATGCTAAAGATCAATTAGGAAAATTTTATCTCAAAGCCAATGGAATTTTTTTTATAGGTTGTTCGAAAACGAAGCAAAGGCTATAGAGAATATTTAGTAAATGAACTAACACAATTGAAGAAAGTTTATACGTTTCTTTTTGAAAAAATTATATAAAATAATGAAGATGAAGAAATTTTAGAAATAAACCAAATTCATATTCCATAAAATAATACCAATAATGGAATGGAAAATGAAAATATAGTCAATGATAATAATAGTAATGTCTTAAGATCCCCTTAGATTCTTAAAAGACCATCCTATAGATAATATAATTGAATATGCAAACACTAGAGTGACAACTGGAAGCCGATTAAATCAAATAGGTCATGTAGATTTTATCCCAAATATAGAACCCAAAAACATAAGGAAGCCACAAAAGATGATTTTTAGATATTAGCAATGCAAGAAGAACGTCATCAATTTGAAAGAAGTAAAGTTTGGAAACTTGTACCAAGACGAGATAATTAATCCGTTATTGGAATAAAATGGGTATTTAAAAATAAAGCTGATGAAAATGGTAATAAATTTCGTAATAAAGCAAGATTAGTTTATTTAGGGTATACTCAAGAAGAAGGAATTGATTACAAAGAAACATTTTCACCTGTCGCTCTATTAGAAGCAATATAAATATTTAGGATATACTCAAGTAGCAGTGAATCTCGTTTGTTGTCTTCGGGAGGATAAGTTTTTTTGGTTGAGTATTGGGCTCGTGGGTTATCTTGTTTATGGGCCGAGTAAATTAGTTTGTGGAGTTTGCTTTGTTTTAGTTTTAAAATCGTTTTTGTTTTCATTTGATCCAAGTATCTTCTTGTTTCCTTGAAAAAAGGAAAAATAAATAGGTTATTTAGTTTTGTGTTGCAAATTGCTTTGTTTTCATGAAATTATTATGTTTTTATTTGTCTTAGACTTCGTTTGACATTTGTTTCTAAAAATAAACTCATTTACTTTTGTTTTCTTTCTATCCTTATACATAAAAAAAAGTTCTTTTCAAATGGTTTTAGTTTGTTTAGTTTTCCCTTTGTTTTAGTTTCTTCTTTGATAAAAAAACTATATATATCTTTTCTTTATTTTCAGGTTGCCAAAGTAGATTGGAGGAGTGCTTGCTTTGAAAATGTGCTATGGATCATGCAATATGGATATAATAATGCAGAGTATAGTAATGTAGTAAATAGTGCAAAATATAAAAGCACTAATATAATAAAAATAACACCAGAGATTTTTATACTGGTTCGGAGCACCGTCCTACGTCCAATCCCAGACTCCTTCTGGAATTTCACTAAAACATCAATCCTCATTTAACCCGGAGGAACAGGTACGTATAGTTTGAGCAGCAGAACAGACACCTGAGCAACTGAACAGGATTTTCGCCTCAGCAGCAGAAGTAGACTTCACTAATACAAAATAATATCTGGCATTGTGTGTTCTTGATAACACTGATTTGTCACTGATAGTACAAACTCCTATAATCAAATCCTCAAGTATATGAAGTGTATGTGAAGATATGAAGAGAAGGTAATGCTAAGAATCGAAGATTATGAAAATTATTTGTAGATTCAAAGCAGTAAAAACGTATGTTCGCTGTTTGAATACAAATATTAAAGAACAAGAAGAATATAAGAGAGTTAAAATGAATTTCGGTGAATATGAAGTGTTTTGGAACATGTATTTGTAATAGACACAGAGTTACTGCCATTGGAGAAGGGTTCCGACCAAAAGGAGCATCCATTTCCGTTCACAGAAAGTACACAACCTTTCGTAGAATGAAGATTTCTTTTCAAAATATGACAGTTGGGTTCAGGTCAGTCGACTAGTCGAAAATGGTCGGTCGACTGAATAGTGAAGACATATAAATTTTTTTGCACAAATATGTTAAAATGCACAGATTCAGTCGACTGACTGACTGTATTTAGTCGATTGAATTGTGTTGTTAAGCAAAAATTGCAGTAGCTCATTTGGTTAGAGTACTTGCCTTCAAACTAGTGACCTAGGTTCGAGTCTCGCTTCGTGTTTTTTTTGAAAACTTGATTTTGATTAAAATATACATCCAAGTTTATTTGAATGTGAATGATGATTCTTGAGGAAAGATTTTAACAAAGCAATAAACTAGACTCTACATATATATCATATGACTCTTGTAAAAATATATAACTATGTGAACCATACTTTGAGTCGTTGAGTCCGGATGTTGTCGTAGTCATAGATTCGTGAATTATTGTGTCTTGTCAGCAATCAAAACCTATGATTCAACATTCTCCCCCTTTTTGATGATGACAACTTCATTTGCTATGCACGAATCTTTGACAAGCTTTGTTGATCTTATCTCTCTCGCTGAATATTTTCCTATAATTGTGCTATAGATTTCTCCCCCTGAATCTATGCTATATATTCCTGTAAATAATTAATCTTTTTCTCCCCCTTAATATGAGCTTGCATCGTTTATTCCTGCAAATAGTATTAGAGCAATATCTTTCTCCTCATTTGTCATCGACAAAAAGAAGAGTTTATATGATGATATAAATTATGTTTCACATAAGTGTTAACATAGAATAATATAAAACAAAATAACTACTACTTATAATGTAAGGTATCAAAAAAATAACATTTAAAGCATGTGACACCCAAGGTTCTTATAATTTCCTAATTTTTAGGAAACCATGCCCATTCGGGGATGGTCGAACCTTTGTAAATATAATTTTCATTATTAACTACCATATCAAAATAATCATCAATGTATTTTTCTCTATTTTTCCAATTAACAGGAACCCAAATGTTTAGACAATTTTTATTCATATTTCTCATCAATAATTTTGTACTTCTAAAGAAATTATAAACATTATTGGTTATAGAAGTATTTGATTTTTTTATAAAAATTGGATTTAGATTTTTCTCGTAATCTAGTACTAGCACTAACATATTTACTATACATGAAAGCATGTCTAGTGCTATTTCTACGATCTATTTTATTATATCCTAAACCACTTTTATCATTTAAAGCTCTAGAACTAGATAAAATCATGTTTAAATCCTTTTGAGCTTTATTATATTTTGCAACTTCAGTGTTAAATTTATCAAATTTAGCTTTAAAGTCACAACAATTATTCTCAAAAGAAATATTACTATTAATCAAAATATCAATTTTCTCATTTAATTCAGAATTCTCATTTTTTGACGTACAGTTCTCATTTTTGAGAAGGGAATTTTGAGATTCTGAATTATCTAAAGAGAATTGTAATAAATCATTTTGTCTTTTCAAATCAGAAATTTCTTTTGAAAATTTTTCTCTCTCTTTTTCAAATATGGTGTTTTTTTCATCTAGAAAATCTTTAACATTTATAAAGTTATTCTTAAAACACCAAGTTGATTTTCTAAATTTAACTTCTCGTTTTTCAACTTCTCATTTTCAAGTTCAACAGATTTCATCTTTTCTAAAATAATAAAATTAAGCTTTGAAATCTTACTGCTTATACTAACTAATTCATTATTATCTTTTACTGAAATTTGTAAATCAGAAAGTCCTTTTTATAGTCCTCACTGTTGGCGTTTACAGAGATTTTGCCTGTTGTATTTCAATTGGACCGTCTTTTGGCCATTATTCTATGATGTCGTCACGATCGATAGAATTCTGGGCTCTGATACCAAATGAAAATATGCTATGGATCGTGCAATATGGATATAATAATGTAGATTATAGTATGTAGTAAATAGTGCAAAATATAAAAGCAGTAATATAATAAAAATAACAACAGAGATTTTTATACTGGTTCGGAGCACCGTCCTACGTCTATTTCCAGACTCCTTCTGGAATTTCACTAAAACAACAATCCTCACTTAACCCGAAGGAGCAGATATATACAGTCTGAGCAGCAGAACAGACACCTGAGCAACTGAACAGGATTTTCGTCTCAGCAGCAGAAGAGGATTTCACTAATACAAAATAATATACGACAATGTGTGTTCTTGATAACACTGATTTGTCACTGATTGTACAAACCTCCTATAATCAAATCCTCAAGTATATGAAGTGTATGTGAAGATAAATCGAAGATTATGAAAGTTATTTGTAGATTCAAAGCAGTAAAAACGTATGTTTGCTGTTTGAATACAAATATTAAAGCACAAAAAGAATATAAAAGAGTAAGAATGAATTTTGGTGAATATGAAGTGTTTGGGAACATGTATTTATAATAGACAAAGAGTTACTACCATTGGTGAAGGGTTCTGACCAAAAGGAGCGTCCATTTCCATTCATAGAAAGAACACAACCTTTCGCAGAATGAAGATGTCTTTTCAAAATATGACAGTTGGGTTCAGGTCAGTCGACCGGTCGAAAATGGTCAGTCGACTTGATAGTGAAGACATGTAAAAAAATTGTGCGCAAATATGTTAAAATGCACAAATTCAGTCGACTGACTGATTGTATTCAGTCGACTGGGGTTAAGCAAAAATTGCAGTAGCTCATTTGGTTAGAGTACTTGCCTTCCAAACTAGTGGCCCGGGTTCGAGTCTCGCTTGTGCATTTTTTGAAAACTTGATTTTGATTAAAATATGCATGCAGGTTTATTTGAATGTGAATGATGATTCTTAAGGAAAGATTTTAACAAAGTACTAAACTAGACTCTATATATATATTATATGACTCTTGTAAAAATATATAACTATGTGAACCATACTTTGAGTCGTTGAGTCCGGATGTTGTCGTAGTCGTAGATTCGTGGATTATTGTGTCTTGTCAGCAATCAAAACCTATGATTCAACATGCGTTGCTTAGCTTGCCAAGAAATAAATTGCATGCATATAAAAAAAATTGTATCCTTATCTATTGTTGTAGTTGCTTTGCATTGTTGATTGCCTGCATTTGCATTATATATGAGAAAAAATTAAAAAATCGAAAAAAAGTTTAAAAAACATATTTCATGGTAGTTGTATTGTTAATACACGTTTATTTTCTGCTTTGCATTTCATCCTAGAATTTTTTTTAGTAATAACGGTTAGACATCATTAACATTTAATTGTATATTGACAAGTTGTCTTCTTTGAACAATTTAATTTCTTGGTGTCTAGGCTACGGCAGAGCAATAATCAGTTATAAATATTACACTGATTCTTAAAAATTATACTAAATTGTTCCTCTAAAGGTACTTAAACCTTCGGCTGCATTGCTACGGTGATTTGTGGTGCACCGATAACTCCTGTCCATTACCTGGCTGAGAACTATCTTGTTAAATTAAGACAATGTGTGATTACACAATTTTGGTCTAACTTAGGGTAAATCATTTATAATTAACCACTGCATTCATTTAGTTGCATTAGTTCATGCATATTTAAAAAAATACAAAAGACAAAAACAAAAACAAAAAAATCCAAAATTCAAAACTACAAAATTGTAAATATTTGTTAACTTAGTTTTTTTTTTTCCTTTTCCATTGAAAATTTTCAAATCAAAATTCAAAAAATCGAAAAAAAGATTTACTTAGTTTTTTTTTAGGAAATCAAAAATCCAAAATCTAAAAAAAGTATAAAATCTTTTCAAAAAAAAGAAAAATTTGAAAAATCAAAAGCAAAACAAAAATCAATTTCCCTTCTGAAAAATAAATTCTATTTGTAAATATTTTTCCTTTATAGAAAAAAACCAAAAACATTCTTGAAAATGTCCAAGTTTCCCCACTCACTTGAATTTTACAATAGTTGTGAAAACCAATATAATACATATGATTTCACTCCAAATTCATATGGATATTTTAATGATAACTTCTGTATAAACAGTTCGAATTTGGAACAACAAAGTTTTCAAAACGATGAACAACCCTCAAATCCTGAAAATATCATTTCGTCTTTACTTGAAATTTCTACACAGCAAAATCAAGTGATAAATGAGTTGTGTGATTCATATTTGTGCGATAACTTGAATCAAAGTTTTCAAAATAGTCAAAATTTGAATCCACTTCAAAATTCAAACGATTTCAAGTATAACCCATGCCAATTCAATTTTGAACTCCAAAATGAATTTCAAAATCAAAACGAAAATGTGATCCACTTTTCAAATAATTTTGGCAATGGGAATAATCCCGACTACGATGCGATTGAAATTTTTTGTTCTCAACAAATTCAAATCTAAAATTCTCAAGTGAATAACTACAAATTGGATTTTTTTGAACAAATGAACGAAATTTACGATGATCACGTGGATTCGTTGTTTGAAACTTATATGAAACAACGTGATCAACAAAACCAAATCCTAACATGTGACGAGTTAAGTAATAATCCATCTTTTACCAAAATTGATGATTTTCAAACAACAAATTTTGAAACTAAAAATGATGATCTTTACGAAGTTGTTGAAAACACGGTAATTGAGTTGGATTTCAATTCCTTTGAGGGTGCAGATCCAAATTTAAAATTCGATCCTCCTTTTCTCGATTTTAAAAATTTGAATACAACAACTTTGGATTTTGAACTTGAGGCATGTAATAAAGTTGTTGATAATCCAATGAAGGAAGACGAATTTAATGAATACAAATTTTATGGAATTTTCGAAGACGAGTTGTTAAATTTCGAAGGGGTAGATTTAAATCACCATTTTGATTTTGAAATCAATAATTTTGAAGAAGTTTTCAATGACAAATTTGAATTTCAATTTGGCAAAAATAAACTTGAATTTCAACTACTTGTTTTATCGACCCCAAAAATCATCCAAAATAAAACAACTCGTACGATTTTCAAAGCGACATTCGTTTTTCTAAATCAAGATTCAACTTTGAAATCTTTAACGATTTAGTTTTCCAAGCTTAAGCTATGTCCCGCATACTTGACGAGACAAATGAATCGGTCTTTGGAAGATCGTTTCATTTACTTTTTGATGATATACTTTCTGATGCCTTGTAAATACATTTCATTTTCATGTAAATAATAATAAACATTCCTTTCACTTGGGTTGACTGTAGGGACAAAGTCAAAATCAACTGTGGAGGGAGACTCGTCTCTTTTTTATTTTTCATGATTAATTTTTCATTTTTTTTCCTTCCATAAATCAAAAAAAGATATGAAAATTTTAAAATATATAAAAAAAAAATTAAGCATTTTGATTCATTTTTAAGAAACACTATAGGACAAATATATGGCTTTGGCTTATTAAATTGAAATTTTTGAAAGTTTATTTGTCTTAACAAAAATAAAAATAAAGTTTGATTACAAAAACCAACGGTTTAACTAGTATATAGGAAGATTCATACGTGCTAATTATTAAATACATCCTAATTTAAAATCTTTATTTTAAAAAGTGGTTGATTTAAAGTAAAGGATATAACATTTTTTACAAGTGGTGCTAAGATTATTTTGCAAAACTTTCTCTTTCAAAAAAAAATTTGAATTAAAAAAGCATATAAAAAAATGAAACATTTGTATATGTGTAAATATTTTCTATTAACACCTACGGTCGGCAGGTGTACACACTTGTGTGTACACTCGCCATGCTCTGTATGTTTCGCACGTAAGCCCGAAAGACAGTTCACGATCGGTATATCTGGCCTCAATTTATCTGGACTAGGTGTATATATAAAAATTCTTTTTAATAACGCCTACAGTCAATAGGTTGCCACACTCGTGTGCTCACTCACCACGCTCTGTATTCTCCTCACATAAGTCCGTAATGCAGTGCATGGGTAATATATCTAGCCTCAGTTTATCTGAGTTAAGCATATGTAAATATTGTAAATATCCATAAAATTTTCAAAAAAATAAGAGAGAGTAAGCAAATGGAATCCAAGCACTATTCTAACTTATTTGATTTGACTTGTTATTGAAAATAAATGAATATACTTTTTTAATAAACTTTGAAAATCAACTAAGGATCCATTTTATAATTATACTTTGTTATCAACCGAAACAACAAGTTAAACTATAGTCTATTTGTTATGATAACATAATCATTATTGGGAACTTTGATGAGTAAATGACTTTAACTCAAGATAATGACGAAAACCTATATTTAACTTATTTGTGTAAATTTAAAAGTAAATCTTTCATTTGTAAATATTTTCAAGAACTCGCATTCATCTCTTTGTAAATAAATCTTGCATTTTGTAAATATTTTCATCATGCATTTGGATTTTGTGGGTAGTATCCGCTGAAAATCATCACTAGACAACACTCATCCTACTGGGAACACCTAGAGGTTTAACGACTTGTTGCATACGCTCAATGCAATCATGCTCCCTACAAAAACGGATTTATCTTAGTTTTAGTTTATTCGAGAACGAATAAAAAGATAAGTGTGGGGGTATTTGATGTGCACATAAATATGCTTTTGCCACCATATTTAATCTATTTAAATTAAATAAATGATCATATTGGGCATTTTAACTTGTTTAAACCAAATAAAGACTATTTTCAAATTGTCACATATTCATCTTCATATAGGGGCAAAACGGTCATTTGTGTGCATATATTTCTTTGAGAAAAATTAATTGGAAATTTATATATATTTGCGTAGGAATTTAATCTCAAATAGGAGTGGTTTCATGAAGACATATGCATGCATATAATGAATACAAAGGAATGAAGAAGGAGATAATTCAAAAAGAAGAACATGGAGGACCCTACCTACCCACCACCTTAATGTACAAATCAGAGGCTAATGCACATGTTTATGGAATTAATGGCTTCATGTACACTTAAATGATGATTAGTAGAAGCTAACGATTACTTGACCTCCACACTTTCTTAAGGATATTATGGCCATTCCCCAAAAAATATGAATTAGGGTTTAACACATGTATATATACCCCTTATGTTTCATGTAACCCTTCTTCCTCTTCATTAGTTTAGGCTCAAAATAAAATAAATCTTCTCTTTTCTTTTCATGGCTACTTAGCCATTTTTATTTCATGTACTTTCTTCTTATGCAACTTTAATACATTGCACTTATCTTCTTTTATTTGTTTTCCATTCATGTTGTAGTGTAGATTTCTTTTCTTTTATGCAAGTAGAATAGTTCTCTTTTCATTAGCTTTCATTTTCCTTCCTTTTTGCTTTCATATTGCTAGCTACATTTGTTAATCAAATGATATGAGAGGCTAAACCCCTTCAATTTAGGGGTAATGAGCTCTCTACTTATGTAGCTTCAACTATTTGTTAATTCATGCTCTCTCATTTTTACTTAATGATGATGATAGAAGTTGTTTACTAGTTGTTTTTGCTTTGAATTTGATAGCCTATATTGTTGACATCAAATAGGCTATGCTTAAACAATCACTAACACTAATTGTCTCTTCATCAGAATAAGATTATGGCAAAAGAAAGTGATTTGAAATTAAAATTTGATGGTCTATATCTTTAATCAATAGTTAATAGGCCATACTTAAAATAGATTTCATTTTCATTTTCTTTGTCAAGTTTTATGAAAGTTAGTAAGTGCTTTAAGGGATATGTTATAGTTTGATGGCCTATGTTGGCTAATCAATAGCACAAATATGCCATACTTATGATAAACACATCAATTAAAGCACTAATGAACATAAAAGAGAGATCATGATGTCATATTTGTTGAACTTTGATCTAGAGAGTGGATTAATTCTCTAAATTATCATTTAACTCTTATATATGCATCTCTTTTCTTTTAGTTAGTTAGCTAATTTTCTAATTCTCTAGCTTAACTTTCACTCGACTACGGCATAATTTGATTGAATAGAAATTTAAAATCTTCAATTCCCTATGGATCGACCCGTATTTGCCATGTACTACAAGTGTACGTCGTGCGGTTGCGGTTAAATTTATTTTGAAATTCATTCAGCTATTTTCTAGTTCATAGACATTTAGCCGACGCGAACATCATCATAATTTTAAATTATATCAAATGGATGTTAAAAGTTATTTATTAAATGGTTTATAAAATAAAATGTTTATGTCGAACAACCACCTCTATTTGTTCATGAAAAGTTACCAAACTATGTTTTCAAACTTAAAAAACGATTTATGGTCTTAAACAAGCACCCCATGCTTGGTATGATAAACTCAAAACCCATTTGTTAAATTCTGGCTTTCAAACTGGTAAAATTGGCACTACATTATTTATCCAAAAGGGAAATGATGATATTTTAATTGTTCAAATTTATGTTGACGATATAACAGTTGGATCTACGAATAAAAATATGTTTAATGATTTTGAAACCATTCTGAAAAATGAATTTGAAATGTCTCATATGGAAGAACAAAAGTTCTTTTTGGGTTTACAAATTAAACAACTCAAAAAAAGAATTTTTATTTGTCAAGAAAAATATTGTAGAGAATTATTAAAACGTTTTGGAATGGATAATACTTCAAGTAAACTATAGCATCCCCCATTTAGAGGCCCAAAACTGATCATTATAGGTGTTGTAGTCATCAACAGTTATTATTTTTCACTGATCAAATGCGACAATGTTATATACATTGATACACCAGATACATATGGATATGAAAAAGAATTAACATAAATATTTAAAAAAAAATACTCATTTCATTTCAAATTGCATTCCAAATTCATTACATTACCCCAGTTCATAAACCACGTTCAGAGAAATATAATTATTACAAATTACGCCAAGAGTGGCATACGAAGATGCCTACTTGGTTGATCAAAGCCTAAATATAGGCACTAAATAACTTTACCATTACATCCATTTACATAGTGGAATCAAAAAGAAAGAACTCCTAATAGCTAGCTTGCCTTCTGCACATCTTCGAAAGCTTATTTGTCTAAAGGAGAACCTAAAAAACCTTAACTCTTAAACTACTCAAAATCAATTGAGCATCTAAGAGTTTAAAGGGAAAATATAAACTTCAAGACAGACAAAGAGTTTGGTGTGAATAATAACCTAGCATCTCGAACCACGTAGATATCTAGTAAGACCACACCGCTTAGCAGAACGTGTTTTCCTCTCACCAATATCTTAACCCAATTTATTATAACCATATAATGTGCAACTGCATCCGCAATGGTTAAGACATAACATAGTAAACTTTGTCATGATGATACGAAAACTTGCAATATGCCCAGGATTTCACATTTCCCTCCCCCTAACTATCTGTCTCATGTTATAGTTTCTAGGGTCACAATTAACCTATTTGATTTCACAAGCTAACTAATAACATGTTTCAAGCTTATTAACTATCTGTCTGATTTCATGGTTTTCATGGGATCACTAAGAATCTTTTGGTGTCTACCAATAACATCATCCAATCACATTTTTATGGGTCACTACAAACCTATTGGATTCTCTAATAACATCCCTCATGTCATATTTTTCATGGGCTGACTATGAACCATTGGTCTCTATCAACAACCGTTCTAGACATAGTTTTCATGGGATCACTAAGAACCTGTTAAGACATAGTTTCCATGGGATCACTAAGAACCTATTGGCCTTTGCCAATAACAGTTTTCATAACATAGTTTTATAGGGTTACTAAGAACCTATCTAATTCAATAATATTTTGTTCAGTCTTGGGCATCCTATATTCTAGTATGTCGCACATCCTAGATGCAATTCTACTCACACAGGAGTTCATTCAAGGTATATTCACTACCGGTCAACCTAGGCTATTACTCTACCCTTAACACCCCCCTAAAATGCATTTATGGGTTATAAATGAAGTGAATATGATTACACAAGCATACATTATATCTGATCAAATAAAATAACAGTATAAACATCCATGGTTTAATTCCTTGTAATCACTTTATAATGGAATATGATTGATACCCTTAACCTATTATCTTAGCAAGGAAAGCTTCCTCTAAAATTTCAAAGTTAAATGTCATTTCAAAATTCTTTTATGTTCTCATGGGTTTACATTTTATAAAATGAGATTAGGTTCTCTAATTTGAAAACTAAGGCTTTTGAATATATGTTTCGGTTCATTATAGCTTCATGAGTTACCCTTTGTCACTCTCCCCTTTTGAAATCTTTGTTTAAAATCTTAGATATTCTTTTTCGAAACCATCCAACATATCTTTCAAATATTTGAAAACATTCCTTTCGAAACACTGAAAAACATACCTTTCAAAACACTTAAAAACATACCTTTCGAAATAGTTAAAAACATACCTATCGAAAGCATTTAGTTCAAGCAAGAATTTATGGAAACTTATCTTAGAAACTAACTAAAAGCATCACTTTCAAAACCATTGAAAACAAACCAGCTACAAAGTATAAAAAAGGGAACACATTCAAAAGCTACCCTTTCTGTAACGCCCCGATATTTCCAACCATTCGCATCCGCACGTTCGGACTTGAATTGCTCAAAATACCGCGTTGTAAATAAAATTTGGCAAATCTCAGAATATACAGTAAATAATAATTACAGGTCACAGGCATAGAGTATTTAATAATGCAGCGGACGTAAAAGAGGTAGTAGTTCATGAAGCTACTATATATATATAAGATACATCAGAGTTAATCAAGATACAACAGAAGAGTAACAAGATACATCAGGTACAAATCAGAATACATCACTGGAATCACTGGATACTAAAAGCAAAATAGATGGCTGGATCTTCAAGTAAAGATCCATCTTTGAAGCTAAGTCTTGAATGCTGAATCACTCAGTCTGACCTGAGCGTAAAGAAAAACACAAAACACTCGAGTCAGGACATACATACTTATGAACTGTAAGTCAACTCAAGTTAACAGTAACAAAATGCGTCAATAACTTAAAGGATGCTTGGGATCGCCTATCCTTTAAGGATCCGTTAAACTATTTACTATGTAGTAATATTTCACTATTATAATAGTGTCTATGGTAAAATAAACTTACATTTAAATAGCATTAAGGAGTGACCCAATATTCCCCTTAACACGTAATAGTGCCAATAGTCTATACAGTACCTACATATCTCCTGATCAGGAGACTTTGAGAAGATACTCCATAAGTACGACACGAATCAAACTCGTACAAGGCTCGCTAGTGTAGGTGACAAGGCACACAAGGCAATGCCAGGGTAGATATACGAATTACGCACATGGGCTGGTGGTGACACATAGCGCATAGCTACCGCCCACCTCGAGCCACACCCCAAAAATAAAAAAGATCAAAAGTGGTCACCAAATCAATCTCAAATTAGAATAGAATATCGAAGGAGTGTGTCCGATAAGAGGGGCTACCTCACTGGCCCGAGATTGCTCCTGTTTTAGCCACCTTAAGCCAACTCACGGGAGTTGGGTCCACGTATATACCTTAATAGAACATCGCCACCATCCTACTTCATTCTGGAATCTCCACCGCATATACGGTTGTTAAAGTGGTTTTCGGAGTTAGCAGAGAGTATGACAACTTCCGATCCCGGTCTCTTTAGCAACCAATCGTTATTATAAGGCCGCGGTCATTTCAAAATAGTTCGTACTTCAAAATCAAATCATTTCATTTCCAAGCTATATTCCTTTCAAAATGGTTTATATTTCGAAACCAAAACCATTTTTATTTCAAAACTATATTCATTTCAAAATAGTTTATACTTCAAAACCAAAACCATTTTTATTTCAAAACTGTATTCATTTCAAAATAGTTTATACTTCAAAACTAAAACCATTTTTATTTCAAAACTATATCCAAATCAATACGATGTCATTTCCATTTCAAACATATATTCACCTTTCAAAAATCATAATACTTTCAAAGTTATAACTCTTTCGAAACCAAAATACTTGAAATCATTACACTTTAAAAATCATAACATTTCGAAATCATACACTTGAAATCATGGTACCTTCCTTTAATTCTATACATTTTACAAATTTATTCAATTAAACCTTTTCAAATTTCCAATTCGATTCAATTCAATCCATCAGCTTCAATTCAATTCAGTTTTCCAACAAACCATTTCAAATCTTATCAATTTCAAATACAGATTTAATCCATAAAAATAAACTATTCAATTTTTTATATATTTCAAAGCTTTAATATCCCACATTTCAATACTAAATTTTATGATTACATATATCTCTTAATTTAACTTCATTATTACTTAGCTTTGAAATATTCATTTCATAAATCCAATATCATTTAAATAAACCAAAAATACAAGTAAACTAAATATCCTTCGTACTAATATAAACTTCAAATATTCATTTATCAAATAGATCGAAATCAAATATAATTCCAAATTCACATTTTTATCAAAATGAAGATGATGTCATTCAAAACCATTTCAAAATCATTTCCTTTTCAAATCCATTATAAATTCATTATCATTCTTTAATTCAAATATTCAATTTAAATATCATTTTAAAATCAAATATGCCATCCATTTATTATTTCAAATATCATTTCAAACACATTTATCTCATTACATTTCATTCCATTTAACACATAACAAAGTAAAAATTATTTAAATTCCGATTTACTTTAAATTCCTTTGAAATTCAAATTTAAATATTAAATTATATTCAAAACTCCTTAAATTTCAAAAATAATAAATTTCCAAGAGTTAAATCATTTAACACTTTAAACTTAACTCAAAAGAGTGCTAAAATCTATAATATTTCAAAACATTGTCAAATTTCAACAATGACAGCATTTATAAAGTGCTATCGTAGCTTATAGTTTCCAAAATAATTTAGTTCATGAACAACGGCATTTATAAAATGCCGCAGTAGATATTTAGTTATTTCAAACATAGTTAAATTCAAAAACAACAGCACTTAAAAATGCTGTCATAAGACCACAACATTTTTGGGAATACTATTAATAAAATTCCAGATTTTATTATAACTTCGGAAACATTAACACTCCAAATTTTTGTTATTTTGAACTTATAAATCATATTTCTAGACTTCAAAATTTCACATTTAAACAATTTTAACATATGATTTATCACAACAAAATTTTATAATTAAATATCCAATTTAAAATTCAATTCATTTGTTAAGTCAAAATTCACTGTTTTGTTAACTTGTAAATTTAACAAAACTTAACATTTTACTTCAAATATCATTTCAAACTTTAAATTTAATTTCCATTATAAGTATAATTTAAAGTCAAAATCACACTTACTTCGTATTTATAAACTTAAATTCACTAATTCAAAACTTAATATTTAGCTTTGTCAAAACCACAAAATATATATTTTTAAATCAAAATTTCATACTTTAAAATACATATCTACATAAAATCATTTAAAAAATACCAGGGCCTGTATATAATTTTTTATCCTAGGTCAAGTGATACAAATATGTATCATTTCAATCCGCAGTTTAAAAAGAAAACTCGGGTTCTATCATTTCAAACCCGCAATCCCAAGTCAAATAAAATACAATAAAAATCACTTGAGCCTATCATCTTAGCTCATAATGATTTTTTCCTATTCTAATGTCCGTTCGGGTATCTATCATTTCAACCCATAGTGATTCTATTCTAGCAGGGAACTTGCAGTGTTAGCATATACATAACAATACAAACAAATATTCTAACATGTCAATGTCACAATATACTGTCATTTATCATATGTCAAGTGATAATTAACAAAGTTAACATGGTAATAACATGAAATCATATATCATATAATCACCATTAACTTGCATAAACATTTTAATTACTGATCACTTGTCATCCATTTACCATTTCATAAGTAATAATGTCAGAGTGAGAAGGACTCGCCTTTATCAAAGTTAGAGACCCAAAACAACACACAAGAACGATTCCAAAAGCACAACAAGCACGATTAGATTTGAATAGATGGAAAGCCTTGATATTGATCTTCTATACGATAATCAAAACAAAGCAATATAAACATATATATACAATATAATGATAAATTGAAACAAAATGAAAATTAGAATAAACAAAGAACACGATGGCTTAACCATGCTTTAACATAAGAGTGCTTGATAATAACTCAACTTGGCTCGGACGTGCTCATCATTTTTGCTCGGCCATGGTAGTTCTTGGGCTCAGCCATGATTAAGTCTAGACCTAAAATGCTCGGCCAATGGTCAGAAAAAAAGAAGGCAAAACAATGGGATGTGAGGAGGTAGGAGTTACAAGTGGAGGAATGCAAAAGGTCATGGCTAAAAGGTGGATTTTGGTGCACCCTAGGCTCGTCCTATGGTCATGTTTGGCTCGGCCATGGCTCATTTCAAGTCAGGTCAGATGTGATGTGATGATCAGAGGTCATGGAATGTGCTGGTGGTGGAGCTAGGGGTGGCGGCCGAGGCAAAGGACGGAGGTGGTGGTGGAATTTTAGTCGGCGTTGCATTGTTTTATGGAATTTTTTGCAAAGTTTTATGGTTCTTGATCATGCTATTGTCATGACCAGATCTGATCTGAGGAGTGGGTGTTTCGTAGTGGATGATGAGGAGGAGGATATGGTGGTGGTGGTCGGAGAAAGTGATGATGGTTGAGGCCGAGCAAGACTAGAGATAGCAAGGCAAAACAATGAAAATGAAGAAGAAAAGCATGAGAAAAAGTAGACATTACTTACAAATTTTTTTCTGAAATGAAAATGCCGTGAGAAATAAGAAATGAGAAAGAAATTTCACATGTAAAACAATAGGCATCCATGGCTAGCAAAAGAAAATGAAAGGCCAAAGCAATTGAAAAGACAAGAAAAGGAAAGGTCACATGTTGAAAAGTGCAAAAATCTCTTCGAATTTCCAATTTTAATAATTCACTTTCAACAAATAAAAAAATCAAGTAAATAAAATAAAAGATGAAAAAAATAAAGGGGAAATGAAAATAAAATAACGTCTTAGGAAAAATAGAAAATAAAAAAGAAAATAGTTTGTTTAATTGAAACTAGAATTTAAAATTGTAAACAAAATAAAACTAATATTGGAAAATTTCAACTACACTTTTAAAATGTTTTAAAGTAAAATATATATCCATAACATGTCATGTTACACATGTAAACATAAATTAGAACATGACATGACAAACAAAAATATTATTTATATAAATTAAAATAAATAATTTTGTTAAATAAAACAATTTACATACAATAGTTTAAAAAGCATAACTTTCACAATCAGATTTCAACGAAATGAAAAGCAGTATACTTAAAATTTTATTTACTTTCATAAAATAAAGAAAAATTTCAAAAGTTCAAACTTTAAAATTTTAAAATTAAAAGTTAAAGTTTGACTATACTGACAAAAATTCACATTTCTGGAAAATATTCTATTTATTCATGCTCGAAATTATAATTCACATAGAAATCAAAATTTATTTTAACATAACAAAAATTTATTCATTTTAATTAATAAAATAATTTTTTAAAATTAAAAATCCAATTAAAATAATAAAAATATACAATTAAAATAATCACAAAATACAAGGTTGTCACACTTTCGAAACACTTAGGGTGACGATGGCATACTTCTACATTTGTACTTAGGTTTAAAGAAGCGGCCTCAACCATGTCGAAAGGAGTAGGAGCAACACCCATCCATTTGCTTGTATAATTCGTTAATTTAAATTTGGTGACTTATTCGAACGTTTGAAATTAATTTGAAAAGTTTCAAAAGAAAAAAATATATTAGTATTAAATATTACAAAGATATATGGATAGAAATAAAGTATTTGGTAGTTTAAGCTTTAAATAGATAATAATAATAAAATGTAAAAACAAGAATTGTGTTAAACATAAATATATAAGGTAAGATAACTATAAAGGTAACATCTGAAATGAACATATAAAAAAAATTCTAGAAATATATATAAGATCAATTTTATGGTTAATTATAATATAAAGTGAACACATATATAAATTCTAACATCATGTTAAACATGGAAATTCATTTATATTACAAAGTAATAAGACAAAAGGAAAGAAAGAAATATACATTCCAGTATGTACAAATAAGTATAAGTATGTAGACATAAGAGAAACCAAAAATATATATAGATAAAACAAAAACGTGCATGCAAAAGAAAATAGGATTATATGTAAACAAAAATGGGAACATAAGCAATTAATGCTATCTATTCTTAAGCCTAAATCAAAATCACTTCAACCACCAATTAGAAAAATCTCTGGTCAAAGAAAGAAAAATCTGACCAAAAAAGGAAAAAAAGTTGTACCAGTTATAACCTACCCTTATACAAAACTGCCTTCTTTATATATATCTACATCTATATTTGTTCGTTCAATAACATAGTAAAGCCAGAAAAAAAAATAAACATCACCATATTTTCAAGTTCAAATACAATATGCTGAACAAAAAGAAAAAAAACAACAGAAGGATCAAAACTGCCTCTTTTTCAAACAAAAAGCAGCTCTCTGTTCATAAGCTTTTCATGTGAGTAAACTTATTATTTTAAAATTGAAATCTTGGTATTTAGTTCATGAAACCCTGGCTTTGCTGTATATTGGAAAAAAAATTCGTTCTTTATGTTTTCTGTGATACTGGAAACTTTCATATGACTTGTTCTTCTAAAATTCTGGTTACAGATTAAAGTAAATGAGAGAAAAAAATCAAAACATTATCATACAAACATTATTAAGCTTACGAATTCAAACATAATAGGTTTGTTTAAACTTAAATTAAGGCTGGAATTTTTTTAGGCTTTATATTAAAATATTGATTCTATAAATTTGATTTTTATAGTAAAAAGTAAATTTTTGGATAAATTTGAAATTGTTAAATATTGATTCAATTTTATAGCTTGAATCAACATTCAAAAACAAAGTTTTTTAAACAAAATTGGTGATTTTTAGTGAAGTATTTAAAGTGCAGTTTCAAGTTGAACCGAAAATGTTTTTCGGCCATTGCCATCGATCAGAAATTTTTGCATGTTAAAATTTTGCTTGAAGTTGGTTTGAACATTGATGATCTTAGGAAAATTGTCGAAAAAAATTTCTATTGCATAAATTGGTGGTACGAGTTCAATTTAGGGTTTGTATTTGAGTTTTGGACATGGTCAGTGGCAATATGATTGTGTCTTCTTGAAGCGATCGAGCTGCACGAAATTGAGAGGGAGAGTAGAGTGGGGAATCGGCAACATGAAGCCGGAGTTGTGAATTTTCTGGCAAACAGCGCGAGGGAGACGAAGTGTTTTCGTGTTGGTGAGTTCGAGTTCTAGTTCAAACGAAAGGCTAAATTTTGTTTTCGAGATTTTGTATTCGAATCGAACCTCGATTTTGAGTATAGGGAATTTTTGCGACTTTGTAACGACCTAGAAATTTTAGTAATTAAAATTTGAATATTTAATTAATTTTAAATATTAATAAGTGAATTTATAAGTCGAATAAATTTTATTTGGAATAATCGGATTTAATTGAATAATTAAATCGATAATTTAATATGTTAAATTATGGAAATAATTGAAAATTGAGTTAAATATGATTGAAAATGATTTGTAAAATTTTATTTTATCATGTTGGAGTTAGAACGATATTTTAGAACATTTAAAATCGAATTAAAAGTTTATTTGTGAAAATTGAATATTTTAATACTTAATCGACTAGTGAAATTAGCCAATTTTCGAACAGTCTCAGAATTGGACGAGACCAGTTCCATTGGATCCGTAATAGTTAGTTATTACCGGATTTCAAATTTCGTGTCAATTGGATTTACCGTTTGTCCGGTACAAATTAAAACGCCTAGAAAATCGTTTAAATCGGTTTAATTTAAATTGAACGTTTATAGCCATAACTCGCACAGATGTCCGAATTAGCTTCCGAAACCTGTTCCATTGTGTCCGGAACGAGGGGTAAACCCTAGAAACGCTGGTTACGGCGCGTAAATCGGAGTTTGGAAAACCCGGATGAATAGTGTCGTTCGTTTTCTATAAATAGGGCTCCATTCACACAAATAAAAAATAAATAAAAAATCTAAACCCTAAATTGTTCAGCCGCCCCCCCAATCACCTATGGCCGAAAATCACCCACTTTCTCTTCCAATTATCTTCCAATCCACCAAATATTTCAAGAAACTTTCTAAACGAAACTTGGAGAGAACTTCGAGATCTTGAAGATGAACGGCTATGATCGGAAAATACGCTACGGATTGATGGCAATTGGAGCTCTAATGGCCATGGTTCGCACACGAATTCCTAGGCCCTGTGACAGCCGAGTTCAACAAGGGTTTGGCCATGGGTGGAGCTAGAGGAGGCACGCGACATGGCGTTCCCTGATCGACGTGGAAGTGAAGCATGGGGTTGCGAAAATTAACCCTAAATTCTAAATATGGGTTCAGCCTTTCGTTTGTTATCTGTAGAAGACGTGCGCGCCAGGAAAGAAAGCAGGTGCGGCTGAGATTACAGAGAGCAAGGATCTAGTGGCTATGATTTGCTGATAGGTTAATTATAGTTAATTTATGTTGTAAATTAAGTAATAAATCGTGTAAAACTTGTTAAATGCATATCTTTTTCATACGAGGTCGAAAACGCGCGAAACCAGTTGCGTTGGAATCGTATGGACGAGCACTACGCGATGCAATTGGACTGGAGTCGTTTGGAGTTAGTGAGAATTTCGGCTAAAATTAAACGTCCGTTTAATTTTATTCGAAATAAATCGCTAAAACGAAATTGAAATCAAGGTGAGAACTTCTCACTCAATCGAATCAGTTTCGATTTTATTTTAAATAGTTAGATTTAAAATATTTGAATGCATGTTTGAATGATGATTGTTATCTATTGATTGTTAAAATAGACATTATGCGCCGTTAGTAAGCGGATGTTATTTATTAAAAACATATACCGCGAATATTTCATAAACAGTGAAATTGGTATTATATATGATAGCAATATATATATATATATATATATATATATATATATATATATATATATATTGGCATATGTATATATTGGAGTTATTGATTTCCCACATTTGTATAGCGGATGAGACCCTATTGTGCCGTCTATTAAGAGGATAATATTTTAAATCCCATATACCGCGATAATTTCGTACTGGAGCGGAATTGGTATTGTGCTAATGTTTGTGGATGCAGGAAAACAGGTTGGAGGGATCCAACTGGATTTCTCAACAGTTTTTATTTGATTTCAGATATTTTGATATTTGATGGATTATCATATCGATATATGATATCGTTGTTGTCGTGATTGACTATTTGGTATATAGCATCATTGGACCAAATTTTGGAATTTTAAAATGATTTTTAAAGTGATTTTTGAAAAGTATCCGTTATAAAATATTTTTGGAAATTGATTTATTTTAAATAAATAAACGTTATACTTTTAATGTTATAAAAAATATGATTTTTAAGAAATACAGTTAAAGATTGATTTTTGAGAAATATGGGTTAACGATTTTATAAAATAGTTTAATCGGGATTTTTGAAATTATTATAAAGAGTTGAAAATATAGGATTTATAAAATTTAATTATTTTATGAATCAAAATGATGAAATTATAAAGGAGATTAAAGATGTTTTAAAAGAATAATATAAATTGATTTATATAAAAAGATTTATAAATTGATAATTTATAAATGAAAATATTTGAATTATAAAACGAGTTTTTATAAGTGTTTGGATAAAGTGAAAATGGATTGTATAAGTGAATGGAATTTATAAAATTATAAATGGTGAAGTTATAAGTGAAATTTATAAATAATAAGATTTATAAATTTTCGTGAAGTTATTAAAGAATGGTTTTGGATAAATAATTGAATCTTATAAGTTATAAGATTTATAATTATGAAGTTCAAAGGAACGATTTTTACAAACAAATAAATTATAAGTATTTCACTTATAATATGAACTTTTAGTATATCATTGAGATATGAATTGAGATAGGTTAATAAAGGAATTTATAAAAGGAAGTAATTATAAAATAAATAGAAATGGAAATTATAAACGTTGTTCTATAAATTCGCAAAGACTTATTTTGATAAGTAAATTGTTATAACTTATTTATGGAGTTATATTCACGTTTTTGAATAGTGAAAAATATTTTAAAGAAAATGTTTAGGATGTGATATTTTAAACAGAATTAAAACGATCTAACGATGTTTTAAATGTGTTGAGATTCAAAACCATAGATTTCAACATTTATTGTTGAAATAGATGTTTTCGAGAAATAAAAAGAAAATGGTGGACTATAACACTGTTGTTATAGTAAATGATTTCCGAAAGGAAATGTTTTGTATAGTATTGGGATTTATATATCTATTTTAATTTCGAATCCCTATACTAATGATTTTGGGTTGTTGTAACGATGTTTTACGTAACATTCGTTTTGGCCCAAATAAATATGTTTGAGAGAATGATTTCCTTAAAGAATGAAATATGTGCTTAATCTCGATTAAGTATATTGAATATCTTCCAAGTGTTGAAAATAAATAAAATTTGTGAATTACTTATGAATAAATAAGTATGGAAATGTTTTCCAATATAAAGTGAATAGTTTGAGAATTTATCTTTTTGAAGATAAATTGAAATGAATAATTGAAATCTTATATGCATGGATATTTTGGAATGAAAATTCACTATGGAATTTATAAAAGAATGGGGAAATTTGTTTAAAAATAAATATTGATTTATTTTTGAAGTGTGAAAATTATATATCTTGTAAAGATAAATTTGGGAAATAAATTATAATTTGGAAAATTATTTGGAATCTGGTGATGTTGTGCATATCCATTGATAGTTCAATAACCGACTATCAATATTTACCTTCGAAAGGTATTTGTTGTGATTTTCTTGAATTTGAATGCATACTTATTTTTAAATTATTGCTCTCGTATTCGGATTACCCATTCCGAATAGTGATACGACGTAATGGATAGCATTGAAGATCGGTGTTGAAGACCCGGTATTTGCGAGAGCGATAGGATGACCTGTCGATTGACTCTGCACCGAGTAGCTACGGTATTGAGTTCTCCATATGTGATGGGAAATCCGATCAGGATTGTGGATATCCGGATTGCAAGGACTTCTTTGTAAGTGCCTTCGGTTCTGTTCGAGCCCGGAACAGACTTGTATGGATTGTATGTCTGACATTACAAATTGAGATGTAAAGCCGATTTCTTTCAAATATATTTCTTTTTGTGGCGGAGAATTTATTCTTTTAGCTTAACACCCTTCTCTGAGACGTACGAGCTCAGAGGTTATGTAGTTGAAGGTTATCAGCGATATATTCCCAATTTGGTAATGTGACATGCTGAGTGTTGCTGTGAAATGATCATTGTGTCGATTATTTGTGATAGGATCATTTATTTGATCGTCTATCTTGGTGATCATTTCTATGATCATTTGTTGACCCAAAGCATGGCTTTTGTATAAAGTATGTTTCTGTGGACGTGACTTCGTCGAGCCTCACACCCCGGGAATGGTCAAAACAGGAAAGATGCAGCAAGTTTATGAGGGGTAGCGCCCTTTAGGGTATGTGCATTTCCTTCTGGAAAAGGGTGGTATCATGGTATGGAGCCCAGATACTTACTCGTGTTGAAAACACTTTATGATTGTGTGAATTGATTACGAGCGCTCGGTGAAAGGTCCCAAAGGAGCGGGGGATGGCATATTCGGTCAGTTGTTACTCAGTTAGGGGTAACCCGGCCTTGTGTTGGTAGAGATCCGGTTTGGTTCTCGGGGATGTCCTTCCAGAGGCATTCTCATGTGGCAATGGGAAGTTCCTTGGCCTGATCATTCGTTGGAAATCCAATTCCCAATACGAAACCTTGTACAGTATTAGTTGTAGAACCTGCCATTTACTTATGGTGGTCACCACTGTTTAGATGGTAGCTATAGTAGGCATAGTTCGAAATGTCTATGCTGGCTAAGATTTATATTCTACTTTCGAAATAAATTTTTCCTACACTATGCACTAGTAATAATATCAAATGTTCCTTTAAATGCGTATCAAGCATCTTTGACTATCATAAGGAGAAATCTCCTCTGATTCTGCATTTGCATTATGTGTGTGCGGGAGGCCTTATGGTAGTCTCATTTTAAAAGCATTGCGAATTGACTTTAAAAATATTCCTCTATTTTGATTTTAAAGATAAATAAACTGTTTTGAGTTCTCACACCAGTCATATGACTGACTCGAAGTTTATTGTTTTCCTTCCTAAACTCTGGGTGCCCACCAATTTCCACACAGGCAGTCAAGAGTTAAGGTTCATCAGGATATTCAGGAGTTGCTGGAAGCAAGATGGATGGCATGGCGTATTACTAGTATATAGTATTTCTTTTTCCGCTGCATTGTTTGTTGTTGTTTGATATTGTACACTCTGATGATGATATGATGTAATGAAATGTGATGTAATATAATAACTGATATAGTTCTTTGTTTAAAGATTATTCATTTATTATTATATGTTGTTTCGCTGCGAATTGTGAGATTCTGATATTGTTCTGCTGTTTTCTTTCTGTTCCGTTCTATTTTCTATTTTCTTTCCTCTCTATTTTCTATCCTTTCTCTCTCCTTCTCTCTTTCTTTTTCTTAAACATTGAGAATTCGTATTTCTGTTCATCTTGAGTTAATCTATGGAGATTAGTGTATATTCAAGGAGTACGGATTTGCGGGTCTTTACATTTGGTATCAGAGTATATGGTTAAGCGACAACCATGGTTCTGTTGGGTATTATTCATTAGAGATAGAGTCAGTAGTACTCTAGAATGAGTTTGAGTGTAATAATAGTTATGAGAGCGTATTTGTTAGTGAATATAAATTGTTTTATATTGTGATGATTGGTTTATTGAGTGGCATATGAACTTTCTTCAGCACGGTCTCGACAACTATGCCGAAGGGGTTTCTAAACACTTGAATAGAACAATTCGACACAGTATTGTTTTAAAATTGGGTAAATGAAATGATTTTACCTTGATTATATTTTTATATATAAAGGAATAATTTTTCAGAGTTATTAAAGTGTATATAAGTTGATTGTTTAGATGTTTGAATAATCTAAATAAAAGATTAATTGTATAAGCAAAAAGAATTATAAGAATTGAATTATAATTAAAGTGATTTACAATTGTGAAATAAACTTATATATATAAGAAGTGAAACTATACGAATATATTTATGAATATGAGTTGTAAATAAAAATGAATTTAAAGTTAAATGGAAATTTACTTTAGAATTGGAATCTGAATTGATTTATAAGTGGGAATTTAAGTTAAGTAAAACAAAGTGATGTTTATAAAATGAAGTATAACTTAAGTGATGTTGAATGAAGTTGATATTGGTATCAAAGTAAATTAATAAAGTTAAGTGATAAATGTGAACTTGAGTTATATAAATGAAATTCAACTTTTGTAATTAAATTGAATGAATGGATTGAATATTAATCAATTAAATGTAAAAAATTGATATGAAATAATGAATATAAGTGTTAATTCATTAAAATCTAATGTTATTGGAAAATTCAATAGTTGAATGAAAATCAATTTAATTAAACCAATTGATAAGCAAAGGAATTTGGTTGAGATTAATATACATTGGTTGTTATTTGATGTTAATTGATTGTATATAATTCATTAAGTGTTAATGAAATTGAGTTAATGAAATTGAAAGCTAAAGTAATTGAATAAATTCAATTGGAAGTTAAGTGAATCTTAAATAGAATTGAATTTGAATTAGAAGTGAACCAACTTGAATATGGATTAGTGAATATAAACTAATTGAAAATGAATGTTAGTAAGAACATCCACTGTTAATGAATCAAATGTGATTTAAATTGAAAACCCATTTCATTGAATATTAATGAGAATATGAACGAATATTTATTGGTTATGGATGCTAGTTGGTTGATGGTTGAATATATTGCTTTTGTTGCATTTGCTATGTTGGCATATATAGTTATTATGTTGCTATATGTTGTATATCGATACTATTGTCCATATGCATGTTCTCATGTTGTTTGTTGAGTGTTTAGTAGGTGCGGATCGCGTTTGCTTCGCATTTGGAGCTCGCTTTCGCGCTATATTAGCCGTATATGCTCGCTAATAAAATATAAGGTACATATCTCGGATTAAATATCGTACTTTTACACTTTTTCTCTTCGGGATGCCTCATTACTTGATGAGATGTATATTTGTGATATATATACTGTCATTTTTTTTCGGATCGAGCCGCGCAAAGGAGACTATGGCGAAATTTTTCGGAAATTTAAGGCGTTAGAAAAAATTTGAGAAAATTGGAAATTTTTTGAAAACTTTAACTTTGATTTAGAATTAAAAGTTAAACAATAGTAGTTGTTTTTGAAAAGATAACTAAGTATGATTTGAAAACTTAGTAAAGATTTTGTAAGAAGTTTAATTATGAATTTTTGGGAAAATTAATAGATTCTGTAACTTTTCTTACTTGATGATTTCGAGGACGAAATTCTTTTAAGGGGGGAAGATTGTAACGACCCAGAAATTTTAGTAATTAAAATTTGAATATTTAATTAATTTTAAATATTAATAAGTGAATTTATAAGTCGAATAAATTTTATTTCGAATAATTGGATTTAATTGAATAATTAAATCGATAATTTAATATGTTAAATTATGGAAATAATTGAAAATTGAGTTAAATATGATTGAAAATGATTTGTAAAATTTTATTTTATCATGTTGGAGTTAGAACGATATTTTAGAACTTTTAAAATCGAATTAAAAGTTTATTTGTGAAAATTGAATATTTTAATATTTAATCGACTAGTGAAATTAGCCAATTTTCGAACAGTCTCAGAATTGGACGAGACCAATTCCATTGGATCCGTAATAGTTAGTTATTACCGGATTTCAAATTTCGTGTCAATTGGATTTACCGTTTGTCCGGTACAAATTAAAACGCCTAGAAAATCGTTTAAATCGGTTTAATTTAAATTGAACGTTTATAGCCATAACTCGCACAGATGTCCGAAATAGCTTCCGAAACCTGTTCCATTGTGTCCGGAACGCGGGGTAAACCCTAGAAACCCTGGTTACGGCGCGTAAATCGGAGTTTGAAAAACCCGGATAAATAGTGTCGTTCGTTTTCTATAAATAGGGCTCCATTCACACAAATAAAAAAAAATAAAAAAAATCTAACCCTAAATTGTTCAGCCGCCACCCCTTATCACCTATGGCCGAAAATCACCCACTTTCTCTTCCAATTATCTTCCAATCCACCAAATATTTCAAGAAACTTTCTAAACGGAACATGGAGAGCACTTCGAGATCTTGTAGATGAACGGCTATGATCGGAAAATACGCTACGGATTGATGGCAATTGGAGCTCGAATGGCCGTGGTTCGCACACGAATTCCTAGGCCCTGTGACAGCCGAGTTCAACAAGGGTTTGGCCATGGGTGGAGCTAGGGGAGGCACGCGACGTGGCGTTCCCTGATCGACGTGGAAGTGAAGCATGGGGTTGCGAAAATTAACCCTAAATTCTAAATATGGGTTCGGCCTTTCGTTTTTTATCTGTAGAAGACATGCGCGCCAGGGAAGAAAGCAGGTGCGGCTGAGATTACAGAGAGCAAGGATCTAGTGGCTATGATTTGCTGATAGGTTAATTATAGTTAATTTATGTTGTAAATTAAGTAATAAATCGTGTAAAACTTGTTAAATGCATATCTTTTCCATACGAGGTCGAAAACGCACGAAAGCAGTTGCGTTGGAATCGTATGGACGAGCACTACGCGATGCAATTGGATTGGAGTCGTTTGGAGTTAGTGAGAATTTCGAGTAAAATTAAACGTTCGTTTAATTTTATTCGAAATAAATCGCTAAAACGAAATTGAAATCAAGGTGAGAACTTCTCACTCAATCGAATCAGTTTCGGTTTTATTTTAAATAGTTAGATTTAAAATATTTGAATGCATGTTTGAATGATGATTGTTATCTATTGATTGTTAAAATAGACATTATGCGCCGTTAGTAAGCGGATGTTATTTATTAAAAACATATACCGCGAATATTTCATAAACAGTGAAATTGGTATTATATATGATAGCAATATATATATATATTGGCATATGTATATATTGGAGTTATTGATTTCCCGCATTTGTATAGCGGATGAGACCCTATTGCGCCGTCTATTAAGCGGATAATATTTTAAATCCCATATACCGCGATAATTTCGTACTGGAGCGGAATTGGTATTGTGCTAATGTTTGTGGATGCAGGAAAACAGGTTGGAGGGATCCAACTGGATTTCTCAACAGTTTTTATTTGATTTCAGATATTTGATATTTGATGGATTATCATATCGATATATGATATCGTTGTTGTCGTGATTGACTATTTGGTATGTAGCATCATTGGATCAAATTTTGGAATTTTAAAATAATTTTTGAAGTGATTTTTGAAAAGTATACGTTATAAAATATTTTTGGAAATTGATTTATTTTAAATAAATAAACGTTATACTTTTAATGTTATAAAAATTATGATTTTTAAGAAATACAGTTAAAGATTGATTTTTGAGAAATATGGGTTAACGATTTATAAAATAGTTTAATCGGGATTTTTGAAATTATTATAAAGAGTTGAAAATATAGGATTTATAAAATTTAATTATTTTATGAATCAAAATAATGAAATTATAAAGGAGATTAAAGATTTTTTAAAAGAATAATATAAATTGATTTATATAAAAAGATTTATAAATTGATAATTTATAAATGAAAATATTTGAATTATAAAACAAGTTTTTATAAGTGTTTGGATAAAGTGAAAATGGATTGTATAAGTGAATGGAATTTATAAAATTATAAATGGTGAAGTTATAAGTGAAATTTATAAATAATAAGATTTATAAATTTTCGTGAAGTTATTAAAGAATGGTTTTGGATAAATAATTGAATCTTATAAGTTATAAGATTTATAATTATGAAGTTCAAAGGAACGATTTTTGCAAACAAATAAATTATAAGTATTTCACTTATAATGTGAACTTTTAGTATATCATTGAGATATGAATTGAGATAGATTAATAAAGGAATTTATAAAAGGAAGTAGTTATAAAATAAATAGAAATGGAAATTATAAACTTTGTTCTATAAATTCGCAAAGACTTATTTTGATAAGTAAATTGTTATAACTTATTTATGGAGTTATATTCACGTTTTTGAATAGTGAATAATATGTTAAAGAAAATGTTTAGGATGTGATATTTTAAACAGAATTAAAACGATCTAAAGGTGTTTTAAATGTGTTGAGATTCAAAACCATAGATTTCAACATTTATTGTTGAAATAGATGTTTTCGAGAAATAAAAGGAAATGGTGGACTATAACACTGTTGTTATAGTAAATGATTTTCGAAAGGAAATGTTTTGTATAGTATTGGGATTTATATATCTATTTTAATTTCGAATCCCTATACTAGTGATTTTGGGTTGTCGTAACGATGTTTTACGTAACATTCGTTTTGGCCCAAATAAATATGTTTGAGAGAATGATTTCCTTAAAGAATGAAATATGTGCTTAATCTCGATTAAGTATATTGAATATCTTCCAAGTGTTGAAAATAAATAAAATTTGTGAATTACTTATGAATAAATAAGTATGGAAATGTTTTCCAATATAAAGTGAATATTTTGAGAATTTATCTTTTTGAAGATAAATTGAAATGAATAATTGAAATCGTATATGCATGGATATTTTGGAATGAAAATTCACTATGGAATTTATAAAAGAATAGGTAAATTTTTTTAAAAATAAATATTGATTTATTTTTGAAGTGTGAAAATTATATATCTTGTAAAGATAAATTTGGGAAATAAATTATAATTTGGAAAATTATTTGGAATCTGGTGATGTTGTGCATATCCATTGATAGTTCAATAACCGACTATCAATATTTACCTTCGAAAGGTATTTGTTGTGATTTTCTTGAATTTGAATGCACACTTATTTTTAAGTTATTGCGCTCGTTATTCGGATTACCCATTCCGAATAGTGATACGACGTAATGGATAGCATTGAAGATCGGGGTTGAAGACCCGGTATTTGCGAGAGCGATAGGATGACCTATCGATTGAATCTGCACCGAGTAGCTACGGTATTGAGTTCTCCATATGTGATGGGAAATCCGACTAGGATTGTGGATATCCGGATTGCAAGGACTTCTTTGTAAGTGCCTTCGGTTCTGTTCGAGCCCGGAACAGACTTGTATGGATTGTATGTCTGACATTACAAATTGAGATGTAAAGCCAATTTCTTTCAAATATATTTCTGTTGGTGGCGGAGAATTTATTCTTTTAGCTTAACACCCTTCTCTGAGACGTACGAGCTCAGAGGTTATGTAGTTGAAGGTTATCAGCGATATATTCCCAATTTGGTAATGTGACATGCTGAGTGTTGCTGTGAAATGATCATTGTGTGGATTATTTGTGATAGGATCATTTATTTGATCGTCTATCTTGGTGATCATTTCTATGATCATTTGTTGACCCAAAGCATGGCTTTTGTATAAAGTATGTTTTTGTGGACGTGACTTCGTCAAGCCTCACACCCCGGGAATGGTCAAAACAGGAAAGATGCAGCAAGGTTATGAGGGGTAGCGCCCTTTAGGGTATGTGCATTTCCTTCTGGAAAAGGGTGGTATCATGGTATGGAGCCCAGATACTTACTCATGTTGAAAACACTTTATGATTGTGTGAATTGATTACGAGCGCTCAGTGAAAGGTCCCAAAGGACCGGGGGATGGCATATTCGGTCAGTTGTTACTCAGTTAGGGGTAACCCGGCCTTGTGTTGGTAGAGATCCGGTTTGGTTCTCGGGGATGTCCTTCCAGAGGCATTCTCATGTGGCAATGGGAAGTTCCTTGGCCTGATCATTCTTTAGAAATCCAATTCCCAATACGAAACCTTGTACGGTATTAGTTGTAGAACCTGCCATTTACTTATGGTGGTCACCACTGTTTAGATGGTAGCTATAGTAGGCATAGTTTGAAATGTCTATGCTGGCTAAGATTTATATTCTACTTTCAAAATAATTTTTTCCTACACTATGCACTAGTAATAATATCAAATGTTCTTTTAAATGCGTATCAAGCATCTTTGACTATCATAAGGAGAAATCTCCTCCGATTCTGCGTTTGCATTGTGTGAGTGTGCGAGAGGCCTTATGGTAGTCTCATTTTTAAAAGCATTGCGAATTGACTTTAAAAATATTCCTCTATTTTGATTTTAAAAATAAATAAACTGTTTTGAGTTCTCACACCAGTCACATGACTGACTCGGAGTTTATTGTTTTCCTTCCTAAACTCTGGGTGCCCACCAATTTCCACACGGGCAGTCAAGAGTTAAGGTTTATCAGGATATTCAGGAGTTGCTGGAAGCAAGATGGATGGCATGGAGTATTAATATTATATAGTATTTCTTTTTCCGCTGCATTGTTTGTTGTTGTTTGATGTTGTACACTCTGATGATGATATGATGTAATGAAATGTGATGTAATATAATAACTGATATAGTTCTTTGTTTAAAGATTATTCATTTATTATTATATGTTGTTCCGCTGCGAATTGTGAGATTCTGATATTGTTCTGTTATTTTCTTTCTGTTCCGTTCTATTTTCTATTTTCTTTCCTCTCTATTTTCTATCCTTCCTCTCTCCTTCTCTCTTTCTTTTTCTTAAACATTGAGAATTCGTATTTCTGTTCATCTTGAGTTAATCTATGGAGATTAGTGTATATTCAAGGAGTACGGATTTGCGGGTCTTTACAGACTTTCCGAAGTTATTGGAGTTCGCCAGAAGGATTGTGTGATGCCGTGCACGTGTACGGCGACGATATGTGTTGACGTGGTTGAAATGGTGAATGACTCGAGTCGTTACTCGAGAAAATGGAAGGCGTGCTTCGGGTTGGAATGTGATTACTCGAGCGTGGAGCAGTTGTTTAAGTTTAAACTTAAGCTAGGAAAAAAAAGAAGAAAGTAAGAAGTAGAAGAAGAAAGGATGGTGAGGACGAGAGGGTGACTCGGGGAAACGTTGGGGAAAACTCGAGTAACGCTCGAGTAAAACCTGTAAAATTTTGGGTTTGTTTTCAAAATGGGTTAAGCCCAATAAATTTCAAGTTATAATGTTAAACAAACTTTAGTAATTATGAAGTAATTAATGTTTGACTATTTTGAGTTAAGAACTTATTACAACTTTTAATTAACTAAGTGAATATGTAACAATGTTTTCTAAAATCTTGATTAATATTTTAAATTAAGTAGTTAATATAAGTAAGTTTTAATTTTAATTAAAATTAACGTTTTCTAAGTTATTAATAATTTGATTTCAAAGTATTATGGAAGATTTTTAAAGTGTTAATTAAGATAAACAATTACTATTAATTAATTGTTTGGAAAGTAATTAAGAATGATTAATTTCTAATTGTAATTAAAGATTGGTTAGTTAATAATTAAGTATCTAATTAATTTGAAATTAAGAATTGTTAATTAGAAAATTTAGGTTAATTAGTTTATAATTGGTAGTTAATTAATAAAATTAATTAAAGATGATTAATTAATAAAGTTGATTAAGATTAAATTTATTTATTTATCATTTAGAATAATTAATCATTGATTAAAAATAATCAATAAAAATAGTCATGTGGTTAATTCATCAAAATCACATTCACCTTGATTAAAAAAAATAATAAACTATTGTTGTGCACTAGATTGATATTTCTGTTGTGGGTATGATACTATATGATGTGAGTTGCTTTGTGCTGAACTGTGATTTGTGATTTAATTCAGCATTGATGTTAAAACCCTTTTGCCCGTAAATGGCATTTAAACTTCGATGCGACAGAAAGTCGGATTCCAGTTGGTTATCCGAAACCCAATCTGTAACGACCCATAAATTTTCAATGTTTAAGTTTTGTTAATTTAATAATATTTTATGAGTTAATATTGAAAGAAATAAAATGTTGTAATTTAACAATGGAATAACAACTAAATTAAAGTGAAACAATGTTAATACAAGTTAATTATCAACAATCTTAATGAAATTCCAATTCATTGTATGTAAACATGCTATGCTTGGTTAAAAAAATTAGTAAGTAACAAATGTAAACATTTATTTATTGTATAAAATAGATAGTTAAGGGTAATTGAATAAGATTAGTATTGTATAAGGGATTATAATATGTGTTGTATTAATGTGTGCAATGATTATAATAGGATGTAAAAGGTAAAGAATAAATTTACAAATGTTATAAAATGTATAATGGTGATAACTATTGTTCGTTACTGTTAACGCTAAAATTTGAACGCTAACACCCCGGTGTATGAGTTATAGTTGTGAAAGCACCACCCGATAGCTCGGGAACAGATTACAAGCAGATAATAGCAGAAAAGCAGTAAACAACAACAATTTTATAGTGGTTCGGCTTAAGGGTATAGCCTACGTGCACTTTAAGTACTTTTATTAATGATCTCGTTACAAGCTGATACAATTCTTCCCAAGTACAATACACTTTGAATTACAAGAGACTTAGAACAAGTAGCATAAACTTCGATGAAGATGAGAGTTTTCGAATCCATGTTGGATGCATGTGATCTCTTCTTGAAGTTGTTTGTAGAGTTCTTAGTGTCTTGAGAGCTTCAAGTGTTAGATTGGTTCGGAATGCAGCAGAGTATCGGCGCTTGAAGAGAGTGAGCCAAAAGTCCCCTCCTAGTTCGAGTTAGGGCTGTATTTATAGGTTTTTATCGGAGTTAGGTCGTAGGTCGTGACCGACCTAAGTAAGGTCGTAGGTCGCAGTCGACCTAAAAAGCACTGGCCTTCCTTCCATAAGAACATACGTGCTGATTTGTACAAGTCCAAGGTCGTAAACGACCTATCCCCTAGCGGCATGGCATAGGCGGCTTCTTTATTCATGCAGATAGGTCAAGAGCGACTTATCCTAGGTCGTTAGCGACCTATCATAGGTCGTGAGAACTTTCCTGTAGTCATAGCTGGAGTTCTTAAGTCGTTGAATCTCTTAGGTCGTGACCTTCCTTAGGTCGAAGTACTCCGTTAGGTCGTTGGGCAGTATTTTTATCTCCAAGTGCTAGGTCGTCTTCGACCTAAAGTAGGTCGTAGGTGGGCAACGACCTAGGGGATGGGATCTGACTTATCTCAATTGTGCTCGGCTCTTTTCTCAGCGAGTTGATAGGTCGCGTACGACTTGTTTTAGGTCGTAAGTCGGCTGAGATTTAGGTCGCTGAGACCACTTCATTCTCAGGTCGGTAGGCTATGGCTTTGTTTAGGTCGCATATGATTTAGGTCGTTGTGTTACTTCAGTAATTAGATCGTCCCCTTTTTTAGGTTGCTTGTTCTTTTAGGTCGTGGCCTTTTGGGTCGCTGCTGCCTTTAGGTCGAGACAGTCTTAGGTCGCAACACTTTAGGTCGCAGCTACCTTTAGGTCGCTGAGCTTGATAGGTCGCTCTCCTCTCTAGGTCGAGACATCTTTAAGTCGCTAGACCATTCCTATAGCTTGGTCGTTCCATGTCTTTAGGTCTTAGGTCGCTAATGAAGGGGAATTAACATTTGCCCCTCGAAGTATACGCCTAGGTCGTAGGTCGTGTGCTTCGACTTTCTTAACTCGCATTCTGAAGAATTGCTAGGTCGCAAACGACTTAAGGAGAAAATTAGGTCGCGTAGTGTCGGTTCGCGTTCCACTGTCCTAGAATATAAATACCGTAGGTCGCTCCCTCCCCTCTTCATCTGCTTCAGCATCCATTCTGCAATTAACAAGCTTCTGAACTTCTCGAGGACGATTCTAGTCAGCTCAATCTTTCAACTTTTCCATCACCAGATTGCGTAAGTGAGTTCTATCAACATTCGATCACATCCATCATCAAACCACGAACATTCCACTTGTCATTCTTAATGCATTTTCGTATGCTGCTTTTTCCCATAATTCATGATTCGATTTTCTTCTTGATTGAGTTATCGTGGTGATTCTTGTGGATATAGCAGTATATCCGATGTATGGTGGATCTGAGGCAATTTGGATTGGATTTTTCGAGTGATCTGTGAGGATGTGGGAGGAAGATGGTAAACTACAGTGATTCAAATTAGCTGGTTTATAAATTTGGAAGAGATGAGGAAGGCTCTAATGGGTTAACGGGTTAATGGTAGTGATGATCTGGCAGCGTGTGAGTGGGGAATCGACCTTAGGGGTGTCTGTTTGAATGTGAACCATGCGACCTAATACTAATGATCTAACTCCCTCTTGAATGAGATAAAACTTAAAGCAGAGCGACCTCATAACGACCTAAAAAAGTAACGACTTAAGTTCCATAATGATTGAGATCTTAGGTCGCGGCTGACCTTACACTTAAACAAATCTGGACCATCTTACTCTGAACTAAAGTGCGACTTAAGAACTTGTTGACCTAGATTCCTGAATGACTGCAGAGGGACTCGACATGTCAACGACCTAATTCTTTTGCGGTATGGGATCTAGGTCGCAGCTGAGCTAGGACTTGAACAATTTTGCATTGTTTTGAACCCCTTGAACTTGCACAATGCGACCTAATGAAGCCCCGACCTATGCTAGGTCGCTGGACGACCTATGACTTGTGAAATTCTGTGAAGACTTGGTTGAATTGTTTGACCTTGAATTCTGTTGCACTTTGTTGTAGATTATCTCTAATGCTAATTAACCTGTTAAACGCAATATTTGCAAAAAAACTGGGACGAGTATACTGCCATTGACTGCCCACATCGAATGACAGATTAGTTGATAAAGAGTAATCAACTTAAATGAACTGTGTGAATGAAATACTGTGAACTAATGAATTTAAATGAAGTGTTAAAGCAAAACTAAAATATCCAGTTAAAGTTGATTCGTTCGCATTAACACTACACTTGAGCTTTATATTAACAAGTCCTGAAATCTCATAGTCGATTAATTGTCAACTAGTTCAATTTCAGTTATGTTTGATTTTTTTTTTTTTTTTAGTTCTGCACAACACTTCACACTTTTTAGGAAACGTGCACCTTCTCATCTGAACATCCAGTCGCTTATGTAGAATGATGTCTCAACAAGAAGAGATGATAGAACACGCTGAAGGGGTTTTCCCGATTGCTATTCCACTAGAGAATCCTCCGGAAAGAACTCCTACCCTTTTGAAACAGCGGGCGCTTAATCAATTATGCGTTCAATTTGGCATTGCCGAGGCAGAAGTTTTACTACCTGGACCAAATGACTCTGCTGATAGACCACCTTACGGTTTTGTTTCCATTAATCGACAAATGTGCTTGAGTGGAGCAATTCCTCCTTTTAATGAATTTCTCCGGCAAATCCTACTTCGACTGACGATCTCTCCTTTTCAGCTGCACCCCAATGGCTATGCTATTTTGATGGGATTGTGTGTTCTGTTCAGGAGGACTCTTGATCGTCTTCCGAGTTTTGAGGAAATCTATTACTTGTGCACTTTTGCGAAGAACAAGGACCATCCTTCAATTGTACTTGTAAGAGGTGCGAGGAACCGCAAACTTATTTTGGATTTGCCGGAGAGTGCACATGGATTCCTGAATCAATACTTCTACATTCGTTGCCCCGCAGAATTTTACGCAGACTAGAGAGTAGGAAGTGAGATCTTTTTTCTCTTTAATTTTATTCTAAGTTTTACCTGGTTCGTATTGCTAGATGCTGATTCCATTCCTTATTTTTCCAGCACTTCCTCCTCCTTCTAGAGATTCCAGCCATAAGTCAGTTTTTGAAAGGCTAAGCACTGTGGCTGCTGAAGAAAGAAGCGCAAAATTTCTATTGACAGAAGAACTTCTTCATCAGTTTGAGCTTCTACATCCTTCTCGTTCCACTCAAATACATGAAGTTCCAACGGAGGTTCCTGATTCTCCGACGAGCACTCCTGATGCCCCAGTCTCCACTAAAGAGCACTTGCAGGGAGGAATCTCTGTAGAAACTTCACTAGTTAAGTGTTCAATTCCGAAAGATGTTGCGGGGCCATCTGACAAGTCTGTACTTGCCCCAGTTACTGAAGAGGAAGAACCCCCTCGATCTACTAGTGAAGGAGTTAAGAAAGTAAGCTCCAAAAAACAAGATGGCGATGATGTTTTTGAGGGGTTGAGTGATTTAATTGTGACATCTCAAGAACTTTTCAAAGATGATGTTTCTAAAACTGTCTCTTCTGTAATCGAGGCGACATCTTCTTTTCATCAAATGTCAACTCCTCCTACTCAAGTTATCACTACCTCTATTCCACAGAGTGGTTTGTAACTCGATGCGCGTAGTTTACACGTTACACGACACTTTGGATTTCTCATCACTTCTATGCACTTATCTTCTTGTACTTTAAAGATTTCTAAAGCTTATTATTTTAATTCCAGATTCTCCTATGGGGCGCAGCGGCTCGTACTATGATGATTTCCAGCGCTACGGGAGGCGTAGCCAGTATGATTACAGGCGTTACCTTCCTTCTTACAGAGAGTCGGATGAAGAGAGGGCCATCAGGAAAGCCGACGAGAGACGAGCATATGAAGAACGTCGCCGAAGGGAACAAGAAAGACATGATCTTCCCCACAGAGATGATGATACCCAAAAGAGAAAAGCTCATGATGAGAGAGGAAAGAGTCACATAGACGATTCTTCTAGCAAGCGGGCTAGACTTACTGAAGAAACAACTCCTTCAGCTTCTGAACATGTCCCTGCTCAATCTCCTGCTCCCGTTCGCTTCGACATTCAAGCAATCATCAACCGGCCCGCATACCAAGTCGGGCAAGGTCCTCCCACTCTTCAAAGTCGATTTCCTCAGTGGTGCCTGAGAGGGGTTCGATTTGATCTCGACTTGGTTCCTCTCGACAAACCGGCTATGCTGCGAAATCTTGATACTGTCAGGACCGATATCGAAAGAATGTCGAACTGGCAAAAACTCGTCGACGAACTTCAGAGGGTTAACCGAGCCAATCTCGAGGCCATGCTAACAATGGAGAATGATAAGGCTGAGTGGCAGAAGACTCTCGAACAGCATGACGCCAAAATGAGAAGTATTGCTTCCTACAATGAAAAGCTGGAAGCGGAAGTAGAAAAACTTAATGAAGAATTAACTACTTCATCTACTTTCCATTCTCAAAAGGAGAGCATGCTTCAGCAACAAGTACGAGATGCGCATGCCAGTCAAAGAGCAGTCGAAGATAAGCTTGCACACAAGGAAAAGGTCATGGAAGAATATCGTGCTGAAATTGTACAACTGCGAGAACAGACCGGCTCTCAAAGCTTGGAGATAGAGTTGTTAAAAACTCGACTTGCTATGGCCGAAAAGGAGCGCGACGAGGCTGTTGCTGGTAAACTTGTGGCCGAAGAGGCTCATCAAGCAACCAAAGCTGATATTAGCTCCACATTATTCGATTTTTATCTGCACAGCATTTTGGGACGTGGCAGCCTTGCCTTTCTAGGCCCCAAGTATGAAATCACACTGGCTGAAGTTTGGGAGGCAGCACTTGATATGCTCGGTGGTAAAGGTGCTGGATATGATGAGTCAGCCCTTGAAGAGCATTATCTTGATGATGAAGCCCGCGCCGCTCTTGCCAAGGGAAAAAAGCAGCTTGCCAGAGCGCGGCCCGGGACGGCGGAAGAGGAGCGTTCTGAGAAAGAAGTACCGCCTACTACCTCTGAATGTCCTCTAGTTTCTCCCAAGGTGGACATTACAGGCTCTAGTGCTCATTCGCCGCCTCCTACAAGAACCGAGGTGATTACCCCTACTGATGAAGAGGCTTTGGAGGACATTGGGGCTCAGAATTATGAGATTGAACTGACGAAGCCAACATCTTCAGGTAATTTCGACATTGGTTCGATTCAGGTGGATTACCTGCTTATTCCTCAAAAATTTGATGAGCTTCTCGATTACCTCTTGAATCTCGATGAACCCATATCTCCCTTCTTTCGGGAAGATACTAACATTTTCAATTTTTCTTCTTCTGCAGTTGAAACAACAAGTGCCGTGCAGACTTCGCCTTCTCTGGTTATTCCTCCTCCATCTCTTCAGGTGACTCATCCTTCTGCTTCACAACCTGGGTCACAAGAGGAGAAAATTGAGGCTCTTCATGGCTTGGATGACCCTATTGCTTCGCAGGAGCAAAAAGATGAGGGACTCGAAGGAGGCGAGATCTCTCCGGAGCGGACTCCTTCTGACGACGTAGTTTTGTCCGCTCTCGTTACTCCGGGGAGTGAGTCTTCTTCGAAGAGATGAAAGAAGCATGGGACATCGAAGAGGAGGGGGAAGAAAATTATCACCACTGAAGAGGAACCGGAAATTGCACCAGTTGCACCTCCCTCCCCTTCTTCCCTTATGCCTTCAGACCAACCTGAAAGATCTGAAAAGCTAACCATTCGGCCGGGTAAAGGGTCTAAAGGCGGCAAGAAGAAATGAAGAGTTGAGCTTTTTGATTCCTTTTTTGTGTAATGGTCGGATGTTGTGCAGGCACCGGCCCCTGCTTTTTATTTTGAAACCTGTATCTGCAATATCTGCAATTGAATAAAATGATTCTTTATTTGTACAGACTTTTGTTTGAATTTGAGAATGCATTTATTATTCATTTTTGCACAAGTTTATTTATACGATGTTGCGGTGAGCTTGTGGTATGTTGTTTGAGCGTACTTTACCGACATAGTTATACCACTTTGTATGTAACTATACCATGTTGCCCCTATACCATGAGCTTACTGCAATATCGTATACTTTGAGGGGACTTGCACTCTCGTTTTCTAAAGAATAATTACTTCATTCTCGAAGAGAATTTTCGTAGAGTGCAACTTCCTTCATATAAGTTTCTACGCTTTGTCCTTCGAAGAAATCACTTTTTCCTTTTGCGTATGTATATATTTTGCCAAGTGAATTCTTCTATGTGGTAAAGCGGACCTCTGAATGTACTTTAACTTTCTTCCCGCTTCTTTTTTTTTTAGAATAGGTAAATCGCTCTTCCTTTGAAAGTTAAAGTATGCTCTTGATGAGGATTTTTATCTTTTTTTTTTAATAAAAATTTGTGCCTCTGAGGAGAGATTTTTTTACGTTTCAACACTTGGAAGCTTTATTTCAATCTTGGTGAAACGTGTTCCTCCAAAGAGTTGTGTCTTTGAAGAAAGCCTTTTCACGTTTCAACAATTTGGTTGTTTTATTTCAATCTCGGTGAAACGTGGGCTTCTGAAGAGGTCTTTCTTTTTAATTGTGTCCCCGGGAGGGGGTTGTACCTCTGAGGAGGGATTTCTCACGTTTCAACACTTGGAAGTTTTATTTCAATCTTGGTGAAACGTGTACCTCCAAAGAGTTGTGCCTTCAAGGAAAGCCTTTTCACGTTTCGACACTTGGAAGTTTTATTTCAATCTCGGTGAAACATGGGCTTCCAGGAAGGTCTTTATCTTGTTTTGCATTTCAACATTGGTGAAGTGAAATTCCAAAGAGCGGTTGTTACACTTCAACTCCTGGCGAAATGTGCCTCCGAAGAGGGATTTTATTTTGTTTGCATTTCAACTTTGGTGAAGTGAAATCCCGAAGAGCGGTCATAACACTTCAACTCCTGGTGAAATGGGCCTCCGAAGAGGGCTTTTATTTTGTTTGCATTTCAACTCTGGTGAAGTGAAATTCCGAAGAGCGGTCATGACACTTCAACTCCTGGTGAAATGGGCCTCCGAAGAGGGCTTTTATTTTGTTTGCATTTCAACTCTGGTGAAGTGTAATTCCGAAGAGCGGTCATAACACTTCAACTCCTGGTGAAATGTGCCTCAGAGAGGGTTTTCATCGCCTGGAAGTTACTCTCTCATGGTTGGAGGGTCATGACTCCTCCAATCTTTTTTGTTGAGTAGAGAACTTTCTTTTTTGTGGCGTATGACCCATTAGAGGTCTTTATCCTCCGAAGAGTTGTGCCTCCGAAGAGGACTTGTGCTGCCGATGATGGCTTTGGTTGTTCCTCTGTTCACTTGCTTATGCCTTTTCAATGATCCTCTGCCCCTTTTTTTCTTTTTCTTTTTTTTTACAAGTAACTTGTTTAATCCAAGGAAGTGTGCTTCATTGTCAGGCAATTTCGTGAGAACGAGCACTAGCTTTTTAATTGGATGTTTGTTTGTTCAAATGATCTTAATTTATTAGCAAAGACCCGTTTCTGTCGAAATCATAGGCCGTTCAATTGAAGTACTTCCTATCTAGGATTTGAATTCGGGGCTCCTGTGACTTGAAATTTGGCGAGAATCACTTGGTCTTTTTATGTGCAAGTTTCACTTCCATTGTCTGCAAAAATTCAAATCGACATTTCAGCAATACATTTTATGTACTTTTATATCCAAAATAAAGCAAACATGTAATAATAATAAGGAACACAAGATTTATAGTGGTTCGGCCAGGAATTTGGGCCTACATCCACTTTATATTTTTTCATTATTCACTTGCATCAGTTTTACAATTGCTTTCAATTACAAGAATCATACATTCGCAACTCTTTTTACAATATTTCAACAAAATTTTCAAGTAAAGTATGGACGCAAGTGATTGCTGTTCCATGCCCTTGGAATTTGATCTCCTTCAACAGTAGTGAGTTTGAATGTGCCGTCAAGAAGCTTCTGACCTATGACATATGGTCCTTCCCAATTTGGCCCAAACACACCTGTTGCTGTCATAATTCTCTTCAGGACTAGATCTCCAATCTCAAAGCTGCTTGGCGAACTTTGGAATTGAAATGTCTGGCTACCCTTTGCTGATGAGCTGCAATTCTGAGATTAGCTTCATCTCTTTTTTCATCAAGGAAGTCTAGCGCTTCAAGCTGTAGCCTTTCATTTTCTGCTTGATTGAAATGGATCCTTCTGTGTGAAGGAACCTCTGTTTCTACCGGGATCATTGCTTCCGATCCGTATGCTAATGAGAAAGGAGTGTGCCCAGTCGCAGTTTTGTGAGTGGTTCTGTATGCCCATAGTGCAAGTGGTAGCTTATCGACCCAACCACCTTTTGCTCTTTCAAGTTGCTTTTTGATGGTTGATTTGATGATCTTGTTTACTGCTTCCACTTGCCCGTTTGCCTGCGGATGAGCAACTGCTGAAAAGCTTTTCTGGATTTTGAATCGCTTGCAAAAATCTTGGAATTCCTCGCTTTCAAACTGAGTACCATTGTCTGTGATTATTTTCTGAGGCACACCATACCTGCAAATGATATTCTTGGTCATGAAACTTATCATCTTCTTAGAGGTGATAGTAGCCAATGGTTCAGCTTCAGCCCATTTAGTAAAATAATCAACTGCAACAATAGCATATTTAATCCCTGATTTGGCAGTCGGTAGCGGCCCAATGAGATCCATTCCCCAAATTGCAAACGGCCATGGACTGACCATTTGTGTGAGTTCAGTTGAAGGCGCTCTAGGAATTTTGGCAAATCTTTGGCATCTGTCACACTTTCGGGAATAGCTTGCAGCATCATGATTAATTTCTGGCCAAAAATATCCGTATCGGAGAATTTTCTTTGCTAATGTTTGGCCACCTGAATGATCACCACATTCTCCTCCATGTACCTCAGCTAGGATTGTTTTGGACTCTTCCCTGGATACACATCGAAGCAATGGCATTGAGAATCCCTGTCTGTATAATCGGCCATCCTGAATTACATAGCGAGAGGCTTTCCTTAGTAGCTTCTGTCTCTCTCTCGAATTTTCTGGCAGAGAACCTCTGAGTAGGTAGTCCAGTATTGGAGTCATCCATGACTCTTGTTCTTGAGATACATTCATAATCCAGTCAATATCCATCTCGTCTATACTTGGTGCTGAAAGGACTTCTACGGGGACTAATCCCAATAGTTGAGCTTCACCAGAACTTGAATACTTTGCGAGGGAATCTGCCTTCATATTCTCTTCCCGAGGAATGTGGCTTATTGAATAGTGATCGAGCTCACACAGAAGTTCCCAAGCCTTTGACAAGTAAGCGGGCAGGTTTCCCCCTTTCGTTTGAAATTCCTTCTTGACTTGGCATACAATAAGCTGAGAATCACTAAAGATCTGTAATGCTCGGATGTTTAGTTCTTTAGCGATTTTCAGTCCTGCGATAAGAGCTTTATATTCTGCTTCATTATTTGTTGAAGGAAATTCCAATCTTAGTGCATAGCATAATGACCGACCTTCAGGAGTTTCAAGTACCACCCCTGCTCCAGAACAGTAGTCATTTCTTGCGCCATCAACATATAACTTCCACTGGATTAGGGAATCATTGATCGCTTCTTCCTCACCATTACCTTTCTCTGTGAATTCTGCAATGAAATCAGCTAAAGCTTGTCCGTTGATTGCTTTTCGGGGGTGATAAGTGATGTCATATTGACTGAGTTCAATGTTCCACTTTAGAAGGCGACCCGAAGTTTCAGGGCGAAACAGGACTTGCTTTAGAGGTTGATCGGTGAGTACTCTGATAGGATGAGCTTGGAAATATTGCCTCAACTTCCTTGATGCAACTAGTAGACAATAGGCGAGTTTTTCCAACTTGGAGTAATTCAGCTCTGCCCCAGTGAGTCTTTTGCTGATATAGTAAACCGGATGTTGAATCCTTTTGTCTTCCCGAATCAACGCTGCACTTAGAGCATGAGATGATACTGCCAAGTATATAAGAAGATCCTCACCATTGCCTGGCCTAGAAAGTATTGGAGGCGTTTCCATATGACGGATTAATTCATCAAAGGCTTTTTGGCATTCGGGAGTCCATTCAAAGTTCTTCTTTCCTTTCTTCAGAGCGTCAAAGAAGGGGATGCATTTATCAGTAGCTTTGGAAATGAACCGACTCAGGGCGGCGACCTTTCCGTTCAGACTTTGCAATTCCTTCTTCGTTCTAGGAGCTTTAACTTCTTTTAAGGCAGTAATTTGAGCTGGACTAGCCTCAATGCCCCTAGCGCTGACGATAAACCCTAAGAACTTTCCGGACTCGACCCCAAACGTGCATTTCAGAGGGTTAAGCTTCATTCTGTATTTCCGGAGGACTGCGAACATTTCTGCTAAGTGTTCAATGTGATCCGCTGCTTTCTTAGACTTTACTAACATGTCGTCGTCGTAGACTTCCATAGTTTTGCCCAATTGCGGTTTGAACAAAGCATTAACAAGTCTTTGGTAGGTTGCCCCTGCATTTTTCAATCCGAAGGGCATAACTCTGTAGCAATAAAGACCAACATCGGTGATAAAGCTCGTGTCCTCCTGATCCGGTTCATGCATCATGATCTGGTTATATCCGGAGTAGGCATCCATGAAAGATAACAATTCGTGCCCCGCTGTTCCATCTACTAGTTGATCGATCCTGGGTAAAGGGAAGCAATCTTTGGGGTGGGCCTTGTTCAGATCTGAAAAATCGATGCACACTCTCCATTTTCCATTAGCTTTCTTAACCAGCACAGGATTTGAAACCCAATTCGGATATGTAGATTCTTTGATGAAGTTATTTTCCATGAGTCGATCAATTTCCTCTTTTAATGCTGCTGACCTTTCTGGACCTTGGGTTCTTCTTTTCTGTTTTACTGGTGGAAACTTTGGATCAATATTCAGAGCGTGTACTGCAACTTCTGGAGATATTCCACACATATCAGCATGAGTCCAAGCGAAGACATCCAGATTTGCTTTCAGGAAAGATATCAAGATATTCTGAATTGACACATTAAGCTGTGAACCCACATTCAACACCTTATTTGGGTCCTTCGGGTCAACAGGTACCGGTACTGTCGTTTCCACCGGCACTACTCTATTCTCCCCTGCACTAGCTTTTCTGGGATCCATCTCTTTCCGTGCCCCGCTATGCTCGCCAGTGCAGGGTCCGCCCCGTAATTGCTACAAGGCTGGCTCTTTGATGCGGACCGGGGCTGCCGCATCCTTTCCCATTTCCCTTTTTCTTGACTCTCGCAACTCTGTCAAATAGCACTCTCGCGCAGCATTTTGATCCCCTTTTATAACTCCTACTCCATTGTCTGTAGGGAATTTATAGTGAGGCACCACGGGGCTAGGATAGCTTTGAACGCTGCGAGCGTTGGACGGCCAAGGAAAGCATTATAAGCAGAAAATTCATCGACAATCACAAATGTTTGCTTGCGGACTACTTTCCTTTATCCTTCCCCAAGTTCTACAAGCAGATCGATGGTTCCTATTGGTTGCTTTGGCTCCCCAGTGAAGCCAGCGATCTTCTGCGATGAGGCTTGCACATCGACCATAGGGATTTTCATTTGGTCGAATGTCTTCTTGAAGAGGATATTACATGATGCTCCGCAGTCAATGAGAACTCTTCTGATAATGGCCGGTCCGATACCAGCTGAGATGACCAAGGGATCTAGGGTAGGAGCTTCGATACCTGTGGAATCTCTGGCTCTGAAAATAATATCATCACTGAAAGTTTTCTGTTGTTTCAGGGGCGTAGTGTCTTCTAAAACAAAGACGTCTTCTTCGGCTGGAACATATTTCAAAGCCCTGGTATATCTCTCCATCTCACCCCAGCTCTTGCCAGCTGGGTGAGGTCCTCCTGTAATGACATTGATAATGGGCCTTCCAGATTCATGCCCCGTAGCTTTCTCACCTATCCTAGGCTGATGAACAGGAGCCTGTTGCCCCTGACTTGACGATGCAAGATTGTTGCTATTCTTTTTCACAAATTGCTGCAGCTTGTTTTCTCTTAGCAACTCTTCAATCAGATTTTTCAACTGGCGGCATTCATCGGTCTCATGACCGGGTTGATTATGGAAGCGGCAGAACTTCCCACTCTGTATAGCCTTTTTCCCGGTCCTCAAAGGGATAGGTTTAGGAAAATCAACAGAATCTTTAGTGGCAAGGTAGATGTGCTCCGGCGTATGTGATAATGGAGTATACTCTGATGGCTTGAAGGATCGGGGCTTCTTCAGATTACCCTGTTTCTTCCCATTATTACTCTCCCTTTTTTGCCCCACCGATTCATTCTTGCGTGGAGCGACAGTGTTATCTTCAACTTTCTCCAACACTGCCTTTACTGGTAAAGGACGGCTTTCCAGGCGTATGAATTCATCTGCCTTTTTGTAGAACTTTTCGAGGGAGGTTGGCTCCTTCATGTTTAGCCATTTCCCAAATTCGCTCGACTTATCAATAGCCCTCATCAGATAAGTCAATATCATTCGCGGTTCAGCATTGTCCACCTCTGCCAGCGCTATATTAAAGCGGTTCAAGAAAGATCTGATAGATTCACCAGGATTCTGTTCTATACTCGACAACGACATGATGTCCTTGGCCTTTGAAGCATATAGTCTGAACTGCTCCTTGAATTTTCGGGTCAAGTCTGAAAACTGATCAATAGATCGGACTGGCAACTTGGTGAACCACAGTAGAGCCACACCCTCAAGGTATACGGGGAAATATCGGCACTTTATCTCGTCAGAGGCTCTAGCACCTGTCATGTGCCAATCATATTTATACAAGAATTCATTCGGATCACTTGTCCCTTTGTAAGCTGGGATAGTTGGAGGGACAAACTTCCTTGGAAATTCCGCCTTTAAGATTTTCTCAGTAAATGTAGTTTTACTTGGGGCGAAACCCCATTCTTTCTCATCTTCAACCCTTTGCATACTTTCTTTCATGATTTGCCGGACCATTCCAGAAAGATACTCCTCATCATGTCGAGTTCCAGATCCACCAACCTCAGGAAGCGTTTGCTCAAAGGGACTGGCAGCCCTTTCAGGAGCATTCCTTTCATTAGCATCATGAATGTTGCCAGCATAATTCCTTCCATTACCAGCCGGTTGATTGTTTGCCCCGAGCAAATCATTCAACTTATTCAGAATTAGAGCATTTTGGGCACTCTGAGCCTCTAATTGTGCATTCTGGGCGTTTATCTGCTGGTTCAGCCCTAATATTACAACATCCAACTCCGCTTTCGTAACCCCAGCAGACGTAGTGGGTTGATTAGGTACAGGGGAAGCGGATGTTCCCTCTTGAACGTTCCCAGATCTGACAGATCTACTCTTCCTTCCAGGAGCCATAATCTCAGACAGACTTCTGGTTTTCAAGGAAATTCTCTCTACAAATCTCTGTGAAGCAATGATGATAATTTTTCCTGAGTTCAATTCTCAGTGAAAGCACCAAAAATGTTAACGCTAAAATTTGAACGCTAACACCCCGGTGTATGAGTTATAGTTGTGAAAGCACCACCCGATAGCTCGGGAACAGATTACAAGCAGATAATAGCAGAAAAGCAGTAAACAACAACAATTTTATAGTGGTTCGGCTTAAGGGTATAGCCTACGTCCACTTTAAGTACTTTTATTAATGATCTCGTTACAAGCTGATACAATTCTTCCCAAGTACAATACACTTTGAATTACAAGAGACTTAGAACAAGTAGCCTAAACTTCAATGAAGATGAGAGTTTTCGAATCCATGTTGGATGCATGCGATCTCTTCTTGAAGTTGTTTGTAGTGTTCTTAGTGTCTTGAGAGCTTCAAGTGTTAGATTGGTTCGGAATGCAGCAGAGTATCGGCGCTTGAAGAGAGTGAGCCAAAAGTACCCTCCTAGTTCGAGTTAGGGCTGTATTTATAGGTTTTTATCGGAGTTAGGTCGTAGGTCGTGACCGACCTAAGTAAGGTCGTAGGTCGCAGTCGACCTAAAAAGCACTGGCCTTCCTTCCATAAGAACATACGTGCTGATTTGTACAAGTCCAAGGTCGTAAACGACCTATCCCCTAGCGGCATGGCATAGGCGGCTTCTTTATTCATGCAGATAGGTGAAGAGCGACTTATCCTAGGTCGTTAGCGACCTATCATAGGTCGTGAGAACTTTCCTGTAGTCATAGCTGGAGTTCTTAAGTCGTTGAATCTCTTAGGTCGTGACCTTCCTTAGGTCGAAGTACTCCGTTAGGTCGTTGGGCAGTATTTTTATCTCCAAGTGCTAGGTCGTCTTCGACCTAAAGTAGGTCGTAGGTGGGCAACGACCTAGGGGATGGGATCTGACTTATCTCAATTGTGCTCGGCTCTTTTCTCAATGAGTTGATAGGTCGCGTACGACTTGTTTTAGGTCGTAAGTCGGCTGAGATTTAGGTCGCTGAGACCACTTCATTCTCAGGTCGGTAGGCTATGGCTTTGTTTAGGTCGCATATGATTTAGGTCGTTGTGTTACTTCAGTAATTAGATCGTCCCCTTTTTTAGGTTGCTTGTTCTTTTAGGTCGTGGCCTTTTTGGGTCGCGGCTGCCTTTAGGTCGAGACAGTCTTAGGTCGCAACACTTTAGGTCGCAGCTACCTTTAGGTCGCTGAGCTTGATAGGTCGCTCTCCTCTCTAGGTCGAGACATCTTTAAGTCGCTAGACCATTCCTATAGCTTGGTCGTTCCATGTCTTTAGGTCTTAGGTCGCTAATGAAGGGGAGTTAACAGTTACCAATGTATTTAATCAATAACAATTAAAGGTAATTAAACATTACCTTATGTAAGTTAAAATAATAACTGAAAAAATTTGAATGTAAAATCAATAGAAACATTAATTATATGCCTAAATGGCAATTGATTTAATAAAAAAAATAAAAATAAAATTGAAACCAATATAAATAAATGAATTGGAATATTTAGTGTGTATAAGTGACTAAATCTCAGCATAACGGAAATAAAATAGTTAACACAAATAAAAGATGAAATTAGAATTATATAGATGATTTGAACATTTGTTGTAATTAATGAACTTTTAAATGTAATTAAAAGTTAAGGGTAACAATGGTTATAAGTTACCTATTTCTTTAGTTTACAAAATTTGTTTTACTTAATTTGTGCAATTAATGTAGATTAAATTGGTAATCGAAGAATGTTAATTCAATAGGATGTAACCAATGAAAATTTTAATCATAATATGACTATTGATTTGAATAAAAATGGAAATCATGTTTGATCAGTTTATTGTAGTTTATAATATGATAAATGGATATATTGCAATTGAACGTAAATAAATTTTACATTAATATGGAATAAGACAATAATTGTAGTGTCAACATAATAAAAGGTATAGAAATGTAAACTTTATTTACAAGGCAATGATTTATGAAACAAAAAGATAGAAACCTATGTTAATAATTTCATAAGGTATTGATGATTTAATAGTAGGAGTGTAAATCAAAAAGAATAAAAATGAATAATTTTAGTAAAGGAGTAAACATATGTTTATTAGATGAAAGATTGATTGTAGAGATGAGTAACTATTATTTAGTGAGAAATGTGTAATTACTATTTGTATCCAATAATGTAAATATGTTTAAGTTACTATTAGATAGGAAAAATTGTTTAATTCTCATTACATTCATTTAGTCCATTTTGAAACTTAATCAACTAAAATGAATGTAATTGAAATTTTTTAATTAATAGGAGAAAGAATACTAATGTAAATTAATAGGTGTAATTAAAAGTAGCTTATGTTTTGTGAAAATAAGGAAAGTTTGATTTAATAAAAGGAACGTTTACATCAAATAAAGGAATGTTTCATTTATGAATGTAGGTTTAATTTCATTAAAATATAGAATAGAATGATTGATTTAAAAAAAAGAAATATATGTTTCTTTGAACTGTGTTTTAGCTAACAGATTGATTACAAGAATAGGAAAATAATATATTTCAGTAAGTTATTTATTACTCTTGTGTATAAACAAATTTTCTTTTTTTTCATGCATTTTAGTTGTCTGTTTTAAAATTTAACTTTGTAAGTGATTGCAATTAATGTAGTTCAAATGTTTCAATTAAAAGGAAAGAAACGGTGATTGCAATTAGTAGATTTAAAAAAAAATGCACGTTTTGTGTTAAACAAAATGTAATGCTAGTTTACTACATATATGTTTATACCTAAATTCAAACTTATGTTTTAGATCAAAATTTAATGCTAGTTTATATTGAAATCTCATATACTGTTAAGTTAAATATTAATAGGCGATTGTAAAGGGGGTAAAATAGATTTACACTTGACTATTTCCTTTCCAATTAGACTTTATTTGATTTTTTTGCAACATAACTTACCTCTCCATCTTCACTTTTCTAATTTACTCTTACATCATCGCCTCTATTTTCATACCTTTTATTTATGAATGTAAACTATAAGTGGCGATAAAGACGTATATATATATATTATACACCTGTTTATATTACCTTGTTTATGTTATCATATTTTGGAATGTATGTTAATGCATTCCTTGTAAAACATTCAATCGAAATGTTAACATGTTGTTTAATTTCCAATCTAATCACAAAGAGGGAGAAATGAAGATTTCTTAATGTTGCATATTCTTTTAATTTATGACACAAATTTGGATGGAGAATTTATTTTCATTTATTGTGCGTTAATTAAATCTTTAAAAGTTGTTAATTTCGATATGTTTAGGGTTAACAAAATTTATTAAGTAAACGATTGTTTTGAAATTTGAATTCTAAAAGTTTTTTCATATGTACTTTATTTCTTTCCATTCATTTTCCAACTTCATTTTCTGAAACGTCATTTCATTTATTTCTAATTAATAGCGGTCTCTCTTTTCAAATCTCTTTGACCCTAAACCTAACTCTAACCTTATAAATAAGATATGACGCAAATGAAACCACAGCCTCCATTTTAATCTTCTTCTTCTTTTTTCTTTCCTTTTTTTTCTTCAAGTCTCCTTATTATCTCTCATTTTAATTTTAATTTTTCTTCCTTTTCAAATATTCTTCTTCTTCAAATTTTCTTCTATTTCAAAGTTTCTTCTTTCTTTTCAAATCTAGATCTTCTCTTCCATTTTCAGTTCTTATTTTAATCCTTTTATTTTTCAATTATTCTTTTTCAAATCTTTTTTTTTCAAACCTTTTAAAAATACATACATTCATATATTAAGGAGGAAAATTAAAGTAAATCGAAATAAAAGAAAACTTATGGAACAAAGCCAGCAATCAAGAAGAAGCATACGCGTTTTTCACGTGGGAAGAGTGGATGTGGCATGGTATTTTATTTTTGTTTAATTTATTTTTGTAAATCTCGATTTCAATTAGTTCTATAACCATAACTCATACATACGAACTCCGTTCCAAGAGCGGTTTTCTCCGCTAGGCTCGTATTGAGATCCCGGACACTTTGACGCTGGTTTGGGCGAATTTGGAAACAGTCAAAGTTTTGGGTTTAAATTCAAAAGGTGAGTGTTTTAACCTATTCATAACTTCAAAATTTTCCTATGTCTGTTAAATTGACTTAAGATATGAGTAGAAATTTATTTATGACTGTTTGGCATGTTTTATTCATCATCTCTGTTAAATCGCATTTATTTAATTTGCCTGTTAATTTATTATTGCATATAATTTGACAGTTAAAAATTTATTATTTGTATATAAACTGATAGTTTAACAGTTATTAAATTTATTATTGAATATAAACTATTAGTTAATATCTGTTATTTATTACCTGTATATCTTATATGCTCTGTATTGATGTTTGTTCAAATTGGATGATGATTGAAATAAATGGTTGATGAATGATGTTTGGTAAATGGATAGTGTGTTCAATACTATATAAACTGCAAGTTGTTATGCATTTCCATTTCATTCGGGATTGCGGTTTGGAATGATATATAACCGTAATTTTTATTTTTAAATTGTAGATTGAAATGATAAATATCCGTATCACTTGTCCATAGGATAGAAAATTTTATACAAGCACCGTGGTATATATATATATATTTGAAATGATTTTTCTATGGTTTGAATAGGATACGGTTTAATAAATATTTAATTTTAATATTTTAAAAATCTTATTTTATATATACACATATAGTTAAATTATTAAATTTAAGCTATGTATAATTTGTTAAATAAACTAAATAAGCTGAATAATGGAGTTTTAATGATTTAAATCTATCTAGATTGGAAGGTAAATTAAAAATTTAATTTGGAATCGAGCGTATTTAAGAATTTAAGTATATAAGTGATGTAACTTATTGAAATTTGGTAATTTTAAAGGTATGATATTTATAACTGGATTTAACGAATAATTCTAGTATAAATAAAATGAAAGAAATTTTTTAGTGTTAATAAATTTAGTTTATTTTTAACGGTTATGGACTTATCATGTAAACCTTTCAAACTAAATAATAGGAAAATGAATTGTTGATTTGAAATTACCAACCTTAGTTTGAAATTCATTAAATACTCAAAGTTTGAAAATATTGAAATCGAAGTGTTTTATTCAAACTGAAAGGGAATCTAAAAGTTATGGGTTTAGACTGAATTTAAAGTGAATAAAATTGTGAAGGTGTGGAAATTATTTACTTTTAAAGAAATTTTAAATTCAACTGTTTTATTTTATATACTATTGAATATCCAAACCACTTAAGTTTTGAAAGTTTTGGTTTTAAAAATATGGTTTCCGAAGTATTATGTTGAAAGTTAAAATTCAAATATTTGGTTACGAGGTATTATAAATTTAAAAGTGGCATGATTTTGGAAAAGGAATATATTTGAAATAAAATGATATCATATTTATTTGAGTTTTTAAAAGGAAATGATATAGTATTGATGGGTTTTGAAACGGATAATTATATTCTGGTTTGAAAGTATAAGTATTTTTAAATGACCGCGGTGTTATAATAACGTTTGGTTGTTAAAGTGATCGGGACCGGAAGTTGTCATACTCTCTGCCAACTCCGAAAACCACTTTAACAACCGTGTACACGGTGGAGATTCCAGAATGAAGTAGATTGGTGGCGACATTTCCTGTAAGATAAATACGTGGACCCAACTCCCGTGAGTTGGCATAAGGCGGCTAAAACAGGAGCGATTGACGGGTTAATAAGGTAGCACCTTTGATCGGACACATCCCTTCGATATTATTCTTTGACTCTTGGATTGATTCGGTGGCCAGTTTGATTTTTTATTTGGTGGTGTGGCTCGAGGTGGGCGGTAGCTGCTGCTACGCGTTACCACCGACCCGGAAGCGTAATTGGTATATCTACCCTGGCATTGCCTAGTTGTGCCGTGTCACCTACCTTATCGCGCCTTGTACGAATTTGGATTTCTCCCGTAGCCCGTGTGGTATCCTGTGGTGGCTTCCCGATCAGGAGGGACTATGATATTGGATGGACTACTGGGACTATTACGTGTTAAGGGGTATGTGGGTAACCTCTTAATGCTAAGAAAAAAGTAAGTTTATTTTACAATTAGACACTATTATAATAGCGCAATATACTACATAGTAAATAGTTTAACGGATCCTTAGGAGATGTAAATCCCGAGCATGTCTTGAGTTACTGCACTCATATTTATGTTTGTTGATTTAACTTACATAAGATCTTTTAGTTCTGACTCGAGTGTTTTGTCTTTTCAATTCGCTCAGGTCAGTCCGAGCGTTTCAGGATTTGAAGTTTTAGCTCTGGAGGACGAAGATGAAGATTTGTATTACTATTATCTACTATTATTGCAGTACACCATTTAATTCCGCTACATTAATATTTATTGATATGTGAACTCTGATATTTATTGTGTAAAGTAGAAGCAAATGTTTGTAAACAGTTTTATGAACTATATATTGATTATTATATTTTATCCTTCCGCTGTGAGATTCTGTTTTATTTTATTTCTTCTCTGTTTTTCTTATTTACCCCATAACAATCCGTCCATCCGTATGGTTTGAATTGGCACGTGTGTCGATTTAAACCGTGCGAAAAGGCGGGATGTTACATCTGGTATCAGAGCTTTGGTTTAGTGATAAACCTTAGCTTTGTGGTGTAACAACCGGGGTTTTTGCATCGATCTTATATCGCCATTAAACGGTTAATTTGATAGCTAATTGTTGTTGGAAGTTTTTAAAACCCGATTTAAACTCTTTTGAAATTCCTTTATTAATTGTGTTAAGTTGTGTGGGCTTTGAAAGTAATTTTGGCCCACGTTTCCATTCATTTTGAAGCCGTGACAATATTCAATACCCTATCCTCTCATTCATTCGAAGCCCTTACTATACACATACGAAAAAAAAACAATGGCGGCTTCGTCTCGACCTTTCGTTCATTCCCCTTTGAAGCTTAGGGCTTTTCAAAATTCGAAGACGCCGACTTGTTCAGCGGTTCTTGATTGTCAATCGATGTGTAGCTTGCATCAGCAATCAACTCTTCTTCAATTCGAACCCGGTTCCATCAATTTGCATCAAAACAGGTGAGTGATTCTTTTCACTCACATCTTCTTCAATCTCAGGTTTATTAGGGTTTGAATTTCTATATTCTGTTCGTTGGATTTGTGATTTAATTTACTCGGCATTGTTCGATGTTGATGATTTTTGACTTGCGTTGATTTCTTGATTTTCAAGTCTCTGACTTGATTTTGAATGGCGTTTTGTTTCGGCTTGATTTATCTGGACTTGTTAGTTCTTGATTACACGGTTTTAAACTGATTTGTGTATCCATCACGACCTGTTTTCTGTTTGATTTCGACCTTCATGGTTAAACTTGGCTACTGATTTTCCTATTTGTTTGAATAATACAGTATTGAATTTGATTTGGGTTTTTGTGGATTCGACTCCATGAATTTTGGGTTCCGTTGCGTTGTTGTTTTACTCGAGTAATTTCACTTGATTCGAACTGTGCTTTGTCTAGTTCATTTGATCTGCATTTTGTAATGTTTGACTTCGTCATTGCTTTGACTGCGGCCATTAGGTCTCTGACATGTTCACTGTCACCTGACTTCGATTGGTAAAACTTGTAAATTGCTCTATTGTAATTTTAAACGGATGATCGAATGTAGTTTATCACCATGTTGTCTCGATGCCTTCTCCTTTAAGTTACTCTTGTACCATGATTTTTGAACTCGTCTTAAGTATAATTTGGAACTAGTTATATGATAATAATTGGTTAGTTTGGGTATGGCACTTCACTGCTGTCTGCATTTGATAATTCGTGACTGGATTGAGTTGCTACCACTAGTGTTGGCCCTGACTTCATCATGTTTGCATCCTGTAATCTGGTGGTTGTTACCATATATGCATCTCTGACTTGCCCACTGCTATTACATGCATTTATTACGCCTCTTCTTCATACAACACACTTGTAGTGAAGTATTACAGCTGTTTTGACCATTTGAGACAGTTTGCCTACCTATGTCATGTAGTCCTTGGTTTCATTGATCACTTATGTACATGCTTGCATCCTTGTCATTTAGAGTCTGCATTGTATTTTGGGTGCATGTATGCTTGACCCATGCATATGTGACTTAGTTCACTGTGCATTCATTGTTCTCGGCCATGTTGGATTCATGTAATATCATGTCACTGAGCTTTGTCTGGAGTTCATTATCCTGTTGCATACATGTGCTTTTCTCCATTTTGCATACTGTATGTCGCCATTCCGGCTGTTACAGTTCCATTGGGATCATTTGAGATGAGTTTTAGCTTGCGTTGCTTTGTGTATACATTCATTCGTGTATGTAAGTTATTGCATTGTGAATGGTTAGGTTGCTTGCCTATCCTCCCTGTACTTGTTTGCATACCATGTTGTTCAGGTTACTTACATATCCTCCCTGTAGTTGTTTTCATACCATGTTGTTCAGGTTGCTTGCCTATCCTCCCTGTAGTTGTTTGCATACCATGTTGTTCAGGTTGCTTGCCTTGATGTGCTTCCTTCTTTAGCCTAACCATTTTAGTGTACTGTCGGTTGTTTTTCCCTTCTCCAAAAGTAGCATACTTGCTGTGTTGCCATATTCTTGGTAATTGGAGTTTCACTACTGCCTCTTTAACTTGTGCATGCTCTATGGAGACATGGCATTCATCCTTTACTACTCTGATTTTGTCGCAGTTAATTTACTACATATATTGGAGACTGTACATTTGAGTTGAATCTAGCTTGTAGCTCGGATTTGACCTTGTGCTGAAAGTTGTGACATTATTTTATTACGCTTGAGGTGAATCCAGTATACGGGTTTGACCTTGTGTTCGTTTGGGAAATTTCATTGTGTACATACGTGCACATTGTCCACATCTGTCTGCTTTGACCATTGAGCCCGCGGCATTGATATTTGAACCTTCATTGATTTTGGTTCGTTGATCTTTTGTGTACATCATCACTGTAGTGGCAAGGCAGTGCACGCAAGCGTGAACTGCAGCCACACGGTATTGATTTTATTGATATTCTATTGCTTTTGAATTATTGATCTTTTGTGTATTTAATTACTGTAGTGGCGAGGCAGTGCACGCCTGCATGTACTGCAGCCCTACTTGAATTGGCGTTTTAATTGATATTTCAACTGTTTGAACTGTTTCGTTTATTCAATTCAAAATGTTTTGAAATTACATTTTAATTTGGTTTAATTTGATCATTTTGTTGATGTCTAAGTATCTACTTGATAATTAGATTATGAGTTTCTAATTATTTACTCAATAATTAGATTTTGTTGTTAATTGCCGATTAGGCAATTCTGATGTCTTTCTAAATTATCTTCATTGAAATTATTTTTACTTATCTTTGTTGATGATTTGATTATGCTGATTTGTTGTTTAGCACTGTTATGTGTTATATTTATCGTATTCGATTTCTTTATTTAAGAATCGGATAGGTAAATTTATTGGGACTGTTGTCTATTTGATTATTTAATTATTATTGCTTTTGCGCATTAATAACTGATTTTGAATTAGACTGACCCGTGTATTATTTTCTTTTGAATGTAATACTCGGGTCAGACCGAGTATTTACAGGTTGTTGATATCTTACTTTGGGTTGCTGCTAGAGCTATGAAGTCTTTTCATACTTTTTGGAGTAGTCGTTGTCTTAGTATAGGATGTTGTATATTCATGTATATTATTTACGATAATGTACTTGTATATGTAACTTCCAGAGTCGACAGTTATAGTTGTATCATATGTATTGTATCACATGTATTGTAACTGACATCAGTTATAATATATATGAGACTTTTTGTTTTATCTGTGTTCTGCATTTATATGATCGGTGTTAGTATTATATTTATTGTCCTAAACTATTATGAACCATCGTAGTTCGTTTTATATTGGAATTGGGGATGTCGATGGGAGTAAATAAATAAGAGATGAAAAATAAAAATATATACCACTCCTATCGAGATAACCAATACTAGTGTAAGGCCTAACTACGGATGGCCGCTCCTATCCAGCCTTATTCTTCGTGATAACGGACAGTATTCCTTTAATACTCTTTGTATTATGAGCATAGAGGTGGGGCGTCACAGTTGCTCTGGTTTAACTCTTTACTAATAGGGTAGTAATACCCTATGGGAGTCGCTGAGTGTATCTATATGAGAGAGCGTATTTGTTAGTTTTATAAAAAGGTTTTAATATTGTGTTAATCTGTTCCGTTTTGTATTTATAAATTCTAGTTGGTGCATGGGACGCTATGACATCAATAGGGATTTTTAAACACTTAATAGGACAGACCGACACAATATTTGTTTTTAATATAGGTGAATGAAATAATTTTGCCTATTATATTTTCTATATATATAAAATAAATTTTTATAAAGATTATATTTGGTTGTAATATATTGGTTGTTAGGAATAAAATTTATAAATAATAGGTAAAGTAAGATTTAAAATAAAATCAATGAAAATTTGGAAATTTTAGAACTTAAGTCCGGGATTTTGAAAAATTGATTTCAAAGGATTTTGAAATATAATAATAGTATTTAGAAATATTTTCTGATATAAATATTTCAATATGATTTGAAAGTATGGTTTTAAAGAAATTCTGGAAAGAAAAAAAGTTGTACTCTCCTCTCTGTTGCTGGAAAATAATTTCGGTGATGAGTGCACGCATCATCGACATTCATTTTCGAGTTTCGAAGTGGGAAGGCCATTGTAGTAGTTTTACTACAGATTTATTTTGATAAACAAAAGTGAATTTTAAATTACTTTAAATATACTTGGATATAGATAAGTTGTAAGTATATATTTATCTATTATTTTAAAATGATTTGAAATTTAACCCGGCATTTAGTTCTTCAGTTTCCGTTAATCAATAGTTTTAATTTTTTGTAGGAAATGGGTTATAACTAATTTATAAATTGGAACCTTTAATTGAAATAAGAGATAAATGCTAAGTTATAAATAAAATTTAAAGAAAGTTGAAATTGTAATTTATAAACCAAAGATGTAATTATTGAACATTTAATTTAAATTAAAAGATGAGGTAAATCTTGTATAAGTTTCATTTGCATTTCTTAAAAACATATATATAACTTACCATCTATAAAAAGTTAACATGTTATGAGAAACTTGAACAGAATATTATACAAGTAATAAATTTGAAGTAATGGAGTATTCAATAAAATTCTTTAATAATAAGGATTGTTTTTGTTTTTGTATAGACTTTAGTTATAACGAAGATCTTACTATAATAAAATATGATAGAGATAAATGTTGTAAGTAAGTAATTATAGACTTAAGTATATGATGAAGTTATTTATTTTAAAAATAAGTAGAAAGATGAATACTGTAAATAAGTGAAATTAAGCAATAAATAAATGAATGTAACGCAAATAAAAGAAATTTGCATATATGATAAATGAAAACTGTAAGAAATAAAATGTAAAATAAAAGATAAACCATTATATGAATGAAAAAGAAATCAAACAACAAAAGTATGAATGGAACTAATAAGAATAAACTTAATCTATTAGTTGAGATTGTTGTTCGTTTGGATTATGGTAGTTTGGGCAAGGATACTTTAAAATCTGTTTCGAACGTATGAATAATCTATTTAGTTTCACTTAAGACTGTTGAGTGAAGGGTATGCTTAGTAGTTTGTTTTTCTTTCCGTACAATTTAAAGTTTTGAGCCTGAATAACTATTTGTTTTGTTTGATATGAATGAATGATTGATGCGTGTTGATTTTTTTGTGATGGTTGTATGCTTGTTGCAAGTGATGGTTGATTGATTTGTTTGTTGATTATTTGAAACAGCTTTAAATATTTCATTTTATAATTGTTAACCTTTTGGATTATATAAGTGAAATACATGTTATGGAAGCAATTGCTATTGCTTTTGGTTTCATAATTAAGCGTAAATTGACCAAAAAATAGGTACGTTTTCGGATTACAGTTTGTAGCGCTATTATATTGTTTCCCGTGTTGGGATATATATTATTTTGAGAATATTTGTTATATTCATATTATATTTTCTCCTGAGCCTCTCCGTACAAAGGAGACTCTGCCGAATTTTTTCATAAATTTTGGACTTAGAAATGTTTTTTGAAAATGATTTCCAAACTTTATTTATTTAAGTATAAAAGATTTAATGGGTATAGAATGGGTATATTTTATTTAAAGTAATAAAATTTGTAAATTATTTGTTTATAAAGTTAATTTTTTGAATAAGACGTATTGTTTATTTAATTCTTCTTTTCCCTTCTTTTCCTTTTCGGGGACGAAAAGTTTTCAGTGAGGGGGGAGTGTAACGACCCATAAATTTTCGATGTTTAAGTTTTGTTAATTTAATAATATTTTATGAGTTAATATTGAAAGAAATAAAATGTTGTAATTTAATAATGGAATGATAACTAAATTAAAGTGAAACAATGTTAATACAAGTTAATTATCAACAATCTTAATGAAATTCCAATTCATTGTATGTAAATATGCTATGCTTGGTTAAAAATAAATTAATAAGTAACAAATGTAAACATTTAATTATTGTATAAAATAGATAGTTAAGGGTAATTGAATAAGATCAGTATTGTATAAGGGATTATAATATGTGTTGTATTAATGTGTACATTGATTATAGTAGGATGTAAAAGGTAAAGAATAAATTTACAAATGTTATAAAATGTATAATGGTGATAACTATTGTTTGTTACCAATGTATTTAATCAATAGCAATTAAAGGTAATTAAACATTACCTTATGTAAGTTAAGATAATAACTGAAAAAATTTGAATGTAAAATAAATAGAAACATTAATTATATGCCTAAATGGCAATTGATTTAATAAAAAAGTAAAAAAAAATTGAAACCAATATAAATAAATGAATTGGAATATTTAGTGTGTATAAGTGACTAAATCTTAGCATAATGGAAATAAAATAGCTAACACAAATAAAAGATGAAATTAGAATTATATAGATGATTTGAACATTTGTTGTAATTAATGAACTTTTAAATGTAATTAAAAGTTAAGGGTAACAATGGTTATAAGTTACCTATTTATTTAGTTCATAAATTTTGTTTTACTTAATTTGTGCAATTAATGTAGATTAAATTGGTAATCGAAGAATGTTAATTCAATAGGATGTAACCAATGAAAATTTTAATCATAATATGACTATTGATTTGAATAAAAATGGAAATCATGTTTGATCAATTTATTGTAGTTTATATTATGATAAATGGATGTATTGCAATTGAACGTAAATAAGTTTTACATTAATATGGAATAAGACAATAATTGTAGTGTCAACATAATAAAAGGTATAGAAATGCAAACTTTATTTACAAGGCAATGATTTATGAAACAAAAAGTTGGAAACCTATGTTAATAATTTCATAAGGTATTGTTGATTTAATAGTAGGAGTGTAAATCAAAAAGAATAAAAATGAATAAGTTTAGTAAAGGAGTAAACATATGTTTATTAGCTGAAAGATTGATTGTAGAGATGAGTAACTATTATTTAGTGAGAAATGTGTAATTACTATTTGTATCCAATAATGTAAATATGTTTAAGTTACTATTAGATAGGAAAAATTGTTTAATTCTCATTACATTCATTTAGTCCATTTTGAAACTTAATCAACTGAAATGAATGTAATTGAAAATTTCTAATTAATAGGAGAAAGAATACTAATTGTAAATTAATAAGTGTAATTAAAAGTAGCTTATGTTTTGTGAAAATAAGGAAAGTTTGATTTAATAAAAAGAACGTTTACATCAAATAAATGAATGTTTATGAATGTAGGTTTAATTTCATTAAAATATAGAATAGAATGATTGATTTTAAGAAAAGAGGTATATGTTTCTTTGAACTGTGTTTTATCTTACAGATTGACCACAAGAATTGGATTATAATATATTTCAGTGAGTTATTTATTACTCTTGTGTATAAACAATTTTTCTATTTTTTTTCCATGCATTTTAGTTGTCTGTTTTAAAATTTAACTTTGTAAGTGATTGCAATTAATGTAGTTCAAATGCTTCAATTAAAAGGAAAGAAACGGTGATTGCAATTAATAGATTTAACAAAAAAATGCACGTTTTGTGTTAAACAAAATTTAATGCCAGTTTACTACATATATTTTTGTACCTAAATTCAAACTTATGCTTTAGATCAAAATGTAATGCTAGTTTATATTGAAATCTCATATATTGTTAAATTAAATATTAATAGGAGATAATAAAGGGGGTAAAATAGATTTGCACTTGACTATTTCCTTTCCATTTACTTTATTTGATTTTTTTGCAACATAATCCACCTTTCCATCTTCACTTTTCTAATTTACTCTTACATCACCGCCTCTATTTTCATACCTTTTATTTATGAATGTAAACTATAAGTGGCGATAAAGACGTACATATATATTATACACCTGTTTATATTACCTTGTTTATGTAATCATATTCTGGAATGTATGTTAATGCATTCCTTGTAAAACATTCAATCGAAAAGTTAACATGTTGTTTAATTTCCAATCTAATCACAAAGAGGGAGAAATGAAGATTTCTTAATGCTGCATATTCTTTTAATTTATGACACAAATTTGGGTGGAGAATTTATTTTCATTTATTGTGTGTTAATTAAATCTTTAAAAGTTGTTAATTTCAGTATGTTTAGGGTTAACAAAATTTATTAAGTAAACGATTGTTTTGAAATTTGAATTCTAAAAGTTTGTTCATATTTACTTTATTTCTTTCCATTCATTTTCCAACTTCATTTTCTGAAACGTCATTTCATTTATTTCTAATTAATAGCGGTCTCTCTTTTCAAATCTCTTTGACCCTAAACCTAACTCTAACCTTATAAATAAGACATGACGCAAATGAAACCACATCCTCCATTCTAATCTTCTTCTTCTTTTTCCTTTTTTTTGTCTTCAAATCTCCTTATTATCTCTCATTTTAATTTTTCTTCCTCTTCAAATATTCTTCTTCTTCAAATTTTCTTCTATTTCAAAGTTTCTTCTTTCTTTTCAAATCTAGATCTTCTCTTCCATTTTCAGTTCTTATTTTAATCCTTTTATTTTTCAATTATTATTTTTCAAATCTTTTTTTTTCCAAACCTTTTAAAAATACATACATCCATATAATAAGGAGGAAAATTAAAGTAAATCGAAATAAAAGAAAAGTTATGGAACAAAGCTAGCAATCAAGAAGAAGCATACGCGTTTTTCACGTGGGAAGAGTGGATGTGGCACGGTATTTTATTTTTGTTTAATTTACTTTTGTAAATCTCGATTTCAATTAGTTCTAATAATCATAACTCATACATACGAACTCCTTCCACGAGCGGTTTTCTCCGCTAGGTTCGTATTGAGATCCCGGACACTTTGACGCTGGTTTGGATGAATTTGGAGACGGTCAATTTTTTGGGTTTAAATTCAATTTAAATTCAAAAAGTGAGTGTTTTAACCCACTCAAAACTTCTAAAATTTCCTATGTCTGTTAAATTGACATAAGATATGAGTAGAAATTTATTTATGACTGTTTGGCATGTTTTATTCATCATCTCTGTTAAATCGCATTTATTTAATTTACGTGTTAATTTATTATTGCATATAATTTGACAGTTAAAAATTTATTTAGTTGTGTATAAACTTATAGTTTAACAGTTATTAAATTTATTATTGAATATAAACTGTTAGTTAATATCTGTTATTTATTACCTGTATATCTTATATGCTCTATATTGATGTTTGTTCAAATTGGATGATGATTGAAATAAATGGTTGATTAATGATGTTTAGTAAATGGATGGTGTGTTCTATATTATATAAACTGCAAGTTGTTATGCATTTCCATTTCATTCGGGATTGCGGTTTGAAATGATATATAAATGTAATTATTATTTTTAAATTGCGGATTGAAATGATAAATATCCGTATCACTTGTCCATAGGATAGAAAATTTTATACAGGCACCGCGATATATATATATATATATATATATATATATAAATATTTTTGAAACGATTTTTCTATGGTTTGGATACGATAAGGTTTAATAAATATTTAATTTTAATATTTTAAAAATCTTATTGTATATATACACATATAGTTAAATTATTAAATTTAAGCTATGTATAATTTGTTAAATAAACTAAATAAGCTGAATAATGGAGTTTTAATGATTTAATCAATCTAGATTGGATGGTAAATTAAATTTTAATTTGGAATTGAGCGTATTTAAGAATTTAACTATATAAGTGATGTAACTTATTGAAATTTGGAAATTTTAAAGGTATAACTGGATTTAATGAATAATCCTAGTATAAATAAAATGGAAGAAAATTTTTAGTGTTAATAAATTTAGTTTATTTTTAACGGTTATGGATTTATCATGTAAACCTTTCAAACTAAATAATAGGAAAATGAATTGTTGATTTGAAATTCCCAGCCTTAGTTTGAAATTCATTAAATACTCAAAGTTTGAAAATATTGAAATCGAAGTGTTTTATTCAAACTGAAAGTGAATCTAAAAGTTATGCGTTTAGACTGAATTTAAAGTGAATAAAATTGTGAAGGTGTGGAAATTATTTACTTTTAAAGAAATTTTAAATTCAACCGTTTTATTTTATATACTCTTGAATATCCAAACCATTTAAGTTTTGGTTTTAAAACTATGGTTTTCGAAGTATTATGTTGAAAGTTAAAATTCAAATATTTGGTTCCGAGGTATTATAAATTTAAAAGTGGCATGATTTTGGAAAAGGAATATATTTGAAATAAAATGATATCATATTTATTTGAGTTTTTAAAAGGACATGATATCTTATTTATGGGTTTTGAAACGGATAATTATATTCTTGTTTTGAAAGTATAAGCATATTTAAATGACCACGGTGTTATAATAACGTTTGGTTGTTAAAGAGACCGGGATCGGAAGTTGTCATACTCTTTGCCAACTCCGAAAACCACTTTAACAACCGTGTACGCGGTGGAGATTCCAGAATGAAATAGGTTGGTGGCGACATTTCCTGTAAGATAAATACGTGGACCCAACTCCCGTGTGTTGGGCGCATTTCTAAACAATGTCGAACCATAACATCTCTAAGCATTGCTGGTCCAAGCTCCCTCTCCATCCACCACCGGTCCATTCATCTCCTACCACCGAACCACACGATACCGTACCAACCTACCTTGCCCACCACCGAATCACCTACCACCGAACCAAAGCCCCTCCTAAAAATGCCGGTCCAAGGCCACTCCAGGCAATGCCGGTCCAAGCTCCTCCACGCATCACCGAACCAATCATCTTTCCACGCCCGCCGAGCCAAACCCTGCCGAACCAATGCCACTTCACTCACAACCGAATCGAACTCCATCCAACCCCTACCGGACCGAAAGCCGCTCCAACTATCTCCAGACCAAAGTCTTGCCTAAACAACACTACCAGGCCAGATTGCTTCAGCCCAGGCCTACCAGCAGCTATAAACATCCAAGACCCCTGCCCCCAGCCTCACTCTATAAATAGAGGGGCAGGGGTACAACAATGGCAGACAAGTTTGAGAGCTCAAGCATGGAAGGAACTTTCAAACAACTTTCATATACTTGTATACAAAGCTTTGTACTTGTAATCAGAAAGAAAAAGGAGAATAACATATAAAGTGGACGTAGGCACGTTCTGGCCAAACCACTATAAATCTGTGTGTCTTTTACAGTTTAGTCCATCTATTTCGTATATTTGCATAAATCACCCAAACCATCCAGATCAACATCTAATCAACTAAATCATACGACTAGGAGGTGTTTGCCCATTTTTTGTGCAAACATTTTTGGTGCTTTCACTGAGAACCGAAGGAGCTCGAAGCTTCAGCTTCTCCCACTCAACCCTTTTCCTATCAACACTGTTCATTGCTTGGAAAATATGGCTGCCGGACGGAAGAAGGATACTAACAAAGGAAAGAATGTTGCAACTGGCTGTATCCCAGATCCAGTGATCAGGGACCAAGACAATCATCAGGTTCCAACGGCAAATTTAAATCAGGCAAATCCGACAGCCCCCGCTATGGAATAACCAATTACAAGGGCGGATCTAGACAGGATTGTGGCTGAAGTAACTAACCGCTTCGCATCTCAACAAGAAGCCTTGGTGGACCAACTCATATCACGCTTAAGGGATGCTGAAGAATCCAACCGTAACACTGAATCATGGGGTGAGTCCCAGTCTGGAGGATCTAAGAGAATACAAGGTTCTTTCTTCTTCGAAAAGGCCAACAACAGAAGCAGCCATGGTAGGAGCCGAGCCCGAACTCAGCCCGAATTCCAACCCGAGGAAACATTTGGAACCGAACCCAATGGAGGAAGTGCCAGGCAGGGGTCGGATGTGGCTGAGCCTGTCATGCTACCTAACTATGGAAACACCAGTAGGCGGGGCCGTGCTGGAGTCCAGCCCGAAGTTGGACCCGAGGAAGTGCTAAGAACAGGACCCAGCAGGGGAAGATCAAGGCAAGGGCTAACTGTGGCTGACCCCAGCATGCCCCCGGAAGACCAGAGGCAACCATTGGAGAATGTCAGAAGTGATAAACGATACCATCCTTACAGGTCATCTGGATGGAATCAATCCCGCAGGGAAGAACCAAACTCATTTTTATCCGCTCCAAGTTCTGATGAATGGATGGCGCGATTGTTCAGGGAGTGCGTCCAACGGGAGCAAAGGGATCGAGGGATAGGTGCTAGGGTAACCAGCCCCTTCACCCGCAATATCGAAACTGCCATCACCCCCCGGGAATGGAAAATGCCAACGATGGAACCTTACAAGGGAACCTCTGACCCCATCGTACATTTACAGAGATACACCCAGCATATGCTCATGAGCGGAGTAACGGAGGGAGTATTGTGTAAATGCTTCCCACTTTTCTTGGCAGACCTAGCTACCTCCTGGTTCTGCCACCTACCCCAAGGGTCCATCAGCTCATGGGAAATGTTGAAAGAAAAATTCATCAGCCAGTTCTGCATTCATGTGGAACAACCCAAGGACGCTTATTCCTTATCTAATATCAAGCAGAAACCCGGAGAGACAATGCAACAATATCTCACCCGATTCAACACTGCGGCGGCCGCAGTCCAAGATGTCGACGAGAAACTTATCCTAATGGCTCTCTGTAGTGGTGTACATCCGGATACTAAATTTGCTAGAAGACTAACCAAGGAAAAGCCAGCTACTTTACCTGATTTCTTCCATGAAGCTGGAAAGTATATGAGACTTGAAGACGCTGCCACTGAGAGGCAGTCAGGGCAACATGCTAAAACAGCTACAGACAGGGTTTCCGCTGCAACAAAGGATGTTCGGAGAAATGACTCTAGAGACAATGCTGGGGGCAAGAAGGGGGAAAAGCGCCTATATCGACCCGGACCAAGATTTGACTCCGACACTCCTTTGAATGAAACAATCGAAAACATCTTCCTAGCCACTCAAGACAAAGTTAGATACAAGCGCCCCCCGCACAAGAAGGAGTCAGATAACGTACTCAAGTCTGGAAAGTTCTGCCGCTTCCACGAATCGCACGGACATGACATCAATGAATGCCACCATCTCCGGGACTTGATTGAAGAACACATTAGAAGGAGGAGACTGGAACACTATGTAAAAAGCCAGAACAGGACTCCAGCTCCCGCCAATGAAAACCCAGGGTTACCCCTCCCAGAAGGAGGCGGAGGAAATCGCAACACCAGCAGCTCTAGTCAAGAGAAAATAGTGGTCCATACCATATCAGAAGGACCACACATCGTCGACAGAAGCTGGACAGAGATGGAAAGATACAGTAAGTCACTTAGAAACGCTGAAGGCTACGTTAATTCTGTTATGGAAGAACGCCACCCGAAACGGAAAGAGAATGACGACATCACATTCAGTAGGCGTGATCTAGAGGGAAGACAGTACCCACACATGGATCCTATGGTCATCTCTGCCTGGTTCGGTCCAGCCAAAGTTTTCCGAATTTTAGTAGACACTGGAAGCTCAGTGAATATCCTATTCAAGCATGCATTCGATAAAATGAAGCTGCCAATGAAGGATGTGTCTCCCTGCAACAAACCACTACATGGTTTCACTGGAGATGCAAAGATGCCCCTCGGGCAATTGGACCTTTTTGTTGAAATAGGAAGTCATCCCCGCTCCGTTGTGCGAAAACAAACATTTGTACTGATAGAGAACCATTCGGCCTACAATGCCTTTTTGGGAAGACCAGCCTTGTCTGACTTCCAAATTGTCCTAGCCCCATGGTGCCTGAAGATGAAATTCCCAACAGATAACGGAGTAGGAGAAATAGAGGGAGATCAAGATGCCGCTCAAGATTGCTATGTAACTGAGCTTCGCAATAACCGCAGGAAGGATAAAGGGAAGGATGCAGAGACTTCTCTTTGCTAGAAAAACCTGTAAACATAGCAATTAAAGAAAGCCCCTCCTCTTTGATATACCAGCGATCCTTTCAAGGAATTAGACCCCAGGGACAAAGAGGAGGAGGCCACTACCAAGCCTGCAGAGGCTATGAAATTTGTATCTGTAGACAAACACGACCCAAGTAGACTGCTGAGGGTCGGGTCCCAGTTAAGAGCGGAGTTGAAAGATCAACTCGTCGATTTTCTTGGCCACAACATGGATGTATTTGCATGGATGCACGCCGACATGACAGGAATCTCTCCAGACGTAGCATGCCACATGCTGAACATCGATCCCACCAAGGTGCCAGTGAAGCAGAAAAAGAGGAGCATGGGGGCAGAACGATCAGCGGCCCTCGAGGAAGAATTAAAGAACATACTTGCCAATGACTTCATACGAGAAGTCATCTACCCAAAATGGATCGCCAACCCGGTACTGGTAAAGAAAGCTAATGGGAAGTGGCGAACATGCATCGATTTCTCCAACTTAAATGACGCTTGCTCGAAGGACTGCTTCCCACTCCCCCGAATCGACCAACTCGTGGACAGCACAGCCGGACACGAACTCTTATCCTTTATGGACGCATACTCAGGATATAACCAGATCCCTATGCACGCCCCCGATCAAGACCACATTAGTTTCATCACTGACCGGGGATTGTACTGCTACAAAGTAATGCCTTTTGGACTTAAAAACGCTGGAGCTACTTATCAACGCATCGTCAACAAGATGTTTGCGAAATTAATAGGGTGAACTATGGAGGTTTATGTGGATGACATGCTAGTAAAATCAAGAAAAGCCAACGATCATATAATCCACCTGAACGAGATGTTTCAGGTATTTCGCCAATATGGAATGAAACTGAATCCTCTAAAGTGCTCCTTCGGAGTATCATCGGGAAAGTTCTTGGGATTCATTGTACATGCCAAGGGGATTGAAGCGAACCTCGAACAAGTCCGGGATTTGCAAGATATCAAGATACCATCCACTCGAAGAGATATGCAAAGCCTAAACGGGAAGGTGGCTGCCCTAAGAAGGTTCATCTCTAAAGCAACCGACAAATCCCTTTCTTCGAAGCTCTTAAGAAGGACAAAGGAAAGTTCGAATGGACTGATGAATGCTCAACAGCCTTCCTTAACTTAATCGAACACCTCCACAGACCACCAGTACTCTCAACTCCAAATGAAGGCCAGGCACTATAACTATACCTCGCTGTATCATCCCATGCTTTAAGCGCCGCTTTGGTGAGAGAAGCGACCACGCACAGCGGCCCGTATACTTTGTAAGCAAGAGATTTACAGAGGCAGAAGCCAGATACCCTAAACTTAAAAAGCTAGCATACTGTTTACTAATCACGTCACGGAAACTGCGACACTATTTCCAATCTCATTCCATCAGAGTTTTAACCGATCAACCGCTAAGGCAGGTACTCCATCGCCCCGACACTTCTGGGCGACTATTTAAGTGGTGCATTGAACTGAGTCAATATGATATTACCTACCATCCTCGCACCGCTATCAAGGGACAAGCCATAGCTGATTTCATTGTCGAATTCACTACTAACGAAGGTAAGGAGCAATCTGAAGCAGCGAAAAATATCAAGTGGAATCTCTTCGTTGATGGAGCATCAAATGAGCAAGGCTCGAGGGGCAGGTGTTGTGATAATCACCCCCAGGGGAAGGAAGCTGCACTACGCCCTAAGGTTAGAGTTCGCTGCCACCAACAATGACGCAGAATACGAAGCAGTGATAGCCGTTTAGAACTTGCCCTGGAGATTGGAGTCGGTTCTTTATGTCTCCATAGTGATTCTCAACTTATTGTAAATCAGATACTGGGAGAATTCCAATCTCGAGGAGATCGACTCACAGCATATCTAAAGAAAACCAAGCTGCTGCTCAATCAGTTGGATCACTATTTAATCAGACACATTCCTCGAGAGAAGAATCAAGAGGCCGACGAACTAGCAAAGCAAGCTAGCATGAAGGACGACACCACTTCCCGAACAATAACCATCTCACAGCAACTAGCCCCAAGTTACGAGATAATGAATATGATAGCTGCAATCGAAGAGGAAACTTGGATGACTCCTATCCGGAAATATTTACAAGATGGCACACTACCCGACGGGCGTAACGAAGTCAAGAAAATCTTGAGGAAAGCTTCCCGCTATACAATACAAGAAGGCATCCTCTATCGACGCGGCTTCTCTAATCCCTTATTAAGGTGTGTCGCTGGAAGGGAAGCCAAGGAAATCTTATCCAACATACATCGAGGAAGTTGTGGAGATCACACTGGTGGGCAGACTTTGGCAAAGAAGATACTCCGATATGGATATTACTGGCCCACCTTAAACAAAGACGCCCTAGACTTCGTCAAAAGATGTGACAAATGTCATAAGTTTTCTAAAATTCCTCGACTACCAACAAACGAGATTACTCAAATGACCAGCCCTTGGCCCTTTGCAATATGGGGAATTGGCTTGATTGGCGAACTGCCAGTGGACCGAGGTGGAGCCAAATATGCCGTAGTAGCAGTTGACTATTTCACCAAATGGGTGGAAGCGGAGCCTCTAAATAAAATATCTTCGGTAAAAGTTATTAACTTCTTGATCAAAAATGTTTTATGTAGGTACGGGGTTCCACTCAAAATCATATCGGACAATGGACTTCAATTTGACAGAGAGGAATTCGCCGACTGGTGCCAAGAGCACGGATTTCACAAAAGCTTCTCATCTGTGGCTTACCCTCAGGAAAACGGACAAGTCGAAGCTGTCAACAAAATCCTCAAAACCTAATCAAGAAGAAACTCGAAAAGTCAAAAGGCGCTTGGGTGGATGAACTTCCTACGGCACTTTGGGCCTACCGCACATCTTACAGAACATCAACAGGGCATACTCCTTTCTCTTTGGCATACGGATCGGAGGCCATGCTCCCAGTTGAAACTATAGTGCCTTCCCACCGCAGGATCCACTACAACCCAGAAGAGAACGAAGAACTCCTCCACATGTCTTTGGATCTAATTGAAGAGAGAAGAAACGATGCAGCACTCAAAGCAGCAGCTCATAAGAAAAAAGTTGCAGCACAATACAACTCCAAAGTCAAGCACCGCAGCTTACAAGAAGGAGATCTTGTCCTCAAGCGGATCTTCCCCCGCCCCGGAGCGCTAGATCCAATTTGGGACGGACCCTATGTGATTCATAAAGATCTCCGCAACGGAGCCTATATTTTGTCAACAGTGGACGGAGAGGTGTTCCAGAGGGCATGGAACATCCGACACCTCCGTCGATACTTTTCTTAACTTGTACTGCCCATATGAAGTGAATTAACAAAGAGAATCTGTGGATGTAGGCATTTCGTGCCGAACCACTTTAAAAATCTTGTCTCTTTTTAACTTGTTCCTTTATATCTTGGATGCTTGTTAAGCTTTATCCTTTTCTGTTGAACAAAATCATGTATAACGACGTTTCCATACTAGAACTTCACGGCGCAACCTCACCTGGACAAGACCCAACAGGTACTATGCGATTCTATGCACTCGCCAATGAGACACTTTTGCTCCAGCATCTCTCTGCTGCGGGTTAACTCATTGCTCGCGACTGCCCTCAAAGCCAACTGTAATGAGCCGATTATAAGCCATTAAGAAGGCCGACTATAGCCGATGGCAGCTCATTATGGCATTCGGCTCGCCGGCAACGGTGAACCTACTTTAAGCCCCAACATAAGGTGTGGCCAGCCAGGGGTAGTTCACGGTTGACGATCGGCACCCACGCTAGCCGGCGACAGTAAAATCGAATAATACCCAAGGTTATGGGCCATAATGGCTCGGGTAGTTACTGTGCGCGATCTCGGCTCCGATATGTCTTAAGTGCGGCTGTGATAAAAAAGATAAACTCCCCGCGGAGGCGTAAGATGGATGACAAATGTCTCCAAGACCCACAGCTAGGGAAAGTGACTACAAAACCCGTTTGCCATGAACTTAAGCATATCGACGGCCTTCCATGATTGGAAGTTTTACTGTTTCTCATATTTCCATTTCATTCAAAAACTTTCCCCCTATCCTATATAACAAACCTTAAAGTACAGGTCACAAAATAGGGGAACTCTCGCTTGTGGAAATATAAGCTCACATCCAGATGACGGAACACTCGGCTACATTCCATACTCAGTCACGCAAGACATTCAAAGCAACCCTCTACAACTAAAACACGAAGGGCGGTACTATCTTCTATTTTGTACAAATATGTAGCTTTAATTTATTCACACATCATATTGGCATTACAAGACATGAGATAATATTTTAAGCAGAAACTTAGCATTAAATACGATTAAGTCACATGCATAAACACGCAGCTGTATTTCTTATGCAGCATATCAAAATGACAACAACATTCAAACATGACAGAATCAGCTTATGTTATAAAATTACATAAAGTCATTCTTTACAAATAATATAATTACAAGTTACATTAATGTTTCGGAATAACATAGAAAGCAACCAAAATGTGTACAAGTCAAGTCAAAGAATCAGGGCTTCGCCTCCATCCCGCTAGCCCTCGGGATCTACTTAACTGCAGGATCGGAACTCCCACCATGTGCTACCGAGGTACCGCCTGCATAATTCAGAAGAGAATCCATCAAAAATCACGAAAGATAAGCAATCAAATCATGAAAAGGTCAAAAGGAAAGACTTACCAGCACCTGCTCCCTGACCATCATCATCTAGCTGCATGCCTACCTCATCCGTGGCAAGCAGCCGCATGCCCTCCTTAGCTGCCACCTTCTCTTCCTTAGTGAATTGGGCCGTAACCGCATCCATCTTGAAAGCCGCGCCACCTTCCTTATCCGCATCGGCCTTAGCTTCCTCCAAAGCCCGGAGATATATCCTAGCCATAACCCGGGGATAATCGTCCATCCAAGACAGGTTGCCTTGCCTCCAAGTACAGAAATACATGTCCTGGAGCATTTCGTCCATCATCCCCTCGTTCTCCTCAAACTCTTTCATCCGGGCCTCAGAAACCGATGGTCGTGCGACAACAGCATCTCTCTCCAATCGGTATCTCGAGCAGTCAGCCTGAAGGGACTTCCGCATCACTTCCATCTCCTCCTTCAGCTTGGCCTGAGCAAGCTCTACGGCCTCCAGCCTCCTAGATAACTCTTCTACCTGCTCAAGATCCGCTCCACGAACCTCGTCCACCGTTGCGATGGCCATGTCAATCCGTTCCTTGCAGGCAGCCTCCATCTTTCGTAGTTGTTCCTTACTAGCCTCTTCCATAGTCTTCTTCAACCGCCTGGAGGCTATCTCATGCTGAGAAATCTGAATGGTTTGATCGGCAAGCTATTTGGCCTGATCAGCAACCTTTAGCCGCAACCGAATATTAGCACTCCCAATCTCCTCTCCAGCCTTGACCAGATGGGCATGATGCCCCATCAACTTCCTGGTCTCCTCCGCGACCCGGTCAATATTAGCCTTGGCTTTGTCCCCCATGGTAACTATCCGAGTAGTAAGCAAATCGAGGTCTAAGGACTTAGCCTCATCAAGCACCCGTACCATGGGATTGCGGGGAAGAAGATGCTCACCCGTGGCCTCGTCAAAAGAGATGTCCTGAAAACTCGGGTCCAGATCCGGATGGCCGGCAAATGGGTTGCGAACCAAACCAGGATTGTCTATCGGGGTGACGGTTGGATTTTCGGACGGATGTGGGGAAGGCATAAGCTCAGTATCCTCCTCAGTAATATCATGGATAGGCTGGACTGGAGGCTGAGGGCCAGGTGAAGGTTCAAATGAAGATCGGTCCCTCTTTCTCTTTTGCATATCTTCTTCAATAACTCCGAGAAGAGGGCGATATCTAACCGCATCTCCAGGACGGCTAGCTGACGGCTTTGGTTTGGCGGAAGCTTTGAGTAACTTATACTGTTCAAGGCGGTGCCGAATATCTGATGTTTTGGCCACTTTACCCATTCCTGGAATAAAAACCAAGTGTTACAAGCATGCATGATAATATGATTCAAGAAACATGTAAAGTTAAAAGAAGGAGTTAAGAATTCACCTTGAACCGCCGGAGTTGCCTTAGCTGAAATACTCTCAGAAGATAGACTGGCACCAGTCCCTGCCTTATCAGACCTCTTCGACTTCTCCACCAAGGCTGATCCTTCCTCCAACCCCTCAAAAGCCTGGCGGAAGGCATCATCGTCCACTCTTGAAACTCGCCTGCTTGCCCAGGAGGCAAAGCCCCGGCGCTATCACCACCACCATCACCTTCTCTGTCGTCTCCACTCTCTACCTCTCCTCCTACATCGCCTCCTTCGCCTTCACCTCTATCCTCCTCCACGTCTTCCTCCCCCGGAGTAATTGGGCACGTGCTAGGGGAAGGGCCGTCGGACTTCTTGAGCTTCTTACCTCCGACAACTGGAGGTTTTGTGAAAGGCCTCCTCTTGCTAGTCTTCGTAGTGGCCCCATCTTTAGCTTTAGCAGCCCTCTCCTTGGCTATATCTCTCTGCTTAACGACGGATTGACGTGGCAGAATCAGGTTGTGCTCCAAGAGAGTGGCATTCCTGATCAGGTAAGAAGCCGACATGTCCCTTCCAGAGATAGCCTCTATCTCTGCGGCCATCTGTACCAGGCGATCATTCTCCACGACCGCAAAGCCACCTGTCGCTAGCAAGAAATAAAAGCATATAAGAGGAAGCATTGCAGTCGGGACAAAGAAGTTACAAATGGAATTCAACTTACAGCCAGAAGTGAAAAGGCAAAAAGAAACGGAGTCATCCTTGACGAAGAACCATTCCTTCTTAAACATGGTAAACTTCGAGTATAAGTCCAAGACCGGCTTGAAGGACATGGCCCCACACATGCAATGGTATCAGCTATACGCGAATTATCCTTCAGGGGGATTATATGGCATGACCCCCTCCCCTGGCAACAACATGCATTCTCTATCAATCCCAAAGGAGCGGGAGATAACGTCAAGTTGCTCCTATCTGAAACAGCTCGGAAAGCAATCAGGAGGAGAATTCAGAAGCTCTTGGGGACCATACCTGTCTACTAGCGACCTCGGGGTGGGTCCACGACGTTTCGGTCCTAGCTGGGCTGGGGGCACCACAGGGGACTCTCGTCTATCCGTAGATTATCTTTTTTCTGATCGAGTTTCCACTTTGCGAGACATTTTCCTACAAACACAAAAGAAAAACATATTTTTAGAACAGAGGAAATAAACAAGAAAGTGTATATAGTCTGAAATTTCACCCATAAGTCAAAACGCTCAAGCCTCAAGGGTCATTCGGTAAAGAAATGTAAAATTCCATTCGGTAAAGGTCTCAAGGTTCATCCGGTGGCTCAAATACATGTTCATTCGGCGTTTCCCCTTCTCATTCGGTAGTTCAAACCCACAAGGTTCATTTGGTACTCAGAATCCACGAGTCCATTCGATGATTCAAGTATATAAGATCATTCGGCAAAAGAATGTCTCACCTGGTTCGGCAATCAAGAATTGATTCGGCACTTCAAATAGTTCGGCGAACAAGACTGGTTCGGCACTTGGTTGACTCGGCACTTGGTTGATCCTGTATTCAAAATGATTCGGCTATCTCAAAACGACAAAGGGATAACGAAGGCCTGGCACTCCTATTTATAAACGAGCACAGGATGACATGACCGTATGGTTTGGCACACAAGACCGGACGAAAATCACCTAAGCTGAAGCAAAGCGCGACATATGATGGCTTATGCCCCACTTTTGGGGGGTGGGCGCATTTCTAAACAATGCCGAACCATAACATCTCCAAGCATTGCCGGTCCAAGCTCCCTCTCCATCCACCACCGGTCCATTTATCTCCTACCACCGAACCACACGATACCGGACCAACCTACCGAATCACCTACCACCGAACCAAAGCCCCTCCTAACAATGCCGGTCCAAGGCCACTCCAGGAAATGCCGGTCCAAGCTCCTCCACGCATCACCGAACCAATCATCTTTCCATGCCCGCCGAGCCAACCCCTGTCGAACCAATGCCATTTCACTCACAACCGAATCGAACTCCATCCAACCCCTACCGGACCGAAAGCCGCTCCAACTATCTCCAGACCAAAGTCTTGCCGAACCAACACTGCCAGGCCAGATTGCTTCAGCCCAGGCCCACCAGCAGCTATATACATCCAAGACCCCTGCCTCTAGCCTCACTCTATAAATAGAGGGGCAGGGGTATAACAATGGCAGACAAATTTGAGAGCTCAAGCACGGAAGGAACTTTCAAACAACTTTCATATACTTGTATACAAAGCTTTATACTTGTAATCAGAAAGAAAAAGGAGAATAACATATAAAGTGGATGTAGGCACGTTCTGGCCGAACCACTATAAATCTGTGTGTCTTTTACAGTTTAGTCCATCTATTTCGTATATTTGCGTAAATCACCCAAACCATCCAGATCAACATCTAATCAACTAAATCACATGACTAGGAGGTGTTTGCCCATTTTTTGTGCAAACACCGTGAGTTGGTGTAAGGTGGCTAAAACAGGAGCGATTGACGGGTTAATAAGGTAGCACCTTTGATCGGACACATCCCTTCGATATTATACTTTGACTCTTGGATTGATTCGGTGGCCACTTTGATTTTTTATTTGGGGGTGTGGCTCGAGGTGGGCGGTAGCCACCGACCCGGAAGCGTAATTGGTATATCTACCCTGCCATTGCCTAGTTGTGCCGTGTCACCTACCTTATCGCGCCTTGTACGAATTTGGATTTCTCCCGTAGCCCGTGTGTTATCCTGTGGTGGCTTCCCGATCAGGAGGGACTATGATATTGGATGGACTACTGGGACTATTACGTGTTAAGGGGTATATGGGTAACCCCTTAATGCTAAGAAAAAAGTAAGTTTATTTTACAATTAGACACTATTATAATAGCGCAATATACTACATAGTAAATAGTTTAACGGATCCTTAGGAGATGTAAATCCCGAGCATCTCTTGAGTTATTGCACTCATATTTATATTTGTTGATTTAACTTACATAAGATCTTTTAGTTCTGACTCGAGTGTTTTGTCTTTTCAATTCGCTCGGGTCAGTCCGAGCGTTTCAGGATTTGAAGTTTTAGCTCTAGAGGACGAAGACGAAGATTTGTATTACTATTATCTACTATTATTCCACTACACCATTTAACTCCGCTACATTGATATTTATTGATATGTGAACTCTGATATTTATTGTATAAAGTAGAAGCAAATGTTTGTAAACAGTTTTATGAACTATATTGATTATTAAATTTTATTCCTCCGCTGTGAGATTCTGTTTTATTTTATTTCTTCTCTGTTTTTCTTATTTACCCCATAACAATCCGTCCTTCCGTATGGTTTGAATTGGCACGTGTGTCGACTTAAACCGTGCGAAAAGGCGGGATGTTACAACATCGAACACTGAATGTGAACCTTTATGATTAATACATCCACTTGTTTTAAAAATTAAACGCTCACTATTCGGTTTAGCCGGTAGAGGACCTTGTTGTCTAAAACCCATTCTGAATAGTGATACGTCGAAATTAATAGCATTTGAAGACCGTTGTTGAAGCCCGGGTGTCTTCAAAAACGATATGATAACCTATCGATTGTCTCTGCACCGAGTAGCTACGGTATAGAGATTCCCTAAGTGATGGGAAGTCCGATCGGGATTGTAGATACCCAGATTTGCAAGGGCTTCTTCCTTTATTGGACAAAGTGCCTTTGGTTCTGCTCGAACGAGGAACAGACTCGTATGGTTATGTGTCTAACACTACACATTGAGATATAAAGCAGATTTCTTTCAAATACATATCTGTTGGTGGCGGAGATCTTATTCTCTTAGATTAACACCCTTGTCTAGGACCTACGCACTCAGAGGTTATGTAATTGAAGGTTATCAGCGATATATTCCCAATTTGGTAGTGTGGCATGCTAAATGCTGCTGTGTGTTGATGATCATTTTTTGATCATTTGTGATCAAAGCATGGCTTTTGTGTAACACGTAGCATTGTGGACGAGACCTCATCGGACCTCACACCCCGAAAATGGTCGAAACAGGAAAGATGCGGCAAGATTATGCGGGTCGCGCCCTTTATCATATGTCATTCCCTTCTGGAAAAAGGTGGTATCATGGTATGGAGCTCAGATACTTACCTATGTGGTTGCTTCAATCTCATTTACTGTGTGGTTGTTGCTTTGTGATGAAGGGCCCTTGGATAAAGGTCGCAAACGACCGGAAGGTGTCATACTCGAGTAGTAGTTACCTAGTTACAGAGGTAACCCGGCCTTGTGTTGGCAGAGAGCCGGGTAGGTTCTCGGGACATCCCTCTAGAGGCGTACCCATGTGGCAGTAGGAAGTTCCATAGCCTGACCATTTGTTGGAAATCCAAAGAAACAATACGAGCCCTTTATGATTGCAATTTGTATAACCTACCACCTCAGGTGACAGCTATAGTAGGCATAGTATAATGGTACCTATGCTGGCTAAGATTAATATTATATTTTCGAAATGTTTTCACGCTATGCACTAGTAATCATATCAAGGAACTTTTCTCGTATTAAGCATATTTGACAATCATAAGGAGAAATCTCCCCCAAGTGTGCGATTGCATTGTGTGTGTGCCGGGAGGCCTTATGGTAGTTTCATTTTCCAAAAGCATAACGATTTTTCCTTTATAAATCTTGTTTTATTTTGAAAGAAACTGTTTTTGTTTACTCATACCAGTCACATGACTGATCCGGAGTTTATTGTTTCTTTTCTAAACTCTGGGTACCTATAATTTCTACATGGGTAGCCTAGTAGCAGGTTTCCGTGTTCTAGTGTTAGCAGTATTTTGGAGCTTTTACTTTGGAGATATTTTAGAAACTTTTGGGATCTCAGGAGGTTAGTCTTTGGAAGTTCGCTATCGCTTCATTTCTTTGAAGACTTTTGGCATATGATCACTTGTTGTACTATTATGATGTTCTATTTGGAGATGTGATATATGTATAAAAATCTCTGATGTAGTAATGGATATTATGATGATGTTGTATCAATGATGTAATGCATGATATTCATTCTGTTTTCGCTATTTTATATTCATATGATGTTGTTATAAGCTCCATCTAACTGGAATTCGATGTTTGAATCTTTGGCAGTCGAATACAAGTGAGGTATTTAGTGTCAATTTTCGAACATTGAATTTCGGATCATGACATATAAGTTAAAGGAAGAACAGCTTCAATGGTTGTGGAAGGATATTGATTCGATACGCTACCTTTCAAACTCAATGATTTGAGTTATAAAACTGGATCTAACTAAGGTAAAAGAAGGGCATGGATATCGAAGGGGTTCAAAAATGGAAACCCTTTCAAAAGCTAACATTTAGAATAAAATAAAAGTTCTTTCACCCCTTTCGCAAGCATACCTTCGACACCCTTCTTTCCTTCTGCATTTCTCTAGTACACCATGTACCAAATGTTTGATACCATGTGCATTGGTTTCAAATGGATGCAAAAGGTTATAAGCGAATGTATGGAGGCGAAAGCTGGCATGATGAGTGGTGAAGTTGTAATTCACTATAAAACCGATTTTGATGCCTTTTTAAAATAATTCCACTTTAACTAACCCCTTATTTTGTAAATTTCCAATTGGATAACAAAACCTTTATAAAATTCTTTCGAAAATTTGCCACCGCATGTAATTCCTAAAGATCCAATATTTAACTAAAAACTTATTATCTAATCCCTTGTATTTAATTAATCATTAAATACTAATCTTTCTAACTAAATCCAAAAATCACCCAAATCCCTTAAGAATAATCTTGGTCGCATAAGTACCAAAATGATAACATTTTTATCATATAAACTTTTCAGCCCGAAAATAAATAATTAATTCCCTAAATTAATAAAACCCGAAATATCCATTTCTTTCATTCAAAATTCATAATAAATTATCTATAGCTTGGAATATTATGAAAATTTAAATCCATCTCTAAAATAATGTTTTACATAAAATATTCAAAAATCATTGCATTTGGAAATCAATTTGCATGATTTTAGGCTTAAAATCGAACTATATTATCCCATAGAATCCTTGTTTAAATTATAACATTGCATATAAACCAAAGCATACCATCATTCATCTAATTATATCATTTTAAACCTCAACACGAATTAAAACATTCAAGATGACTTATTTGAGATGGTTTAGATCATTATTCACCTTGTTTGGATACGGAACTTGATATTTGTTCTTCACTTAAATCTTCCTAGCTTGAATCTTAGCCTCTAATTGATTTTTGAGCTTCTCTTCTCCTAGGGCTATGGCCGGCCTTGTTTTTCTTTATTTTATGTTTTTGTTTTTGTAAGAATGTAATGAGAATGAAAATGTTGCAAGGTATTTTAGGGGTTATGGGGTTCAGCTATTGTCATATTGTCCTTGCCTTATTCTCTTAAGTATTTAACTTATAAACCATTCTTATAAATCCATCTAGTTAAGGCACGATCTTAATCAGTTTTCAAATCTCAACTCCCTTATCACCCTAATTTCTAAATCATTCTATTTAATTTACCTAATTTAATCTTTTGAATAATGCTTTTTAAAATTAGGGGTGTTGCATAAACCGACAACAATAAACTAGCTTACACTTAGAAAAAGATGAGAATGGTGAGGATTTCAATCAAAAACTATATAGAAGTATGATAGGCTCCTTACTTTATCTAACCGCTAGTAGACCGAAGAATATGATGAGTGTTTGTTTGTGTTCATGATCTTAAGCACAACCCAAGGGATCACATTATTGAGCTGTGAAACAAATTTTGCGACATTTAACCAACACCGAAGATTACGGACTCTTTTACCCAAAAGGCTGCTCTTTTGAATTAGTTTTGTATAATTATGCTGCATTTGGAGGTTACAAGATGGATCGGAAGAGTACGAGTGGCACTTCTCACTTTATCGATAAATCTTTGGTCTTATGGTTTAGTAAGAAACAAAATTGTATTTCATTATCGACAAATAAGGCCGAGTATATCTCAACCACTTTGGCTTGTGATCAACTAATATATATGAAACAAACACTTCGAGATTTTGAGAAAAATATTAAAATATCTCCTATATATTATGATAATACAAGTGTAATCAATCTTTTTAAAAATCCTAACAGTCATTCTAGATCAAAGCGTATTGATATACGTCATCATTTTCTATGAGATAACATATTGAAGGATATCATCTCGTTAGAATTTGTAAATATGGAATACCAAGTAACAAATATTTTTACTCAACCATTATGTGAAACAACATTTTTAAAATTACGTTGAGAATTAGGGATTTGTTCTTTTAATTAAGTAGTTGAATAAATAATTTTTCTAAATGATAAGAATGTATATTTTTATTTATATATAATATAGATTAATTAACTATGAATATTATAAGAATAAATAAAATATACCAAATAAAATATTATTGATTAAACGAAATATAAATGGATTCTTTTATATATATCTTATATTTCTACGACTTAAACAATTTTTTTGCTATAAATAGCTATTAGTCAAAATTATCTAAGGTAATAAACGCTTCTGTCTAAAATATGACTCCTATTTTTAGTAATCTCTATATGTATTTAACCAATGCATGTCGGTAAGTCAAAAACATATTTTAACAATGTCATCATCAAAAAGAGGAGATTAATTATACATGCATTTATATCATACATATAGCTGTCATCGTAAAAAAGGGGAAGAATGCTAGAACTCTGTTTGTGTGAATGTTTTAATTATGAAACCATATCAATATACATGTCTCTTACACTATTTTGTATAGGTATTTGAAGACGATGATGATTCAAATAAGTCGAGGAGAAAAGCAAGTGGTGTTCGTCTACAAATTAAAGTCAAGAGTATGTATTTATCCTTAGATATAAAATTTAAAATCTTCTAGATGATTCAAATGCATACAAACATACCATTAACACACAACAATTTCAAAGACAAAAGTTAAGGTATTTACAAAACAAATTTTTACTGAATTTATAAAATTATTTTACGTAGGTTCCGCCGACCGAATCCATTTTCAGTCGACTAAGGGCAGTCGATTGAAAATGAATCCAATCTACTAAACCAGCCTACTAAATTTACACTTCATTCTACTAAGTTTTTTCTTCTTCTGTGCCATTTTTGGTATACATATTCAATAGACTGACTATCATCGCCAATCGACTGAATAACTGTAATGACTATTTTCTTAAACAACATTTAGAAGAGTTGCGATCGTTCAAGGATTCTCTTCAAACGGTATGGCTTTTCTGAATTACTACAACTATTCTAAATCATCTTTTTTACTATTATAAAAAGAACCTAAGTTTAGAAGTAAGAGAACAACTTTCTACCTTGAATTCTTTACTATCTTGGATCTATTTTCTCTCAAACTTAATATTATTCATTCACTCAAGAATTACTATATACTTCCTTAATCATTATGCACACATCTTGAATAATCTAAAGGATATTGTAGGATGCTTTGTACTACAAGTCAAATTCCATGTTGATAGAACACAATATTGTCAAGTCAGCAAACTATAGTTTCAACTATTCCTTTAAGCTAAGTGAGGGTATTTTCGTTAGTGGAAAATCTGAAGGGGAGCTTGGGACTAAACGTAGGATGGGAGATCCGAACCAGTATAAAAATCATGATTTCATTACCTCTTGTCTTACTTTACTATTTCCTTTATTATATAGCTTGATATTACATATACAGTTATATACATAAGTTAGCCATTTGGTATAGATCCCCAGCATTATCAAGAATTATGCGAGATTGAATAGTTATACGTTAGAGAAGATAAAAACCTCAGATAAACCAAATTGCTCCAAGATGCTCGCTGTTCAGAATTTAGTTCATTTTGGTATTACGGTATACGCATCGACTTGCTCTTCGATTTGGTGTTTGATTCATTAAATTTCATGTAGAATGGAGGAAGAAATTTGAATTTGAATGGAAAAGGTAATCTACTTGAGATGAAGAAATAAAGAAGAAAATGCATACGTAGAAAATAATATGAATTTAAATGCTTAAACGGGAATAAGCAGCCAGCTATTTCTACTTTAGTAAAGTTTCCATTCAATTTGAGTAGGGCTTAGCCCGTATAAAATTAAAATTTATGATTTACAATAATAATGCTATCTACTTCACTCGAACTCCAGTTCAGACAAACAAATATACTACACAACTCAAAAAATTGAGATGGCCGCAACGGTGCAATTTTAATCTCCAAATTAAGATGTTTGAACACTAATTTTTTTTTACCCCTTTAGGTCAAAATTATTAAATTTATTCGATTTTAAATTATCGAAATTGCATGGGTTACTACACTCCCCATCTAAAGGAATTTCACCATCAAATTACTACGTGCATCCTAGTCAAACTCCACAATAATATTTCAATCACTAGTACATTAATAACATAGGATATAAATGGACATATAGACATGGATGATCATAGAATATGATTACTCAAATAATGCAAGAATCTAATCTAGTAGTCAGCCTCCTGAACCAATCCGTCTTTTCAACATATATAATATATATGACATATAAGCGTGATACGTTACAGTCTTCTTAATGCAAGAATGAAACTACCGACATCATATAATGTGTCACCGGTTTGACTATCGTCTATATTCATCTAAGTAAACCACGAAGCAACAAATCCAAAGCATCCAAAATCTAACATCCAAACAATGGTTCAAAGGAAAAAAAATAGGTTTAAGGAACGTATCGGTATAAAATATTAGGATGAGAAGCCCTCATCTTCTTCTCGGACCCCTTATGTGCTCTCTGTCGGGTCGCTCCCTACTGCACTCTCACCAACTTTACTATCTTGTTTCTAAGTTATTGTATTCTGTGCTCGATGATATAGGGTAGACCATATGTTGAACTTGTCACAGTTTTTGATCTCATGTTATCTAATTAACTTGGATCGATCATAATGGCATAATCATGTACACATTTCTACAATTGTATTACATGATAGACATTGTGAACTCCAGCCATCTTCTGTGAGAGTTCCACCCTTTAGGTAAGGCTTCTGATTTTCTCTAATATTGGAAAAGGGAAAAAAAATGTTGGTGCTAGCTTTCCTGAATTCCCCAAACTCATTACTCTCTGTAGTGGTGAAACTTACATGAATACCATATCTTCAGCCATAAACTCCAACTCAGTCCTCCTCATATCAACATATGGTTTTTGTCGATCTAGTGTAGCCTTCGTTCTCTTCATCATTAGCTCCACTTACCCGAAGTATCTTATATCATCTCCAGTCTAAGAATTACTTTCTGTGTCAATTCACCAATAGGAGGGTAACTTACATGGTCTCATGTACAATGTTTCACGTGGTGCCATTCCGATACATGTTTGGTAAATGTTATTATATGCGAACTCCACCAAAGTTAGATGATTCTTCTAAGCTTTTCCAATGGGGAGTATACATGTTATAAGTACATCCACTAATATTTTATTCACCCTTTCGGTTTATCCATCCATTCAAGAGTAATACGCGATACTCTAATTCAGTATGTTCCCAGCGGGTCTTGCAAACGCCTCAAGAATTCACTCAGTAAGAGAGGGCCCCGATCACTTCATAAACAATGTCGCTAATGTCGCCAATGTCACCGCTCTCCTAATGCTCTTCACCAGGACTAAATTTGTACTCTTGGTTAGTCGGTCCACTACTAGCCAAATGCTCTCGTCGCATCTTCGGCTTCGAAGCAATCCGTCGATAAAGTCCATAAATATATTTCCACTGTGGAACCTCCAATGGGAGTTATAGTCCACTCAATCTTTTCTATTCTGCTTTAACCCTTGGCATGTTAAATACTTAGCTACATACTCTTCCACATGCCTCTTTTCGTGGCCAATAGAATGTTCTCTTCATATCCTAATCCATTTTGTCTCTAGCGGGATGAATGATCATACTAAAATGGTAACACTCACCTAAGACATCCTCTATCAATTCCTAGATCTGTGGTACACATAGCCCACTATCCTCCTATAGGTGTCTCCATTGGTCTTTGGGGTAATGATCCAAATGACTCAATCATTTACCTTAATCCAACTATTCCAAGATTTTCATTAAAGACGCATCTTGTCTATGACTATGTCTAGTTTGATCAATTAAAGAGGTATAACTTCCATCATAGCTAACCGTCTTAGGGTGTGTTCCAATGAAGGTCGGAAATTAACATCCGAAATGAACTCTAATCTCTTCCATTCCAACATCATATATTTCATCGTGGTATCCTTTCTATTAATGCAACAACAACCACATTCTCTTTTCCTAGAGTATAGACAACTCTAAACCATATGCAAAAGTAACTCCATCCACCTTTATGGCATTATATTCGAGTCCTTCTTTGAGAAAGGGTACTTGAGGGACTTGTGATCCATGAATAGCTCAAATTTCTCTTCCAGTAAATAGTATCTCCAGGATTTTAATGCAAATGTGATGGTAGCTAACCTTTGTAATTAAAGCATATAGCGGTTCTATAGCGGTGGAGATGTAAAAGTTACAGCGGGGATAGCGAAAAATAGCAGAGGTGCAAAAACTTCGGTGGGTAAAAAATATATTTAAAGTTAATTTATTCTCATTCTCACATCATTGGTGTGGGAAAAAAGTGTTATTTAATCTTCTATAAAAAAACAAAGAATGTCTTGATTTATGCAGACTAGGTTCATTGACTACGATCGATTTCTAACTTATATTGAACACTTATCCTTAAAATTAGGTCTTTACCCTAACTTTTTTTGATTTTGTTTAAAAGAGAGCTGGTTAAACCAAGCTCTGTACATTAATGTTGCTAAAGCAGTTACTGTAACAACCCGTAAATTTTCATCTGATAATACGGAAATTTATTTTATTATGTAATTTATTTTAAATTCAAATCAATTAAAAATTGATGATAATAAAATATTTTCCAAACCGAATATTTTTATATAATAAATTTGTAAATCATCTTCTGAGTGAGGCGTCGTATTTCGTTTCTCCAAATTTTTACTACTACTACTACTCCGTTTATCTTATTTCTGGCAAATTAGCAGCATTTTCGGTACCGTTTATCGACTTTTGATAGGATGATCGTACAACTAATATCTGTATAACATTTTGATCATCTCGTCATGCTGATCTCTGTAGTATATTCGTTCGTGTGTTTTGGAGTCCGAGAGATGGCAAAATCTACAGAATGATTTTCTTATCGGTTTCGCAATTTGGCTTTTGATTTTGTGACCATTCAACTTTCCTCCGTATAAACCGAACAACTGTCTACTATTACTATTTCTGGCTCAATTTCTATACCCTTTACTATTCCCCATTTCTAATTTATTTTCTGGTTCGTTTATTTCTTGGAAACTGGTATGTCTTTCTTCCTGTCGTTTATAATAGTATATTTTATAATATATTGTTGTTTCAATTCTTTCGACCTATGCTTTTTTTCTTCTTTCTTCACTTTGTGTCCTTTCATTCCCTTTTTCTTAGTTCTGTTCGATTCTTCTGAATATTATAATAAGCTTTATATTATATATTGGCTAACAAACCTGTTGCATCTTTCTCATTCGCAACCTGATTATCTCCATCACAAATCCATGCCTTCCATCAACATGAAAACCAAACTGCATCCTCCCGCTCATCTTCGCCTACATCGAAGCCAAGCAATCGAACAATCACCAAACACATGCCAGCCTCGTCTTCTTCTTCCACTCACCATCACTCCGACCGTTCCACTGCGCGGCTGACCATGTCACAGCCAATCGACGCCATAAGCCCGGAATCACCACCTCTGGTTGAGCCCATCCTCTAACCTCTCCTCCACGTAGCACATAAGCCACCTCGGCCTCCGCCTTGGCCACCTCCGCCTTCTTCCCCCCCTCCGCATCAACCTCTAGCAAGCAGCCTACCCTTGATCCAATCCAACATCCACTTACGCTTGATTTCAAATTAAAATTTGAAATGGTTGTGTAAGTAATATTGTTTGGAACCTATGGATGAGTTTAGGAAGTTAGTAAAAGTGACCGTGTCCTTAATAAATTTTTTTTGGAAAGTTGAGACTGTTGTGTTTTGGGAAGTTGTCAAAAACTATTTGGATTGGGAAAATAGTGAACGGGTTATGGATCATTCTTCTTAACTAGTAATTTTGAGGAAGAAATTCTTTTAAGGAGGGAGGAATGTGACGGCCCGAAATTTTTGAATATTTGAAATTGGAATATTTAATTAATTTTAAATATTTGAAAGTTAATTTAACTTGAATTTCAAATGTCATCGTTTATTGGATAATTGAAAATGTTGAATTAAAAATTGGAAATTGGTCAAAATAGAGAATCACGGGTTTTGAGCTTGATAGAAATATTTTAAAAGGCTTATAAAATTTATATTGATAGTACTGAAAATAAAGAAAGCTGTAAATTTGAATTTAAAGGTGATTTGTTATGTTTTGAAAATATATTGTTTGAATCGATATTTAAATGTAGCCTTCCGAGGCACAGTCTCGGAATTCGACGAAACCAGTTCCATTTGATCCATAATAGTGTATTATTATCGAATTTAAATTTTCATAGAGTTTAGAGTTGTCGTGTGGCCGTACGGTAGGTAAACGTGTTGAATTTATATCGAAAATTTAATAAATAACTGGGTCCAAAAAGCTATATTCTCCATACGATCAAGTTAGGACTCGAAACCTTTTCCATTACGTTCATAAAGGGATACAATATTATAAACTAGCACGCCTCGATTGAAGATCGAGATTGTGAGTTGCGGGAATCGAGATGATTTAAATTTAAATTTAAATAATTTGACTGGTCAAAATAATTCATGCACTCTTTTTATACCCTGGCCACTTGTCATCTGGTTCATGCTAGTTGCCACCTACACATAGCAGATGCCCCTCTTTTCTTTCTTTGTTTTCAACCCAGAAATGACAGTAGCTTCTAAATTTTTAAAGAGAAACTCAGTTAAAATGAAAATGGAATTCAAAATGTTAATGGCCGAGAAAAATAAATCGTATCTCCCTTCGAAGATTAGAATTCACGATTCAATTTACTTCCTCTCTTCCTCAATCTAATCGATCTGTGCTCGCTCTTCCTCAAATTAGAAGGCCAAAGTTGATATTGTCCTCAAATCAAAACCCTAAATTGACCTCGAACCCCAAGCTAACATCACGATGCCGTGGAGCCCGCATCCCGGCGAAGAGAGGTTTCGAGCAGCGACTTTGGGATTGGCGATTGCATGGCGAGGCGTTGGCGATTGCGGGGGGTTGCGTGAGCTCAAGATGGTGATCGATGGTAGCTGCAAGGCATGAACGTGAGGCAAGTCGAGATGGCGAGTGAATCGAGGTGGCGAAGGCATGGAGGCAGGAGACTATTGGAGTCGCGACTCGACAGAGTTTCGTTGGGATTTGGACACGTTGGAATCGACGACCGTGACCATCGATTCGTGACTGAGGGTGAAGTCTTCGAACTCGAGTGATGTTTCGAGTTGTAAGTATTCTCGGTTTATTTGACTGATTTTGATATACATAACAGATTTATAATATAATTGTTGATATGCCTGCCTATTTTAAATTGTCGGTTAAACAGAGAAAATATTATACAGATAGATTTTTGAAATTTTATATATAAGAATTTTTAATGCTGAAAGTTATGTAAAGATTAGATTTATATTTTTAGCATACGTAGTTTCCAAGGAAATTTTAATATGTGTTGAATGTTTATATAAATTTAGATTTTTGGAAATCTAAAAAAAATAGTGTATATATATATATATGTGGTTTCAAAGGAAGAATAAATGTACATATACATTTTAAATGTACGAGCTTATTTTGAAATAATAGATTTGGCGATTAATTTTCTCATTTAATTATTTCAGTTATTAAGTAATTTATTAAAGGAAAACTTAAATTAAATTTATTGAATGGAAAAGTAACTGTTTGGTTAATTCAAATAATAATAAATCGTGACTTGTTTATGCAAGGTCAACACCATGAATTCAAGTCGGAATTGAATTGGATTGCAAGCAAATCAAAGGTGAGTTAATCTCGCTCACTTGGAATTCCATTTAAATTTAAATAGTTAAATTTAAATTATTGGTTGAATGATTGAATTGACTGGATGTGATATTATATATTGTAGTATACATATATATATGGAGTGATTGATTCCCGCATTATATAGCAGATGAGACCCTATACGCCTCGCACAATAGCGGATGACTCCATACACCGCCATATTCCACCTCGATGTGGGATTGGTATTTTATATTGTGCTAACATCTATGGATGCAGAAAAACAGGTTGGAGGGATCCAACTGGATTCCTCAAAACATTAGAAATTATTTTATAATTCAACTATGTAATTTATGTGATAATCTTTGATAATTATATTATTTATATTTATTCAATGTTATGGCTTGGTTGATTATGTATTGGTAATTGAAAAAATGGAAAGAAAAAAATGTATAAAGCTTGGATTTTTAAAGGAAATAAAAAAAGAAATTTTTAAGTAAAATAATATTGTAAATTTGGTAAATTAAAGAATGAATTTAGAATATATATGTATATATATATATAAAGTTTGATTTTTAAATTCTATTAAATAAATTCTGAGTATGGAAACAAAGATAGGGATTTTAAATAAATAAAAATAAAAGGGTTTTGGAGACTTTAGGGATATTGGCTAAAAATTTAAAGGATTACATTTTCAAAATTTAGATTTAAATGTTTGGGAGAAATAAGGGAGATTTTAAAGTTAAGTATGAAATTAATATTTCAGATTTTAAATAAGATTTTAAATCATAAATATAGAAGTGAATTTGGAATTTATGGGTTTTCGAAATAAATAAAGTAAGTAAAGGAATTCATTTTGAAAATAGAGTTAGTTTTGAAATTCGATTTGAAAACTGATTAAGTGTTTGAAACTGTGATTTAAAAGAAGTATGAGACTATGGAATTTATAAACCGGGTTTATAAAGTGAATAAGATATTAGTGGATATTTGGAAGTATAAATTCACGGTGGGAATTTATAAAGGAAAGGGTAATTTGTTTTAAAAATAAATATTGGTTTATTTTTAAAGGTGTGAAAGGATAGTGCATTTCCCTGAAAGCCATGTACGTTTTCAAAGCAGATTTTTAGGTATAAGTTAAAAGTTTTAAAGTTGTTTACAGGAATGTTTTTGAGAAATTATTATTTAAGTTGTTCAAAATTTTAAAGGTAAATATTTATTAAAATAGTTATAATAGTAATTATTTTAAATGGTTAATTGGTATTATGATTTAAAAAGATAATTATTAATATTTATATTTTATAAAGTAGTTTTATTTTAAAGATAGTTTGGCTCAAGTTTTTATTTGAAAACTTGTATAGAATTTCATAACTTTTATTTTTATTTTAAATTTGTTTTGGCTTATGTTTTACTTAAGAATTTTTATAAAATTTCATAGTTAGTATTTAAATAAAATGTTTTAAATAGTTTTTATTTTAAATATTTTAAAGTACATATTTTTGGGATAAAGTAATTAAAATTATTTTAAAATCTAAAATATTTAGACTTGGAGAATTTCAGTGGAAATAAAACAATTGGGTGCGAATTTTCTTTCGAGAGAGGAAATTTATTTGGCAACTATTTTTCAAGCGGTTGAAGAGTGGAATATATATTGCGAAGATATTTTGAGATTATAAAATAATTTAGGAAAGTTATTTAAATCTGATGATTGTTATAGATGTTATTTGATAGTTAAATAACCGACTATCAGCATTGGCCAATGCGCTGATCATTTCAAAGAGACCAGGATCGGGATTAATTTTCTGAAACCACTTCGATCTGGTTTGAACATTTCATGAGGAAGACAAGAGCTTGGAGTCAAAGATGGAGCAGTGAAGTGTAAGGGCTAATCGCTACTAATCCTGAGGGTGATTCCAAAATGGATGTAGTAGGAGTAGTGCCTTCAGTTCTGTTCGGACCCGGAACAGACTTGTATGGACGAATGCTATCAGAACTTCTGTGAGGAGCTCGATGAGCATTCTAGGTGAATGTGTGCTATAAAGGTAACACTAACCTCGAACATCATCAACCGGTAATGGCTAAAATAGGGGAGGTGCGCACAAGGCTAAGTGGCTAGCAACCAATTAGGGTAAGGTCACCCCTGTCTAGAGGTTTATTTTATTTGGCTGTGTGGATGGTTGCTGATCCCAACTGCGGGGCGAACTTATTCAGACTATCCATTAAGGGGTAGCTCCGGTCTTGTGTAGCAGGGAATCAAGATGGATCGTCGATACGGTGATCTAGACCACGTACTGTGACAGGCGGTACCAAGTAGCACTGCCATTGATGGAAACCCATTCTCCATACGTGCCTTTACGGTTTTGTTTGTAGAACCCACTTTGTGGCTAGTATTACTGGAATTTAATAATGTAACAATTTCGGCTATTTGAATAAGTATTTGTATATAGACACTATTATAATATTAGAGGATTTGATAAGAAATGTTTTGGTTATCGTAAGGTTAAAACCCGACATGTTTATTAGTGGCATGGTTTTACAAGATACCTTTGATTTAAAAAAGGATTTTGAAAACTTTAATAATCCAGTTGAGTGTGTTTTCTCAAGCTGGTTTTCCGGAATGACTCGGGTGTTATTTAACTATAATGCTTGGGTCAGACTGAATATTATAGAGTATAGATTCCGGATGGACTACTGTGGAGCTCAGTGGACAAGCTGGATGACGAGGCGTATTTCCAAAGATTTATATTCCATCGTGCAGTGCAAGCTGAATATTCCTCTTTAGGAGGACAAGATATTATAACTATCCTGAATTGTGTTGGTTATTGTATTGTACCATGATGACGTAATGTATAAACAGATATAGTTCTTTTATTTAAAGAATAGTTATTTATCTATTATATTTTGTTCCGCTGCAACTGTGAGATTTCTGATATTGTTTATATTTCTTCTTCTACCTCATTCTTCTTTAACCCTATTGGTTCGGTTTTTCGGCATTCGATTTTCGGCGGTTGATACAATGCACGTATTGATGTCGATTTTTGGGCGTCGAAAAATCGGGTCGTTACACTTGATATCAAAGCTAAATGTTAAGCAAGAACCTTAGCTCTTGTGGGGATTACTCATTAGAAATAGAGTCCGTAGTACTCTAAAATGAGCTTGAGTGTATTAATAGGCATTAGCGCGTATTTGTTTGTGAATACAAAAAAATTGTCTTTATATTATGTTGATTTATCGGTTGAGTGTTTATGGATTCTGGTTGATATATGGGACGCCATGTCATCGATAGGAATTTCTAAACTCTTAAACAAGATAAATCGACACAGTATTGTTTTAGAATTGGGTAAATGAAATAATTTTACCCAAATTATTTTTGTATATGAAACAAATAATTTTCCGTAATTATTATAGTTATATATGGTTGCTTGCTTGTTAGTGGTAATATTAAATTATTATCATTGTTGTTATGGTAATTGAAATAAGGAAATAATGTTATAACCAAATATATAGAGATAAATTCATTTAACAAATAAAATTTATAAATGTGAATTATAGTGTGTTTCATAATTATAACGAGATAAAAATTCCAGAGTAGTGTTTGAATATGAGTTGAAAGGATTTGGAGTTTGAAAATTTAATTCCTTTTGAGTTTGATAATGATTTTCAAAGTTTTTGGAGAAATAATAGTAATATTATTTGGGAAATATTTTTGAATTGGATATGAGATCTGATGAGATTTGGAATTTAAAAATATTTGAAATGTTTTTGAAGCACTAAACTCATTTTGGGTCACTGGAAAATAACTTCGGTGATGACTGCAGCATCATCAATGTTCATTTTTGAGTTTCCAAAAGGGGAATTTCTACCAAGTTGTTTTATATTGGAATGTTTGCGAAACCGAGTTGGTTTTAAAAATTCAAGAGATAATTTGATACCAAAGGATTTCAGATATAATTGATTTCATAAATACTTTTGAAATATGAGTAATTGTTTAAAATACTCTGGAGTTGGTTTGAAATTGTTTATAGAATATAATTGGTTGATAATTTATAAAATTTTGAATATGTTAGAATAAAATTTAACTTAAGAAGGGTTGAATAAAAGTAAGCGTGAAAGCAAAATAAGTTGGATGGTGAGCTAATTAATTTAAGTGAATTAAAAGAAGTTAGCAAATGGAATTTAAATAAGTGGAAAACTTATAGAAAGTTTAGAATTTAAATTGAATCATAATGTAAGTGAATCTTGTTAAGTAAAATTGAGCTTTGAGGAAAATGATTACTGAAAATAAGTTTATTAAGATTTGTAAACAAATATATAGAGAAACTAAGGAAATTACATTTGTAAGTAAGTAAAACAAAAACTGAATATTGGAGCCAATTTGAATTATGTTAAGTAAAGTGGAATTGAAAAATATAGTTGAGTGGATTAAAAGAACAAAGTTCTAAAATTAAAATTTATTGGAAATTGAAATAAATTAGTAAATGGAAGATAGTTGATAGAATTCAATATTTAAGAATGGGAATTTAGTCAAGTTGAGCTAAATAAAACAAATGATTGAAAATAAATTTGTATGTAAACTAATTAACCCAAATAGGTAAGAAAATGAATTGAAACTGAATATTGAGATAATATTTAATTTAAAAAAAGTAAAGTTGTAGAATTTATTCGAAGTGAACTAAAATAATAAAAGTTTGGAATGGTTAGTTAAATATGGGTTGGGATAAGGTGAATAGAATTCATTATATAAAATTGGAGGGTAAACTGAATTCAAATGGAATTAAAAATGCAAAGTTGAATGGAAATGGATATATAACTTCAGTAATGAAGTGGAAATAGATAATTAAGTGTAAAATATTTATCTTGAACTTAAGAAATGGATGATAAATTCTTAAGTAAAATCGGAATTGAGAAATGTACCAAGTCAAAATTTGGTATTGGAAAATATTTTAAGTTAACATTAATAAGGGTTAGAGTAAAGTTGTGAAATGGTATAATTGTGAATAATTGTATGGAAATCAAAATAGTTGTGAATAACAAGAGAATTGAGATAGCTAATAATCAATTGGAAATAAATAAGTAGGATGTATGTATATTATTTAATTTGCATAGTGATTTGATCCAGATTTGAGCACAGAATTTCGAGATAATTATATCGATCCGAGTTGGGATTTTTCACCGATTTTCGATGGCGAACCCTGAATGTGGATTTTTGATTGATTCTGTAATTCTCTATCATAGTTTATGGCTATGCAAGGAGAATGACGGTTTCCGACGAAGAAATCAAATCTAAGTCCGCACTAGGAAGTCGGGTGGACGATACTAGTTCGGAAGTAAAATTGTGTGATCAAGTAAGTGATCGAATTTGGTATTGCATACGGATGATATATGGACATCGTACGGGCTTGAATGAATATTGAAACTTTTGTGAAGAAATGTATAAAATTATTTTGGATATTGTAATAGGAAATTATTGCTAGTAGGATATATAGGTGATATAAAAGCAAAGGAAATTGGGATTTTTGATTTTAGAAGATAAATAGAATTGTTCGATAAAAAGGTATGTATTTAAATTTTTATATGAAATTTGATGATTTTCTGGTCTAGCCACTTGGCCTTTTGTTTTCTTATGTAATCTAGGGGCCCGTAGAGGCATTTTGTAGTTGTACTGACCTAGCCGTGCAAAGGAGACGCTAGCGAAATTTTTCAAAAATTTAAGGAGTTAGAAAAATTTGGAAGAAATTTTGATGATTTAAAATTTGGTTTTAAATTAAAATTTGAAATGGTTGTGTAAGTTATATTGTTTGAAACCTATGGATGAGTTTAGGAAGTTAGTAAAAGTGATTGTGTCCTAAATAAGAATTGTTTTGGAAAGTTGAAACTTTTGGGTTTTGGGAAATTGTCAAAAATTATTTGGATTGGGAAAATAGTGAACGGGTTATGGATCATTCTTCTTAACTATTAATTTTGGGAACAAAATTCTTTCAAGGGAGGGGGAATGTGACGACCTGTAATTTCTGGATATTTGAAATTGAAATATTTAATTAATTTTAAATATTTGAAAGTTAGTTTAACCTGAATTTCAAACATCACTGTTTATTGGATAATTTAAAATGTCGAATTAAAAATTGGAAATTAGGCAAAATAGAGAATCATGGGTTTTGAGCTTGATAGAAATATTTCAAAGGGCTTATAAAATTTATATTGATAGTACTGAAAATAATGAAAGCTGTAAATTTGAATTTGAAGGTGATTTGTTATGTTTTGAAAATATATTGTTTAAATCGATATTTAAAAATAGCCTTCCAGGCATAGTCTCGGAATTCAATGAAACCAGTTCCATTCGATTCGTAATAGTGTATTATTATCGGGTATCAATTTTCATAGTGTTTAGAGTTGTCGTGTTGCCTTATGGTAGGTAAAGCGTTGAATTTATATCGAAAATTTAATAAATAACCGGGTCCAAAATGCTATCTTCTCCATACGATCGAGTTAGGACTCGAAAACTTTTCCATTGAGTTCGTAATAGGGGTATAACGTTATAAACGCCTAGCGGCACGCTTCGATTAGAGATCGAGATTGTGAGTTGTGGGAATCGAGACGATTTAAATTTAAATTTAAATAATTTGGCTGGTCAAAATAATTCATACCATCTTTTTATACCCTGGCCACTTGTCATCTGGTTCATGCCAGTTGTCACCTACGCATACCAGATGTCCCACTTTTCTTTCTTTGTTTTTAACCCAGAAATGACAGTAGCTTCTAAATTTTTAAAGAGAAGCTTAGTTAAAATGAAAATGGAATTCAAAATGTTAATGGCCGAGAAAAATAAATCGTATCTCCCTTTGGAAATTAGAACTCAGGACTCAATTACTTCCTCTCTTCCTAGATCTAATCGAGCAGTGCTCGTTCTTGCTCAAATCAGAAGGCCGAAGTTGATATCTTCCTCAAATCAGAACCCTAAATCGGCCTCGAACCCTAAGCTAACATCGCGATGCCATGGAGCTCGCATCTTGGCAACGTGATGATTCGAGCGACGACTTTGGGATCGGCGACTGCGTGGCGAGGCATTGGTGATTGCAGTGGGGTTGTGCGAGCTCGAGATGGTGATCGATGGTGGCTGCAAGGCGTGAACGCGAGGCAAGTCGAGAAGGCGAGTTAATCGGGGCGGCGAAGGCATGGAGGGAGGCGGCTACTGGGGTCGCGACTCGACAGAGTTTCGTTGGGATTTGGGCATGTGGGAATCGGCGATCGTGACCATCGATTCGTGACTGAGGGGGAAGTCCTCGAGCTCGAGTGATGTTCTAAGTTGTAAGTATTCTCGGTTTATTTTACTGATTTTGATATGCATAACAGATTTATAATATAATTCTTGATATGCCTGCCTATTTTAAATTGTAGGTTAAACAGAGAAAATTTTATACATATAGATTTTTGAAATTTTATATATAAGAATTTTTAATGTTGAAATTTATGTAAAGATTAGATTTATATTTTTATTATATGTAGTTTCCAAGGAAATTTTAATATGTTGATTGTTTATATAAAATTAGATTTCTGGAAATCTATATATAAGTGTGTGGTTTCAAAGGAAGAATAAATGTACATATACATTTTAAATGTACGAGCTTATTTTGAAATAATAGATTCGGCGATTAATTTGTTCATTTAATTATTTCAGTCACTAATTAATTTATTAAAGGAAAATTTAAATTAAATTTATTGAATGGAAAAATAATTGTTTGGTTAATTCAAATAACGATAAATTATGAATTGTTTATACAAGGTCAAAGCCATGAAATCAAGTCGGAATTGGATTGGACTGCAAACAAATCAAAGGTGAGTTAATCTCACTCATTTGGAATTCCGTTAAATTTAAATAGTTAAACTTAAATTATTGGTTGAATGATTGAATTGATGGGATGTGATGTTATATATAGTAGCAGTAGTATATACATATATATTGGAGTGATTGATTCCCGCATTATATAGCGGATGAGACCCTATGTGCCCTGCATAATAGCGGATGAACATATACCGCGATATTCCACTCGAAGTGGAATTGGTATTTTATATTGTGCTAACATCTGTGGATGCCGGAAAACAGGTTGGAGGGATCTAACTGGATTCCTCAAAATGTTGAAAATTATTTTATAATTCATCGATGTAATTTATGTGATAATCTGTGATAATTATATTGTTTATATTTATTGAATGCTATGGCTTGGTTGATTATGTATTGGTAATTGAGAAAATGAAAAGAAAAAATGTAAAAAGCTTGGATTTTTAAAAGAAATAAAAAAAAGTTTTAAGTAAAATAATATTGTAAATTTGGGAAAACTAAAGATTGAATTTAGAAAAATATATATATAAAAAGCTTGATTTTTACATTCTATTAAATAACTTCTGAGTATGGAAATAAAGATAGGGATTTTAAATAAATAAAAATAGAAGGGCTTCGGAGAATTTAGTGATATTGGATGAAAACTAAAGGATTTCATTTTCAAAATTTAAGATTTAAATGTTTGGGAGAAATAAGGGAGAATTTTAAAGTTATGAAATTAATATTTCAGATTTTAAATAAGATTTTAAACCATGAATGTAGAATAGAACTCGGAATTAATGCGTTTTCGAAATAAATTAAGTAAGTAAAGGAATTTATTTTAAAAATGGAGTTAGTTTTGAAATTCGATTTGAAAACTGATTAAGTGGTTGAAACTGTGATTTAAAAGAAGTATGAGACTATGGAATTTTAAAAGTGGGTTTATAAAGTGAAATAAGATATCAGTGGATATTTCGAAGTATAAATTCACGGTGGGAATTTATAAAGGAATGGGTAATTAGTTTTAAAAATAAATAGTGGTTTATTTTTAAAGGTGTGAAAGCATAGTGTATTTCTCAGAAAGCCAAGTACGTTTTCAAAGCAGATTTTTAAGTATAAGTTAAAAGTTTTAAAGTTGTTTTAGAGGAATGTTTTTGAGAAATTATTATTTAAGTTGACTAAAATTTTAAAGGTAAATATTTATTAAATTAGTTATAGTAGTAATTATTTTAAAAGATTAATTGGTATTATGATTTAAAAAGATAATTATTAATATTTATATTTTATAAAGTAGCTTTATATTAAAGATAGTTTGGCTCAAGTTTTTATATGAAAACTTGTATAGAATTTCACAAAAAAAATTGGCTTATGTTTTACTTGAGAATTTTTGGAAAATTTCATAGCTAGTATTTCAATAAAGTGCTTTAAATAGTTTTCATTTTAAGTACTTTAAAGTATATATATTAAAGTAATTTAAATTATTTTAAAATCTAAAGTATTTAGACTTGGAGATTTTCAGTGGAAATAAAACAATTGGGTGGGAATTTTCTTTCGAGAGTGGAAAGTGATTTGAAAACTATTTTTCAAGAGGTTGAAGACTGGAAATATATCTTGTGAAGATATTTTTAGATTAATAAATAATTTGGGAAAATTATTTAAATCTGATGGTTGTTACAGATGTTATTTGATAGTTGAATAACCGACAATCAACATTGGCTAATGCGCTGATCGTTTCGAATAGACCGGGATCGAGATTAATTTTCCGAAACCACTATGATCCGGTTTGAACGTTTCATGAGGAAGATAAGAGCTTGGAGTCGAAGATGGAGCAGTGAAGTGCAAGGGCTAATCGCTACTAATCCTGTGGGTGATTCCAAAATAGTGTAGTAGGAGTAGTGCCTTCGATTCTGTTCGGACCCGAAACAGACTTGTATGGATGAGTGCTATCAGAACATCGTCAGAAGGACGATGAGCATTCTAAGTGAATGTGTGCTAAAAAGGTAACACTAACTTCGAACCTCATCAATCGAGAATGGCTAAACAGGGGAGGTGCACACAAGCCTAAGTTGCTAGCAACCAATTAGGGTGAGGTCACCCCTGCCTAAAGGTCCCTTTTATTCGGCTGTGTGGGCAGTTGCTAATCCCAACCGCGGGGTGAACTTATTCGAACTATCCAGTAAGGGGTAGCTCCGGTCTTATGTAGCAGGGAATCTGGGTGGATACTCGGTACGGTGATCGAGATCTCATGCTGTGACAGGCGTTACCCCACTAGCCCTACCATTGATGGAAACCCATTCTCTCTATGTGCCTTTACGATTTTGTTTGTAGAACCCACTTTATGGCTAGTATAGTTGAAATTTAATAATGTAACAATTTCGGCTATTTGAATAAGTATTTGTATAACTATTATAATACCAGAGGATTTGATAAGAAATGTTTAGGTTATCGTAAGGTGAAAACCCGACATGTTTATTTATGGCGTGGCCTTTAGAGATGCCTTTGATTTCAAAAAGGATTTTGAAAACTTTAATAATCCAATTGAGTGTGTTTTCTCACGCTGGTTTTCCTGACTGACTTGGGTGTTATTTAACTATAATGCTCGGGTCCGACCGAGTATTATAGAGTAAGATTCTGGATGGACTACTGTGGAGCTCAGGAGGCGAGCTGGATGACGAGGCGTATTTCTGTAGATTTATATTCCACCGGGCAGTGTAAGCTGAATATTCCGCTTTAGGAGGACAAGATACTATAATTGTCCAAAACTATGTTGTTGATTGTATTGTACCCTGATGATGTAATGTATAAACAGATATAGTTCTATTGTTTAAAGATTAGTCATTCATCTATTATATTTTGTTCCGCTGTAACCGTAAGATTTTTTATATTGTTTCTATTTCTTCTCCTACCTCCTTCTTCTTTAACCCTAATGGTTTGGTTTTTCGACATTCGATTGTTCGCTAGTTGATACAGTGGATGTATTGATGTCGATTTTCGGGCGTCGAAAAATCGGGTCATAACATACATTGCTATATATATGATATTATTTGTATATGTTCACTTGTGATATCTGACACCATTATCGGTTATTTATATTGACGATATATGCCTGTTATATTATTATCATATATGTTCTCACTCTGTAACTTCCCTGATAGAATTCCCTATGGATTGAAATGATACATACCGAACGATCTGTAGAATAGGAGAAAATCGTTATGGGTTGAAATGATAAACCCAAGCGATTTTTACTGAATTAAATTTGGGATTGCGGGTTGAAATGATATATACCTCTAAATATTTAAATTGCGGATTGAAATGATAAATATCTGTATCACTCGACCATAGAAAAGAAAATTATATGCAGACACCGTTGGTTTATATATAAATATTTTGAAGTGATTTCTATGGTTTTGGAAAGAAATATATAGTTTTAATAAATATTGATTTTAAGATATTATATATAAATGTATTTTTATAAAGGTTTTAAAATTTAGATTTTGAAAATGATATGTTTTGAAAATTATATAGTTATAAGTAAATTTTGAAATCATAAATTTTAAGAATTCTTTTATAATCTTATATTTCTAAAATATATAAATAGATTTAATATATAAATAAATTTAATACTATGTTTAAGAATTTATTTAAAATTTATATTTTCAAATACATAGTTTATAATAATTTTTAATAAATTGAGGTTGGAAAGATAAATTTGAAATTGATTTGAAATGATATTTATTTAAGAATTATACTTAAATAAGTTTGATTTGAAAATATTAAATTTGAAAATATTAAATTTGAAATTATTAAATTTGAAATTTTAAAGATACGATTTTATAACTTGATTTTGATTGAATGTGATTTAAATGAATATTTTCAAATTTACATAAATTGAAATGGGATATTTAGTTTATTTAAATTTGTAATTTGAAGTTTGTTTAAATGTTATTGAAATGATTAAGTAAATATTTTAAAACAAAATAATAGTAAAGTGAATTTGAGATTTAAATGAAATTATCAAATTTAGTTTAAAAAAATATTTAAAGCTTTAAACATATTGAAAATGAAATGGTTTATTTTGTATCTCAAATCTATATTTGAAATATACATAATTTGAAATGGTTTATTGAGAAACTGAATTGAGTTGAAGTTTATGAATTCAGATTGAATTAAATTTGAATTTTGGATTCGAGTTAATTTGAATCGATTTGTGAAATTTGAGGAAGCTATTTTATTATATAAAGTATTTTTAAATTATATTTAAAATTATTTATACATTTTACTTTATAAATTATTTTGATATAAAACTATTTTAATATAAACTATTTTTAATATGAAACTAATTTTAATATAAACTATTTTAATATTCTAATTATTTTATTTTATATAAAATATTTTAACTTATAACTATTATATATGCAAATTTTTTTTACATATAAACTATTTTATATATGAACCATTTTATTATACATATATTATTTTTCTATATCTAAATAGTTTGAGTGGGAAGTTATGTTTCAAAGTGTTAAAATTTCCAAAGTATTATGATTTCAAAGTACTACGATTTAAAAAGTGTTATAACTTCAACTGTTTTGGTTACGAAAGTGTTATAACTTTGAAAGTGCTATGATTTTGGAAATGTATATATTTGAAGAGGAAAATGATATCGTATTGACATGGTTTTGAATGAAAATGACATTTTGATTTTGAAGTATAAACTATTTTTAAATGACCATAGTTTTATAATAACGTTTGGTTGTTAAGGAGACCAAGATCGGTTATTGTCACACTCTCTGCCAATACCAAAAACCACTTCAACAACCATGTATGCGGTGGAGATTCCAAAATGAAGTAGGATGGTGGCGACAATCCTATATGAGGTATATGCATGGACCCGACTCCCATGAGTTGGCATAATGTGGCTAAAACAGGAGCAATCGACGGGCCAAGCGAGGTAGCTCCTCCAATCGAACACACTTCCTTGATTTTCCATTCTATTACAGTGTGATTGATTTGGTGTGCACCTTTGATTTGGGAGTGTCGCTTGAGGTGGGCGGTAGTTGCTGCTATGCGTTACCACCGGCCCGGAAGTGTAATTGGTATATCTACCCTGACATTGCCTAGTTGTGCCATGTCACCTACCTTAGCAAGACTACTACTATTTGTTTTGTACCATACCTACGGAGTGCCCTCTGATAAGCCCAGTTTACGGGAAGTTACGGTAGTGCGTGGACTGTGGGAATATATAAAAATGTGTTAAGGGGGAAATGGGTAATGCCTTAATGCTATTTGAATAGTTTACTATACTTTAGACATTATTATAATAGCGTATATTACTACATAGTAGATAGTTCCACGGATCCTTAGAGGATGGTTATCCCAAACATCCTTTAAGTTACTTGTATTTCAGTTGATATTTCACTTGAGTTGGATTTATTGATATAAGAATGTTAATCCTAACTCGAGTGTTTTGTGTTTTTCTTTACACTCGGGTCAGACTGAGTGCCACAGCATTTGAGACTCACCTTTGGAGTTGGAGCTTCGCTTAGAGATCCAGCTATCTATTCAGCTTTCAACTATTCGGTTGACTCTAGTGATATATTCAGATTTTGTTATTTGACAATTGTATTCGAGACTTCTGTTGTATCTTGTTTAACTCTGTTATATATAAATATAGTAGCTTCATGAACTACTATTCATTTGTTTCAGCTGCTTGTTGTTTTATTACTCTGTGTCTGTGATTCTATGATTTATTTATTTACTGTATATGCTGAGTTTTGCCAAATAAAATTAACAATATGATATTTTGAGCAATTCAAGTGCGACATGTGCGGATGCGAACGGTTGAAAATATCGGGATGTTATAGGTGCTAAAAAGCCTAGGTTTAGTGGAATATAGTGGGGCTTAAAGTGGATCTACTATTTAATAAATGTAGATTGAAATAGCGTAGCGGTCGAAGAGCACTTTGTGCTATAGCGAGGATTTGGTGGGGCTTTAACTACGCAATAGCTAACTCAAGGTCATGTGTCGGGAATTCTTATCCTGCACCTTGAACTATCAACTAGCGCAAGTTAACACCCTTCTTTCTTGCATCAAGACAATACCAAGACCGGTTCCCCAAGCATTGGTGTAGATAGTTAACAGCTTAGTTACATCAAGTCGGGTTAAGACATATATGCTCATCAAAAGATCCTTCAACTTAACTAATTCCTACTTATAATCAAGGCACCAAATAACAGCATATTCTTCTTAGTAACTTTGTTTAGGAGTGACGAGATCTTTGCGAAGTCCTTAATAAACTTCCTATAAATCCAACCAACCCTAAGAAGCTATGAATCTCCAAATCATGCTTTGGTTTCTTCCATTCTTTAACCACTCCCAATTTTCATGGGTCTATAGCTAAACCTTCCCTAGATATGATATGTCTAGGGAATCTTAATTCCTTCTTCCAAAAACTAAATTTTGAGAATTTTGCTCTCAACTGGTTCCTTCTTAGTACTTTTAATACATTTTCTAGATGATGTTCGTGCTCATTTTTATTCTTGAAAAATACCAACATATCATCCACAAACACCACGACTAACTTGTTCAATTTCTCCCTAAACACTCAACTCATAAAATCAAAAAAATATGTAGGAGCATTAGTCGGGCCAAATGGCATGACTACCAATTCAAATAATCCATCCAGAGTTTGAAATGCATTCTTCAGTATATTGTTGTATGCTATTCTCAGTTGATGGAATCCAATAGCTAAATCAAGCTGAGAGAAGGTTTTGACCATGACTAATTGATCAAAGAGATCATCAATGTGAGGAAAAAGGTATTGACTCTTCCTTGCTGGTTTGTTTAGCTCTCTATAATCGATGCACAACCTAAGGGATCAGCATGCTTTAGTGACAAAAACAACATGCACTCCCTACTTTGAAGTGCTTCTCCTTATAAAATCTTTCTCCAATAATTCTGAGGTTTTCTTATCTGATTCTTTCCTTTCTGTCAGAGCCATATGCCTAAGCGTCATCACTATGGGTCTATTATCTTTCTTATGATTCATTCTAAACTTGATCTCCTTTCGCGGTGGAAGACTGAAAACTTAAGCGAAGTCATTATGGAAATCTTGCACTATGGGAACCAAAGATAAATCCTCCTTCCATATCAAGAGAACATTTGTAACTAGACATCATATAACCATCATGCCTATAATAGACAATAAGGTTATCCTCTTCTACGTTTTCTCAATGGTCAACTCTCCTGTCACAATCCAGCAACACCCCATAATGTGTCATCTATACTATTCCCGAAATCAATTTGTACCATGAAACACTAAGTACATATGAACATCACACGACCAACTTTAGGTTTTAACAAGCCATAGATATACAGGTCTATCCCCCAATAGGATTCAACATATGATAGAATGATACATAAATTGGGGTATAAGACCTAATTTATTTATGATTGCAGGACTAATGAATGAATGCGATGCACCAGAGTTTCGATAGGAAATCCAAACAAAGATAACCCACCTTCCATGACTATCTACTTCCCCCTCTTCAATAAATGACTCAATACTACTAATTGAAATCTCCCCTACTGCATATGCCTTCACTATTGGCCTTTCCTTTTTTCGCTTAGTTGGCCAGGTATTCTTGAAATAACCGTACGATGACAACCATGACACTTAAGTCCGTTTTATAATGATTCATCATGTGTCCCTTCTTATAACATCTCCAATTGAAAATGGCTTTCTTATTTCCATATCCTCCGTGGGGTGCACCTTTGGGCCTATTTTATTTTGGTTCACTCCTTTCTTCGTTTCATCTTCTTTAGCCATAATAGTAGCCTTCCCGCTAATCATTTTTAACAATGCAACTTCAAACATTCCCTCATGGTAAGGTATCTGATTTAGTGGCAACTCCTTTAATGGGAAGTTAAGACCACTAGAAAATTTCAATATCGTCTTTTTAAGGGCGTAAGTTAAATCAAATGCAAACTTCGCCTACTCGTTGAACTAATTGACATACTCGCACATAGTTAACTCTCCTCGTCTTGATAAATAAATTTCTTTAGTAGTAATAATTTCTTCGATCTTGAAAAGAACTTGACTTCGAATCTCCTCTTGAAGTCTGTCCATGTGATAATGACTTCATCCACTTCAAAAGTAATCACCTCCTACAAAATAGTCGCCTCTTCTTATCGATGCCATGTGAATAACTACCTTGTACTAATATCACTTAAACCCAATAGGCTAATGTTCTTCTGATAAGAAGTAAGCCATGCCTTGTCAATGAATAGAGTTCACTGCCTACGTAAGGTTTTCCGTCCAAACTTGAGAAATCCCTGCAGAGTATTGGGAAATCCACTATTAGTCCTTGCTAGATGGAAACTACTCTATAATAGGTATGGGATCAGTGGGTGTGACAGCCCATAGTTTAAGCATATATATTAAAATTAAAATATTTTATAAAAGAAAGATAGCTAGTTGAAATTTTTTTTTTTAAAAAACAGTTGTGTGTAAATAAGTATACATGCCCTTGTGCACGTGCACACTGTTTCAGTATACTACCTGAGCAAGGTAATTTAGTGAGTAAAGACCTTGTAAGTAAATATGAAATAAATTAGTGCATGACATGTTAAGTGTGTACACAATAGCTTAAATACAATGCATAAATAACCTAGGCAGTTTTAGTCCTAATTTACATAGATTAAAAATAAGCACAGTTGCTTATGTAGGTAGAAAATGTATGAATATAAGGTATGCAAAATAATTGATTGACAGACACACAAATTTAGTTAGACACATATGCATGATAAAAACCAGAAAAGACAAAGCTATACTCGAGCCAAAGTCATGCATATAGTGTGTGAAGAAAATTTGCCAAAAGTGGTTAAGACAAGGAAAAAGGAGAAATGGTGGGAAAGGAAAATGGAGAGGTTGAACTGATGGGATTTCTTATGAAAATAAATTACTTAACTAACCTTAAAACCCTAGCAACTCCCCTATATAAATCATTACCCCATATGGTTATAGGTGAGAACCAGAAAACAAAATTAAAAAAGAAAAAAGAAAACAGATAGCAGTTTAAGAAATCAATGACAGACCTGAACCAAGATTTGGGAAGGAGAACTTTGGTGAGTAAACCCTCACATAGCAAGGCATTAAGACCTATGAAAGGAAGCCATTTAACCTTTAGTTTATTTTAACTTCTGTTTGATGTTTTGCTTGCATTTTGGTTTAACAATTTTCTATTGTTTCTGAGATTATGTGACTTGTATTGCTTTGTTGTCACTTAACCTATGCTTGTTTATACATGATAAATTTAATGATGGAATAATAATTGATTTATTTTTATGTTTATGAACTTGAGAAATGTTTTTAGTTAAAGAATAGATTAATAAGAAAAGTAAGGTGCAAGGCAGTAAGAGGAAGGGGTCCTCTGGCTTATGTCTTCCAACTGAAAGGATGATTAGGATGCAATGGAATTTCCATGTGCTGAGTCTTAATCCATCACTAAGTGTTCTCTAGAAATAGGGTTGAGTAACAAGCAAACACACTTTAATGTGTGGATTGACCGTGAGAACCATATTGCTGGAAAACCATATTAGCATTTCATCCTCTAAAAATGCTTCAATCCATGATTTAGCTAAGGATATGTCTCTGTGTGAAATAGACTTGAAATGATATGCAAGTATAACTGACCAGTTGTTGAATGCATGAATGGATGAATGATTAACTGTTGTTTGAAATCTGACAGCATATCTTAGTTTGATAAAAGTGCATGGGATTGACACTGCATAGATAATATTAGGTCATATGAAAAAAACTTAGTAATTAAACTAAGGGATTGGGTCTCCTCTATCAGGTTGGGTATGAGGGAAGTGGGTATGACATAGTGGTTGGCTTGCATCAAGGTCGGGGTGTGAGTTTGCACATGGCATGTTCATTCCTAATAGCTTGTAGTGCACTGGAAATTAAGTAGCAATTCCAGGCGGTGTGCGCCAGTGCAACCATGAATGTGATACTAGACCCTTAAAATGACACGAAATGAACATACAGACAGGGGTAAATATGCTAGAAGTATGGGGAGTCCTGACACGCTGACTCAATTTTGGTACTTTAGCTTAATGTTATGGCTGTTGTTTGTTCATGTTTGTGTATGCCTATGTGAGATTACGATGACTATTATGATTTTCTGGATTAAAAGTTTTTTGATAACCAATTAGCCTAAGAATGCACACATGATGATGTTAATAGTACCCAACATCTACCACTGCTTTAACCTTTTGTAATTTAAATATGAGATAGTGATTTGACTAGATTAAGTAAAACACTTAACTTCTGCAAATAGAAGGTTATAATGGAACCTATTTCATTGTCTTATGCATTATCAAATGATTTTACTTACACCAGACATAAGTCTGACCTGTTTGTTGCTTGCATCAAATGGGTGCTTCCTATGTTTATGGAGCAGGTCATGAGATGGTTACAGGAAAAAGGGAAGCTAAGTGATAAGATGCAGATGTGTGATGCTAAGAAGAAATTGCTAGTTAAATAAACTATGGTTTTGCAGAAGAATATCTCTTATGTTTTACTTTAGCTAAAAAGACTTTTCTGTAATGATATTAGAACTGGGCTAAAATTTTGATTGTGATGTAATGAATGGCTTAAAAGATTATTGCAAAATGGAAGTATTATCAGTAGGAAAAGATAAATGTGTTCAGCTTTATATCCTACCTAGTAAGCATGAAGATTTTCATGAATCAATTAGTGAGTTTGGCAGTAAATCTTTTGCATATATGAGCCAGTAGTTTATGCATATGCATTATAATGTTTTAGAGGCTAGAACCTATTTACATGTTAACTGCAAATATTATGAAGTAAGGATAAACCCTTAGGCAGAAAAGGAAAAATATATGTAAGAAGCATGAACGAAGATTTACATGAGTTTGATGTTTTAATGAATAAGCAAACTTAGCAAATTATAACAAGACGGTATAGGGATCTAACCTAAGAAGTTGACCAACCTGGAAACCCAGTTGTAGTGAATAGCAGTTGTACATGTTTATGTGCACACAGATGCACAGAAGCATGCACAACCTCCTGTTTTTCTATTTGTACAGCAATCTTGTAAAAGTTTAATTGTCGTGAATCAATTCACATGTTTTATTAAATAGACAATTGCCAAACACAAATAAACAAACAGGAATTGGTTAATAAATTTGCATCAAGATTCAAATGGGAGGGGGTCTTTTTCAATCATTTTTACTGTGGCTAAAACATAGTTATTTTAGTTTAAAGAAAACTGAGTTATTCTATATTAAAAAAAACTCAGATATTAGCATTAAAAACGATTTGTATGTTTATATGTACATACAAATAGTTTTACAAAGAAGTATATCAATATTTATATATTGATCAGATTGGATCTTGGGAAATAAACAAAAAAAAAAACTTATAAAAGAAAGAAAATAGTTGGTCTTGAAAGTAAGTAACCCTGAATTTAGCATAAACTAAATTAAGCCACTCAAACATTTAAGGCAAGTTAGGGAGGGCTACTTCAGTTGGTATCAGAGCTATGTTATTAAATACATAGCCAATACAAAATACTTAATTGAATCTGGGTGCATTGTCTGCATTGGTTATTTTACTTGTTATAACTATATGAGTTCACTGCTAATTTTAAAAGGGAAGTAGTGAATATGAATTAGAACTAACTGCACTAGAAATGTTCAATAGAGATCCAGAGCAGTTAGATTCAATCCCCAGGCTGCTGGAGAAAGGGAGAATGGTCAATCCTCTGATAGAACTGGGAAGCAACTGGAATGGCGCTGGTCGCCTAATGATTAACATGCAAGATTTTCTGAGAGTACCGAGGAATGGAATGGCACCTAGGGTAGATAATTCACATGAAGAGATGTCCAAATTGCTTAAAACATATACATGCCTAGGAGGCAGTAGCTTTGATGGCACAGAAAATGTCATGGGTGTCCAGACCTGGTTAAGAACAGTGGAGAGGATTTTTGTAGATATGCAAGTTAATGACCAGAGAAAGAGGCAAATAGCTTCAAGACAACTAAAAGGCACTGCTTTGGGTGGAAAGTGATCATTGCAGGCAAGCAAGAGCAAGAGATCACATGGAATCGGTTCAAAGAAATATTAGAAGCCAGATTTGTCCCAGCCTCAACAAAAGCTTCATTACTTGAGGAGTTTATCAAGTTGAGGCAAGGATCTATGAGTGTTACTAAATACACTCAGAAATTTGAAGGGTTGTCTAAATATGGGGCAGTATTAATCCCAAATGAAATTTCAAGGAATGCTAGGTACATTCAGGGGTTAAATGCTGGATTGAGTAGAGCCATGTTACCATACAAAGACGGAACATTTGATCAAGTTATGGACTTGACATTGTCATTTGAGCAGCATGATAATGCCAGAGAAAAGTTTAAGAATTTCAAGAATAACAAGAAAGGGAAGAATAGAGCACACCCATATGAGAAGAAGAAGGGAGAAGCAATGAACAAAGAAGGAAGTAAGGTGGCAAGCTCTTGCAATAAGAAATCCAAATGATCTGTTACAACTGTGGGAAGGAAGGCCATATAAAGACCAAATGCCAAGCACCCAAGTCAACTGTTCTTAGGTGCTACAACTGTGGTAAAGAGGGGCACATGAAGAAGCAGTGCCCAGAAATGGCAAGGGTGGCTGTACTTGAAGAAAAGGGCAAGGCAATGGAAGCACCTAGCTAGGTGGAAGGTATATTATTTATTAAAGGCATACCCATATCAGTTGTTTATGACACAGGAGCTACACACTCTTTTATTTCATGTGACATAGTTCAGAAGCTAGGGTTAACGTGTGTTCTTGTTGATAAGCCATTGCATGTTAATAGTCCTATAGGTAGTTCCTGCATTACAAATATGAAAGGCTTGCAAGTAGAATTATGTATGGGTGGTCACATCTTTATTTCAGAATTATATGTGTTGAATTACCCTAAGTTGGATATTATACTGGGAGTGGATTGGTTAAAAGGTTTTTTTGCTATCATTAACTTGGAAAATTCCACAATCTCATTACAAATTCCTGATGGCAAGAGAGTTTTGGTTATGTATGAGGCAGCTAAAGGTAGGGGTATGGGCAGGATGTTCAACTTGAACAGTGGTGAGGTTGAATTAAGCCCAGAAAAGATACCCATAGTTAACCAATACACTGATGTATTTGGTGAAGTGAATGGCATTCCTCATAATAGACCAGTAGAATTTCAAATAAAACTTAAACCAGGAACAAGCCCTGTCATTAAGAAACCAAATAGAATGGGGCCTAAAGAACTGAATGAGTTGAAGAAACAATTAGAAGAGTTAGAACAAAAAGGCTTCATTAGGCCTAGCAGTTCAAATTGGGGATCACTGGTAGTATTTGTTAAGTAGCATGATGGTTCTTTGAGAATATGCATAGACTATAGGGAACTAAACTCGGTCACCATCAAAAACAAATACCCTCTACCTAGAATTGATGATCTTTTTGACCAATTAAATGGTGCTAAGGTATTTTCCAGGCTTGACGTAGCATCTGGTTTCCATCAAATGAAAGTGGAAGAAGAAAGTATCAAGTACAAAGCTTTCAATACCAGGTATGGCTTGTATGAATACTTAGTGATGCCATTTGGTTTGACTAATGCACCATCCTATTTTATGGATTTAATGAATAGGATTTTCAGAGATTATTTAGATAAATTTGTATTAATTTTCATTGGTGATATACTAATATACTCTAAGTCAGTTAATGAACATGAGAAACATTTACATCTGGTACTTAGTAGACTAAGGCAACAAGGCCTTAAAGCCAAGTTTGTAAAGTGTTTTTTCTGGAAGAATGAAATAAAATTCTTAGGCCATATAATTTCTCAAGAAAGAATTTTAGTAGACCCTAGTAAGGTCATGGCAGTGCAAGCATGGAAGAGACCAAGCAGTGTTACTGAGATAAGATCATTCATGGGTTGGCTGGATACTACAGAAGATTTATAAGGGACTTTGCTAAAATAGCAACCCTATTAACCAAGCTAACAAGGAAAGACCAGCCTTTCCTATGGACTGAGAAGTGTGAAGGGGCATACAACCAGTTGAAAAAGGCATTGATGGAAGCACCAGTGCAAAAAATTCCAGAAGGCAATGACAATCTGGTAGAGTACACTGATGCATGTGGGTTAGGTATTGGAGTTATTCTTATGCAAGATGGTAGAGTGATAGCCTATGCATCAAGACAACTGAAACCAAGTGAAACCAAGTATGCAACACATGACTTGGAATTGACAGATGTGGTGTATGCATTAAAGCTTTGGAGACACTACTTGTTAGGGGCAAAGTTTGAGCTTTATACTAATCACAAAGCTTTGAAATACTTATTTTCTCAAAAAGATTTGAACATGAGACAACATAGGTGGGTGGAGTTCCTTGCTGCCTATGACTTGGACATTATGTACACACCAGGGAAGGAAAATAGAGTAGTAGATGCATTGAGTAGGCAACATGCCAAGTTGGCTACGCTGATGATAGAGGAGTTTAAAATGTTATCAATACTGACTGATGTAGAAGTGGAAAACATGGGAGAGCAAACTATGAAGTTAGGTGAGGACATGGAGCAAAATGGCAAGCTTAGTCTCATCATAATAAAATCAGACCTAGTGGAAGAAGTGAACCAGTCACAAGACATGGATGAATTCCTGAGAGAGAAGAGGAGATTGTTAAGGAATGGTTCAAAGCTTGACAAATTTGAACTGGATGAAAAAGGATATTTAAGGTATAAGGGAAGACTGTGTGTGCCTAACACAGAAGCACTGCAAAGAAAGATCATGGATGTACATCACAAGTCAAAGTACACCATACACCCAGGTGGTACTAAAATGTACCATGATCTAAAGAGGAGCTACTGGTGGAAAGGAATGAAGAGGAGTGTGGATGAATATGTGGAAAAATTTATGACTTGCCAACAAGTCAAGGCTGAGTACCAAAGACCCAGTGGACTGTTGCAACCTCTAGAAGTTCGAAGGTGGAAACAGGAAAGCATATCAATGGATTTCATTGATGGCTTGCCAAGATCAAAGAGAGGTAATGAAAGTATTTGGGTGATGGTAGATTGATTGACTAAATCATCACATTTCATACCAGTGAAGAGTGATAGAAATGCACCAAAACTGGCATAAAGTTTCATGAAAGAAATAGTGAAACTACATGGAGTTCCTACCACTATCATTAGTGACAGAGACAACATATTCACATTAAAGTTCTAGAGTAGCTTTCAACAGGCAATGGGGGTTGAGTTGTGCTTGAGCACAGCCTACCATCCCCAAACTGATGGCCAGACAGAAATAGTTAATAAGTTCTTGGAGGATTTACTTAGGGCTTGTGTACTTGATCATGGTGGTAATTGGGAAGACTACCTTCATTTAGCAGAATTTGCTTACAACAACAGCTACCGGAGTAGTATAGGGATGGCACCCTATGAAGCTCTATATGGGAGGCCTTGTTTATCACCTGCTTGCTGGCTAGAGGTTGGTGATAAGGTGATATTAGGACCGGGTCATGTGAAAGAAACAAATGATAAGATCATACTGATCAGACAAAGAATGAAGGCAGCACAAGACAGAATGAAATCATATGTAGATAGGAGAAGGAAACCACTTGAATTTGAATTAGGAGATTATGTGGACTTGAAAGTTTCACCTATGAGGAAGGTGTTGAGATTTGGCAAGGCAGGGAAGCAAACCCCAAGATATATAGGACCATATGAAATCATTGCAAGAATAGGAAAGATGGCTTACAAGTTGAAGTTGCCAGAAAAAATGAGTGGAATACACAATGTATTTCATGTATCACAATTGAGAAAATGTGTACTTGATGAAGCTGTAACGATCCTAAATTTTGAACAATTTAAATTGTGAATATTTAATTAATTTTAAGTATTTGAATGATAATTTAAATTGAATTCCCAATGCTATATAAAACATTTCTATGATTTGGCGATTAAACTTTAAAATTTAATCTATACAAAGCTGAATAAAAATTTAAACTTGACTTTGGAGTTGAAATTGAATATTAAATTTGTATTATAAATTTAAACTAATGACTTAAGAAAAAAAAAACTTGGATATAAGGATTATTTCTTATGTAAATTAATAGTTGAATTAAAATTTGGATTTGAAAGTATGAGGCTATATGAATTTTTCAAGTTAATATGAAGAACATATTTGAATTTAAAAATTTGAGCTTGAAGTTTGTAAATTTATTTAAATTCCCTTCAAAATTTTTGTTTAAGGAATTAGGTGGTGTAACGACCCGCCGCCTTGACCGCCTCTAGTCGGTAATTAAACCAACTAGAAACGTTCAAAATGACGGATTGTTATTTAGTTTATAACATTTAAACAGAATCAGCTACAGAATCACAGAATAGTAATCATATTTTATAAACAAACTTTTCTTTTATATACAAATATCAGAGTTTACAATACATTACATTTTATACAGCGGAAACAATTTATAAATTTAAGTACAAGAGAAAAAATTTTAGCTAAAACTTTAGTGGTGCTGAAATCCCCCTCTCTCTAACTTCGCTGCGAGCAAATCTTTAAGCTGCAAAAATACTCGGTCTGACCCGAGCGTTATTGCAAAACACAAAAACACTCGAGTCAGGATTAATCTTTATTCAAGTAAATAAATTTGAAATGAACTGAATAATATGGTTACAGATATGGTGAAACAGATAAATCAATTTAAGTCTATTATAGATTTTCACATTAACGATTCCAAATTTTTATACACATGTGTGGCTGCAGTACACACGTGTACTCATACCCATGTACACTGCCTCGTCAACACAGGTGCACGAGTCAGACCAATCACTGCAAACATATTTCAACTAAAGGCCACTGAAAATAACAACAACACATAGGATTACAACAACAGGGAGTAACACAAGTACAGGGATGATAAGGAACAGCAGCAGACACGCACATGGACAGTCGAAATCAGTAAGTCCAGTGAAGTCCAGTGACATATCTCAGGTGCAACATTCAAAGTCAAGAAACATGAATGCATCAGACTGCAGGCAACTCAAATAACACAGTGGCAACCACAAGTCACAAAAGCAGAAAATTGCTTTCAACATGCAAGGATAGATACGGATTAAAGTTCAAGAACATGTAGAAGAAATTTGAAAAACCTGGAACAGTTTCTGTCTTCTGCTTTTGAATAAAGGTGAGTAAACTAAGATTTTAAAAACAGTGTTAAACTTGGTTTCAACTTGCTACTATGAATGAATATCAGGATGTTATATGAAATATTTGTTTAAAATTGAATGCATGTTGAATTGAGTGTATTGAATCTCCTGGGTGATAACAATTTCAAACTGCAAATCTGACCTGTTGCAATGCAAAATTAAGCAAGTTCAAAAGCATGAAACAACTCAAAGTTCTCAACATCCAAGTAGAAATAGCAATCTGAAACCAAATGCAAACAACAACAACCAAGTACTACAAAGGCCAGAGATAACACTCAAGAACAACTCAAGTTTGATTTATTTTTGAAACATGGTACAGGTTCAAGACAAGGTTTTTAACTTGTTTTCAATTTATCTCAAAAGGAATAAGAGGAGAGAAAGTTGGAATATAACTATAGTTATTTCTAAAGCAAACAGGGAATACAACACTGACCTTCACAAAATACATGCAACTGCCTCAAAATCAAATATGCATTCAAGAACGGCAACCAACACCAAAGTTCACAATGCAACAGAAACAACTCAACTCGACTAACAGCAAACAGTAATGTGCAGACCCAAATAAATGACCAAGTAAATCAAGGCAAAGAAGCAACTCAGTAAAACATGCAAGTTCGAGATAAATTCAAGTCAAAAGCCCTAAACAAGTCCAAGTCGAAATCAGGGACATGGCCAAAGTTGAACAGGTCAAAAATTCCAAGCCGTGGTGGCCACTTAAAAAAAAATTCAAAGCCAAGAAAACTCAAACCAAGTCAAGTGAATGTAGAGAACAAGCTACATGATGAACAAGTGCAAAGGTGGATGCATCTATGAATGCAGACACAAAATGAAATAGCCATGTTCCAAACTTAATACAGTGGACTAAATGAAGAACAAGTATGCATAAATTTTTGAACAAGACTGCAACTCAACTAAACAGACATGAATGCAACAAACAAGCATGCAGCTGTAAGCATGCAACTCAGATTATGTACAAGGGCAGTGAGGCACAATGTAACAAATAAATGAAACTGAACAGTGGACAAAAGAACATAAACATCATCAAGCATAGCTTATCTTGACTACAACAGCAGTATACACAAAGCAATTACAAATGGTCCAGTTTAAACATGAATTCATAGGAAATGCATCAAATTTTAAAGTGGTTTATAATTATAGATTTTAAACAGAGGCTTGTAAAATAGGAACAGATATTAATTTTGTTTAGGTTGAATTAAATCTGTGACTTAAGAACAGACTCAATATTTTCATATATGCAAACATACATATCAATGTATGCATATACATTCAAAACTGCAGGCATAATAAACAACCATATTCATAACACACCTCAAGTACCAGTCCAAAACCAAAGTATATAAATAGATTCAAGTGTATTTGTCCACATTTAAGGGTTTGAGGCAGAGACAAAGATCAGAGAATTGTTGATGCTTATCTAAAGTTTAAGGCTGTTATGAATATAACTAGAACAAGTGTGTCTACAGGCATGCATTCATATGACTACACCTAAATACAGGCATGCAGCAATATTCATCAACAAATCAACCAAATTTTCTTTTCATCACACATCAATAACAACACAAAGCAAGTCAAGTTTTTCGATAGCATCTGTGCTCATCAGTTTAAAACAAAGTACCAAGTAGCATCTGTTCTTATCAATTTTTAAAAAAAATTAAATTTTAAAAAAAAACATCAGTTGTTATCAGTTTAAAACAAATCACAAATATAACATCTGTTATTATTAGTTTAAAAGCAAATATCAATTAGCATTTTTTCTTATCAATTTAATCACAATTTCAACTAGCACCTGTTCTTATCAGTTTTAAAAAAATTAAAATTAGGTAGAATCTGTTCTTATAGTTTAAAATAATTACTAGCATCTGTTTCTACCAATTTAAAATCCAAGCAAATCGAGCAAATAACAGCAACTAGCACAAAAATCCAACATGCAGTCACAAATCTGAGCATATCAGTTTTAAAAATTAAATTAGCCGAGCCAAAGATAATCAAATCACCCCCAAAACATAGCATGCAACCAAATCATTCCATCCAAACAAATATAAAAACTTGCATGAAGATTTATCGTGAGTTTAGAAAACTCACCATAACAAAATCGAAGTAGCCGAAGCCCAAATTGAATGAAAGTTGAAGCTCCAAGTTTAATTGCAAACCCGAGTTTTTTGAATCGCGAGAGCCAAAGCCCAAATTTTATTTCAAGCCCTAACCTTGGATCGAAGGACGAAGAGGAACGAAGGCTGCCATTAATTTTATTTTCTTTTTCTTTCGTGATTTTTCTTAGGGTTTGTGAAAATGGATAATGGAGGAAACGGGTCGAATTGAGGTAAAAAGGAAACGGCATTCAAAGGTAAATGGACCGAGATTCACAATTTCAAAGCCCAACAACACTTAACCAAATTTTATTATATATTTTTTTCATTTTGAATTTCAATAAATTTTGTTATTTCTTTGCTTTGTTTTGTTGAATTATGTTGTTATAACTTTTCCAATGTAGTCACTTCATATTTTACGAAGTTTACAAATATGTTGTTTTAAATTTTAACTATGTATATTTACTTATCTATTTTGTATTGAATAAAATTTTATTCCTTTTTATTTTAAAGAAAAGGAAAAATGTTATTTAAAACTAACCATCCATTTATAAATTTACATAAATAATACTTGTATCCAAATTATTTTCCTAAGTCATTAGTTTGAATTAAAAATACAAATTCAATATTCAATTTCAACTCCAAAGTCAAATATAAATTTTATTCAACTTTTTCTAGATTAAATTCTCAAATTTGATCGCAAAATTCATTGTTATATTGGAAATTCAATTTAAATCATCATTCAAATATTTAAAATTAATTAAATATTCACAATTTAAATTGTTCAAAATTTAGGATCGTTACAATCTCCCCTCCTTAAAAGAATTTCGTCTCGAAATTACAAGTAAGGAAAAATGATTGTTAAAATTTCACTAATATTTATATTTTACTCAATTTTATCAAGTTCAACACTTATTAAAGATGAATGAATATAGGATTCATTCTATTCGTTTTATCTCGCTAGCTTTGCTAATTAACTCTTTTGTCTATTATTTTCTACAATCAAGACACAAAAATCTTTACTTAAATTTTCAACTTACAACCCAAAATTTTAAATTTGAAACACTTTATATTAGAGATTTACATATTATAACTTTTCCAAAGCTGTGGACTTTCAAAACATTTCAAAAATCCTCTTCCTTAATTCATTAGGTTGGAATTTACATCACTTTAATTTCAGATAATTGATTTGCTATTTAAAGTTTGAAAATACTTGCTAACTCGAAATTTAACAAGTCTACTGTCGTTCTTAAAGACATTAGGCATACGCTGGCCAGGCGCAAGTCTAACAATCCCCAAGTACTAAATATACTTGCTTCAATTCCCAGTGAAAATACTTTTAAAAATTCTTTTAAAAATGGATATGGAAAGCACATTCCCCCATGGATCACAGTTTACTCGGCGGTTCCGCTACTATCCCAGTAGAGTCGCTTGTAACTGTGGATATCTCATCCCTTGAATTACGCCATGGTTGTTGCCAAAGATCGCGGTTCACACGGCGGTTACGCTACTATCCCAGTAGAATCGCTCGTGACCGTAGGCATCTCGCCCCTCGAATTACGCTTTGGTTTGTAGATTGCAGTTTACACGGCGGTTACGCCACTATCCCAGTGGAATCGCTTGTAACTGTAGGCATCACGCCCCTCAAATTACGCTACCACCCGAGTGTAACTAGATCGCGGTATACTCGGCGGTTACGCCACTATCCCAGTGGAATCGCTTGTAACCATAGGCATCTCGCCCCTCGAATTACGCTAGCACACTATACCAGTCCAAAAGGACATTCCAACTAATGGAAATACAAAAGGTCATCCAACTAATGGAAATATAAATGGTCATCCAACTAATGGAAATATAAATGGTCATCCAACTAATGGAAATACTACGTAGCTACGATTTTTAAATGGATACTCATCTCGAGTTCCATCACCATCACACAGTCACACAGTATAAATGGAAGGTACCTTTCCATATCCTCAATTTTGGAAAACATAATATTATACATACATATATAATATTTCACTTCACACTTAGTACAACCCATGTACTTAAATAAGTTTTCCACAACAATTACTTTTCCAAACTAATTGGTTTTCGAATTTATCGTATTCACACATATACGTTATGAAAACCACAACATTTCATACCCATAACAAATAGAGGATTCACAATTTTCCATTTCATTATCCATTTAAAATTTTCCTCTAAGTCGATTTGGAATTTTAAGGTTATCTCAAACCTAATTCACATTCATAATCCAATTTATTATCGACTTCACACTCGATTTGGATTTCACGTTACATCGTCAATCCTCAACACATAATTGACGTCTATCGATATATAACCTCTGAGCTCGTACGTCTCAGAGAAGGGTGTTAAGCTAAGAGAATAAATTCCCCGCCACCAACAGATATATATTTAATAGAGATCAATTGATATGTCGTCAATTCACGACGTTAGACATACAATCCAAATCATCCATTTAAAATTCAAAGTTCAACTTAAATTGTTTTTGGGCGTCAAAGTTAAACTCAATTTAACTCAAAATTCAATCACTTTGAAAATTTCCAAATTGAACTAATTGTTCAAATTTCCCAAAAATAATATCTTTACAAGATATAAAATTTTTCACACTTAACCATTTGAAACAAATTCAAATCATTTTGCACCTTTTAATCTTTGAAAACAAATTTCAAAGCAATTTCCTTAAATGGAAACATTTCCAAATATTTATCCATTTTAAACTTCAAATGGTTCACTTAAATTAATCAAATAAATCCTTACCGATTTATTTTAAACTTACGTTCCAAATCCGTAAATTTATTTCCACATTTCAAAAATAAATCAATATTTATTTTTAACAAATTCCCCTTTCTTTTATAAATTCCATAGTGAATTTACATTTCCAAAGTATCTATGAATATACGATTTTCAAATCGATTTCACAAATTCATTTTCAATTTATCTTCAAAAGATAAAATTTCAAACATTCACTTCTCACTTTATCTCTAAAAGATATAATTTCAAACCTTTCATTTCATATTGGAAAATATTTCCATACTTATTCAATAATAAGTAATTTACAAATCAATTTATTCTCAATACTTAGAAAATATTCAATATACTTAAACCAAAATCAAGTATATATTTCATTCTTAAAAGAAATCATTCTTTTAAACACATTTTAAAAAAACTTAAAATGGATTTACTCCATTTTATATAATATTACTTCCCCAAAAATTCTCATTTAAGTTTTTTTTTTTCAACTTCAACTTAATTCATAGTTTGAATTCTGCACATTTCAAAATATTGGTTTTAACCCAACTTCAAATTTCCAATATTAAGTTTTCCACTTAACTTAATTTCATGCCATACAAATTCAAATTCATTATTGAATCTATTAAACCTATTATGTATTTACATGTTGACAAACATCAGATTTGAAATCTAAATCTCATTTGAACTTTGCATTTTCTTTCTATTTCAAAAATAATCAACTAATTCTTTAGTAAACCACTCATCGACTTGATTCCATTAGATTTATATCTCCATATTAACTATTTTAGTCATTAGTCTAAACTTGAAATATAGGCTTTACATCAAAACTGGTTTGATTCATACAATTAAGTTGACAAATAAATTTCCTATCAAAATTTTGCAATCCTTATTAGCGAAGGTCGGATTATTCAATCATTCTCCCTAAAACATATCCGTTTTATTCAATAATATATTCACTGTCTAAAATCGTGAATATGCTTTGTCAACTAATTTTATCATTTCTACAACTTATTATTTATTTTTAAAGGATTACCCACTGTCCAAAATCGTGGATATATCTCCCTTAATAAGTTACAACAATTTACTTATCAAAATAAGTCGTTTGTGGAATTTTACAAACATCTCTAGAAATTCCATTTCTATTTATAAAACTTCGTTTTATAATCTCCTTTCTTAATTTGATTCAATTCAATTTATATAACTTAGTTATATACACCAAAAGTCCATATTATAAGTTAAATACTTATAATCCATTCATTTACTAAATCGTTCTTCACCACATTTGAAATCAATTTCAAAAGAATTCAAAACCAAATTCCCAAGTTACAATTCAATAACCCATTTGATTATAAATCAAATTGACATATCATTCTATTTCCCAATTACTACTTGGAGATATTCTAAATATTTGATTTAAACCAATTTAAACCAATTCATTAATTCAATTAACTCATATTTTCAGTTTCCATAAATCTCAACAATTTGATAATGAGTTTCCGAACGATCGAAACTCAAATCCAACGAGACCTCACCGAATAGAAACTACCGCAATCCTAACTTTAGAGAGGGGAATTTCCAAAAATAATTTCAAATTTCAAAATACCTTTTATTTTAAAGAAAACAATCTTAAACTTCTTTAGATTTGAAAACACTTTCTTTTAAAGTGATTCTAGTAACTATTCATATTAAACGTCATAAACTAAGCTTTGTGTAAACCAAAGCTCTGATACCACTTTGTAACGACCCGCCGCCTTGACCGCCTCTAGTCGGTAATTAAACCAACTAGAAACGTTCAAAATGACGGATTGTTATTTAGTTTATAACATTTAAACAGAATCAGCTACAGAATCACAGAATAGTAATCATATTTTATAAACAAACTTTTCTTTTATATACAAATATCAGAGTTTACAATACATTACATTTTATACAGCGGAAACAATTTATAAATTTAAGTACAAGAGAAAAAATTTTAGCTAAAACTTTAGTGGTGCTGAAATCCCCCTCTCTCTAACTTCGCTGCGAGCAAATCTTTAAGCTGCAAAAATACTCGGTCTGACCCGAGCGTTATTGCAAAACACAAAAACACTCGAGTCAGGATTAATCTTTATTCAAGTAAATAAATTTGAAATGAACTGAATAATATGGTTACAGATATGGTGAAACAGATAAATCAATTTAAGTCTATTATAGATTTTCACATTAACGATTCCAAATTTTTATACACATGTGTGGCTGCAGTACACACGTGTACTCATACCCATGTACACTGCCTCGTCAACACAGGTGCACGAGTCAGACCAATCACTGCAAACATATTTCAACTAAAGGCCACTGAAAATAACAACAACACATAGGATTACAACAACAGGGAGTAACACAAGTACAGGGATGATAAGGAACAGCAGCAGACACGCACATGGACAGTCGAAATCAGTAAGTCCAGTGAAGTCCAGTGACATATCTCAGGTGCAACATTCAAAGTCAAGAAACATGAATGCATCAGACTGCAGGCAACTCAAATAACACAGTGGCAACCACAAGTCACAAAAGCAGAAAATTGCTTTCAACATGCAAGGATAGATACGGATTAAAGTTCAAGAACATGTAGAAGAAATTTGAAAAACCTGGAACAGTTTCTGTCTTCTGCTTTTGAATAAAGGTGAGTAAACTAAGATTTTAAAAACAGTGTTAAACTTGGTTTCAACTTGCTACTATGAATGAATATCAGGATGTTATATGAAATATTTGTTTAAAATTGAATGCATGTTGAATTGAGTGTATTGAATCTCCTGGGTGATAACAATTTCAAACTGCAAATCTGACCTGTTGCAATGCAAAATTAAGCAAGTTCAAAAGCATGAAACAACTCAAAGTTCTCAACATCCAAGTAGAAATAGCAATCTGAAACCAAATGCAAACAACAACAACCAAGTACTACAAAGGCCAGAGATAACACTCAAGAACAACTCAAGTTTGATTTATTTTTGAAACATGGTACAGGTTCAAGACAAGGTTTTTAACTTGTTTTCAATTTATCTCAAAAGGAATAAGAGGAGAGAAAGTTGGAATATAACTATAGTTATTTCTAAAGCAAACAGGGAATACAACACTGACCTTCACAAAATACATGCAACTGCCTCAAAATCAAATATGCATTCAAGAACGGCAACCAACACCAAAGTTCACAATGCAACAGAAACAACTCAACTCGACTAACAGCAAACAGTAATGTGCAGACCCAAATAAATGACCAAGTAAATCAAGGCAAAGAAGCAACTCAGTAAAACATGCAAGTTCGAGATAAATTCAAGTCAAAAGCCCTAAACAAGTCCAAGTCGAAATCAGGGACATGGCCAAAGTTGAACAGGTCAAAAATTCCAAGCCGTGGTGGCCACTTAAAAAAAAATTCAAAGCCAAGAAAACTCAAACCAAGTCAAGTGAATGTAGAGAACAAGCTACATGATGAACAAGTGCAAAGGTGGATGCATCTATGAATGCAGACACAAAATGAAATAGCCATGTTCCAAACTTAATACAGTGGACTAAATGAAGAACAAGTATGCATAAATTTTTGAACAAGACTGCAACTCAACTAAACAGACATGAATGCAACAAACAAGCATGCAGCTGTAAGCATGCAACTCAGATTATGTACAAGGGCAGTGAGGCACAATGTAACAAATAAATGAAACTGAACAGTGGACAAAAGAACATAAACATCATCAAGCATAGCTTATCTTGACTACAACAGCAGTATACACAAAGCAATTACAAATGGTCCAGTTTAAACATGAATTCATAGGAAATGCATCAAATTTTAAAGTGGTTTATAATTATAGATTTTAAACAGAGGCTTGTAAAATAGGAACAGATATTAATTTTGTTTAGGTTGAATTAAATCTGTGACTTAAGAACAGACTCAATATTTTCATATATGCAAACATACATATCAATGTATGCATATACATTCAAAACTGCAGGCATAATAAACAACCATATTCATAACACACCTCAAGTACCAGTCCAAAACCAAAGTATATAAATAGATTCAAGTGTATTTGTCCACATTTAAGGGTTTGAGGCAGAGACAAAGATCAGAGAATTGTTGATGCTTATCTAAAGTTTAAGGCTGTTATGAATATAACTAGAACAAGTGTGTCTACAGGCATGCATTCATATGACTACACCTAAATACAGGCATGCAGCAATATTCATCAACAAATCAACCAAATTTTCTTTTCATCACACATCAATAACAACACAAAGCAAGTCAAGTTTTTCGATAGCATCTGTGCTCATCAGTTTAAAACAAAGTACCAAGTAGCATCTGTTCTTATCAATTTTTAAAAAAAATTAAATTTTAAAAAAAAACATCAGTTGTTATCAGTTTAAAACAAATCACAAATATAACATCTGTTATTATTAGTTTAAAAGCAAATATCAATTAGCATTTTTTCTTATCAATTTAATCACAATTTCAACTAGCACCTGTTCTTATCAGTTTTAAAAAAATTAAAATTAGGTAGAATCTGTTCTTATAGTTTAAAATAATTACTAGCATCTGTTTCTACCAATTTAAAATCCAAGCAAATCGAGCAAATAACAGCAACTAGCACAAAAATCCAACATGCAGTCACAAATCTGAGCATATCAGTTTTAAAAATTAAATTAGCCGAGCCAAAGATAATCAAATCACCCCCAAAACATAGCATGCAACCAAATCATTCCATCCAAACAAATATAAAAACTTGCATGAAGATTTATCGTGAGTTTAGAAAACTCACCATAACAAAATCGAAGTAGCCGAAGCCCAAATTGAATGAAAGTTGAAGCTCCAAGTTTAATTGCAAACCCGAGTTTTTTGAATCGCGAGAGCCAAAGCCCAAATTTTATTTCAAGCCCTAACCTTGGATCGAAGGACGAAGAGGAACGAAGGCTGCCATTAATTTTATTTTCTTTTTCTTTCGTGATTTTTCTTAGGGTTTGTGAAAATGGATAATGGAGGAAACGGGTCGAATTGAGGTAAAAAGGAAACGGCATTCAAAGGTAAATGGACCGAGATTCACAATTTCAAAGCCCAACAACACTTAACCAAATTTTATTATATATTTTTTTCATTTTGAATTTCAATAAATTTTGTTATTTCTTTGCTTTGTTTTGTTGAATTATGTTGTTATAACTTTTCCAATGTAGTCACTTCATATTTTACGAAGTTTACAAATATGTTGTTTTAAATTTTAACTATGTATATTTACTTATCTATTTTGTATTGAATAAAATTTTATTCCTTTTTATTTTAAAGAAAAGGAAAAATGTTATTTAAAACTAACCATCCATTTATAAATTTACATAAATAATACTTGTATCCAAATTATTTTCCTAAGTCATTAGTTTGAATTAAAAATACAAATTCAATATTCAATTTCAACTCCAAAGTCAAATATAAATTTTATTCAACTTTTTCTAGATTAAATTCTCAAATTTGATCGCAAAATTCATTGTTATATTGGAAATTCAATTTAAATCATCATTCAAATATTTAAAATTAATTAAATATTCACAATTTAAATTGTTCAAAATTTAGGATCGTTACAGGTGGGCTTTACAACTTTCTTAGCCCATGGTTTTGCTTAAGTGCTGTAATATTATCTAAGGCTATACTCGATCCCTTCTCTATTTCATTCGTAACCCTAAAATTCTAAGAAAACATAACAATGGCGGCCGTGTTCTCCTCGTTCGTTCCTCTTTGAAGTCTCAACTAGGGCTTCAGCTCTTCGTCTCTAAATTAGGGCTTGCGAACTATTTGGGGCTTCTCCAATTCGTGATAAGGTGAGTCTTTGGCTCACGATTAATTTTATTTCAAGTTCTTAAATTTGTTGACTTGAATGTTGGTTACATACTATGTTTTGGGGGTTATCTGTTATCATTGGCTCGGTTACTTGAATCTGAACTAATTGGGGCTATTTGCGGTCTCTTGCTCGATTACTTAAATTTTAATTTAACTGATGAGAATAGATGTTATAAATTTTATTTTTAAATTGATAATAACAGATGAACTGTTGAGAACAGAGGCTACCCAAATTATTGTTTTAAAATTGATAAGAACAGATTCTACCCAATTTTGTTTTTTTAGAAACTGTTAAGAACAGATGCTATTTACTGTCACTTGCTCGATTTGCTTGAATTTTAACTGTTGAGAACAGAAGCTACTTTAATTTTTAAATTGATAAGAACAGATGTTGTTGAATCTTTATTTATAAACTGATGAGGTTGCTGCATGTGATGGATGTGAATTTATCTATATTGTGATGGATGCATGCTTGTGTATATGTAAGTATATGCCACCTCTATTATGATATACAGTTTCAAGAAAAAATAATATAATACTGTGAGTAAATTCTAACTTGTTTTCACAAAAATCTGGTTGCATGACTTGAAACTCGATGATAAATATGTTGCATGTTGTTGAACTAAGTATACTTGTTTCAAATCTGTTTGCATGTGAATGAAATATCAAGATGCTCCTCTGTTTTGAAAATATGCAGAGTACAGGTAGGAAAAGAAAATTCATTTTTCTTTGGTTTGATCCTTATTGGGCTATGATTCTTTAACAAATTATGTTTGTTAAGTTTAAACCAAAATTTGAAAATATTTCTAAGTTTAAAAGAAAAATAAAAATCAAAGCCTGTAACTCTGTCCATTGCACTGTTGATATTGAGTTGCACTGTCCAATTAAATTTACTATTGCATATATTTTGATTTCACTGTTATGTTGCATTTACATGTTATTGTGAGAAATTTTTTGTTTAAAAACAGTTTCTCTCTATTTAAAATTAAGTTAATAAGGTTTCAGAAAATCAAGTTAAATTCAAATGTTTTTCAATTTAAGAAAATCAAACAGTGGTAAATTAAAAAGATAATAACTGTACTGTTTTTCTTTAGTAAGCAACATCACTATTTATAGATAGTATCAAATTTATCTATGCATAAGTATTGATAGAATTGAGTATGTTTTGACTGTTGAAAATGGATGTTCTGTGTACTTTATAGATTATGCAGAAAAATGTTGTGTAAATTGTTTTAACAGTCATGCTTATGTTCTTACTTGAATTTAAATTCAAATTCACTTCTTTAGGTCTGAATTCTAGTTAGAATTTATTGTGTGAACATATTGTGTTTGTTCTGCATAGATTAGGTCTGTAAATCTTAATTTTAGAAAAATTAAAACCTGATACTTGAGAAAAATCAAGAACAACAGTCAATAGTTACTAGAAGTGAAATTTGTAAACATCTTTAAATTTATTCAAACAAGTTTTAACTTTAATACATGTTTAAAACCATGATTATTAGACCAGCATCAGTATTTAGTTTGTGCAGTATTTTGGAAATTTGGGAATATCAAACCATTTAGTAAATTTTGGAACTTGATTTTCTGCACTTGCATTGAGGACCTGTTGCATTGAGTCACTTTCATGGGTCCATTGCTTTACTGACTTGATTCACTGATGCATTTCTTATGTACATTGTGGTCTGCATTTTTCGATTTCGAACTTGAACTTGTAGTTGCAACTGGACATGTTGTGAGGTTGTGCATTTGTGCATTTTTGCCATTTGGTATCTTTGCATTCATCACTGTAGTACTTTTGATTTGCACCTGTTTCTGACTTTAGTCTTGTGTCGTGTTGAGGCGATATTCATGTCTCAGTGCTTTTTCATTTCCTCTCTAGTTAGCATTCTGTAATTGCCACTGCATCACTACTGTGCAAGTGTTCTTGCTTCTGCAGTATCTTTGGGAGTTTGCACTGCTTCATGTTAAATTCATTTGATTGTTGCATTTTTACCTCTGGTAGCACTGTGTTATTAGTCTGCACTTGTCCAGTGCAGTTCCATTGTATCTTCACTTGATTTGAAGATTTTAAAACTTGTTGTTGAGTACATATTGGGTGTGTTTGCAGGTACCTGATCACCTATTCTGTGTTACAGGTTTATTACCTGAAGCTTTTGCAGTTTTGTTTAAACTGTTTCCAGTTTTAAAATTTGATATAAATTACAAACTACATTGTAAACTTGGAGTTTGAAACTGAATTTAAGTTGAATTCAAATAAGTTTGAATTCAGTTGTCTTTTGAAATGGTTTAAATTCAGGGAATTTCAAAGTTGATTTTTCTTAATAAAACAGAAACTGTTTCTGTTTTATATGTAAGAGTAAAATTTAAATTGAAGGTGGAGATTAAACTTCAGTTTTTAAATATAGGTTTAAAAAAAATTGAAGTGTTTGAATGAATTGCATGTTTGCTCTTTGCATTTTGTCACTTGAACTTTTGTGACACTTGACCATTTGTGGTTTCTGACCTGTGCACATTGGTCATTGGTTGATGTTCTTCTCTTATGTACATTTGTGATCTTCATTTGCATATGCTCTGCCTTCGAGCTGCTGTGTTGACTGCATTTGTTTCACTGTACTTGTTCACTGCCCTGTACACGATCCGTGCTGCATGTTGCTGCTGCATGTTTGTTTGCTACTGTGTCGTCTCTGATGTTGTTTCATTTATGCACTAATTCAATGCTTAGTGCATTGTGCACCTGTTTTGGACTTGCATGTTTGTTTGCTTACTGTTTTGTTCAAGTTGGCACTGGTTTTGCCTTGAGCATTTTCTTTGCAGTCATTTTGTATTTCTGAATGGAGCTGTGCACACGTGTTGGCGAGGCAGTGCACATGTGTGTAATATACGTGTGTACTGCAGCCACACGGGATTGACAGATTTTAAAAATTAAAGCTGTTAATAATGAAAATCCATAATAGATTTTGAATTGATTCATGTGATCCATTTTATTCAGTTCATTACAAATTTATTTACTTGAGTTAAGATTAATCCTGACTCGAGTGTTTTTGTGTTTTGCAATAAACGCTCGGGTCAGACCGAGTATTTTTACAGCTTGAAGATTTTCAGGCAGCGAAGTTTGAGAGAGGGGGATTAAAGCACTCCACTAAAAGCTTTTCAGAAATTTCTTTTTTTGCACTTAATAAAATAAATTGTTTCCGCTGTATAAAATGTAATGTATTGTATAACTCTGATATTTGTATACAAAAGAAAAGTTTATTTATAAAATATATTATTGTTTCTGTGATTCTGTGACTGATTCTGTTTAAATGTTATAAACTAAATAACAATCCGTCATTTTGAACGTTTCTAGTTGGTTTAATTACCGACTAGAGACGGTCAGAGCGGCGGGTCGTTACAAAGTGGTATCAGAGCTTTGGTTTACACAAAGCTTAGTTTATGGCGTTTAATATGAATAGTTACTAGAACCACTTCAAAGAAAGTGTTTTCAAATCTAAAGAAGTTTAAAATTGTTTTCTTTAAAATAAAAAGTATTTTGAAAATTAGAATTATTTTGAAGATTCCCCTCTCTAAATTTAGGTTTGCGACCGTTTCTCTTCGGTGAGGTCTCGTTAGACTTGAGTTTCGATCATTCGGAAACTCATTATCGAATTTTTGAGAGTTATGGAAAATGAAACATGAGTTAAGAGAATTAATGAATTGGTTTAAATTGGCTTAAATCAAATATTTTGAATATCTTCAAAGTAGTAATTGGAAAATAAAATGATATGTCAATTTGATTATAATCAAATGGATTATTGAACTATAACTTGGAAATTTAATTTTGAATTCTTTTGAAAATTGATTTCAAATGTTGTGAAGAACGATTTAGTAAATAAATGGATTATAAGTATTTAACTTATAATATGGATTTTGGGTATATAACTAAGTTATATGAATTGAATTGAATCAAATTAGTAAAGGAGATTATAAAACAAAGTTTATAAATAGAAATGTAATTTCTAAAGATGTATATAAAATCCGCAAATGACTTATTTTGATAAGTAAATTATTGTAACTTATTAAAGGTGCTATATCTATGGTTTGGACAATAAATGAGATATAAAAAGAGATATGAATCTAATGAAAATTTATAAGAGATTTAAATTGATGCAATGAAGAATTTGAATTTGAATGGGCATGGAAATAAGTTAAGTGGAAAACTTAATATTGGAAATTTGAAGTTGGTTTAAAACCAATATTTTGAAATGTATGCAGAATTCAAACTATGAATTAAGTTGAAGTTGAAAAACTTAAATGGGAATGTTTTTGGGAAGCAACACTATGAAATGAAGTAAATTCATTTTAAGTTGTTTTGAAATGTGTTTAAAAGAATGATTTCTTTTAAGAATGAAATATATATTTGATTTTGGTTTAAGTATATCGAATATTTTCAAAATTGTTGAAAATAAATGGATTTGTAAATTACTTATTATTGAATAAGTATGGAAATATTTTCCAATATGAAATGAAAGGTTTGAAATTTTATCTTTTCAAGATAAAGTGAAAAGTAAATGTTTTGAGATTTTATCTTTTAAAGATAAATTGAAAAGTGAATATTTGAATTTGTTTCAAATGGTTAAGTGTGAAAATTTTATATCTTGTAAAGATATTATTTTTGGGAAATTTGAACACTTAGTTCAACTTGGAGAAAAAAAATAAAAAAATAAAAAAATAAATTGAGTTTAACTTTGACACACAAAAACAATGTAAGTTGAACTTTGAATTTTAAATGGATGATTTGGATTGTATGTCTAACGTCGTGAATTGACGACATATCAATTGATCTCTATTAAATATATATCTGCAGTGGCGGAAAATTTATTCTCTTAGCTTAACACCCTTCTCTGAGACGTACGAGCTCAGAGGTTATATATCGATAGACATCAATTATGTGTTGAGGATTGACGATGTAACGTGAAATCCAAATCGATTGTGAAGTCGATAATAAATTGGATTATGAATGTGAATTAGGTTTGAGATAACCTTAAATTTCCAAATCGGCTTAGAGGAAAATTTTAAATGGATAATGAAATGGAAAATTTGTGAATCCTCTATTTGTTATGGGTATGAAATATTGTGGTTTTCATAACGTATATGTGTGAATACGATTAATTCGAAAACCAATTAGTTTGGAAAAGTAATTGTTATGGAAAACTTATGTAAGTACATGAGTATGATATGTACAAAAATGTGAAATGAAATATTATATATGTATGTATGATATTATGTTTTCCAAATTGAGGATATGGAAAAGTACCTTCCATTTAAACTTTGTGAAGGTTGTTGGAACTCGAGAAGAGTGTCCATTTGAAAATCGTAGCTACGTAGTATTTCCATTAGTTGGAATGTCCTTTTGGACTGGTATAGTGTGCTAGCGTAATTCGAGGGGCGAGATGCCTACGGTTACAAGCGATTCCACTGGGATAGTGGCGTAACCGCCGTGTATACCGCGATCTAGTTACACTCGGGTGGTAGCGTAATTTGAGGGGCGTGATGCCTACAGTTACAAGCGATTCCACTGGGATAGTGGCGTAACCGCTGTGTAAACTGCAATCTACAAACCAAAGCGTAATTCGAGGGGCGAGATGCCTACGGTCACGAGCGATTCTACTGGGATAGTAGCGTAACCGCCGTGTGAACCGCGATCTTTGGCAACAACCATGGCGAAATTCAAGGGATGAGATATCCACAGTTACAAGCGACTCTACTGGGATAGTAGCGGAACCGCCGAGTAAACTGTGATCCATGGGGGAATGTGCTTTCCATATCCATTTTTTTTAAAAAGAATTTTTAAAAACTATTTTCACTGGGAATTGAAGCAAGTATATTTAGTACTTGGAGATTGTTAGACTTGCGCCTGGCCAGCGTATGCCTAATGTCTTTAAGAACGACAATAGACTTGTTAAATTTCGAGTTAGCAAGTATTTTCAAACTTTAAATAGAAAATCAATTATCTGAAATTAAAGTGACATAAATTCTAACTTAATAAATTAAGGGAGAGGATTTTTGAAATGTTTTGAAAGTCCACAGCTTTGGAAAAGTTATACTATGTAAATTTCTTAAATGAAGAAGTTCAAATTTAAAATTTGGGTTTTTGTAAGTTGGAAATTTTAGTAAAGATTTTTGTGTCTTGATTGTAGAAAATAATAGACAAATGAGTTAATAAACAAAGCTAGTGAGATAAAACAAATAGAATGAATCCTGCATTCATTTATTTTTAATAAGTTTCAAACTTGATAAAAGTGTGTAAAATATAAATATTAGTGAAATTTCAACAATCATTTCTCCTTACTTGTAATTTCGGGACGAAATTCTTTTAAGGAGGGGAGATTGTAACGATCCTAAATTTTGAACAATTTAAATTGTGAATATTTAATTAATTTTAAGTATTTGAATGATAATTTAAATTGAATTCCCAATGCTATATAAAACATTTCTATGATTTGGCGATTAAACTTTAAAATTTAATCTATACAAAGCTGAATAAAAATTTAAACTTGACTTTGGAGTTGAAATTGAATATTAAATTTGTATTATAAATTTAAACTAACGACTTAAGAAAAAAAAAACTTGGATATAAGGATTATTTCTTATGTAAATTAATAGTTGAATTAAAATTTGGATTTGAAAGTATGAGGCTATTTGAATTTTTCAAGTTAATATGAAGAACATATTTGAATTTAAAAATTTGAGCTTGAAGTTTGTAAATTTATTTAAATTCCCTTCAAAATTTTTGTTTAAGGAATTAGGTGGGCTTTACAACTTTCTTAGCCCATGGTTTTGCTTAAGTGCTGTAATATTATCTAAGGCTATACTCGATCCCTTCTCTATTTCATTCGTAACCCTAAAATTCTAAGAAAACATAACAATGGCGGCCGTGTTCTCCTCGTTCGTTCCTCTTTGAAGTCTCAACTAGGGCTTCAGCTCTTCGTCTCTAAATTAGGGCTTGCGAACTATTTGGGGCTGCTCCAATTCGTGATAAGGTGAGTCTTTGGCTCACGATTAATTTTATTTCAAGTTCTTAAATTTGTTGACTTGAATGTTGTTTACATACTATGTTTTGGGGGTTATCTGTTATCATTGGCTCGGTTACTTGAATCTGAACTAATTGGGGCTATTTGCGGTCTCTTGCTCGATTAATTAAATTTTAATTTAACTGATGAGAATAGATGTTATAAATTTTATTTTTAAATTGATAATAACAGATGCTGTTAATTGTTTTGAACTGTTGAGAACAGAGGCTACCCAAATTATTGTTTTAAAATTGATAAGAACAGATTCTACCCAATTTTGTTTTTTTAGAAACTGTTAAGAACAGATGCTATTTACTGTCACTTGCTCGATTTGCTTGAATTTTAACTGTTGAGAACAGAAGCTACTTTAATTTTTAAATTGATAAGAACAGATGTTGTTGAATCTTTATTTATAAACTGATGAGGTTGCTGCATGTGATGGATGTGAATTTATCTATATTGTGATGGATGCATGCTTGTGTATATGTAAGTATATGCCACCTCTATTATGATATACAGTTTCAAGAAAAAAATATATAATACTGTGAGTAAACTCTAACTTGTTTTCACAAAAATCTGGTTGCATGACTTGAAACTCGATGATAAATATGTTGCATGTTGTTGAACTAAGTATACTTGTTTCAAATCTGTTTGCATGTGAATGAAATATCAAGATGCTCCTCTGTTTTGAAAATATGCAGAGTACAGGTAGGAAAAGAAAATTCATTTTTCTTTGGTTTGATCCTTATTGGGCTATGATTCTTTAACAAATTATGTTTGTTAAGTTTAAACCAAAATTTGAAAATATTTCTAAGTTTAAAAGAAAAATAAAAATCAAAGCCTGTAACTCTGTCCATTGCACTGTTGATATTGAGTTGCACTGTCCAATTAAATTTACTATTGCATATATTTTGATTTCACTGTTATGTTGCATTTACATGTTATTGTGAGAAATTTTTTGTTTAAAAACAGTTTCTCTCTATTTAAAATTAAGTTAATAAGGTTTCAGAAAATCAAGTTAAATTCAAATGTTTTTCAATTTAAGAAAATCAAACAGTGGTAAATTAAAAAGATAATAACTGTACTGTTTTTCTTTAGTAAGCAACATCACTATTTATAGATAGTATCAAATTTATCTATGCATAAGTATTGATAGAATTGAGTATGTTTTGACTGTTGAAAATGGATGTTCTGTGTACTTTATAGATTATGCAGAAAAATGTTGTGTAAATTGTTTTAACAGTCATGCTTATGTTCTTACTTGAATTTAAATTCAAATTCACTTCTTTAGGTCTGAATTCTAGTTAGAATTTATTGTGTGAACATATTGTGTTTGTTCTGCATAGATTAGGTCTGTAAATCTTAATTTTAGAAAAATTAAAACCTGATACTTGAGAAAAATCAAGAACAACAGTCAATAGTTACTAGAAGTGAAATTTGTAAACATCTTTAAATTTATTCAAACAAGTTTTAACTTTAATACATGTTTAAAACCATGATTATTAGACCAGCATCAGTATTTAGTTTGTGCAGTATTTTGGAAATTTGGGAATATCAAACCATTTAGTAAATTTTGGAACTTGATTTTCTGCACTTGCATTGAGGACCTGTTGCATTGAGTCACTTTCATGGGTCCATTGCTTTACTGACTTGATTCACTGATGCATTTCTTATGTACATTGTGGTCTGCATTTTTCGATTTCGAACTTGAACTTGTAGTTGCAACTGGACATGTTGTGAGGTTGTGCATTTGTGCATTTTTGCCATTTGGTATCTTTGCATTCATCACTGTAGTACTTTTGATTTGCACCTGTTTCTGACTTTAGTCTTGTGTCGTGTTGAGGCGATATTCATGTCTCAGTGCTTTTTCATTTCCTCTCTAGTTAGCATTCTGTAATTGCCACTGCATCACTACTGTGCAAGTGTTCTTGCTTCTGCAGTATCTTTGGGAGTTTGCACTGCTTCATGTTAAATTCATTTGATTGTTGCATTTTTACCTCTGGTAGCACTGTGTTATTAGTCTGCACTTGTCCAGTGCAGTTCCATTGTATCTTCACTTGATTTGAAGATTTTAAAACTTGTTGTTGAGTACATATTGGGTGTGTTTGCAGGTACCTGATCACCTATTCTGTGTTACAGGTTTATTACCTGAAGCTTTTGCAGTTTTGTTTAAACTGTTTCCAGTTTTAAAATTTGATATAAATTACAAACTACATTGTAAACTTGGAGTTTGAAACTGAATTTAAGTTGAATTCAAATAAGTTTGAATTCAGTTGTCTTTTGAAATGGTTTAAATTCAGGGAATTTCAAAGTTGATTTTTCTTAATAAAACAGAAACTGTTTCTGTTTTATATGTAAGAGTAAAATTTAAATTGAAGGTGGAGATTAAACTTCAGTTTTTAAATATAGGTTTAAAAAAAATTGAAGTGTTTGAATGAATTGCATGTTTGCTCTTTGCATTTTGTCACTTGAACTTTTGTGACACTTGACCATTTGTGGTTTCTGACCTGTGCACATTGGTCATTGGTTAATGTTCTTCTCTTATGTACATTTGTGATCTTCATTTGCATATGCTCTGCCTTCGCGCTGCTGTGTTGACTGCATTTGTTTCACTGTACTTGTTCACTGCCCTGTACACGATCCGTGTTGCATGTTGCTGCTGCATGTTTGTTTGCTACTGTGTCGTCTCTGATGTTGTTTCATTTATGCACTAATTCAATGCTTAGTGCATTGTGCACCTGTTTTGGACTTGCATGTTTGTTTGCTTACTGTTTTGTTCAAGTTGGCACTGGTTTTGCCTTGAGCATTTTCTTTGCAGTCATTTTGTATTTCTGAATGGAGCTGTGCACACGTGTTGGCGAGGCAGTGCACATGTGTGTAATATACGTGTGTACTGCAGCCACACGGGATTGACAGATTTTAAAAATTAAAGCTGTTAATAATGAAAATCCATAATAGATTTTGAATTGATTCATGTGATCCATTTTATTCAGTTCATTACAAATTTATTTACTTGAGCTAAGATTAATCCTGACTCGAGTGTTTTTGTGTTTTGCAATAAACGCTCGGGTCAGACCGAGTATTTTTACAGCTTGAAGATTTTCAGGCAGCGAAGTTTGAGAGAGGGGGATTAAAGCACTCCACTAAAAGCTTTTCAGAAATTTCTTTTTTTGTACTTAATAAAATAAATTGTTTCCGCTGTATAAAATGTAATGTATTGTATAACTCTGATATTTGTATACAAAAGAAAAGTTTATTTATAAAATATATTATTGTTTCTGTGATTCTGTGACTGATTCTGTTTAAATGTTATAAACTAAATAACAATCCGTCATTTTGAACGTTTCTAGTTGGTTTAATTACCGACTAGAGACGGTCAGAGCGGCGGGTCGTTACAGAAGCTTCAGTGATTCAGTCACAAAACCAAGTGGATGTTAGACCAGACTTGGTGTATGAGAAGAAGCCAGTGGGCATTGTAGCTAAAGAAGATAAGAAATTGAGGAACAAAACTACTAAACTGGTAAAGGTGCAGTGGAGTCTAAACCCTAATGATTGCACATGGGAGGTTGAGGACAAGTTAAAAGTCCAATACCCTCAACTATTTGCAACTGGCAGTTAAATTAGAGGTGATTTATTATTTATGCATCTATTTACTTAGTTAAATATAGGGTTCAATGTTAAATGTGTTTGCTTGATGTATGCTTTGGTTGAATTAAGAATATTTGTGCCTGATTAGCTTTAACACATGACAAACATGGGAAGAAGTGTTAAATTGTAGGACACAATTTCTTAAAGGAGGGGTGTATGTGACAGCCCATAGTTTAAGCACATATATTAAAATTTAAATATTTTATAAAAGAAAGATAGTTAGTTGAAAACAAAATTTTTTTTTTTTTGAAAAACTGTTGTGTGTAAATAAGTATACATGCCCTTGTGCATGTGCACACTGTTTTAGTATACTACCTGAGCAAGGTAATTTAGTGAGTAAAGACCTTGTAAGTCAATATGAAATTAATTAGTTCATGACCTGTTGAGTGTGTACATAATAGCTTAAATACAATGCATAAATAACCTAGGCAGTTTTAGTCCTAATTTACATAGATTAAAAATAAGCATAGTTGCTTGTGTAGGTAGAAAATGTATGAATATAAGGTGTGCAAAATAATTGATTGACACACACACAAATTTAGTTAGACACATATGCATGATAAAATCCAGAAAAGCCAAAGATATACCCGAGCCAAAGTCATGCATATAGCGTGTGAACAAAATTTGCCAAAAGTGGTTAAGACAAGGAAAAAGGATAAATGGTGGGAAAGGAAACTAGAGAGGGTGAACTGTGGGTGAAACCAGAAATGGTGATGGGATTTCTGATAAAAATAAATTAGTTAACTAACCTTAAAACCCTAGCAACTCCCATATATACATCATTACCTACTACGGTTACAGGTGAGAACCAGAAGAAAAAAGAGAGAGAAGAAAACAGGTAGCAGTTCAAGAAATCAATGGCAGACCTGAACCAAGATTTGGGAAGGAGAACTTTGGTGAGTAAACCCTCACTTAGCAAGGCATTAAGACCTATGAAAGGCAGCCATTTAACCTTTAGTTTATTTTAACTTCTATTTGATGTTTTGCTTGCATTTTGGTTTAACAATTTTCTATTGTTTCTGAGATTATGTGACTTTTATTGCTTTGTTGTCACTTAACCTATGCTTGTTTATACATGATAAATTTATTGATGGAATAATAATTGATTTATATGTTTGTTTATGAACTTGAGAAATGTTTTTAGTTAAAGCATAAATTAATAAGAAAAGTAAGGTGCAAGGCAGCCGGAGGAAGGGGTCCTCTGGCTTATGTCTTGCAACTGAAAGGATGGTTAGGATGCAATGGAATTTCCATGTGCTGTGTCTTAATCGGTCACTAAGTGTTCTCTGGAAATAGGGTTGTGTAACAAGCAAACACACTTTAATGTGTGGATTGACTGTGAGAACCATATTGCTAGAAAACCATATTAGCATTTCAATCTCTGAAAATGCTTCAATCTATGCTTTAGCTATGGATTATCTCTGTATGAAATAGACTTGAAATGATATGCAAGTATAACCGACCACTTGTTGAATGCATGAATGGATGAATGATTAACTGTTGTTTGAAATCTGACAGCATATCTTAGTTTGATAAAAGTGCATGGGATTGACATTGCATAGATAATGTTTGGACATATGAAAAAAAACATAGAAATTAAACCAAGGGATTGGGTCTCCTTTATCAGGTTGGGTATGAGGGAAGTGGGTATGACATAGTGGTTGGCTTGCATCAAGGTTGGGGTGTGAGTTTGCACATGGCATGTTCATGTCCTAATAGCTTGTAGTGCACTGGAAATTAAGTAGCAGTTCCAGGCAGTGTGCACTAGTGCAACCATGAATGTGATATTGGACCCTTAAAATGACATGAAATGAACATACTGACAGGGGTAAATATGCTAGAAGTATGGGGAGTCCTCACATGCTGACTCAATTTTGGTACTTTATCTTAATGTTATGGATGTTGTTTATTCATATTTGTATGCCTGTGTGAGATTATGATGGCTATTATGATTTTCTGGATTAAAAGTTTTCTGATAACTAATTAGCCTAAGAATGCACACATGATGATGTTAACAGTACCTAACATCTACCACTGATTTAACCTTTTGTAATTTAAATATGAGAAAGTGATTTGACTAAATTAAGTAAAACAATTAACTCCTGCAAACAGAAGGTAATAATGGAACCTATTTCATTGTCTTATGCATTATCAAATGATTTTACTTACACCAGACATAAGTCTGACCTGTTTGTTGCTTGCATCAAATGGGTGCTTCCTATGTTTATGGAGCAGGTCATGAGATGGTTAAAGGAAAAGGGGAAGCTAAGTGATAAGATGCAGTTGTGTGATGCTAAGAAGAAATTGCTAGTTAAATAAACTATGGTTTTGCAGAAGAATGTCTCTTATGTTTTACTTTAGCTAAAAAGACTTTTCTGTAATGATATTAGAACTGGGATAAAATTTTGATTGTGATGTAATGAATGGCTTAAAAGATTATTGCGAAATGGAACTATTACAGTAGAAAAAGATAAACGTGTTCAGCTTTATATCCTACCTAGTAAGCATGCAGATTTTCATGAATCAAGTAGTGAGTTTGGCAGTAAATCTGTAGCATATGTGAACTAGTAGTGTATGCATATGCATTAGAATGTTTTAGATGCTAGAACCTATTTACATGTTAACTACAAATATTATGAAGTAAGGATAAACCCTTAGGCAGAAAAGGAAAAAAATACGTAAGAAGCATGAACCAAGATTTACATGAGTTTTATGTTTTAATGAATGAGCAAAGTTTACAAATTATAACAAGACAGTTTAGGGATCTAACCTAAGAAGTTGATCAACCTGGAAAACTAAGTGTAGTGAATAGCAGTTGTACATGTTTATGTGCACACAGATGCACAGAAGCATGCATAACCTCCTGTTTTGCTATTTGTAAAGCAATCTTTTAAAAAGTTTAATTATCATGAATCAATTCACATGTTTTATTAAATAGACAATTGCCAAAAGAAAATAAACAAACAGGAATTGGTTAATAAATTTGCATCAAAATTCAAATGGGAGGGGGTCTTTCCCAATCATTTTTACTGTGGCTAAAACATAGTTATTTTAGTTTAAAGAAAACTGAGTTATTCTATATTAAAAAAAACTCTGATATTAGCAATAAAAATGATTTGTATGTTTATATGTACATACTAATAGTTTTACAAAGAAGTATATCAATATTTATATATTGATCAGATTGGATCTTGGGAAATAAACAAAAAAAAACTTATAAAAGAAAGAAAATAGTTGGTCTTGAAAGTAAGTAACCCTGAATTTAGCATAAACTAAATAGAGCCACTCAAACATTTATGGCAAGTTAGGGAGGGTTGCTTCAGTGGGGTAATTAACATTGGCCTGATCCAGAGATACCTTCGGAATTAAATAGGGAAATGCACTCTAAGGATGTGTACAGTGTCAACTCTAATGGTGGTCCCGACCGTACTCTCTATCCTACCAGTATTGGTAGTGTTGGTCTTTGTTCCATCTGAATTACTCATTTTCAACTATATATAAATATGTTATTAATTACTAACTTCACAATAGATAGAAAATAAAATCGAAAAATAAATGGCATGTAATATGACCTCAACTCCTATATACATAAATTTATAACAGGAAAGTACAAATACGCTCTCTCAATATGTTCCTATACCTTATTTTAAGGAATATGTTACTTTGATACCAAATGAAACAACCCACCTTTTTTTGAACCTTTGATTGAACATGACCCACAATGTGTACCTTAATAGGACGAGTAATTGTTGATTGATAATAAGAGAAAAAATGAATATATTCTATCTATCTCTTTCTGAACTTAGAATGGAAGGTAAAAATCATATAATATAATCAAATATTGGTATATTCCAAACCATTATACCCAACTGTACATATAAGTGAAAAATGTAACCAACTCAATCTAGACACAATACATACAAACCAATATCCGTATTAGATCATTATTTATATGCAAGTGTATATGCATAATTAGCGCCATTTTCATCAGCACCTTCAAATGTTACTTGACACGACATACTGAATTCTAAGGTCAGACTACAGTTTGGTGAGTGACGTAGATCTACTTTACTACATACTTCAATCAATCTCGAATAAAATTAAGTTAACAATAGTAAACATCATACCTCAGTATTGTTTCACCTACGGCTAATAATCTAGTCAAATAATATAATAAGTATAGTTGTCTTGTGAAAATGGACTTAGTTTAATAACAATTATAATAGTCAATGACATAGTCTAAACCACGTATAAAGCAAGCTTACCTTATTGCATTAACACATGGTCGAATCATCGAATGGACGCAGTTCTATATACAGCTTACTAACCTATTTTTTCCTACAAAACACACCTTAAAATAATCCTTGGATCACTAAGCGCTCATGTTACCATTATACACAATAGAAGACACAAAAATCAACAGTCAAGCACTCATTAACAATAATGACCAACTACCCATTCGTGGGTGTGGGTGTGTGTACCTCTGTGTGTATGTGCACGCACGCATGCATGTATGTATGTACGTGCACATATATACCTCTATATATACATCCAACCATTCCATTCAATCAAGCTGGTAAATCACATCACAACTTTATCTAAACATCACCCGAAGATCCCTAGAAAAACCTAAAATGACCCCCTTCATTGTATTAACCAGGAACCGTTGGGTCTAGGAAAATTAGACCCAACAAATAGCCATAGGTAGATCGGTGGATTCCCTAACCGATGGGTCGGTGGTGTCCGGGTGAATAGGACCATGAGCTCCTATTAATTTCACATACTGATATATTTTTTTTCTACATGTATTTTTTTCTCTTTTATTCCTTGTTTTTGACTCAACCTTTAATCAGTTTTCTATAAGATTATGATATGTTTCTCTACTATCTTTCTACTTCAATTTTATTAGAAAATTTCCATCGAAATCATGTCAAAATTGCTCCACAAAGCAATGCTCATAAGACTATTTTTCAAAAAATAAAATTACATATTTTCACCATATATACTTCAAAATCCTACTAAATTTAAAATAAAATTGTACTAACCCTCGAAATACCATAAGAGAAATTTTAAATACTTGTATTTAATTTTTATATGCATTTATGACGCGTATTTTCTATAGTCTCTTTTATTACTTATTATTCGGGTGGTCTAGACTAGATGACTTACAAATGAATTTGGACATTAAGATGAAAACGAAATGGTTCAAGAATCTAAAGGCATGCTTGGAAGGATAATTGAAGAGACCTGGAGGAGTTGGAGAAAGAGTATAACATGGAAAAGAGGTTGGTACTGACCCCTTTCTGGTCGACGCCATGCACTTTATGCACCTTGGGAGTCTCTGAGACTACAACTTATGGACTATTAGCAAAAGGGATCGTTTTGAGATCCATTTCTCAAGTACAAGGTGAACAACTCCCAAGAACTTCTGAAGGAAAGAAGACAAGTACTGGGGCTATCAGAATCTCTCAAAAAGAATAAGATTTCTAAGAAAAAGTGCTCGAAGTGCAATAGATCGAAGATAGAAGAACTGTAACACCCCTAACATTTATTAACATTATTTATGAGATTTAATTAGTTAAATTAAATAGAATAATGTAAAGATTAGAATGGTTAAGGTATTGAGATTTGTGTAATTAAGAGGTAGTCGTACCTAATAAACCAATGAACTAAGGGAAGATTAAATTGAAATAAGTAAGGTAGTTGATAAGGGCATAATAGGAATAAGTCATATTCTAATACCCTAAACCCTTCATTGCACTTCCATTTTACAAATTCAAAAACAAAAACATAACTAAGAGAGGCCAGTCACCGTTAGAGGAAAGAAAGAAGAAGATAAGCAAAATCAAGAGGAAGAAGCTTAATCACCTTAATCTAAGATCAAATCTTAACTTCTTAACAACAAAGCTAAAGGTGAATAATTGTTTACAACTCATATTTTGATGATTTCGGGTTCTAGAATCAGTGCCAAATGTTTTTGCAAGTATGTTTCCATGTTTTGAATGTTACACACACACACACACACACATATATATGCCTTTTGATGAATTATGCTTATTCATATTGATTTTATGACAAGTCTTTATTGAAAACCATATTTAAAAACATCTAAGTGCCTTGTGATTTTAACGTATGGTCAGAAATGATATTTTAGAGATGGGTTTCAAATTTTCTAAATGAATATGGATTTATTATGAATTTTCCAGTGGAGAAAAGGTTTAAATTAGGTTTAAACTAATTTTGGCTATTATATGATTAGCTTTGGGTGAGAAATTTAAATATGTTAGAAAAAATATTAAAAGTGATTTATGCGAATTTTTGGAAAATTTTCCTAAGTGTTTTGATAAGTATGTAAAATTATTTAAGGCATGGGATTCAAATGTTTTATATGATTATAAAAGGAGAAGGGGCAGTTTGCATATGTTTTAGATTGTTAATTCTAAAATTTGGCAGCACTTTTATAAAGAATTTGGAAAAGAAATTAGCAACCAATCATATGTTGACAAACACAGAAGGTTAATTGAAAAGAAATAACTTTTTAAAGTTAAAAATCAGTTTTAATATGTTTTTACTATTTCGCCAATTTCAGCACCTACCTTTCGGGTAGGTACTTCCACATCTATCTCCATCGAAACAAATGCGCATGGTATCAAAGTTTTGGTATGTAGTGAATTGAAAATAGTCAAAAAGTATTGAGTCAAAATAAAGTGTTTTGAAGAGGTCAAAACTTTATTTTGATTTTAAAAGGAAATGCGCCTGCTTTGCTTTCGAAAAGAATGCTTTCGACTTAGATAGCTTTTGACTTGATCAAATGGTTTTAAGGAATGGCTTCAGAAGAGGTTGCGCTTTTGTTTTAAGAAATTGCTTTCGATAGGGTCGAAACCCGAACCAGCCGCTTTTACCTTTCAAAACAGAGCCTTTGAGGGGTTCCTTTGTTTTAAAATTAGTGCCACTTCTTCGATGCTTTCGAAGGGATTGGTTTTGACACCATCCACTTCTTTTACGTAGAAAATTGCTTTTAAAAGAGTTGCTTTCAACTTAGTTGTTTTAAGACCCTTTTGATATTTTGAGAGTTAAACCCAAAGGTTTCGAAATAAATGGATTCAGATGGTTTCGAAAGGTTGTTCCACATATTTTAACTTGAAACCAATGCTTTAGAAAGGTTTATTTTAAGTAGTATACTTTAATGCTTTCGAAAGGTAACTAGGAAATGTTTCGAAGGGGTGATTCCCTAGTGTTTTTGAAAGGTGTATAAAAGGTTTCGAAGGGGCGATTCCCTAATGTTTTTGAAAGGTTTAGCTTATTATTTAAATGGAAGGTTTCCAATGATTTCGAAAGGCATGTTTAAAGTGTTTTAAAAGGGGCATCTAAATTTTATATGGCTTTTGAAAGAAATGTTTTCAATGTTTTCAAAAGGTCTATGGTAAATGGTTTTGAAAGGTATGTATTGGCCTTTCGGCCCATGGTTATAACGTAAAGTAGTTTACTTATGTCAAAAGGGGTACTTTCAATGGTTTTGAAAGAGAATTGTTTAATGGTTTAAACAAAAGTTTCAATTGTTTGCATCAACAATGTTCTGAGTAGAGATTTGAGTAAAGCAAATGTTGTGTTTTCCTCGTTTAAGTATGATTTAAAGGGATAAAATCAATTTGATGGTTTAAAGGGATTAAAACATTTGAAAGCGTTTTCATGAAAAATATAAAGGATAGTTAACCCTAAGAAATTGACTCAGATTAGAAGTCCAGATGGGACTAGTCGCCTCACTCATTAGTTATGTCCCTAGCTAATTTAGTCTAAAATTCCAGTATGTAGGGCTTGGTCATAGGTAAGACTTAAATGATAGTTACACACAAAAAGGAATATATGTATAGAGAAGAAAGATAGATTACTGGTGATCCCGCAAAACCATTAGGATTAGGTGGCCCTTGGAGAAGTAAGATACGGACAGACCTTCCAGAAGTACGTCTAATAGGTGTTAGATAGTATGTTTAGCTTGTCTAGTAGGCCCGAGTCAGCCAAAAGTTAGTAGTTAGCTGAACAAAACTACATTTTTTCAGACAGATGGTCCATTTATGACCTACTTTGAGCATAAATGATATTGCTAGTATTGATATAATCAGTTTGATTAACCAGTTTGGTTGCAAGATTTTGATTTGCAAAAAGATATGTTTTAAAGGGTATTAGCCAGGGGAAACCCATTTCGCTAAGCGGCTTGGTTTAACTGAATATCAATAAACCGAGATGTAATATTATTATCTACACCAGGCCATCTGACTCGAAGTTTATTTTTTTCCTTGGATGCTCAAAATTGATTTGAGTAGACTGAGGGTTGAGGCTTTTTCGTTTTAGTAAGTGGACGAATAAAGCTTCCAAAGACGTGCAAGAGGCAAGGATTGCTATTTAGGAGTCATTTTTTTATTTCTGTTGTGTTGTATTAAGTCGGATATGACTATTTACTGCTCTGGTCATCCAAGTGGGCTCTTAATTTGCCGATCTTGGCGTATTTGTGTAATATTTATATTTGATCAAAACCTGCGAAACAATTGGGATTATGTAAAAGGACATGAAACATGTCCTGCGAAATGTAATAAGAAATATTGTTTTTGAAATCTATGATTGTGTTTCATATTCATGTGCCTTTGATATTATAAATACCATTAGCATTACCGCATTTTGTCACAAGAACTAAATACTATAGATGATTGCAGCATCTATGACACTTAGCTTTTGTCCTCCAGATGTAGGATGTTATAAGAACTGAGGAAGGAAGATGACATGCCCTACCATCAATAAAACAGGTCGGTACCAATCACTTTTGATCGATACTGAAATGAATTCTTTGTTTTGGAGACTTTGTCCCCCATACTTTCTTCGATATTATGCTAGAACTGCTATTCCATAGATCTACGAATTTGTTGGTGCGATTTCCCTACAAATATAAGGCTTAGAGCATTTGGAAAATGACTTTGGCACTTTCTTTATCTTCTTTATCTACTTGACCCAAGTCATTAAGGAAGCTATTTTTTTGTTGTTTTAGGCTATTAGATTAGCAAAACCTTTGTGCTTATGACTAAAATCTGTAAGCAATAAAGTTACAGTTGACGTAGGACTTAGATTTGCTAAATCGATATAAAAATTTCTCTATGTTTATACTTTTATTTCCTAGATCTAATCATTTCAGTTTGTTTTTAGGTGTTGGGCAGTTTTTTGTCTTAACATTTTAGGGCTTTCACTGAGAAAGAAGTTTCTCAGGTATAGATCTAGCCATCTATTAAGGATTGGAGTGTCCAAGGGTTAAATCCAGAGGGATTTCATCAAAGGATTTAATGGAGATCTAGTGTAGAATCAATAACACTATCAAGAAAGTCTTGTACATTCGAATCAGCAGCTAGTGTAGATAAAAGAGCTTATTATCATACTAAAGTTAACAAATAGCGGGCAATAGCATTCTCCGGACCATCTGCTCCTCAGGAGATGGTCATAAGAGTAGAATTTGACTAGAAGATGATGGAGTTGAGTAAGAAGATGACTGATAGTTAGAAGGCTCTATTGGATAAGATGGATGTTAGTATAGCTATGCTAACCCAACAGTTATAGAGGACTAAAAGGAGCAATAGGGAGACTTCAACTACTGCATTTAAAGAGGAGAACTCATTTGCTTTTGGTTAGAATGGGAGAGATGAAAAACAAAAGCAAAAAAGAAAAGGCTATAAGAGTAGCGTGGACTAGCACTGGAAAGAATGGAAGAGCCCCACTATGGGGATTCATATCGGTACCGACCATAATCGGGTCGGTACCGAAATGAATCTATGGCCTATAGAGGGGTAGGCGGCTCAGGTAGTTGACTTATCTGATTCCAAGGGCACTCTACCGCATAATGGTGGTGATTATGAACTAGATGTTGGAATTTAGGACGTTGGAGCTTATATAACTACTACATAGTAAATTGGACATCAGAGAAGAACCGAGGGAGTAGTTCTCCTAGAGACTGGAAAGCCTAGACGTCAGTAAGCAAATCAAGAACATTTTCATACAAAAACACTCGGTGTAGCTCTTGATAATCAACCTTCAAGATACCAAACCAGTGAGGAGCATATAGAAGATATGACCAAGCATTTACTAAAAAGAGAATAAATGGAGGAAGAACAAAGACTGGGGTTTTGCGCCTAGTAGAACAACATTTACTAAGAACATCTTAAGGGAAGAGCATCCTAGAAAGTTTACAATGCCTATCATGTCATTGTATAATGGGACTACCGATCCCAAATAACATTTATTTAAGTATAGATGGCACACGGATAGTGCTAGAGCTATGGATGCGGTTCAATGTAGAAGTTTTCCAATTTTTATAGATTGTGTTTCTTCAATGTGGTTTACCCAGCTTGTGTTGAAATCTTTATCAACTTTCGATGGATTAGTGGAGAAATTTCTGGAGAGGTTCAAGCTCCACACTGCTTGGCCCAAGGATGTGATGTCTTTATCGAGCCTTTCGCAAGGACCTATGTAGCCATTAAATAGGTTCTTGAACAAGTTTAATATTGTAGTTATGGAAGTTAATAATCTAAATGGGAGTATGGTATTGATGGCATAGTTTCGAGGCATACATCTTGACACGGATTTGGGAAAATGGCCGAGGATGAAGCAAACGATGACTATAAAAGAGTTCACCGAAGAGCTAATCAATTCTTGTGTTAGGAGGAAGCATGTCTAGTTGCTAGAAAGATTGATGGTGGACAGTCGAAGGGAGTGATTTAGAGTAATGTTGCGATTAAATTAATCGATAAGAGTTCTGGTAACTTGGCTCTAAATGTGGGAAATTTTGGTAATCAAGGGGAAAGGAATCAAGATGCTGGAGGCATGCCTAATGAAGCCAAGAAATGTTCAAAGAATATAAGGTCAGACAAATACATGCCCTTGAATGACACACCTGAAAACATATATCGACTCACATAAGGCACAAAAAGGTATAAGAAGCCGCCTAGGAGAGAGGCAATTGAGAAAGAGAAGTTCTCAAAGAAGTCCTTTCGATTCCATTAGACTTATGAGCACAATACAAATGGGTGTAAGCATTTAAGAGATTTTATTGAGGAGTTGATAAGAAAAATTAAATTACAACAGTATGTGGTGGAGCGAGAGGATAGCAGACAATATGCAAGACCCTAAGGACCAAATTCCTTAGGAAACCTAGTTAGACCCAGTAGAGAGGGGCCTAAGAATACTGATGGAAGGATAGTTATTAATACCATAATCGAAGGACCCCATCCAATGGACAAAAGCTGGAATGAAGTGGAATGTGGGTTCGTTAAGGCACGTACCATATGAGACGTGCTTGCCATCGATGATGAAGCTCTGGCTAATAAACAAAGGATGACAAAAGATGACATTGTGTTTTGGAATAGAGACTTCGATGTGGTAGAAGTGCCACCCTTTAATCCCATGGTGATTATAGTGGTAGTTGGCCCTACTATGGTGTATAGAGTTTTGGTGGATAATGGAAGTTCGATGAGTATTTTATTTAAAGAACATTCGATCAGACGAGGACTATTAAAACTTGTAAGTCCAGGATTCAAGGATTTACTTGCAAGGCGAAACGGCCTATTGGAACGATTGATTTATCTATGGAATTAGGAGATGGAGACCACAAGATAAAACAAGTTCAAAAGTTTCTAATTGTGGATGAGTACTCGACATATAACACCTTTTCAGGCTGCCCGACCCTTGCTAAATTCAGAATAGCACGGGCTCCTTGGTGCTTAATAATGAAGTTTTCCATGGAGAATGGGCATGGATCAATTAGAGGTAACCAAAGCATTGGATGTGAATGTTATGTCATCGAGCTAAGAAAGGCGAAGTGACGAGAGAAAGGCAAAAGTGTAGAGGGAGTTCTTTGCAAAAAAAAACCCGTAAGCGTAGCAATTACAGCCCAAGCCCTAGCTCAGAAACCATAGCAAGTTCTATAAGTCTATAAATCCCAAGACAAAGTCAGAGGAAGTGCAGGCGCCACCAGATGAGTTGACGAACGGTGCCCCGATCGATATGGATGACCCAACTCGGTCTCTTAAGATCAGATCTTAACTCAATACAGGATTGAGGAAAGAGTTGGTTAGTTTTCTACTAGAAAATATGGATGTGTTTGCTTAGATGCATTCTGATATGTGCGAGATATCGTCGGAGATTATATGTCATAAACTTAATGCAGACATAAATTTTCCACCTACAAAGTAGAAGAGATGTATTTTGGGTCCATAGAGATCCACTGTGTTGAAGGAGGATGTAGATAAATAAATGTAAATGGTTATATTTGTGATACTTTGTACCCAAAATGGGTATCAAACCATGTGTTGGTTAGGAAAGATTACAAAAATTAGCGGACCTGCATTGACTATTCGAACTTAAACAAGGCATGCCTGAAGGATTGTTTCCCTTTGCCTAAGATTGACTGAATTGTGGATAGGACCGCACGAAACAGGTTTCACTGTTTTATGGATACTTATTCTGGTTATAACCAAATACCAATGCACGTTTTGGATTAGGAGCACACAAGCTTCATAACAGATTTGAGATTATATTGTTACCGAGTAATGCGTTTTGGTTTGAAGAGTGTCCAAGCAACATACGAGAGATTGGTGGATTCTATGTTCAGAAATCAAATTGGATGGATGACGGAAGTGTGGATGATATGTTTGTGAAGTCATGAATATCAAGGAACCTTTGAGATAACCTTTTGGTGATGTTCGAAGTACTACGAAAATATGGAATGAATTCAAAACTATTGAAATATTCTTTCATAGTTATACTAAGGAAGTTTCTAGGATTTATCATGAATGCGAGCGGCATTGAGGCTAACCCAGAGCATATTAACGTCTTGGGGAATGTAAAAAGGAGTTACAAAGCTTAAAAAAGATTATTTCCACCTTGAGTCGGTTTATCTCAATGGAAATGGACAAATTCATACCATTCTTTAGTGCCTTCAAAAAGGGAAAGAAGACTTTTGAATGGATTAAGGAATGTCAGGATGCCTACGATGAATGGTTGAGGCACATAAAAACACCGCTGATTCTATCCAAACCATAGGATGGAGAGGAATTGTTTAATTATTTCGCAGTGTCTACTAATGCAATAGATGCAACATTAGTACATGAGGAGGCAAGGATTCACATGCTAGTTTACTATATGAATAAGAAGTTTACCAGCGTGGAAAAGAACTTCCAAAAGTTGGAGAAATTTGCTTGTTGCTTGCAGATTGTGTTAAGGAAGCTGCGACCATATTTTTAGGCTCATCCAATTATGGTGCTTATGGACCAACCTTTGAAGCAGGTGTTGTATTGACCTGAGAGATTAGGAAGGTTGCTAAAGTGGAATGTCGAACTAAGTTAGTCTTATATTACTTACCATCCAAGGAGGGTGATAAATGGGCAGGTGTTGGCAGACTTCATCGTCGAGGTTGCTGCACGAGATAACAAAGAGGAAGATGGTACAGTCATACTTTCTCATTGGAAACTATTTGTGGATGAAGCTTTAAAAGAACGTAGTTCAAGTGCAAAAGTGGTGCTTGAAACTCTGGAAGGACGATCAATTTGTCGTGCGTTAAAATTGGAATTTCCCATGACTAATAACGGCTGAGTATAAGGCGTGGTAACAGGCTCGAGATAGCAAAGGAACTAGGAATAAGGACGGTGCATATATTTAGTGATTTTTAGTTGGTGGTTTTCCAAGAAAAAAAGGAATTTCATACTAAGGACACAAGACTTGCTCCTTACTAACAAAGGCACTGGAACCATTGGATGATATAGAACATTGCACGATCATGCGCATACTCAGAGAGGAGAACACGAATGCTGATTTAGCGCTCAAGTTAGCTAGTTTTGGAGATGCGCAACTATTGGGATTGGTTCTGTTGGAGGTATTAGTGGCTCCAAGTATCGACCTGATGGATGTTGTATGGATTTTAGAGGTCGAGGAGGAGGAGTCATGGATGTTAGAACCTTCAATTAATGGTTTCAATGACAAAAACTATAAAATCATTTATGTTATGTATCTTATCAAGATTACATGTATACACTACAAGAGATCATTACGCTTAAAAATATTTGGACTCGAAGGCAAACAAAGACCTATGAACCATGCTATGATTAGTAAGATTATTCTAGTCTATGAAGAATCTTAAATAAAATATAGTAAGGTCTCATTAAGTATATATGCACATAAGATTTCATACACACTGAAATTCATTGAAAAACTGTACATACCATCCACGGACGTCATTGGAAAAGCCACGGACATCTATGAGAATACTCAGGAAATTAATCCCTGAAGCCATGGACGTTAATGGTTTTTCCACAGACGTCAGTAATTCGATAAATTACATAAATTTGAATAGGCACTTCTATTAAATTAAGAGAACTCAACTCTTCATCGAAAGGTTGCAGACATTAAATTTAGTAAGCCTTATCTAACAATAACAACTCCTCATATGCATCTCTTTAAACCTATAAACACTACAATGATTGAGACCTACAAATGAATTAAATCTATTCCATCTTGATTTCTTATCTTTACTTACATATTTGTGCATGCATTGCTTACATATTCTCAATCTATCATAACCAAAATATTTATTTTTGTTAAACCACTTCCTAAACTCAAAGCATTCACATTCATATACGCAAAAGAGATCGTAGGAAGATTTGTACTGTTAGTCAAATTTTGTGTTATTTGGAACACAAAATTATTAGAGATATACTTTTGTATTAGCCTATTCCTTCGGACGAAATAAGGGTTATTTGGTTAAAGGAAATACCGAAGGGGAGCTTTGGGACTGGACATAGGGCGGGATGTCCAAACTAGTATAAAATATCTGGCGTGCTTGATTTTATTATTTACCTTATTTATGTTCAATTATTATTCTATACTTAATATATTTAGTAATATATGCTTTCACAATTATATATAAGTTGAATCACTTAAAAAGATCCTATAGATTTTCATTTGGCATCAGAGCATGGTCATTTCAATCTACAGTAACATGTCGTGGAAAAATCATTAATATGGCAAGCATATTTCAAGAAGGTCAATCAACTACTCGTTCTCCACTATATACTAGTTCTAACTATGCTTATTGGTCAACACATATGCGAATTTTTATGGAAGCCAATGGTTTAGAAATATGGCTAGCAAATCAAAACAAATATGAAGCGCTAACACCGATATTAGCACATGGACTAATGCACAAAAAGCGGAGGCGTTTAACAATGCCAAAGCTATGAATGTATAGTTTTGCTCACTTGACAAACATGAGTTTACACATGTCATGCTTTGCAAGACTGCACATGATACATGGCACACTTTACAAGTCATACATGAAGGCACGACTAAAGGCAAGAAAACTAAAATTTGATTTTACAAAACCAATTTTCATCTTTCAAAATGAAAACAAGTGAAGCAATTATTGATATGTACAAATTATTCAACACGATCTCATGACACTTGGAGTCAAATTCATAGATTTTGATTTAGTTGTGCAAATTTTAACCCCTTTGACAAATGAATGGGAATGAAAAGTTTTAGCCATCGAAGAAGCTAATGAACATTCTCAACTTAAAGTCAAAGAGCTAACAGGAAATCTAATGTCGTATGAAGCTAACTTGGAGGCTAGAAATGATCAAAATCATGAAAACAAAAAATAGCATTCCAAGCATGTAACAAAGGTTCAAATTTAGACAAATGTGAGATTGTTTTTATTGGCAAAAACTACAACAAATTCACGAAGTTCAAGAAGATAACCAGATTTCAAAATAGTGGAAAACCAAACTCCTCAACTCAAACATCGATTAAATATTATGAATGTGAAAATTTTAGCCACATAAAGAGGGATTGTCCACAACTCAGTATTGATAAAAAGAAAAGCAAGTTTGAAAAATTCAAGAAAAATAAAAAATATTTTTAAGTAACATGGGACGATTCAGATTCGTCATCTTCATCTGACATTGATAGTGAAAGCGACTCGAAGCAAGCAAATGTATGTTTTATGGTTAACACTGATGAGGTATGACTTGAACTTACTTATGATGAAATAATGGAAATTAGCATTGAAGTAGATGATAAGTATATAGAAATAAAAAAAATAAATAAGGAATATATAGGAAAGTTAACTAGAGCAGAATTAGAAATAGGATTATTAAAAGATAAAAATTATCTTAAAAGAAGAACTAGAAACTATCCAAAAAAATTATGCAACATTATTATCTCAAAATGGCAATTTATTAAATGATTTAGAATATTATAAGCTAGAAAAGGTAAATTTTGAAAAATTAAAATTAAAATTACAAGCAAATTTAAAATCTAGAAATATTGAAATTTTCTGATCTTAAAAGTGAATTAGATAAATAACAAATAATGTGATAAAATTCAATAAAGGAAAACACAATCTGATTGGATTAAAATATCTAAACCATCTTGAAATCGAAATGGATTAGGTTTAAAAACAAACAAAATTCAAAGAAATATAGGACATTATGCAAAAATTCAGAAAGCCAAAATTGGAAACTAAGTTTAAGATTCTTGTACAAAAATAATCAAAATATGGATTCCAAAAACAAATAATAACCTAATTAGGCAAAAATATATTATTGAATATTTAAAGAAAGTTGTATATAATAATAATTACATTTCTAAAGGAACCAAATCCTCATGGACATGGCTACCTTCTTCCACTAACACATAGGACCCTAAACAAAGAATGTGGGTACGAATTAAATTTTTCTTGTTATGCAAGTACGTAAAATTAAAATAAAAAAATAAAGAGAAATGGATACTCGATGGTGGTTACACTAAGCATATGGCTAGAAATGCTCATATGTTACAGATATAACATATATCCATTGTACAACTGTGAGATTCGGAGATAACTCAAACGGATTTGTCATTGGCATTAAAGAAGTCATCGATATTGATATTTCTAATTCTCCTATAATTACTAATGTATTATTGGTAGAAAATTTGAACCATAACTTGTTAAGTTGGAGTTGGTTATCTAATAAAGGATTAAAATTGATTTCGAAAAAACAAATGCAATGTTTTTGATCAAAATTAAAATTAAATTTTTTGAAGGATTTAGAAATCAAAACATATATGTTTCAAATATGAACGTCAAAAACAATACTAACTTATGCTTATCCACAAGTCATGATGTTCCATGGTTATGGCATAAACGTTTTTGTCACATAAATTTTAAGAATATCAATAAACTAACTAAAAATGAATTAGATAGAGGATTACCAAAAATAAATTACAAAGTGGAAAACATATGCGACACTTTTTAATATAGTAAATTAAAAAAAAGTTACTTTAAATCATAAAAAGAAATTTCCGCAAAGAAACATCTCGAATTACTCCATCTAGATTTATTTGGACCAACTCAAGTATGATCAATAAATCATAACAAATATGTTTTTGTAATTGTTAATAATGTTTCAAGATATACTTGGACATTAATTTTAAAACATAAAAGTGACACTTTTGAAATGTTCAAGATTTTTGCTAAACGAAATAAAATTTTGACAAACTTAAAAATTAAAAGTATACAAAGCGGTCACAGAGCTGAATTTGAGAATGAACTATTTGCAAATTTTTGTAACAAAAAGGGTATTAGTCATAATTTTAAAGTTCCATGAGCACCATAACTAAACGGTTTTGTAGAAAGGAAAAAATGAACTTTACAAGAATGCACGAACTTTACTAAATAGTAGTAATCTACTTGAACAAATTTAGGCCGAAGCCGTTGCTATTACTTATTATGTATTGAATCATGTAACACTTAGGCCAATGACTAAAGCACATGCTACGAAATATTTTTTAACAAGAAACTTAAAATATCGTATTTTTGAGTACTTAGATCGAAATGCTTTATTTTAAATACAAAAGATTATCTAGGAAAATTCGATTCTAAACCTAATGATGGAATTTTTGTTAGCTATTCCGCTCAAAGTAAAGCATACAGAATTTTAAATAAACGTATAAACATTATAGAAGAAAGTCTTCATGTTTCATTTGATGAAACCTTTAAAAATAATAGAAATGATGATGATGATGAAGAAGTTCTAAATAAAATAGTATACCTATACATGAAAATAGTAATAATAATAACGTTAATAACAATAATGATAATGTGATAAAATCCCCACGTAGGAAATTAAGAGACCATCCAATTAATAATATAATCGATGATTTAAATGGAAAAGTGTCAACTAGAAATAGTTAAATCAAATGAGTCATATTGCATTTATATCAAATTTGAACCAAAAAAATATAAAAAAAAGCATCAAAAGATGATTTTTGATTATTCCGATGTAAGAAGAACTTAATCAATTTGAATGGAATGACGTTTGGGAACTTTTACCAAGACTAAACGATCAATCTGTAATTGGAATGAAATGGATTGTTAAATATAAAGTGGATGAAAATGGAAATAATGTTCGAAATAAAGCAAGATTAGTAGCTCAAGGATATAATCTAGAAGAAGAAATTGATTATGAAGAGACATTTTCTCCAGTAGCACGTCATGAAGCAATATGAACATTATTTCCTTTCGAATGTATCATAATTTTAAACTTTTTCAAATGGATGTAAAAAGTGCATTTTTGAACAAATTTATAAAATAAAGGGTGTATGTCAAACAACCTCCGCTATTTATTCATGAGAAATATCCCGGTCATGTGTTTAAAATTAACAAAGCATTATATGAATTAAAACAAACCTCGTGCGTGATATGAAAGATTAAAAACTCATTTACAAAATTCTGGTTTTCAAACCGATAAAATTTAGTCCACTTTATTTATAAAACAAGAAAATAATAATATATCAGCTGTACAAATATATGTTGACGACATTATATTTGGAACTATTGATGAAAAATTGTGTACTGAATTTTCTAAGATAATGAAAAATGAATTTGAAACGTCACATATGGGTGAATTAAAATATTTCTTAGGTTTGCAAATAAGACAATTAGAAAATGAAATTTTTATAAATCAAGAAAAATATTGTTGAGATTTACTAAAATGTTTTTGAATGAAAAATATCTTAAGTAAACCAACTTCGATGAGTACTACTCTATATTTAGGTAAAGATGAAAATTGAAAAGATTTCGATCAAAAACTTTACCAAAGTATGATAGGATATCTGCTATACTTAATAGCTAGTAGACCGGATATTATGGTGAGTGTATGCTTATGTGCTCGGTTTCAAGCACAGCCAAAGCAATCACATCATCGAGCGGTAAAATTAATTTTAAGATATTTAACAAACACTAAAGACTACGATCTTTCTATCCAAAAGGCAACTCGTTCGAACTCGTGTCATATAGTGATGTTGATTTCAACGGTTGTAAAATGAATAGAAAAAGCACACATAGCACATGTATTTTATTGGTCAATCTTTAGTTTCGTGGTTTAGTAAAAAAACAAAACTATTTTTTGTTCTCGACATGTGAAACAAAAACATCTCAGTTGCTTTAACATGTGCACAAGTAATCTATATGCAACAAACTCTCCTAGATTTCGATGAAATCATAACAAATTCTCCAATATATTGTGATACTGGTTCCACAGATTTATCAAAAATCCTATTAATCATTCTCAAACAAAACATACTGATATTCGTCACCATTTTCTAAGAGACAATGTAGGAAAAGGAATTATATCACTAGAGTTTGTAAATACCGAAAATCAAATAGCTGATATTTTTACCAGACAACTAAGCAAACTAACTTTCATTAAATTCAGATGAGATCTACGAATATGTTTTACAATGAATTGGTAAACTGAGATTAAAATTTATTTAATTCATATAAATTACACTTAATAAAAGTAGTACAATTAATCACAATTAGTTTTACCCTCATAATATTTAACTAACTTATGTTAATATTATATGGTTAAACTTTTTATCTAACAACTAAATTTGTATATATATAGTTAAACAACTCTTATATGTAAACCAATTTCTCTGCAAAGGAAATACAAATATTTTTAAAGGCTCCACTTGCAGTCCATTTCTATTCTAAATGTCTTCAGATCACAACTCTATTTACTCGATATCGACTATAGCTCACACTCATCAAGTAGTACCTATGTTTCACTAAGTAAATCCGCACCTCCATCAATTCGATCAACCTCTCTAAACATTATTGCATCACCTACTTATCACACTGGCTTTTCTCCTAAGGAAAAGAAAGATAAACGGTCAATTGATCTACAATCGACATCTCTCAATGACATAGTTGATAAAAAAACCACTATCAACAAGAAATGATGGAATTTTAATGTGAAATGTATCATGAGCAATGACGTCAAGGATCTCATCTAAATTTTCTCGAAAATTATATTCTAGCAATTTGTGGTCATTCACTAACAAAAAAAGCGTCCATCAAAAATCTCCTCGATTACAAGAAACTCCTATAAAATCTTACAACATTACTCCAAGAAATTTAAGCAAGCCAGGACCGTCAAGCCAAGACTGGATTGACACTCCTGCTTGCCAAAGTTGGTCACCATTAAAGTAGTTAATCGACGACACAAAGGTTGAACCAAATTCATGGGACGTGAAACAAATTAAAAAACAATCCCGCTGAAAAAAACTAAAATTATGGTAAGCATTTCGTTTGAATTTTTTGATATTGTTTTTTTATATATATTCTCTATAAAAGTCCTCTTGAAATTTCAAAAAAAAAAGTTTAGCGTTGTAGCACTTAAAGGCAGATAATCTAAGAAAGCAAACAATAGACGTCTATCAAAGGTTTTAGGAAAACAATTTTCTCAAACCACAGACTTCTATGATAACCTACAGACATCTGTCCTTGGTTTCAGGAAACTATTTCCTAAAACCACAGATGTCTGCGAAAACTCATAGACGTGTTTCATATGTTTACCCCCTTTTTAACTTTTCACCAAGCTATTTCCAATCTACACTGGAATCCTAGTTCCTAAAAGCTCAAATTGCTCAAATAATGGCTCCTAAGGCAAAAACTCTAGTTAGAAAAGGATCAAAGAAAGGTCAATCTTCATCTTCTCAAACCCCCTTAGTCACCAATGCCCACATTCAAAAGTGGCTTCGAAATAGCATGATTGATAACAAGAGATTTGAAGAGCTCAAAACAAAAGAAGCTTCAGTCTGACCCATTCTATAGATTATTTAGATGTAGGACAGGAGGTCCGAACCATTATAAAATATTCGGTGTGCTCGATTTTATTATTTAGCTTATTTATATTCAATTATTATTCTCTACTTAATATAGTTAGCAATATATGCTTTCACACTTATATATAAGTAGCATTACTTAAAAAGATTCTATAGACATTCAATGGATGACTCCAATCAAGTTTTATCTACTTAAGAGAACACTCCTGGGAAAAAATAACGAACGATGGAAATTCCTTCGTAAAGTACCATGTTTCGTAATGCAAGGAGGAGTGTTTTACATCAAAGCACACTCAGCCCCATGCTTCTATGTCTAACCAAGGATAAGGCAAGGAAATTGCTCAAGGTTGTCCATGAGGGTAGCTGTGGTTATCAAACCAGGAGGCAGACATTGGCAAAGAAAATAATTCGCTACAAATACTTCTGGCCAACAACCAACGATGATACCACTGAATACACCAAACAGTGCGATCGATGCCAAAGATTCGTAGGGATTACAAGTGCCCTACCTACAGAGCTTACGCGAATGGTTAGCATGTGGCCATTTACGGTTTGGGAAACTGATATAATCGGGGTGCTACCAATGTTGAAAGAAGGAGCTAAATACGCAATTGTGACGGTGGATTGCTTGAAAAATTGGCCTGAAGTGGAATCAATCGATTTTGTAACAAGGAATATTATTTGCAGATTTATAGTACCTTAGAAGATTATAACAATAATGGAACTCGGTTCGAGTGTACCGAGTTTAGGGATTTATGCAATCGGTACAAGATCAAGAAAAGCTTTACGGCAGTAGCCTACCCTCAAACAACTGAGAAAACTAAGGTGATGAATAAGATCAGGTCTGTCTTGAAAAAACTATTATCTAAAGCCAAGGGAATATGGGTTAATGAGCTCGTACTGGCATTATGGGCTTAAAGGACAACCCACAAGTCCAAAACTGGACACACACCATTCGCTCTGGCCTATGGGTCAGAGGCCATCATCCTGATTGAAAGGGAAGTACCTTCTCACCGAAAAAGGCATTACGACTCCAAGGTCAACAAGGAAATTCTCCTTAAGACCCTTGACTTGATTGATGAAAAACGAGAAGAGGTGGAATTAAGGGTGGTTGCTCGCCAAAAAAGAGTATGACATTTCAACACCAAGGTCGGGAACTGTACCTTTGATTTAAGGGATCTTGTTTTAAAAAAGGTTCACATGGATTATGTGGCACTTGACCCGAATTGGGGAGGTCCTTATGCAATTAAGCAGAAGTTTGGAGATGGAACTTTCAAGCTAGCTAGTATTGATGGATTTCCAATTCCACGGACATAGAATAGCGATTTGTTATGACACAATTTTACTTAGTTTTAGTTAGTTTATTTTCCGCAGATAAGCCATCCACAGATTCTGGAGATAGTGTAATAAGGCAGGATTTGCTATAGTTTCTGTTTATAAATAAAAAATAGCTTCTTGAACCAATGGAACTGTGTTCTTGTAAGAAAAACCCTAACCGTGGCACTATCAGTGCAATCGGGTACTCAGAAATTGGTACCGACTCGTTTAGTCTAGAAGCGGGACTGGGGACATAACCATAAGGGTTGATCTAGTAATTCGGTCATATTCCTTTGGTATTGACTATTTCTCAGAGATAGGTAAGGTCGGTCAGGAATATCTAAGGGCAACTAGAAAAAAGTGCTAGTTTTGGAGATAGAAACTATTGCATGGATGGAAACTCAATGACTATGCTTGAGGCCTAGCAAGATATGCTTGGTCGAGGATAAGTGAGGATGGCCAATAGATACTCTCAGTCAACATACCAGGATAAGTGTAACTTAGGATGGATGCTTAGAGATGGGCATCCAATGGCACAAGTTCTTGGATATATGAACTGGTGTATGGTTAGGATGTTCATGACCGTTCTTCTGGCGTAGCAAGACATGCTCAGCCGAGGATACGGTAGGATGAACGATGGAAGCTTTTAATCAAAGCCCAAAGATCAGTGAAGTTGAAAGCCAAAACTTGGAAATAGGCACTTTCAACTTGCTCTAGTCTAGGACTAGAAGAATATAACCAAACTAGGGAAAATAGAATAATTTGACCTATGTTATTAACCTTCGACCGATACTCGAAGGCATGCTTGGTCAATGGATGACGCTCGGATTTTGGTGTCTGAAAAGCCATGTCTCAGAGACAGGACCCAATATGTAATGCATTTATAGAAGGTATAGTTACACTCGTGGTTTAGCAAGACATGCTCGGCCTATGTTGAGCAGTGGAATTCTACGGATTATATCGATCACACCCGATTATTGGTGACATTGGAGACATTTGGATATAAGCATCCAAATTATTGTTCCTCGAAAATAAGGAACCGCATGAAACTCGAATTACATATAATCGATTATTAGTCAAATGAACTTAACTTGGAATATATAGGAATAACCAGAGAGTTGGTTAAATAATAGCCTTGTTTAGCCAAGCAGAAATACTTTGGAAATGTTAAAATAGGACTGAACAATGGAGTATAACTATGGTAGTTGTAGGAATTTTACTTATATGTACAGTGTCACAGTAAGTAAAAGCATTGCACAGGCATAGATATGTATAATATGGACAAATTGTAGTATAAGCAATTATGTTATATATGCAGGCTATTATATGCATGCAAGAATAGTATATATAAAGTGTAAAATGTAAATAGAACATGGACTAAAATAGAAAATAGTCTTTTATTACATACTAACTTTATATAGAATGGATGCATGGGGACAGTCCTACATAATCACGACCTAGGTACAAATAAATTGGAAAACCAAAAATTATAACCCAAAAGGAGACAAATGGAGACTATCTCGTCGTCATTGGAAAATAAGAGAGGACCTATTTCTTATGAGCCTTATTCTTTTTTTTCAGCCTTGCTACCTAAGCCATTGTGAGGTGTCTTCTGGCCATTCTCACCCTGGGGTGTGATGCCTCTGGAAGGGGTGTTGTCGCCTTCGGTAGTAATGGTGGCAGGATCTTCAAGATAGTGAACAGAGACTCAGAGGACTTCATGATAACCCTGGTGCCGCTTCCCTTTAAGGCCTTGATAGTAATGGGAAGGACACTCAGAGAAGGCTTCCGCTCTTTAATCCCTACAGGCCTTTCAAGTCCAGGCTCGATTTTAACCTTGACCTTGGAAATATAAAGCTTTAACTTCTTCTCCATGGAAATAGATCCAGTTGGCCTTGATGGTGATGGCTATGTCTTCCCTAGGGACTAGGGAGTGTTGTCCAATCCTTCTAAAGCCGAGATTCTCTCTAAATCAGAACATGAATGGAGCTAAAGGGAAGGCTTGGAACGATTAATCCTATGGCCATGGAGTTTCAATTGGTAGTAATCGCAACAGGGCCCAAGCCTTGAGTAATTGGTGGTGGCGGAGGTAGAAGAGAATGGCGACTTACTAGGTCACAAATAAAGTGGTAAATGTTAGTAATATTCTTAAGCAACTGAAGGACCTTGTACACTAGAGAAACAAGAGATATAACTTCATCCAGACTCATGGTTGAGAAGGAGACTTAGTGATTTCCCTTTCTTCGAATGCTGATTGCATCTATTCGACAAAGGAGGGAATTTAAGGTTTAATATGAGTAGAAGCTGTAGTAGCTATGATGATTTGGCAAGCCTCATATTTAGGCTCCTCAGATGTTGGGATATTTTCTCCAAGCTCTTGGGATTTTGGGGGTTGATGATTTGGCCTGATCCGATGCAGTTGGTAGTAAGAGCTTCAATGGCAGCAACTTTAGCACAAGGATAGCTTTTCCCCCTTTGAGTACTTCTATGTCTTTAGAATCGTTGTACCTAGCTTTTAACTCATCTTCGGTGAGACCTTCTTTCACCACCGCACACTAACGGATTGAATTTTCGCTAATTCGAAAACCCAAATCTACCAAAGTACAGATCGTTGATTTAATATCCTTTAAGTGAACAAATAAATGCATATCAGAGCACTATCGATATAACTCACAACACAATAGAAAAGTATAATTAAACATATGTTTACTGACCCATATCTAGTGTCCCTGTTAGTGCCGAACATGCATTAGAAAATTTGTCCTTCCATTGTTCCCACTTGCACAGTACCTGCCCCTATAAAGTTATATTGTGAGTTGTAATGAGGAGGGGATCAGAACAACGATCTGGTGATTGGTGAATTGTACATTTTACACATAACACTAGTTTATGCTGATTGTCTTCCATTACATGTCTTGTCATTTTACTTAGTTTCCTTGACTCCACGTATGTGTACGATATGCCACATCTACACGAAGTAGATCATAACTACGTACGTAAATACATAAGTACCATAGTCCTCTGTTGAACCAAGGTACTATCCCTGCAAGTACCCATAACCTAACACCCCGCTAGGATTCATCCCCAATGCAGTATCACGTTCTCATCGTCGTGCATACCGAGATACTCCCACGATGCCTTATGATGGTGTCACTATATTTTGGTCATATTCTATCTCTCTTTGGGGATTTACTGCTTGTTTGCTTCCTGTTATGGGCTCAGCTCCATGGATTATAGAGGACTCAACTCCTCGGACTACCCCATTCCTTTTTAAAAGATTTCTCTTGTAGGTTAACTAACCTTGCCTATAACAAACAAACTCGAGAATAGTTATAGTAGTGCATCACCTAACATGAACTACACTAGTAGGAGGTGTAGCCCGTTAAGTGTAACACTCTTCCTATTGGTCGCTCAGGATCGATGACGTACTCAAACTATATACAGCTCCAACTACCTAATTTAGAACCACACACAAACATAGCATTGAGCATTGTTCACCATCTCCTTTAGATTTCCTAGTGCAATAAAGGGAATGCCCCTCCTAGAAGAATGAAGCAAACACTATTAGGGTATCCCTTCACCTATACACAAGCGTATATAACAACATAGGTCCTACAGTTGGATATGTCCTACATCAGTATATACACAACTTCTAGTAGCCCCTTGCGGTGGGTAGACTTCTATTGTGTAACACTACTAACCTCGCATTCCAACCCGTACTTATGACTATGTCATTCTTATTTTCTAAGTTATTTAATAACTTTTAATACTTCATGCCCATCATAAATGCGTACTTGAGCCTACGTGTGTACATGTGTGTGTTTATTTATATCTTCATTCATTATTGTTAATTATTGTGCCCATGATGTTTAACTTTTCTTTTTAAAAAATTTAAATACCTTCTCTTCTTTACTTTCACTTCTTCCCCTGCTATTTTACTTTCTATTTTTATTCCTTTTTAACCTTTAATTCCCTACCTTGTTTTGGAGGACTATCTATACACTTTTAATTTTAAATTACGACTTGCCCATCTTTTCATTTCTTTTTATTTCACTTTCGTTTTACTTATATTGTAATATTCTTTTCTTAGACCGTTTTTATCGCATTTATAATTCTATTAATTTGTCCTTAAGGATTTCTGTATTTTAATTAATTGGAATTACATTTCTCTAAAATGAAATGGCCAACACGATAAATTTCTATATTTAGGCAAAAGGGGAATTTGTGCTACGTTTGGAATTACAATGAATTATCTTTTTCATAGTTATTGAACTCGATGGTACAAAATAAAGTAAATATCCCTATGTTACACATCTCTTTCTTTTTAGGTGTATTCCTTGTTATTTCTACCATTAACTTTCAGTTATAAATCAAGAACTTGATAATATATAGAAATCCACATTCTAAACACGCTATGTAATCCAATAAATTAAAATATTACTTAAATCTCTACCATTTACCATGTTAATTCAATTAACCTTTTTATTTGCATAAGTCATATTAAATTAAAAAATTTAGAATTATTATATAAATTGGACTAAATTCAAAATACCCAATATTTTCTAGATATATGCAATATACAATTCATATTATTAATATTAAAATTTGTAGATAGGGTTTATGACTTTATTTCGCGTATACAATTTTAGCATACAACTCCCATTTACATTCAGGCATACAAGAATAGATTTACAATGATATAAATCTAATATTATATAAAAATATATAATTTCTCACTTAGCTATCTAAATGTTCAGAACTAATCCTTATTATTCCAGTTTGACTCCCTTTTCTTCATATTTGGATATATACACAGTAAGCATTCACAGATTTATTAGAGATCTAGATTAGTAAAGAGATTTAGATTGGATTTACAATTTCCATTCAAATTTACAATTTACCTTTGCTTTGGAGATTTAATTTTAGCCTATTCACTTCTACAATCGTCTTCTACGATCTTCAAATTGTATATATGTATAATTTATAATTATTTCTAAGAATTTAGGATTAGGAGGAGAAGAGAAAATGGCATAACTCCAGTGTTGCTTCAAAAATATGAGTTTAGAAGTGAGGGCCTAGGTTTATATTTATAAGCGCTCAAATCAATGCCAGCCATTTGATTGAAATATATTGAATCCAGGTTGTTTGGCCATGTATTATTATCAGATTTACTCAGGCAACGGTCAATCACCCCTTTCCTAGGGTCGACCGCTACCTTTTGACCTAGTGCATCATGGTTCGACCTATTGTTTGTTTTAGCCATGACTAATTATTTTGCTATGATTTGTTTAATTTTATTAATTGTTTGACCGATGGATATAATATATGTCCATAACATCTTTCTTAACATTTAAGCAATGTTAACGAACTATTAAATTTAACCGATTGTAACTAAAATATCTTTGTTTCCTTACATGTAAAATTATTTCTGATTCAAAAACTTCAAACATTAATAACTTTTTATTTGAACTCTGATTGTAAAAAATTACATATAAAAATTGATTAGAAAATTACATGAACCTAATGGTGCTAGTTTCGTAGCTAGATTCTGATATTTATAAAAATTCTATTTTTCAACGTTACTATTGATTAATTACTTTTTTTCCAATTAACTATTGTAAAATATACGGAGTGTTATATTCTCCCTCCTTTAAAACAATTTCATCCTTGAAATTCCTCAAATGTTGAACATTGTAACATAACATATGACCACTCTAAACTAACTATCAGATTAGTGTAAAACCAATTTTGCAATCAATCGTGTACAAGTGCACAGTGTATCACAACATATATGACATGCATACTGAGTAATTCCAAAATGGCACCTTCTACATAAATCCATCATCTAAAACAATTTTGAAAATATGATGCAAACAACCTAAATATACTGGATGTTCTATATATATGCAAATTTAAAAATAAAAAACTTGTTTTGCATCCACATTTTCCTATACTCCTACGAATAGAAGCATAGTTCAACCAATTTTTCATCCTATCCCTAACATTCAAAATCCTAGCACACTATTGCTAACATCCAAATTTTAGAAAAACCCAGTTTTCTAAACTTATAATCTTTTGCCGAAAAAGGGTCTAGATGAATAATTCCATATTTCCATCATTTCTCTCTCGGGTACCTAACTTCCCATGTTCTTTGGAACCTTCTCTTTTGCCCAGATATCCTCTTCCAACTTTTCCATGTACATTCCACATATACAGCTGTCATTTTAAAGTTTTAAAATGATGTTATTTCAAAAATCAATATTTTCTTACTTATCAGAAATGTAGGTGTTAGCACCAAAATTGGTCACTAACACCCTTAGAGAGATTATTTAGAGAGATTAATGAAGATAGTAAACTAAAATAATGAAAAATATGTAAATTTCAGTGCAGAGAACAAGAACACCAAATTTGTAGTGGTTCGGCGTAACTGCCTACTCCACATTGAAGTTGATTTCTATTGATTTCCTTGATAGTTGATTACAGATACAATCCATTGCTAATTACTTGAATACAAATGCAAAACAAAATACTAAGTCTTGAAAGAGTGGTGAATGTGGTAGAGTTTCCCCAGTGTTCCCGAAAAACTCATCCTTTTTCACCGTGCCCCTGCCTCTCTATTTATAGACGAAGATGGGTTGGACTTCCTTGGTGGACCTGGTGGATGAATATCTCAGCCCAAATAGAGTAATCTCTGAGTGCCGACCCATAGATACTGAACGTCGAATGCCGGACAGGGCGTGAATGCCGAACAATCTTCTCATGCCAAATGCAGCGAGGCCGAACACTCTGAATGTCGTGGGAAGCACTTGCATCGGACAATACTGGAATTCGAACCTGGGACTTGACCGAACGATGTTTGTATGCCGAGCAAAACTTAGGTCGGACGATATTTTGGCCGAACGTTACCCAGGCCGAACTATATCTCGGCCAAATGATCCTTAGGCCGAGCAATAGTTAGGCTGAACGGTAGTTGATGTCGGATAATCCTGCCATGCCGAATGTTCTCTCATGCCGAACGTTATTCCACACCAAACGACTCTCAATGCCGAATGCTCTATCATGCAGAACGTTCCATAGATGCCGAACGAACTTGGACGCCGAGTGCCTCTTGAATGCCGAGCGCCTCTGACTGTCGAGCGCTCTCGAATGACGAACGGTCTCGGGATGCCGAACAATATTCAGGCCGAACCTTCATGGATGCCGAACCTTCGTGGATGTCGAGCGTTCCTTGTATGCCGAATGTTTAGAACGCCGAGTACCAAGTTGCCTGGTCAAATCTCCAAGAAACACTTGCCCCCCAAAGTGTATCGCGTGACCGAACACGATATGCTTTGAACTACGAATCCTTTGTGCTTTGCTTCTAACCTTGGCCCATCACCCTTGGAGGTTGTTTTTCCTGTGAGAGCTTGATGAAGTGGTGTGTGTCGAGCGTAACGCAAATGCCGAACGATACGGCCGAAGCCGAAAGCTCCACGTGTGCCTAACGGCTTTGTATGCCGAAGCCGAACGATGCGGCTTTGACTGGTTCCACCGGCCATAGCCTCTTCGACTTCTTCTTCTCCCCTATAAAGGCCAGCGTCTTCCCCCTTCTTCTCTTTTCATTTTTTTACCTCCGATATCTCGTACTTGCAAATTTCACCTATTAACAACCATTCCTTCCCAATCCATTCGGCATTGACTAAAGTCGTGCCATTACCACAAGATTTCTCCAAGTCTTGATCTGCTAGCTAGGTAATGATCCCTTTATCTAAGTCTTTTCCCCAACTGAATGGGTTTTAACATGAGGCCCGAGTCCATAAATTTGAACTATAGCAGATAGGTGTTGCACGGATGGAGGAATCGAAGTTCGATTAGGATACTTCTTTGGGCTAGATAGTATGGATGGAGAGAGAAGTAGGCTGCGTCGAGTATACGAGGGAGATGTTGGGAGATGTATTGTGGTTTGGCATGGTTCTCTTGTGCCGAACGAGATTGAAGGAGAAGAAAGGATGGAGGAGGAGTACGAAGTGGCTTGGATGCCGAACGGCATGTTCTGGTATGACTCGCCGGACGACCCGTTCTGGTGGTTCGGCGTGGATGGAGGAAGAGTGGGAAAGAAAATGAAACCGTAGTTAAGGGAGGAGTGCCGAGCGTTGGGGCTCGGCGTAACTCTGGTTCGGCGTGACTCACCACATGCCGAACAGTGGGTTGGGAGGTTAGGGTGGAAGCATGAATTAGATGGGATGCCGAGTGTTATTTCGACCGAACAGAATTTTGGCCGAACGCTACTCTGCTGAACGCTACCTAGGTCGAATGAACGACAGTTTGGCCGAACAATTTTCAGGCCGAATGGTAGCTAGGCCGAGCGAAGGTTTGGCTGAACAATATTCAGGCCGAACAACTTTTAGGCCGAGCCATTATGAATGCCGAATCATCCCTTAGCTTAGGCCGAACACTTGTTTATCTTGCCTAATCACGTAACAAACAAGGACAAGGACTCCAGCATACTAGCACATCGAACTGATTCGGACTGATAACTTCCTAGTTTCGGTAGACATGAACCTGAATTTAAATCGACATAATCAGATAACTTCTTCTAACATTTTCTGAATCCGAAACTGTAAACACCATAAGGCATGCTTTTGGAGACGGTCAGCGATGACGGTCTTTGAAGACGACGATTATAAGCTCATTTTTATATTATTAACTCTGTGACTTTCAATTTTTCAGCGCTTACACATAAATGATCGCACTAGTTCATACACCACACGGGGGGAGGGGGATTCTTGTGTTGTTAATTCTGACGTCGATTGTTTTTCTAGTATAGTTCAAATAGATGCTCTCGTCAAACTCAATATTTACCGGAGATGTCTAAGAAATCTTGCTCTGCCACGATCTTGGATAGACCCGGGCCGTCTTCTAAACAAGGGGTCGTGGATACTTTTAATCCATCGACTTCCCCCGCGCATAACTTATCTCCCGATGCCCTGGAAGCATCGATTCTTTTGGACAACCCGGTCGATTCACAGGCTTCAAAAATCACTGAAGTTGGGCTTCGAGGAATATGTTCCATCTACGGAATACCTTTTGACGATGTGCTGGTTCCATCGGGGCACGATCGACCACACCTGCCCCTAGTTGGATACAATGCGTGTAATAAATTCATGTGCTGGGTTGGCAGCGTGCCACCGTTAAATTTATTTCTTCGAGACATGCTGTAATACATCAACATCGCCTCATCGCAGCTGCACCCAAACGGTCACACCTTCATCTATGGCACTTACATATTCTTTATGACCGTCTTCTCTAGGCCTCCAACTCCTGGCGACATCAGATATATTTATATGATCAAGAAGCAGAGAGATAGCCCCTCCTTTGTGCTTCTCGAGCCGCGCGACAAATGCCAAATTTTAACTGGGGCGTGGAGCAAGTTTTCCCTGTACAAATAGGAATGGTTCTATGTGCGTTGCCCAACGGTTTCGCGAGGAGATGGGTTGAATGAAGTTAGTCTTCTTCTTGGAACGATACTCATGTTTTGGTCGAGGCTATGCCTTTTCTAATTCTTGTTTCATCTTCTCAGGTATCAATCCATGTCCTGGCGGCCGTGGATATTCTGAGGCTGTTCAAGCTATTAGAGCTCTTCCCGCCGAAGAACGAGACATCCGAACTCTCATTTCAAATGAGTCACTATTGCAGTTCGGACTGTTAGCAGAAGGTCGTCGGGTAAGCCTTCCCAAGGGCATCTCCATACCTATGCCCGCATCCGGTAAAGGGAAAAAATTAGCCGAGTCATCATCACGCCATACCTCTGGTGCACAGGAAGAAGGGAAATTTCAAGGGAATGAAACACCCAAAGCACAAGGTGAGAACTTGGTTCCCACTCAGGATCCGATAGTTGAAGTACACGATATCTAAACATCATCTTCCCCTTCGAAGAGGAAAAAGGGATTGACGTACAAGATTAGAAAGGAGAAGGTTGGCGGAACTTCAAAAGTTACACTCATTCCAACGGAGAAAGAGGCCTCTTCACAGCATGTAGAAAGTTCTTAAAAGGGCCTATCGAACCTCTGCATTGCCGATGACCTGCCCAATTATGACTTCGATGATCCGGCAGCATTTCAACTTCACTCTCCCATCGGAGGCGATGCCGGCGCTCTAGCCCAGAGTCAGGGAGAGAAAACTCCCATTAGTAAAGCAACTGGTCCGTCGGGGGGAAACATTAGGACATGCACAAACACTTGCACTTCAATTTGCGCTTAGATTTTCGTCATCGCGCTACTCTTCTCATTGCTCACTCTTTCACAAATTTCGTACAGGTGGCATGGGATGTACACACGGTATTGATTGCCTCCGTGGGTCGTTTGTTTTCTACCACTCCGGGCGTGACTTAGGTTTCGGGAGACATCGGGACAGAGATGATGATGGCGATAGGGATTATCATTCCCGGGACTCATCATCTCGGAAGAAAACATACAATCAGCCCAAGTACCACCATCATCCCTCTTCTCAATCAGAACCTAGCAAAGACAAGCGCGCCATAAGGGGTCGCAATCCGATCCCCCCGGGATCAACACTCTTACTCCTCTACCACTCAACAGTCCCGAGATCCTTATAGGAGAGCCGATCTTTCAAAGCCATCTCCTCCCGCTCCTGCAGCAGACCCAACAGTATCGGAGAGGATGGCCGAGCTTAAAGATAAATTTCCAAAAATCTGCTCCGACGGCCTAAAATTCCTCCCGGCGATGCATCCTTACCCCGGTCATGTCAAGCAGAGCGCCATCGCCTATACCAACGACGTCTATGTTCAACATGATGCGCTTGTTCACTTGGCTAAAAAAGTTTTTGAAGTCTCCGTGGAGCACCAACATGAACTCGATCGCTTGAAGCTTGAGGCTATCCACGACAAAGACATTATTAAGGCTCAGGACGAAGAAATCGTAACTTACAAGTCCGAACTTGACGTCGTCCGTCGGAGCGCTAAGGACACCGCAGAGGCTGTCACTTGTCTGGAAGCAACTCACAAGAATGAACTCGACGAGTCGGTTCAGCACTGTGGGGCTTTGGCTCTAGAGAAGGACTCAGTTCAAAAGGAGAGGGATGCATTCATCCTCCGATTCATGGAACTTGAGGAGCAGCTCCACAGAGAGAAGGAAGAGAAAATGGCAGCCCAAGAGGTGTTGCAACGATACTGTGATGAGATCGTTTCCACTCGACTCTTGAAAGAAAAACTTGAGGGCGAGCTTTCCAAAGTCGAGGCGTTAAAGAGTGAGGCCCGTGAAGAGGGCAAGAGGATAGCGTCCATCGATATTGACTCATATCTTGAGGCGGCCAGAGAAGAAGGCAGGGAGGAGGTCAAAAATATGTTTGACCCGCTAATTGCTGAGTTCAACGCCCGCGCTTTCATGCATCGAGACTTGACTTTCTTGGGCGAGGGTTATCTTAAAACTCTGGCCAAGGCGTGGGAGACTTTAATCGACATCAGAAAGGCCGAGCATGGTACTGAAGAGATTGATGAGGGGGCCTTGATAAAAGAATTCCTCAAGGGAAACGAGCCTTCGGACTTGTCTGCAGCTAAAACTATATATGGCAAAGGTTCCCCCTCAAAGAAAGGGAAGGAAGTTATTACTGGTCCATCTGGGGCCGTGCCTCCAGCTCATGCGCCTACTCGATCGATCGATCGACAGATACTCGGTCCATTTGAACAGTATATTGGTTACAATTCGGAGGACCCCGTCCTTGGTGTCCATATTCTGTCTCCCATTCCGAAGGGTGAGACCCTTTGATGGTTGAGAGCCTGCCGAAACCTAGTAGATAACTCTTCAGTTTAAGATTTCAAATGTCGTCATTCTTTATGAAGGACTATTGTATTCTAGTGCTTGTTTTTCATGCTTTCGCGCAGGTCATTCTGATCCCGGGCCCACTTCGAGGAGCGATGTCGCCAAGGAGGTGGAGAAAAAGATAGGTGAGGCCCGTCAGGCAGAAGAAGCTCCCAGGCCAGATGCTCAGGTCATTGGGGCGTTGGATGAAGACAAATCTGAGACTTCTTCTCCCATCAATAGTAGTTATGAAGTAGAGATCACAGGCTTCTCCGAGCACACATCCGAGCTAAGCATGAAGGAGAGGGTTGAGAAAGAGAAGGAAGAAACGACCAAGATCAAGGTCGAACCTCAAGCCGTGGACCCTGACGATCCTTTGAATAAGCCGTTGAAAATCATTCTCCCTGGCATGTCCAAACCCATTGATGTCCCTTATACTTCTTCGGTTGTCACTCTTCCATCAAAGAAGGGTGCCAAGGGTAAACGCGGAGGAGAAGAGTCGTTTGAGAAGACAACGGAGGTGAAGAAGGCGAAGAAGCACAAGAAGTAATCATTACTCTCGTTCAATGAGAGTCAGTTTAGATTATGCAAGTACTTTGGTTTTCTTAGTTTGTGTAAATAAACTTTTGATTCCGAGCTTCAAAGGAGTTGTAATGGAAACTTATCTTCGATGAATAAAACTTAGTTTTATGTCTTTCCATGGCTCTTACCGTTAAATTTTCTTTGTGATTGTGATTCAAATCCAAGCTGTTGTGAATATAATAGTCCTCTCGGTTAACCTTCATACAGCACGGAAATTCTTTGAGAGCTGTCTGTTTTTTCTTCCGTGCTCCAAGCTTTAAGAATATTTTCTAATACGTGCGCCGAAGGCTCGATGACTTCAAGTCATTTATATCCAATCCGCCTTCAGCGGACCTGGTCATTTAAATAGTTTATACTTGAGTCCATATTCAGAGGACTAAGAGCACTTCAGTCCACACTCCAGGGAATTGGAGATTTTGAAGCGTTTACACTCGAGTCCCCGCTCTGGGGACTTAAAGTACTCCAGTCTGTACTCCGGGGACTTGGAGATTTTGAATCGTTCATACTCGGGTCCGCGCTAAGGGGACTTAGAGTACTCCATTCCGCACTCCGGGGACTTGGAGATTTTGAGTCGTTTATACTCGAGTCCGTGCCCCGGGGACTTGGAGAACTCCAGTCCGCACTCCGAGGACTTAGAGGTTTTGAGTCGTTTATACTCGAGTCCGCGCTCCGGGGACTTAGAGTACTCCAGTCTGCACTCCGAGGACTTGGAGATTTTGAGTCGTTTATACTCGAGTCCGCGCTCCGGGGACTTGGAGTACTCCAGTCCGCACTCCGGGGACTTGGAGATTTTGAGTTATTTATACTCGAGTCCGCGCTCCGGGGACTTAGAGTACTCCAGTCCGCACTCTGGAAACTTGGAGATTTTGAGTCGTTTATACTCGAGTTCGCACTCCGGGGACTTAGAGTACTCTAGTCCGCACTCCAGGGACTTAGAGATTTTGAGTCGTTTATACTCGAGTCCGTGCTCCGGGAACTTGGAGTACTCCAGTCCGCACTCCGGGGACTTGGAGATTTTGAGTCGTTTATACTCGAGTCCATGCTCCAGGGACTTAGAGTACTCCAGTCCGCCCTCCGGTGACTTAGGAGATTTTGAGTCGTTTATACGTGTTCGTACGTCACCCAAAATAATATGGTTCCGTTTGCCTGCCATAGGATCATCATACGCAGAGACATTAGTAATTTATGGAAAAGATGGCTTCAAGCCCTTATTAATGAAAGCAAGCCGAATTGTCTTACTACATGCCAAGAACTGGAAATAAAGGCGTACTGGAAATAAATGCAACTAATACATGAAAGAAATAGACTAAGTATAATAATGCCGCAAGTGCTCCTATTCCAGGCTCGGGGGAGTGTCGCACCATCGACGGTCTCTAGCTTGAAAGTTCCTTCTCCAAGCTTCCGTTCGATGACGTATGGACTTTCCCATATGGGATACATATGAGACGGGATTGGAAAAACTCATTTGAAAACGAGGTCACCCACACTAAAAATTCTTGGTCGGACCTTTTCGTTATAGTATTTTGCGACTCTATGTCTGTATGCGGCCGCTCTCAAATTGTCCTCTTCGCGTTTTTCGTCAGTGAAGTCCAATGATTCCAATAAAAGATTCCGGTTCGGCTCGGGGTCGTAATAAGTTACCCGATGTGATGGAACTTCAAGTTCCACGGGTATGACAGCTTCCGTACCAAATGCAAATGCGAATGGAGTGTGGCAAGTCGCGGTCTTGTGGGTGGTCCTATATGTCCAAAGCGCCTTTGGAAGCTCATCCACCCACTTGCCTCTATCCTTTTCCATACGTTTTTTCAATATGGACTTGATTACCTTGTTTACGGCTTCCACTTGTCCGTTGGCTTTCGGGTGAGCAACTGCTGAAAACTTCTTCTCAATGCCGTATTTCTGACAAAAATCTTTGACTCCTTGCTCTCGAGTTGAGTTTCATTGTCTGTAATGATGGTCCGCGGAAGGCCAAAAGGCATATGATATTTCGTATGACGAAATTAATAACCTTCTTGGTGGTTATTGTGGCCAAAGGCTCTGCTTCTGCCCATTTGGTGAAGTAGTCGACCGCAACTATTGCATATTTCGCTCCACCTTTGGATATGGGTAAAGAGCCAACTAGGTCAATCCCCTAAATTGCAAATGGCCAGGGACTAACCATCTGCATGAGCTCCATCGGCGGAGATCTCTGGATTTTTGCACATATCTGGCATTTGTCACATCTTATCACATAGTCTACAGCATCCCGATTCACAGTTGGCCAGTAGTATCCGTAACGGAGGACTTTCTTCGCTAATGTCTGCCCCCCAGTATGGTTACCGCGCTCTCCCTCATGGACTTCCTTTAGGACTCGTTTTATCTCATCATGGGCAATGCATCGTAGTAATGGGGTTGAGAATCCCCTTCGATACATTATTCCGTCCTGTATTACATAAAGAGAAGCCTTACGAAGGACTTGTCGTCTTTCACTCCTTTCTTTGGGTAAGATCTCAAATAGCAAGTACTGCCTGATTGGGGTCATCCACGACTCCTTCTCGATTTCTATTTCTAACGCGAAAGCTACCTCCATCATATCTATACTCGGGGCATGGAGGGTCTCAACAAATAATCCCATTTGTTGAAAATCGCCAGTGCTTAAGAATTTTTCCAATGAATCGGCTGCTCTGTTTTGCTCATGCGGGACATGTGAAATATCATAGTACTCGAGATTCGCTAGCAGCTTCTGAACTCGGACCAAATATGGGGCAAGTCTCTGCCCCCTTGCTTGGTAGTCTCCTCGCAATTGGTACACCACTAGCTGAGAGTCACTAAAGATTTCAACCGATTTACTCCCAGTTCTTTAATAAGTCTTAAGCCGACGATCAACGCTTCATATTCGGCTTCATTATTCATCGCCGTGAATTCGAGCTTGAAAGCGTAGCAAACCGATCGGCTTTCAGGAGTTACAAGAACTATGCCAACCCCCGAACAACGGTCGTTAGATGCCCCATCGGTGTACATCTTCCATCGAACGGGAGGTATGACATTGTGATCGTTTGATTCGTCTATCATAGTGAATTCAGGAATGAAGTCTGCTAGTGCCTGTCCTTGTATGGCCCTTCGCAGCAGGTAGGTAATGTCGAACTGACGTAGCTCAATATTCCATTTCAACATCCTTCCAAAAGTTTTCGATCGTTGGAGTATCTGTCGCAAAGGTTGATCGGTATAAATACTGATTGAGTGTGCCTGAAAATACGGACGAAGCTTGCTTGATGTAATCACCAAGCAATAGGCTAGTTTTTCAATCTTTGGATAATTTCTTTCTGCCCCCGTCAAGCGTTTACTAACATAGTAAACTGGCTTCTGAACTCGGTCTTCCTCGCGAACCAGGGTTATGTTGATAACGTGCTGGGATACAGCCAATTATACATACAACATTTCTTGGTCTATTGGTTTTGACAATATCGGGGGACTTTCCAAGTGCCTTACAAGAGCTCGGAATGCTTCCTCACAGTTGGATGTCCACTCAAAATTCCTCTTTCCGTTCTTTATGACATCGAAGAAAGAATACAGTTGTCTGTGGCCCTGGATATGAATCAGCTTAGCGTGGCCACCTTTCCATTTAAACTTTGCACCTGTTTTATGGTTCTGGGCCCTTGTATATCTCGGATACCCTGAATCTTCTCCGGGTTAGCCTCGATTCCCCGTGCATTCACAATAAAACCCAGAAACTTTCCTGACACTACGCCGAACGTACACTTCAAAGGATTGATCTTCATTCCATAATGCCTGAATATGTCAAACATTTCCCCTAAGTCTCGGATGTGGTCGTTTAACTACCGTGACTTCACAAGCATGTCATCCACATAAACTTCCATATTTTTACCAATCTGGTCTTTGAACATCCGATTTACCAGACATTGACAAGTTGCTCCCGCGTTTTTCAATCCAAAGGGCATCACTACATAGCAATACAACCTAACGTTTGTGACAAAACTGGTATGTTCTTGATCTGGGAGGTGCATCGAGATTTGGTTATATCCAGAGTATGCATCCATGAATGATAGTAACTCATGTCCAGTAGTTAAATCGACCAGTTGGTCAATCCTCGGCAACGGGAAACTGTCCTTCGAGCACGCTTTGTTTAAATCGGAATAATCAACACAAGTTCTCCACTTTCCAATCGCTTTCTTTACCAACACCGGGTTAGAAACCCATTCAGGATAGAGGGCGTCGTGGATGAATCCATTGGCTTTGAGTTGTCCACCTCCTCTTTGAGAGCTGTGGACCTCTCTGGATCCATACCTCTCCTTTTCTGTTTTACAGGAACGTTCTTGGGGTCTATGTTCAACATATGACTCGCAACTGTTGGAGAAATCCCGCACATATTAGAGTGAGTCCAAGCGAAAACATCAAGGTTCGCTCGGAGGAAGTCGGTGAGGTTCTCGGCCACCACCGGTTCGAGTTGTGATCCAATTTTAAGAATTTGTGACGGGTCATCCCGGTTGACTGGGATGTCAATTGTGAGTTCAGCCGGTGCTGCAATGGTTTCCCTGGGTCCACCATCATCGTCTCTCGGATCTATGTCTCTATAGATCCGAGAATGTTGCCCGAGCCAGGGCTCGGGCGCTACTTGTCAATTATCAGAATTTGGATGCGGATGAAGCTGTCCGCAACCTTTCCTTTCTCTCTACGTCGAGCTTATCTCAGCTCAGCCACATAGCATGCACGTCTGTTCGCCAGATCGTCGTGTACCACTCCAACACCACTGTTTGTGGGAAATTTCAACGTCAGACACCAAGGGGCCATTGCTGCCCTAAATTCTGCCAAGGCTAGGCGTCCTCGAAATACGTTATATGGAGAGTCAACATCCAACACTATGAATGGTAGGATTCGCACCCTCCTACGCTCGCCTTGCCGTAGTTCAACTGGTAACTTCACATATCCCACTGCGTCCGTTGCTGCACTGTTAAAGCCATGGATTCTGGCATTGGATGGTCTCAAATCCTTAGCCTCCAGCTTCATTTGGTCATATGCCTTCTTGAAGTTGATGTTAACGGAACTTTCGCAACCAATTAGAATTCTCTTCACAAACGCCAGCTCGATTGTCGCAGATATGACCATTGGGTCGATGGTAGGGGCCTCCACCTTATCCGCATCTCTACTCCTAAATACAATATCATCATCCATCCTATGCTGCTGTTTTACAGAAGTCCCATCTTCCACATTCGTACAACACTCATACTCCGCATGTCTTAAAGAGTTAGCATATCGCTCCATCTCCTGCCAATTCTTATCCGCGGGATGAGGTCCGCCTGCAATCATGTTGATAACCAATCTACCCATAGTTCGAGCAGGTTGTTCTGGTTGGCGTGGAGCTGGCCCACGTCCGGGGTCCGATGTCTCTTGTCTTCCGTCTTGTGGGTCTTTGATGAACTCTTGCAGCTTCTTCTGTCTAATCAACTTTTCAATAGCGTCATGGAGGTGCATGCATTCCTTTATGTTGTGCCCATAAGACTCGTGAAAGCGGCATTACTTCCCAGTCCGCTTCTGTTCCTCCGTTGATTCCTTCGGGCGTGGTTTCCTATACTAGAAAGTGTTGCAAGTCGACAAGAAGATGTTCTCAAGTGATGCGTTGAGCGGGGTGTATTCAATGTAGGTCGGGATCCTTGACTTCCATTTCCCCATCTCTCTCTTCTTTTCGGGATTTCCACCTCCAGATCCTTTATACTGCCCAGGCTTGTTTTGGACGTTGACTTGGGCTTTTCCCGAATTATCGCTGGTTTTCTTCATGGCAACGGTACTTTTCTCAGCCTCCTGCGCAGGCCCTAGTGCCTTGTCTCGTCTTTTCCATCGAGCTTCTTCCCTTCTTATGAACTGATGAGCTTTTGAATAAAAACGCTCCAGCGTGGCTGTGGGCTTTCCCGCCAACCAATCTCTAAATTCAGAGTCTGGATTAACTCCACGCATTACCGCCATCAAAATTGCATGGTCGTTTGATTGCTCACCTCAGTAGCATCAACATGAAATCTCTGCAATATGCTTTCAATGACTCTCCTGGAGCTTGGATTACGCTTGATAAGGACATCACATCCTTTAGATGTGTGGTGTGTATCCTGAACTGTTCTATGAATTTCATTACCAATTCGTCGAAGCTAGATATAGATCGTGGAGGAAGTCAAGTAAACCACATGGTGGCAATTCTAGACAGAGTGATTGGGAAGCACCTACACTTGGTTGCATCATTAGCTCTTGCAGAATCCATCATCCATCTGTACCTCATCACATGCTGCCTGGGATCAGTCTTCCCTTCATAGGCTAGGATAGTCGGCATATTGAACTTCTTGGGGTATTCAGCCTGCAGGATACCGTCCGTAAAGGGAGTACGGATTTTGTACACTCCCCAATCTTCATTGGTCAAGCCTTGGTTTTCTCTCATCAACTGGCTGACCATAGCTGTTAAGTCCGGAGTTTGTATGGAGGATTGAAGGTTGGGTTCCGTTCCACGGGACCGTGCGGGTTGATGTCCCGCCTGATTTGGGTCTTGGAGATTAAGGTGTTCAGTCTCTTCGCGGGCTTGATTCCCAATGCCAGCTTGTGCACCTTCATCCTTACGGTGTCTACGCCTAGGAGGTTCGTTAGCTGACGATGAACAATCAGATTCAGAATAAAGGGCGGGGTTACCTCCAGCATTCTGGCACTGTTGCTGAGCGAGCTGAGTCATGAGGTTAGTGTTGGCTTGAATCTGCTCAGCAACTTGCCTTCTACTTTCCTTGAGTTCTCTTATTAATTCGTTGAACTCTTTTTAGGAAATGACTTCCGCTTGATTTTGGATGGAGGTACCAGCACCTCTTGTTGCTTGCTGATTTCTAGGTCCAACTTGTTGTATGCTAGCATTTTTGTGGACATCTGCATTATGGGAGGTCGATCTGGTTTGTGGTCTCCCCATAGTAGAGTTGTTGGTTGTAACTCTGAGTAGAATCAACAGATGCCTTGTGAATGTTCTTGGATCTTCTCCAGGGGATTTATGCAATCCAGCGGCTACAAAGCAGATCCTAACAGTCTGAGAATTCAACTCTCAGTGAAAGCACCAAAATGTTAGCATCAAAATTGGTCACTAACACCCTTAGAGAGATTATGTAGAGAGATTAATGAAGAGAGTATATTAAAATAGAGAAAAATATGTAAATTTCAGTGCAGAGAACAAGAACACCAAATTTATAGTGGTTCGGCGTAACTGCCTACATCTACTTTGAAGTTGATTTCTGTTGATTTCCTTAATAGTTGATTACAGATACAATCCGTTGCTAATTACTTGTATATAATTGCAAAACAAAAGACTAAGTCTTGAAAGAGTGGTGAACGCGGTAGAGTTTCCCCAGTGTTCCCTAAAAAATCATCCTTTTTCACTATGCCCCTGCCTCTCTATTTATAGACGAAGATGGGTTGGACTTCCCTGGTGGACCTGGTGGATGAATATCTCAGCCCAAATAGAGTAATCTCTGAGTGCCGACCCATAGATACCGAACATCGAATGCCGGACAGGGCGTGAATGCCGAACAGTCTTCTCATGCCGAACGTAGCGAGGCCGAACACTCTGAATGTCGTGGGAAGCACTTGCACCGGACGATACTGGAAGTCAAACCAGGGACTTGGCCGAACAATGTTTGTATACCGAGCAAAACTTAGGCCGGACAATATTTTGGCTGAACGTTACCCAGGCCGAATTATGTCTCGGCCGAATGATCATTAGGCCGAACAGTAGTTGATGCCGGACAATCCTGCCATGCCGAACGTTCTCTCATGCCGAACATTATTCCACACCGAACGTCTCTCAATGCCTACTGTGTCATGCCGAACATTCCATTAATGCCGAACGAACTTGGACACCGAGTGCCTCTTGAATGCTGAGCGCCTCTGACTGCCGAGTGCTCCCGAATGTCGAACGGTCTCGGGATGCCAAACAATATTCAGGCCGAACCTTCACGGATGCCGAACCTTCATGGATGCCGAGTGTTCCTTGTATGCCGAACGTTTAGAACGCCGAGTACCAAGTTGCCTTTTCAAATCTCCAGGAAACAGTAGGAAAAGACCTCATATCTAAAACAATTCCACGTCTCCAACGTATTTTAAATTACCGCCACTTCTACTGTACAGTAAAATATATACTAACCAACTTGTCAACTATTCCTCTATGTCAAGAATATGACATTTTCAAACTTAGAAAATTTCTTCTTTTTCTGCTCAAAAATATTTTATTATATAACTTTTTCAAATATCGATAAAAAAATATCATAAAATTTTCATCTTAAAAATTTGCAAAAGTTTTTCGCCACCAAAAATATTTAACTTCCCAAAACCAAGAATTTTGAAAAAAAAAAAGATTTCCATAAGTATACATATTATTTTTTTCAAAATAAATTGTACCACACCATACACAATCTAGGTTTAGTCAATAGTTTAATGTCCATAACGGACATTACCTAATCACTAGGTAAATTTTAAATTCCCAAAATTTTATTTTTGTCTATCATAGTAGCTAGCACATATGTGCATTTGTGAATTTAGCTTATAGGGTACTGGGGCACTAACCTATGGCTTTGGAACAAACTTTTTCCCAGTCCTTCGCTTGCCAAAATTTTATTCCCAAAATTTTCAGCCTTTTAGGACTTAAATCTTAGTTTGTTCACTTTATTTGCTAATTAAAATAAATTTCTCCAGCCTTTTACTATTTTCTTCTCTTTTGCATTACTTAAGTGTTTTTCCTGAAATTTCCTCGTCTTATTATTTTCTCAATAATTTTGCAGTCCATACAGAAAACAGTTAAAATGGAACATTTCGCCTAATATCGTATGCATTTTAATATAATAGAGTCAGCTAATGCTTATAAGCTGAACTAAAATAAAATCAGCTGGTGAAAGGAAATACGACAACTAATACTAGCTATTAACTAATGCTATCTACAATCTAGGAGATGGCCCTCCGCGAAAGCTAGAGCTAGGGTCGCATCTCAGTGATCATTCTATGGCGGCTATGCACCATATCTCATGCCCCTAACACTGCTTCTTCACCTTCATCTCCTGCTGCCACTGCCACATTACAAAAATCTCGACCTCAAACCGAAGCCGAGACACTCGGATCTCTCCATAGTCCAAAGACTACTACTGATACCCTAAGGCCTGCTAGTCGGGCCAAGGGTCCTACTTTATGTATGCCAACTCCGCCTCCTCTTGCTGCACTCCTAAAACTATAGGCGGCTTTATCCAACGGCGGAGGTATATTTGTCTGAGACGGGTCACCATGGAGGTTCATCGTAACCTGTCTAAAGATGGTGGTGAAAATATGATAGCAAGGCAAAGAGCTCCTTTGGGTCCATGCTCCACCTATCCCAGAAAAATAAGCCATAATCACCTTGGTCCACTTTACCTAGATACCACTAACAATGGCATAGGTGGCCTTCTGGATGAGGAAATAAATCTGGTCGTAACTTCCTATCTTGAGTATGATGTTATGCTGGATGATGCGAAAGACCAAATGGACTTAGGCCGGTAAATGCCCAGGGCGCCAGATGCTTACCCTTGGTAGAAAGATTTGATCAATTATGACGGGATCAATTGTCACGATATCCTCCAGATCATTTCCTACAGCTTTGATTTGTAGGATCCCATCAAACTGCATATTTGTCATCTGAATCCCCATACACTCCACTTCGGATGAGAAAATGGTCCCATGCTCATCAAAATTAAATACCAATCTAGCTTCGAATGGAAGCACGCACCTTGGATATAACACTTGCTCAAACATGTCATGGTGTAGAATTTAAAAAAAATCAAATAGTAGTGAATATGTCCTCCAATCGAAAGAAGCGAGATCCTGAAAGTTCACTGATTGTTCTTGTAGAATCTTGAAATAGGTCGATTCCTTATAAATTTTAACAACATTCTCCTGGTACTAGCACCATGCTATCTATTGTAGAGTCAGCCCTAGGTGTCGATCGGCGAGGGTGCTACGACAAGGTGCCATTGCTTTTGATTGGAGTAGATCTGGAGTTTTTAGAATTTGTATTTTTGAAATGGTGGAAAGCGTATTATCTTGGAGCTGTTGGTGGAAATTGACATCGGTTGCTTGGGGCGTTGGCTGTAAGAGGGGGCTAGGGTTTAGCAATTTCTTTGGAAGAAAAGGGTTTGGGTGAGGAATGAATTAGCTTGACCTTGCAATAAATATTCGTTTACAACAACAATTGTCAATGCCTAGCGTTTGGCGGTCGACCATGAGGAACCTAGGTCGATCGCTTACTGTTTATTTAGGGCAGGTTGAACCTGGACTCATTTAAGAACAAACCGAATCCATATTTACTTCCTAGTATTTATCATTACTCTATTTTGTCTCCGTCTTTTCTACCTTTGCTCTGGTTATTCTGAGGAAATTTGGTCAACCTATCACGTTGCATCCTATTGCTTTGTTCTTATATCAAGCCATCTGGTTTTAAGTTTTAGATCCGGTCGCCATTTACCTCATTTAAAACTGTACCAATTCCTTTTGTCCGGCTCAAAAATAATTTTCTCAACTATAAAATTTTCTTCCTTCTTTGAGAAAATAGCGAGCTATAGATACTCTATATATAGTTCAAATGAATGGCTTCTATAAAACCATTTATGGAAATTATTAAGTTTAAGTAAATATATATATTTTTCAACCAAACTCTTATTATTATTATTATTATTTTCCATAAATCTAATATTTTACTCACCTTTTTTTCAAATATATATTATTTATATATTTTTCCCAACTTTAAAGACTATTTAATACTGAGTAAACTTAGAGTGGATTTCTATTTTTTCATTCTTTTGGACTTTTCTTCTTCTATCTGCTGCTTAATCTTCTTCCAATATTAATAATCGGACTATTAACTTGGAGCGACTACTTCACACCTTCCTTCGGGAACTCAATTGCTTCTGGATATCTACAACATATGGACTCCTATTTTCTCCTTATCTAGACCTTTTATAGATCATTACTCGGCAATCATATGGGAATCTAAAATCATTGGGCTAAGGAGGGATCAACTAGGAAGTCATGTACTATTCAATTTTAGAGACCTTTCATATGCTACACTCAAGCTCTCGTTAAGTCAATGCCATTCCATATGGCCTATTTCCCATGGAGTAATCGGATAGGTGCACATCTTCAATATCATCCATTATTTTTACTTATAATCAACTTACTCATCTTTTAGTACATGGTTACAACTACTTTATTGTCGAAATTTATAGTATTTGGTATATGATATATTTATATTTATAGATGACATAAAAATATGTTCACTCCACATTACTTAATTTTTCAATTTCGACTACTCTGATACCAAATGTAACTACCCACAACCCAATGAGTTGAATTTTCGCTAAATTGGAAAACCAAGTATACCAAAGTACGGATCGTTGATTTGGTATCCTACAAATAAAAAAGTAAATGATAATCAGAGCACTATCGATATAACTCACAACGGAATAATAAAGTATAACAAAACATATAGTTACTTAGCAAGATTAACACTCCCAACATCTAGTCTCTGTTAGTGCTGAGCATGCATTAGGAAATCTGTCCTTCCACTATTTCCGTCTTGCATCAGTACTTATCCCTCTAAAGATACCCTGTGGGTTGTAATAAGGAGGTGGTCAAAACACTGTTCTAGTGACGGATGAATTATACATTTTACACATAACACTAGTTTATGTCAATTGTCTTCTATTACATGTTATGTCTTACCGTTTAACTTAGTCGCCTCGACTCTATATACATGTACGATACGCCCCCATCAACACGAAGTAGATCAAAACTACATACGTATCTAAGTCTATTTAGACACAAAATGGAGACACAATCAGTGACACAAAGAATCTCCGTTATTGGATTTCCCCTTGAATTCCACCCTCCCTATAAAGACAAAAATATCCAATGGTCCGGATCTTTTGTGTCACCATTTTGTGTTCAAATAACCGGTCCATTTCTTATATAGGGAAGTACAATCCAAATTTACGGTAGAATTACACATGTCCTTTAATTTTATACTCTGCTCTTTTCCGTTCGATTTCTATTTAGAGGCAACGGTTATGACTCACTTGTTAATTCTAATCTCCCTTCCCAACCAAACATCGATCCATCCTCTTCCCAATATCCTAAGTCCATTTTGACATTCAAAAATCAACATTAATGGTCTTCTCTGAACCTCACAATGAGTTGTCAATATTCACCGCTGCACTAACAAAATGGAAATTTTCATTTTTAATGGTTTCATTTCCTATTTTTCAACTTTTTCATTCAACTCTTCTCAACTACTGTAGGTCTTTTTGATTCACGATTAGACGCAATTTTTTTATATAGTGATTCATTGATATCATCGGTATCAGATGAGTTCTAATTTGTAAATGAACTCATAGATGATTAGTCTGGATTTAAGTTACCAAAGATATACTTCCATGTCCAAATTGTAAGTTGTCAGTTTCAATTTCCAATTTAATATGGTGTTAGCTTAAAAACATCTGTATTCCTAACAAGTTCATGTTAATAATAACCCACTGATGTTGTCTATGCTATTAATTTGGTCATTAGGTCTGGTATTAAAAAAATCAGAAAAATGAACTGTGAATTTGTTATGAGGTATATTACTAACTGTTGAAAATAGATGGTCATGCTCCTTACACTATCCATTATATTAGACTTATTGCTATGGATTTGGTTTGTTGGATTTCATTTTTTCAGATTGTATAAGTATGTTGTTCAATTTGTTTTCTACATACATATAGTTATCAACAAAGAATAACATGTTCGTATTTGAGAATAGGAAATAAGATAATGTTAGAGTTTGTTTGGTCATTGTTGGATTTTTTTATGTGGCTTTGAATCTAAAACTAATAAAACATGGTTATACAGTTTTTAAAGCTCGGTAAGTATGGTCCCTTTTTATGAGAATTTATTATTGTATGAACACAATTTCAAACATGGAATCATACATTCATATCCATTTTCGAATAGTATTAAAATGTTTAATAAACATGCAATGTTGATTACTGCTATAAATATTTTTGTTGCCTTTAGTTATGACATAAAAATTCATGTTTTATGAAACATATATCGTTTTTAGTCCTAAATTCACAACCCAATGGCATCCATCTGAATTTTGTTTTCAAACCTAGGATTTATCTTATTTACAGTTATTAATGCAATAACGGGTAATTTTATCGGCGTTTTAGATTGCATAGAAATGCATGTTTCAAGTTTAGGGACATAGAAGTCTCAACAAGTTTATTCATTCTATAAACCATGATTGTTTTCCTTATTTCAAAATCCATATCCTTAAGAAATCTTTCACAAATCAATGATTTCAGTTCTAATCAATTATGATCTGACTTCAATTGTTATGATTGAAAATTTAATTTGGTTATTAATTTTTATGATGATCAATGTTAACATAATCGTATTATCTTTGACTTAGATTAGGTATTTATATGTTTTAAATGAGGTAATATAATTTTCAATTCAACATCAATTGTAGTTTCCCTGACATGATGTATTTAAATGTCGATTTAATTTCAATTATTGTTAGGTGGTTACACTTAATACACTTCATTCCATATAGAAAGAGGGAGTTACTTGACTGTAGCATGATTAGTTACAAAGAGTGATTCTGCTGGACAAACCGTTGAATTAGTCTGAAAAGTTATAAGTGGACACCATATAATTTTCACAATGTTCTCACAAACTAAGGCACATAATACATTTGCATTAAACATTAACAAGACAATGTGCATGGTACTATATTTTTGATTAAAGAGTGATCCTTAATATAAGGAGAGCACACAAACTTATTTATTATCATAGATAAATAAAAGGGTACCAACAAGCATGGCAGCTGGCGATATAATTGAATATTAAATAACTAGGTTGAATAGATGATAGTATAAAGAATTTGACGGAGCCAAAGGACCATCAGACTTATGAGATCAAACCAAAATTGCACACGAAAAAAGAAGGTGCAATACTCAATAGGATAAATTTTGCTTCTATGCTCGAGGAAATAACAAATTATGCATATAGGCTTCAAAAAAAACTAATTAGCAAAATAGGCTTCGTTTGGTTTACATTTGCGCAAATATGGAGTGAGCAAGTTTTACTTTTTTTAAAATATAACTTGCGCATTCCATATTTGCGCAAGCTGTGTTTTAACGCTTGCGCAAATATGGAATGCGCAAGCTTGTTTTCGGGCATTAAAAGGACAGAGAGCTGAATCTATATTCATTTCTTCCCCATTTCTACTTTCTTCCCCAAACCCTCCCCATTTCTCAATCCAAACCCATTTCTCTTCCATATCCAAATCCACAATCACCTTATTTACCAAATAGTTGCTAAGCTATATATGGAATCATCTTCTTCATCGTTACAAAACAAAGGTAATAATTAATGTTTTTGACAATTAAGATATAATTTTGCTATTGTTGATGTGGATGAAAATGAAGAGTTATTGATGGTAGTTGTGTTAATTATTAGAGAATGGTGTTGTTATTGAAGTAGTTGTTAGTGTTTAACGAACTAGGAAACCCAATTTAAGTATTAGTAAACTAAAATCCTTAATTTACGCCTTAATTGTTTATTATGACGGTAGACATTAATGATTGGGAGATAGACGATGAAACATTGATGAAACATTTTGATGAGGTTGAAGGGAAAATCGAAGTTGCAAGTTCAAGTCACATTGACTTTGATGTCAATCATGTTTTGGAAACACAGTTCGAACCAGTACGGCGTAAATTTCATTCAGGATCATCAACCTTACACACTCGTTTACGTGAAGTTGTTTCTGCGGAAATGCCTGGTCATCAACATACAGTTGACGGAAATTTGCTGACGCGTATACATCCTGTTAGTCCATCAATGCCAAGGGGTCAACGACCATTTCCAAACTGTTATTGCGGAGAAATGTGCATAGTGGTTGTTTGTAGAAAAGAAAAGAATGCCGGACGAAATTTTTCGGGTGTAGTTCGTACAACGAACATAGATTGAATCCCCGTGAATATGATTGTTGCAATTATTTTAAATGGATTGATCAACCCCTCTACGAAGGGGGACTTGAGTATGCCCACGAACTGCAAGCTGAAATTAGTCGTTTGAAAAGTGTGAGTGAAGAACTAAGGACAAACAGCGGAAGGCGTAGAATGTGGTAGACGTTAGGGAGCAGGTTAAGTTGGCATATTTGGATGTTATGTTGAACCGTTGTATCTATATTATGTTGTTGCGAAAATGTTTCTATTTGTTGTAACCCGTAACATGTGGAAGGTAGATAGTTTATTATGTTGTTGAAATGCATTTGATATTGTTGACTTTGTTGATGAAATATATTGGTTACGTTGTTATATTAATTTGCATGTTTGTGTTGTTTTAAAAGATTGAGTTGACTGCTTTTGGTTGAAGATTGACTGCGGAAGCAAAATCTATCTAGAAAAATAGGCAATAATTCATCAAATTGATGTTTATAGTTATGTCAGTGAACAAAAACTCTGACTGTGGTATTGAAACTTATTTTGCAGATAATGTCAAAGGTTCCGACTATATTTTACTTTGATGGCGAATTATTGGTTGATGATGAAGGTAAACCTAGATATGTGGGCGGAAAACGAAAAGGATCTACAATAAAAAATCATTGTAGTTTCGAAGAGCTTAAACAAAGGGAATATGAAGTGACAAAAGCAAATCCTGTGATATACGATTTAAAATTAGCGGTCAAATGGGTTTGTGATGATGGTGCATCCGCTATTGATTTGGAAGACGACGATGATTTGAACTCCACCTTTTCAGTTGGCATGAGAGTTATAGAAATCTACGTTGTGAAAGTGGAACATGAAAATGTGGTTGAAACACAAGCGCCAGTAATCTCTGGAGGTGAGTATATGCATACCACACAGTTACAAGAAACACAATGGTCGTCATATCCATCGTATCTTTCAAGCCATCCACGTGGAGAGTTTACAAACTTACTTCACAGGTACAACGGAATGGTTGGAGTCTCTTCTAGTCAGGAACAAAATATGATGCAGAACGCTATAAATCAAAATTAGTCGCAAGCATTTGAAAAGTTAGTACTATTATACGTTGGCACTTGTATTTGACTTACGTTAATGCAAAATATATGACGGTTGTTTTTGGTATTCCTAGGGGCGTAGATGCATTTACTGGTTGTGACGACGACGATGCCGATTATCATGTTGATACTCCACAAGAGATTTGTGGGAAATTGGATAGCATGGAAGTAGCTTGTGTGGATGATGAGGATAGAACTTGGATACATCAAATGGAAGTTAACAATGATGCAATCATATATGCAGACATTGAGGAGGCTGATGATGTAAATGCGGAAGAAGAACAAATCACATATGAAGAGGCTCTGGCCGATGATTTATGCACGGCATCAATGATGGCGAAATCAATAATGGAAAATTGTCAACTAGACATGGAAGTTTTTGGAAGAGAATGTGTGGAGAAAGGTCCACGAGTTGGGCTGATTTTTGAAAGTAAGCAGAAACTTGTTGAACAGTTATGTGAATGGGCGATTAAATGTTCAGTTTCGTTTCAAGTTCTGAAATCGCGTGCAAATCAATACACGGTCCGCTGTGATGTGGAAGAAACATGCCCTTGGCATGTTCATGCAAGCCTTTCGGTAAGAAAAAATTCAAATTGGTGGAAGATAACTACATATGGCGGCGATCACACTTGTTTAAATGCAACCAACAACTCAAACCATCGACAGGCAACTGCTAAGTTTATATGCAGTAAAATACTTCCGTTGATTAATGCTGAAACAAACATGACTGCAAGAACTGTTCAAGAGACAATGTCCAACATGTTTCATATTAAAGTGAGTTATTTTCGAGCCTGGCACGGACTGTAGAAAGCTGTTGCAATGATTTATGGCGATTGGGAATCGTCGTACGCGGAATTGCCGAAATATCTTAGAGCCCTACAACATACCAACCCCGGAACCGTATGTGATGTTATTCATAGTCGTGGTGTTTTTGATGGTGCTTTTTAGGCTTTCGTACCTTCTATTCAAGGCTTCGACCACTGTCGACCTATATTTTCTATTGATGGCACTCATTTATATGGAAAATATCTTGGTACATTACTAGTAGCAACTGGGGTGGATGCAAATCAAGGGCTATTTCCTTTAGCTTTTGCTATTGTACAAACAGAGTCGTGGCAAACATGGAGTTGGTTTATTCGTTGCATATGGAATTATATTCCATCTGTACGTACTAGATGTATCACCTTTATCTCGGATCGTATGAAAGGAATTCCACGTGCGCTTAGAGAAGCTTGGCCAATTGAACATCATCATCGCTTGTATCCGTCATATTAAAGCAAATTTCAAGAAAGCGGGGTTTGGTACGGATGAGCTACAAAATTTATTACACGCATGTGCCACGGCATCAGAGGTCCTGAAATATAATGATCTTCGAAAACAGTTGAAGGATGTAAATCGAGATGCCGATGCGTGGATTGAAAGAAGTTTGAAAGACCAGGAATCAAGCTGGGCTCTTTGTCATGACGGGGGAGTAAGATTCAATATGATGACGACCAACGTTTCCGAAAGCTTTAACGGTGTGCTCAAAGGAACTAGGAATTTACCCGTTAGATCATTGGTTGCACGAACGTTTCATCGACTGAACCATTACTTTATCGAACGACGAACTCAAGGGGAAGAGTGGACTTCGCAACTCGCACCTAGGTGGGAAGCACTAGCGCGGAGAAGAATGGAAGAATCTAGGCTCATGTCTATAGAGAGATACAGCTTCGTTGAATGGCAGGTGAAAGATGTGCATATGTTTGACTATACGGTGACTATCGAAAATAATGTTGCAAAATGTTCGTGCAACATGCTGACATTAGATCATTTTCCGTGCTCTCATGTGTTAGCTGCTTGTTCACGTTGTTCGGGTGGTGCTAATAGAGCGTATTTTGACTTAATCTCCCCGTGGTACACGAAGGCTATGTATTCCACAACTTATGCTCCTTTATTCCACCCTGTACCAGATAGTCGACATTGGAACGTCTACGATGGCCCAATTATACAACTACCGCCTGTACGCAGGAATTCAGGTCGTCCTCGATCTACTCGATTAAAAGGTTTCATGGATCCGCCATCTTCATCCGGTCATAACAGATGTAGCAAATGTGGTACTATTGGCCATAAGAAGAAAACTTGTCCACGATGAATTGTAATAGAAGTAGAACGTATATGGTACTGTATGAATTTTATGATTTGTTATGTAATGATGTTGTCATTCGAATGGTGTTTGCGTGGTATGTTAAATGTTCTTAGCACTTTTTGTGTGCTAGTGTATAATGTACGGCATTGAAATTGTTCTCTGTCTTGGACAGGGTCAAAAACACGCTTGCGCATTTATGGAATGCGCATGCAATATAGCATGCGCATTCCATAAATGCGCAAGCGTGTTTTCAAAATAAGCCGAAAACAGCTTGCGCATATGTGGAATGCGCAAGCTTTATTGAAAATAAAGCTTGAGCATTCCATAAATGCGCAAGCTGTTTTTTGGGGTTGTTCAAAACAGTGAGCTGCTTTGCCTCCTCCTACACCAAAATTTTGCAAACTCTCAACTTCACAAAGCATGCACACAACATTCCATTAACATTACCATCTCCAAACAAAACAAATAGCATGATTCAAGTGACAAAATAAATAGATTGACAAAATAAATAGATTCAACCTGCAATAACCCCTTAACCAACCTAAATAAAACAACAACAATAAGACCGAAAAAAAGCTCAAGTGATGGTGTTGTCTTTCTTCTACTTCTTTTTCCGCTTGTACACGATGGGAGTCGATCCTTGGCCATCTTCGAATGTAGGAGCGGGTGTCGGCAATGGAATTTCTTGTTGCTGGCTTTGCCCAAAAATGAGTTCTTCTTGTTGAATTTCACATTGCGTCGCCTCATGTGCATGCTCGTATGTCGAATGTCCAGCATATTCGAATTGTTGTTCTCCTTCATGCCAAACGTGCCAGTCAGCATGAGTTTCTCCACCGGTGTATTGCTGCTCTACCTCGGGCCAAGAGGGCCATCCAGTCGTAGTTTTGCCACTGGGATGTTGTGAAGTCTCCCCCTCCACGAGTGCCTCCTTCCATTGGACTTGTCCACCCGCTACTGTGGTATGTGTCTCCTCTATACAACGTGGTGGCTCTTCTACAATGCGCAGTGGCTTGACCGGCCTTCTTAGCTTGTTCCGACCCAAAATTGTGTCAAGTATTCTTCGTAGATCAATACACTTACTTTTGACCTTGTCTGGCTCCATATGACTTTCTTCTATTTCGTCCACGACATCCAAAGCGTTGTATATTCCGCTTACCTAAATCAATAGTCATAACAATGCATCAATATGATATACAAAAAGAACTATAAAAATTTTGAACTGACAATACTTACCACATCACGTTCTAGAGGAGCACGGGGAGTGTACGCCACCAACTTCCTTGCCGATTTTTTAAGAATATAACGACGAGTAATTCGCCAATACCAATACTCGTACTCGCTCAAAGGTGTCGGAGGCTCGCGTGCTCGTTCGGCACGATCAATTCTTGATTGCCAAATAGCAATACTTTCCGCCAAAAATGCCATCTCGCTAGTGGGTTCTGGGTCAAGGGGGACGACAGGATCGGGAATGTGTTGATAATCGAAGGAAAACTGTCTCATAACCCGATCGGGTGCATATAACTCAAAGTCAAAAAATAGAATCAGTCGGCTCTTAGCAATCCAACCGGCGAACGCATACTCAATTTTCGGATGTCCAAACTTATTCACTAATGAATAAGGTTCCCATGTAACCACATCATCCGCCAACAAATCCAACTCATTACGGTAAAACTGTACATTTCTTGGCGTCTCACGCCAACTCCTAGCACAATTCCACCTAGCCCCGAATGGAAGATACGGATCTAAATCGGTAGGAATTCTAATAGACGGTCGTCCAATAGCAATATGCGACCATGACCATAATTGCAGCAACGTTGCAGAACACCCAAAAACTTTTCGACGTTGCAAGGCAACCTGTGACAACTCACTATACAAATAGCATAGAACAGCACAACCCAAGAATGATATCCACAGTCAGCCAAATCGTCCAAAAAAGGTAGAAATTTCAAACTTATTCTCCCTTTCGAATGATCGGGAAATAATCGGCAGCTCAAAAAATACAATATCACGGCACGAGTGTGGCGAAGTATATCTAAATCAGTCGTCCCTTCGGGTAGCGGTTCGGAAAATTCACTTTTAAACCAAGTCATTGATAACTCACTTTTAGACTTAATCGCCTCTCTAGGAGGAAAAATACCAAGCAAGTCATGAGCCAATTCGATGTAATCGATATCTAAATTTTGCAAACATACCGGACGACCATCTGCTTTAAGACCGAAAAGAAAATGCACATCCGCTAGAGTCACTGTCATCTCCCCGACTCTCATATGAAACGTATTTGTTTCCGGCTTCCATCTATCGCATAAAACGGTAATAAGGTGATGATCAAGACGAATGTAGTCGATTTGAATAGCTTGCCAAAATCAGGAGGTTCGTAGATTCGCCTCCAATCTTGGATCTTTAAAATCGATCTCCTTGAGTTTGCTTGAATGATCGCATATCTTCACAGTTTCAACACCCTGAAATGTATAAAAAACAACAATCATTTATCCCCTGAAATGTATAAAAAACACCATTATCAAACATTTACCTCCATTAATGCGTCGTTTTGGCTTCTATGCCGTTCTTGAAGATAGAGAACACTTCTATCTTCGGGTCCGGGAGACAATTCTACAAACAACAACAATCGTTTATCACTACAAAAATTTTGTACAAAGCTAGGGTTTTGGCTATATGAAGACTACATATCCTTTTGCATTTTCAAGAAATAAACCAACAATTATAGTACATTGAACTCGACATCATCATGACTACCAATTCCACTAACAACATCAATCATTTTTAAAGTAGTAATCAATTTACAATCAAAATAAAATTACCTCTAATCAAATAAGAAGGAAAAGAGCTTGCTTCCATTTTTTGCTAAATCTAGTGGTTAATTGAAGGAATAGATCAAAGGGAATGTTTTAGAGTTGATAGATGTAGATTTGGAATGGGTTGGAGGTTGGAAATGGGGAGGGTTTTGTTAAAATTTGAGTTTGGGGAAGAAATGGGGAATGTTTTCAGCTCTCTGTCCTTTTGATACCCGAAAACAAGCTTGCACATTCCATATTTGCGCAAGCGTTAAAACACAGCTTGCGTAAATATGGAATGCGCAAGTTATATTTAAAAAAGATAAAACTTGCGCACTCCATATTTGCTCAAATGTGAACCGAACGAGGCCTATTTTGCTAATTAGTTTTTTCCGAAGCCTATATGCATAATTTGTTATTTCCTCGAGCATAGAAGCAAAATTTGTCATACTCAGTATGAAGAAATATTGCTCACTGAACATAGCGACAAGTTAACATAACTGATCTGATCTGAAATTGTTAACACAACTGCATTAAAGTAAAGCTGATTCGGGCATGTAGACTGTTTAGTAATAAAAGAAGTTGTGCCTGATTGGGGTATGAAGAGCATGAATGCGGGGTGATGATACACATCAACTGAAGCTTCATACGATACACACCGACTGTCGGTTACAACTCAACCAATAATATCGTAGTCATTCCAAAATGTTCAGTATAAGTGGGACCATTATTTTGTTTTGGACATCATGCAAAACGATGATGAGTGGCAACTGATTACAATAGCAAACTAAGCAACAAGTGCATGATCTAACCAATGGCAATTCAAAGCAGCTTCAGGCAAGCAAGACTGAGTGCCAATGCTGGGTGTATGTTAATCAAAGAGCGAGTCAATGAATGAGAATCAACACTGAGATGAAGTAGTAATAGCGAAGTGATTCACGTTCAAGTAAACGAGTGATTGACACTATAATTGCATAGTTAAGATGAAGTGATGATAGACTTGAGCTAATATTTCGCTGAATCAAATATATCCAAGGCAACAACAGGTCGATTTAGTAGAATTCCATGTTGATATGCTATATCCCGACAAAGTAGCAGTAATATGTATAGTGAAGTGGAATGAGTTCGATTGTTTAGATGTGCAGGGGAATGTGTATAACATGTGTTGTGCATAGTGGAGGACTATAAATCGAATTTTTGATGTATTGTTAGCGTTGTGGAGACTGATGTGCAGCATCATGGAATCAGATAATAGCACTATGATGAAACTATATTAATGGACTAATGCCTTCCTAAAGTAAGGCACTGAAGCTATGGGCATGAATTGGAAACAGCATTAATGATGAAACTGATGTTAGGAACTGGAAGGGAAGGTGTGAGGAGAATAGCTGCTAAATAGAAATGTTGAAAATCTGATTAGCTCTAAGCAATGTTGAAGCATGGAGACATGAGCACATAAAGGAGATGAGGGTTGCTGCTATATGTTGTTAGGAGCTACTTGCATGGAGCATAGAGCTTGAATGACATTAGAGTAGCAAAAACCATGATGAAGAAATGACATGCCGACTAAGAATAGATGGAGGTTGCATTGAGGAATTGTAGTTGAAGCTGTTGCGTTGAAGTGGCTGAACAAATCTGTTCAGACGACGAGGCAGACCGGCAGGCAAAAATTTAGCATAAAACATCCAAAATATTGAGTACTTCCAAGATTTAGCATTTCTTAAATACGACATGTTATTAGCATAGAACGTTCGAATATTAAGTGCCATTTCACTCTTAGACCAGTTAAATTCGTGAAACATCATGTAGAGACGAGGAGATTCAATAATACTCAGGAAATCTAAATTAGGGATAAAGCAAATTGTATGCTTTTTTGAGAAAGGTGCCATTTATTCTTATATCTACATTATAATATGACATATGCATATTAGAATACTATCATTTCAATTTCTTAGCATCAAAATCCAAAAAATGCATTACGTTTTCCATCTGTATTTATTTTGTTCTAATGGGCTGCATGTGATCATTCTAATAATATAGTAATGTAGTGTACTAATTTGTTATTTCCATTATAGGCATGCATTGTTCCAATTATTCTTTGATTTGCATCATTCCATGACCGAATCTTATAATTCTGTCAACTAAGTCTTTAGTAATTTATCAGAAACTAATTAATTATAAAACACATGCCAATCAATTTATTTATTTACCAAAGATGAAGTAAATACGATCAGGTTATGACCCATTACAAGCATGGCTTTATATAAACTCTTCATTGACGTGTTTTTTTATGCCTTAATAGATAGATAACTCCCAAAATGCATAACTATGAAATAAAAAACTAAAGTCCTCATAAAAATATACATGCAGATGAACATTGATTCTTTGATGCTCCATTTTTTTGATGTAAATTGAGGGTAGATTATGTAAATAATGAACGCTAAAGGACACTAAAAAAGGCTAATATATTATGTTTACGTCTTTAAATAAGGGGTATTGCACAATTAAAACTTTTACCAAACTTTTATTGAACTAATACCCATATTCAAAGTTAGCCATACTCTTGGCCAACATTGCAAACTCAACCTAATACCCATTAAAAATTTGAAGTTGACCATTAGAATATCGTAAAGATGTAATCATAGCCCATGGAAATATAGTTCAGGTTCCTATATTCATGAAGCTTAGTGAACCTTGCAACAAGGAGGTTAATGCCTTATAGCCATAACTCCAACACAGTCATTCTCCAACAAGGAGATATCAGCATGAAAGAAGAGTAGAAGAAAGTGTTGATCGATTTATAGATCTCTTTCTAATACACTAGCAAGTAGCAGTTATGATTGTGTATCAAATGTACATACGCCTATCATTTTATATTCCTATATTTATGCCTGATACCTATTTATGTTCAATATTTATGCTTGACTCGCTTTTTTTACAAGTAGTTGTAAGGATTCAACATTTCTTCGAATATGATATATTATTATCGCTGCCATCTATGCCAAAAAATATTCTTATATACTTTTTGTCTAACATAATATGTATTGTAGCATATCATATGAGAGACGTTTTTAGACACAAATCAAAAAAATAGGCAAAATGTATCTTAATTATTGGATTTGGTTGGGTTTACATTTATGGTTGAAATCAAAATATATCTAACAAGCGAGATTAATTGCATTACGGCTTTTTCTTTTGTGTCTCAATAGACTTTTCCATATTATATATCTAAAATATCTATTATAACAATTAATTAAAAAGTACTAATATTTTGTTGGCAATATCATAAATTTTTTTTTCAAAGGTGACATTTCAGGACCTATTGATTAGTGATTCGTAAGTTAGTTTCCTTCGAAACAGTGATAAGAATCTTGGAAATTATAACCAAGAAAATAATAAGCAGTTTGCGTTGTGGTATTATTTTCTTTTAAAATATGCACATACTTCAAGTACAAAAATAGTAAGTCCGTGTGTTAAAAGAGGACAACAATTTCATTTTTAAAAAAAACTTGCATTACTACTCAAAAATAAGCTTTGCTGCCCTGGGAAGTAGTACAAAGGAAAGAAAAGAACAAGAGATAGGTCAAAGAAAATAAAATACAAACAAATGCGTGACCTGCTATTTAAGGGGTCTCAAGAGACACCCTACACAAGCCGAATTTGGAACAGATTCAGCGTAACTCGATGGAAAAAACACCCACTATTTCTTCCCCTTGGAGGCTGGTTAGCACAAAAAACTCAAATGACCACCAGGGCCGGCCTAAAGGCAAGGAAAGAGAGGCCTTTGCCTAGGACAATATCGCTGAACATGGCCAAAGGGGCAACAAAATCCCTATTGTGCTTTTAAAAATAGTGATATGATAAAATAGCGGGGCAACTTTTGACAAAGATGATTAGTAGTATATTAGTTTAACTTGTAACTTTCAACCTTGTAACCAGGGTTCAAGTGTTGCAATTTCAATTTTTTTTCCCCAATCTTTTTATGCTTCATGTTTTCAACAGCTCTGCCTAGGGCATCCATATTAATAGGGCCGGCACTGATGACCATAATTCCTTACTGCTAGTATCGATAATAGTTTTCAGATCCTGCTCTCTATTCAATTTTCGATCTTTACTATAGTAGCATGTTATAGAGCCATATTTGAAGTCAAATGCATCATGAATCTTTTGGAGAATTTTGCCTTCGGATCCCTCTTTTGCCGAGTCAAATTTAGTGAAGCCTTCAATCTCACCATCTGAATTATTGTCAATAACTTGGAGAGGGGATGCGATTTTAAAAGTTTCAGCAACCATAAGAAGATGGGGATCGTGAGGAGCAAGCTTAGAGTGCATAGACTTAAGGATTATAGATTGCAAATGCTGAGAAATATTAACGGTAGAGTTTGTGTGTGCATATGTTGATGCATGTGTACTATGAGCATGAGAAAACACTTCAGAAGGACAATTTCAGTCTTTCAGAAGCCGAAGCTTTTGGTGTAACAACATAGACAACTTGAGACGCATGAGCAAGACCAGCATCATCAAGTTGCTACACTTGACCATAGAAATTGACATGCACATCATCTTGAGATTGCATTTGCAAGTGCATGAATTCTGAGTGAGAAGTCATGACAGCATCATGAAAGGACAGAGCATGTGTCTTTGAATCTTAGAGATCGGGGATAGAGGTAACAGGAAGTGATGCATCATCAAGGGGTGACACAACATGTGAATCAGCATGTACAAGAAATTGCACCTTTCTAAAACTGTTGAGAGCAGTCGCTTGATGAGCAGGGCTGACTGGAAATGAACAAAATGTAAGTGAACTATAGCGAATGAAGCTTGGGACAAAGCATTTCCCAAATAAACGATAGGAAAAGCTTGCATATGCACAGGCTATGCATGAGAATAATTGATATATGCATGATTTGGAGAACAATTATATGTGAATAATAAATTTCATAATGAGAACAATGATACAGTGTACAAAACTTTAGTTCAAAAGCGTATATTGATAGAATATATTTTACATATATTCTAAGCGTTAGAATATTTCTTGCATTTATTCCCTGATCTGATAATATCTTTATTTGGTTAGTATTTATTTAGTTACCTTTGTTTAGCAAATCAATTGGCTAATTTTTAGCCTTTTTATTTGGTTAGTATTTATTTAGTTACCTTTGTTTTTGCAAATCAGTTGGCTAATTTGTAGCCTATCTTGACTCTTGTAACCATATATATTATTGGACGTTGAATACAATGGGCAACCATTTCATCTGTAAATTGATTTCTAACATAGTATAAGAGCAGGTTTAATTATGTCATACGTCACCCTCAATGAATGTCCACGTGTTTGGCTGATGATACGCCACACGTGCGGCGGGCGTGTTGAGATTAGTCCAATTTCGGACAATTTACAATATAAATCATGCATAAATACTAAGAGACCTCCCTTCACATCACCAATTGGTTTTTTGATAATATATGGTTCTCTAACATATTTTCTTAAACAAACAAAAATTTGAGTTGTAAATACAAATAATCATGATGCAATCATCTCTGTTCGACAGTACAATATTGTGATTATCGAAAGTTATAGAGGTAAATAAATAGAAATTTTCTATTTGTTTCCTGAGATTATATATCTGCATCATTCATAAACATTCTACCTAATGGCATTCCTCTACCAACCACACTAATTAGTCCTTCCACCCATATACTCATATTATGCAATCACCTAAAAATAACATTTCCATAATAATAAAAAAACTTATCACAATTACAATTTAAAAACACATGCAATGATAAACCAATAAGGCATGTTCATAAATTTGAACACATTAGCATGTATTCATAAGTTATTTCACATTATGATCACGTTGGATGTATACCTTATTCCTTATTTGACTTTAGTTGCGTACCGACCACATAGGATTAAGTTTTATTGTTATATGTTTTCATATAAAACGGTTATATTTTAAAATTTGATGTATTCAAGGTATACAAATATCTGCCTCTCGATGATAAAAAAATAATATTGTGTACAGGGATGACAATGGAGCAGGTCTAGGGTCTAAACCCGGTAAACCCATCCTTGTTTTGATTCGTCAAGACCCATCCCATTAGTTCACGAGAGCGGGTAGATCCATGATCCATTTTTGGGAACTTCAGAACTAGTATCGGGTTGTCTGACCCGCACTAACCTGATCTGCACTACTTATATCTCATAAGATCACTTTATATAATAAAATCACTTTGTATAATAGTAATGATTTGTCGATCATATTAGACATAAATTATTTTAACATGAACATTATAGTCATCGAATACATTATGGTATTTGTATAGTATTAAGTTGTATCATTGGTAATTATACAATAACATATGTATACCATTTTTCTTGTAATTGAAACGCTTATTTTGTAACGACCCACAAACCCATACACTTTGAATCGACAATAAACCACACATATCCAACCAAAAAAGCACAGACTAACGGAAAGTCAAGAGAAGGAAAGAAGAGAGAAGAAGAGAAGAGAAGAAAGAGAGAAGATAGACCCAAATAGAACAACACAAAATCTCACATCCCAATGGAAAACATATAATATCATATCAATAATCTTTACAAAACAGAAATTGTATATACATACATCAATCAGAGTTCAATAATCAAACAATAGTTATCAGCTTGAAAAGTTATAATAATCTGTCCTTACAATTGCCGATAATATAAAACAACTAAGCAGGGGATAATAAACAGATAAGTGTATACGAAAATGAAGATCTCCAACTCTCCTACTGAAGCACCAAAAGCACCAAATCTGAACCTGTTAATATACCCGGTCTAACTCGAGCATTGAAATGGAAGAACGTGCGGATCAGTCTGGTAAACCAGCATGAGAAACACACTCAACTAAATTTATTAAATTACCAAAACTTTCCTTTATCAAAACAAAAGTATCTAGTTAGACACATTTACACATAAACACGGAGATTACCTTACGATAACTAAAACATTTCATATCAAATTCTCTTATATTACATTAATGCTAGTATATGCAAATAATATTAATCATAGTCGAAATGGTTACCTATATAGCATTTCGAGACTATTCACTACACTAATACAAACAAAACCGTAGCTCGTAGTGGGGTTTGGATTTCCATACAAATGACCAAGTGAAGGGACTACCTTCCAGCAGTACATCTCCAGAGGAATGTACCGAGAAACCATCGCAAAGTTCTTCTACCAACAACCTGCATAATCAAACGCATGTACGATGGTCCGAAGTGGTTTTCAGATAAATCTGATCCCGGTCTCTTCACACCAACAATGCAAAAGTAGTTCTCAACCTCACACAGAAGCTAAGTCTCATAGACTTATCACGTCTCCAACTTTCAACTTGCTATCCTTCGGCCAAGAAGGAAGCTCGATAGATTGGAGTAATACTTTGCACTACACGAATCAACATCCTCAACACAAACGATAATCAAGCCTACCAAGATGGCTACATACTAAGTGTACTATGACTAAATAGATCCCATATCAAGTCGAGGAACTAAAATGGCCAAATTTGATAGTCGGTTATCTAACTATCAAAGCAAACAACCAAATATTTAGCACATAAAAAATCACTATGCCCTTTTAATTAATCTTTTATTAAGTAAATCACTTGCTAAATGTTAACTTCAAATTATCTTTAAAAATATATAATCTCAAACCATTTCAACTTTTATATTGGAAAACATTTCTATATACTTATTTAATAATAAGTAATGCACAAATCAATTTATTCTCAACACTTAGAAAATATTACGTATACTTAAATCACGATTAAGCATATATTGTTATTCTTTAAGGAAAACATTCTCTTTAAAACATATTTATTCAGGTCAAAACGAATGCATCATAAACATCGTTACGACTACCCAAAACCAATAGTATAAGGATTAGATAATTAGATAGATATATAAATCCCATATACTATATAAAACATTTCCTTTCGAAAATCATTTACTGTAACAACAATGTTATGGTCCATCATTTCCTTATTTCTCGAAAACGTCTATTTCAACAATGAATGTTGAAATCTATTTATTCGATACTTAACACATTTTATAACATCTTTATACCATTTAACTAGATTTAGAAATATCACTTTTCAAAAAATTTATTTAATTTAAAATATTAATCACCGTCCAAAATCGTGAATACAATTCATTTACCAAATCCAATATTTATGCACCTTTATTAGAAGGATTATCCACTGTCCAAATTCGATTAATTTCACATTTATAAAACAATGTTTATAATTTACATTTCTATTTTATAATACTTTAATTTATAAAATTCCTCAATTAACCAATTATACTTAAATCTCGTTTATATGCCCAAATCCAAATTATAAGTTAATTTACTTATAATTCATTCATTCGCAAATTCATTCATTTATAACTTTATAAATTCATAAATCTTATTTACTTATAAAATCCATTTACGACCCTATTTTAACACTTATACAACTTCTTTATAATTCCATCACTTTTGACTTATAAAAATTTAATTTTATAAATCTTGTATGTAGACCATTTATAATAATTCAAAAATATCAATTTAAATAAACATATTCTTTTAACAATTTGCAAATCTTATTAAAACTTATATAACTCCAAAAATCATACTTAATTATATTTCACAAAAATCATAATTTTTATAACATAAAAATTATAACATTTATTTATTAAAAATAAATTCATCTCCATAACACTTCAAAATTCCACAAAACGTATATTTTCAAAATCACTTGAAAATCCTTTTAACTTTGAAATCATCACTTTAATATTTTTAAATTTCCAAAAATAGGCCTAATGCTGCAATAGCACTAAATATATCAATCATGGCATCCAAAACATCATATATCACATGATAGCAGCATATATACAATATCCGTAAATAAAACCAATACTGGTGAGGAATCCAGTTGGATCCCTCCAACCTGTCACCTGCCACAAATATACGTTGTGACGACCCGAAATTTCTGGATATTTGAAAATGAAATATTTAATTGATTTTAAATATTGGGAAGGTAGTTTAACTTGAATTTCAAATATTATTATTATTTAGCAATTATGTTATTGGATTTAATAAACTGATATTGGGGAAATTTTTGAATCTTCGTTTTTAAGCCTGTTAAAAATAACTTAAAGGCTTGTAAAATTTATATTGATAATACTGAAGATAGTAAAAGTGTTAAAATTGAATTCGGAAGTGCTTTGTTAAGTTTTGAAATTTTATCATTTAAATTGATATTTAAATAGCCTTTCGAGGCACAATCTCAGATTTCAAAGAAACCAGATTCATTGGATCCGTAATGTTGTATTATTATCGGATTTCAATTTTTGTAGCATTTAGAGTTGTTTTGTGAGCACACGGTAAGTAAACGCGCTGAAATTTATATCAAAGATTCAATATAAATACCGAGTCCAAAAGCTATCTTCTAAATACGATTGAATTAGAACTCGAAACCTTTTCCATTGCGTTCGAAATAGGGGTATAACATTCTGAACGCCTAGTGGCACGCCTCGATAGGGATTCGAAATTTTAATTTGCATTTATCGAGATAATTTGGATTTAAAATTTAAAATATTTATTTTTGTCCTGGTCAACTGCAGCTGAATTTATTGCACATCAAAACTTTTTGGTCTCCTCTGCAAATCACTGTAGCTTACCCTACATGACACCTACCATGTACGAGGATACCCTTTCATCTTTTAAATCGTGTCCATCCCCTTTATTTCAAATCATGCCTACTTCCTTTCTCTCAGTCAAAACAAAACACCAAATCATCTTCTTAAGAAAAATATAATCGTTCGAAAAATGGCCGAACTAGATTTATCAGTCTCCCTCTTCCTGTTCAAGTACTCGAACCCTCACACATATCCAAATCGAATCGCACCTTTCATCCCACTTCAAACGGAATCGAACTCTTTGCTTGTTTAAATCTAGGCTCAGCTCGATGGGAGCTCGCGTAGGGATGTAGGAAGGAGCTTGTTTGGGTCGGCGTCGAATTCTCGTCAACCAGGAGAGATGCGAATCTCGATTTCGCAAGGGAGGGAGCGATGCATCATTGTTCGTGATGGCTGGGTTGGCATCATTGTCACGCAAGCGCATAGTCTTGTTTTGAGTAGGGTAGTTCAGGCAGTGGAGCATCGCGTAGAGTTGTCACAGCGATTCGAGAAGGGTTCACAAAGACAGCAGTAAGGCGGTGGCGAACGCGTGCAGTGGAGGCTCAAGTCGTGTTCGATAAAGATTATTGCAGTAAGGTATATTTTTATTTATTCTAGTTTATTTTAGTAAATTATATATCCGTATACATATTTGACAAACAGAGATATATTTATAAATCATCAACTTATTGTTTAAGATATAGAATATGTACATAGATAGATATTTTAATTTACTAGGTTATTTTAAAATAATATATTAAGGGGGTTTAATTTTAAATTTGTTATCTACTAAATTTATATACAAGTTGAAAATATTTATATATAAAGTTAAAGCAAAAAACTTTTTAGGGGAATATATAAATATGTATATATAGTTAAACTTAGATTTTGGGAATATGCATAAACAAATATTTATCTATGCATATAAATAAACAGGAATAACAGTATATACCTATAGATAAGATTTTGGGAATGGAAATTTAAATGTTGAGGAGATTATATAAAATTAGATCCATATCGATTATTTTATAAAAATATATGTAGTTCCAAAAGGAAAACTATTGGTTTAAAATTATAACATCAATTAAATTATCTAATTCTTATGGACTATTCGATTAGTTCAAATGTTAGTAAATCATGTAAATGTTATATAAGGTCTAAAAATCATGGAGAAAACAAGGCAAGGTTGGATCGGATTTCAAACAAAATCAAAGGTGAGTTAATCTCACTCATCTGGATTATTATTTAAATTTAAATAGTTAAATTTAAATATTTGGTTGAATGATTGAATTGATTTGATGCGCTATATTACATATAGTAGTATATAGTATATATGGGACTGATTGATTTTTCGCATTATATAGCGGATGAGAGCCTATGCGCCGCATAATAGCGGATGATATTATATAACCCATATACATCGATATTCCACCTCGAAGTGGAATTGGTATTTTATATTGTGCTAACATATATGGATGCAGGGAAATAGGATGGAGGGATCCAACTAGATTCTTCAAATTTATCTAGATTGTCTAATAATTCTGTTTTATGATTATTTGATATTCTGTGATGGATTATATTGATAATTGGAATATTGGATGCTATGTTTGATTGATTATATTTGGGTATACCGAGTTATCAAGAATATATAGATTGGATTTTTGATGAGAAAATAAAAAAAGAGAATTCTTAAGTAAAAATAATTTTTGAAAGTTGGATAAATTAAAAAAAAGTGAATTAGAAAGGATCAAAGTTGAATTTTTAAAGTTTAATAATAAATTCCAAGTATGGAAAAGGAGATTTTGAATAAAAAGGGAAAATAGTGAATTTTAAAACTTAAGTGATATTATTTAAAGGAATAAAGAATTTACTTTAAAATTCAAGGTTTAAATTTATTTGAAAGGATAAAGAAGGTATTTAAGGAATCTGAAATTGGTATTTTTCAGTTAAAAGATTTTAAATCATAAGTAAGAATTAAAAATTTGAAGTTAATTGGTTTTGAAGTAAATGAGTAAGTAAAGGAATTTATTCCAAAATAGAGTAATTTGGAAATCAATTCGAAATTTGATTTAAGTGTTTGAAATTGGAATTTAAGAAGGATAGGACTAAGAAATTTATAAACTGGGTTTATAAAAAGGAAGTAATATATCAATAGATATTTGGAAGAATAAATTCACGGTGGGAATTTATTAAAGGAATGGGTAAATTTTTTAAAAAATAAATAGTGATTTATTTTTAAAAGATGTGAAAGAAGTGTATTTCCCTGGATAGCCAAGTATGTTTTCAAAGCAAATTTTAAGTATAAGTAAAAGTTTCAAAGTTGATTTAAAGGTATTTTTTAGAAAATTTATTATTTTTAAATGTTCAAAATTTTGAAGTAAGTACTTTTCAAACTTATTATAGTAGTAATTATTTAAATGTGACTTGGTATTTGTTTTAAAGAAAGCGAAAAGTTAGTTTTATATTTTACAAAGCGGCTTTATTTTAAATATTCTTAAAATATATATTTTTGAATAAGTATTAAAATAGTTTTAACTTAAATGACTTAAAGGATATTTTATAATAAAGAGTTTTAAATTATTTTAAAAATCTAAAGTTTTTGTACTTGTTGTTTTCAGTGGAAATAAATATTTGGGAATTTATTCCATGAGAAGAGTGTGGTTTGAAATCGTTTTCAAAGGGTTGAAAAATGGAAATATATCTTGTGAAGATATTTTGAGATCAATAAATAATTTGGTGAAATTATTTATGTTGATGGTTGTTTGTGAATGTTATTTGATAGTTATATAACCGACGATCAACATTAGCCAATGCGCTGATCGTTTCGAAGAGACCGAGATCGGGATTTATTTCCTGAAAACCACTTCGATCTGGTTTGCACGTTTTCGTGTGGAAAACAAGAGTTTGGATTCGAAGGTGGAGCAGTGAAGTGCAAGGGCTAGTCGCAACTAATCCTGAGGTGATTCCAAAATGGATGTAGTAGGAGTAGTGCCTTCGGTTCCATTCGAACCCGGGACGGACTTGTATGGATGAATGCTTTTAGAACATCGTCAGGTGGACGGTGAGCATTCTAAGTGATATGTTTTAAAAAGGTAATGTTTAGCCTCGAGCCTCGTCAATGGGGAATGACTGAAAATCAGGAGATATGCAGCAAGGCTAACTGGGTAGCACCCATCAGGGTAAGGTCATCCCTGTCTAGATGTCCCTTTTTTGTTCGGCTTAGTAGGCGGTTGCTGATCCCAACAACGGGGTGATCTTACTCGGGATTATCCAGTAAGCGGTATTCCCGACCTTGTGTTGCAGGGGATCGGGAGGGATACTCGATACAGTGATCTAGGCCACGTGCTGTGACAGGTGGTACCTCGGTGCCTTGTCATTTGTTGGAAATCCATTCTCCCTACGCGCCTTTACGGTTTTGATTGTGCCCAACTATTGCTGAAATGTGAGATGCAAGCATTTCTGCTAGATTCTATTTTACTTTCTATAGACATATTATAATATCTGATGGATTTGATAAAAAGTGTTTTGGCTTTCGCCGACATGTTTATTTGTGGCGTGGTCTTACGAGATGCTTTTGTTTTCAAAGGACTGAAACTTTAATATTCAATTTGAGTGTGGTTTTCTCATGCTGGTATTCCAGACTGACTCGAATGTTATTTCACTATAATGCTCGGGTCAGACCGAGTATTATAGGATATAGAAAAGGATGTTGTGGAGCTCAGAAGACGAGTTGGATGGCAATACGTACTTCCGTAGTTTTAAATATTCCGCTGTGTTGATTAGCTGTGTATTCATTTTTGTGAGGACAGGTTATGATTACTGTCCAGTTTGAGTGTTATGTGTAATCTGATGATGTAATGTATAAACATATTTGCTTTTGTGTAAAGATCAGTTATTATCTATTATATTTTATTCCGCTGCGTTGTTGAGATTCAGATGTTGTTTCTATTTTCTTCTTCTACCTCTTTCTTCTTTAAACCTAATGGTTCGTATTTCCGTTCATCTTGAGTTGATGTGATGGAGAATAGTGTCGACTCAAGGGGTATGGAACTGCGGGTCGTTTCACATATTATATTATGTGTACAATGTCCGCTTCGAGGCAGACGCGCATACAAAAGGTCATCCGCTCATACACGGGAACGTATAAAGTCTCACCTGCTCCAATAGGCTGGAATATATCCAAATACCAATCAATATATAGGTAACATACCATATATCATTCAAACAATCATAAATCAACATAAAATAAATTTATTCTCACTTATATAAAAATATTAGTGAGTCAGAAAGAGGAGTTGAACTCACATTGGTTCCAATAGCAGTTGTGGTGTTTTATTCCGAATAAAATTAAACAAGCGTCAAATTTTACCCAAAATTTACACTGGCTCCAATCAACTTCAAACTAGCTCTAAAATGTAGTGCTCGTTAATACGGACCCAACGCAATTCTTTCCGTTTAAAACGAATCTCCTATGACAAAGTTATGGCATTTTAAAGATTGTATGAATTTAAATATATAATAAATTTACAAATTTATTTTTAATTTTAAACCCTCACTCATCGTAGCCCTTCGTTTTGATCAAAGCAAATCTTGTCCATGCGTTTTTGCTTCTCCTTGTTCGTTCAAATACGTTCGACAAACCCAATAGCCGCTATCATCTATAAATTATCGCACGCACCTCGACCAACTTGAAGACAATCGAAGGCCACCGCCACACGCCCCAAAGCTAGCACCACAATCGGCCAGTGAATGGTCGAGTTAGGTGTCCAAGGCTTCTCAAAATACGTGCTTGAATGCATGGCTTCGCATGAGACGCCAAATCCAATCTCGCTCATTGGATTGATAGAACTCATCGAGCTATACAACATTGCAGAAGAAAGTTTTTGCTAAAAGCTTATGGATTATGAGAGATCAAAGGGAAAAGTTTCGAGTAATTTCGACCATTCAATTGTAAATGGCGGCTAGGGTTAAAACCCTAGGTTTTGTGAAAATTGAAGAAAATGATGGGCTTTTATAGAAATTTCGTGACACTATTCAACCAAATTTTTTTTTAACTCCAATCGAAGCGTGCCACCTGCCGTTTATAATGTTTTACCCCTATTCCGAACATAATGGAATATATATCGAGAGCTAATTCGATCGTATTTGGAAGATGGGATTTCGAATCGACTTATTTAAATTTAAAATTCACTTAAACGAATTCGTACACGTTTTAGTTTGCCACAACTAAACCATAAATCCGATTGACACGAAATATGAAATCCTACAATAAAATAACATTACGGATCTAATGAAACTGATTTCGTCAAAATCCAAGACTGTTGAAAAATTGCTATTTTTTCACGTTAATTAAATACTAAAATATTCAATTTCTGTAATTTAATTTTTAAATCAATTTCAAAAATCTCTAACGTCATTATAATTCAAATAGAATTTAATTCAACTTTATAAATCATTTTTATTCCAATTAAATTCAAATTTCAATTATTTACACAATTTCAAATATTAGATTAACAATTTAATTATCCAATTAAATCACTATATTCGGAATATAAGTTATTCAACTTATAAAATTAACTTATGAATATTTAAAATCAATTAAATATATGAATATCGAATGACTGAAATTCTAGATCGTTACATTCACCCCTACTTAAAAGAATTTCATCCTCGAAATTACCAAGTAAGAAAAAGTCACAAAATCCATTAACTTTTCAAACAATTCATTTAAATTAGATTTCAAATTCATTTAACATTTTAACTTTTTCCAAAATCCATTCGTGAGACGTCTTAAAAGACTTTTCTTAAGTTTTCAAATTCATTCATACTTATCTTTTCAAAACTAACTAATATCCTTTCAAATTATAACTTAAAATCAAAAGTTTAGTTATCAAAAAAAAATTCCAATTTCTCAAAATTTTCTAACGCCTTAAATTTTCAAAAAATTTCCCCATAACCTCCTTTGCATGGTTCGATCGCAGTAGGATCACAACATATATATATATATATATATATATATATATATATCATAAATATACATCTCATCTTCGAGGATGAGGCATCCCGTAGGGAAAAAGCGTAAAAGTATGACATGTAATCCAAGATATGTACCTTATATATTATTAGCGAGCATATACGACTAATATAGCATAAAAGCGAGCTCCAAATGCGAAGTAAGCGCCATTCGCACCTACTATACGCTCAACAAACAAATGAGAAACACATGTATATATGAAAGTAATATCACTATACAACATATACCAATACAACAACAATATATGCCAATATAGCAAATGCAATCAAAAGCGACAAATCCAACCATCAAACAACTATCATCCAACCAACATCCAACAAACCAATCTCCATCCAATCAGTCCCTAACCAAATCAATAGTCATTCATTTCTCGTTAATATTCATTGAATTGGTTTTCAATTTTATTCACATTCGATTCATTAACATTGGATTTTTTTAACATTTATTTATTCATATTCAATTAGTTTAAATTCACTAATTCATATTCAAATTTGTTCATTTCCAAATCAAATTCAAATTCAATTCTATTTAGATTCACTTACTCTCAATTTGGATTCAATTATTTAGCTTTCACTTTCATTAATTCAATTTCATATGGATTTCAATACAACCAAATAACATCCACCTAACATTAAATGCATATCCAACATAAGCAAATTTATTTAATTTACTCTCAACATTCATATTTACTTACCTTCAATTTGGTTTAATGCTTTATTTCAATTAGTTTAATATTCAGTTTAGACTGAATTCTAGTATTCACTATACTCATAACTTCTTAACTTAAGTTTTATTCAAATTCTTAACATAAACATTTTCAATCAATGTTTATTCACTAATTCACTTTTACAATTAAAGTTGAATTTCATAATATAAATCAAGTTCATATTCAACACTTTACTTTATTAATTCATTTTGATATCAAATTCAACTTCATTCAACATTACTTAAGTTATGTTTCATTTCAACTCACATGCATTTACTTTCACTTATACATCTTAAGTTCATCTCTAATTAAATTGAAATTCTATTTTATTTAATTTTACTTAATTCAAATTTCATATCACTATTCAAATTCAAATTTCGTTTTTCTTAACAAAATTGTTTAACCATTTTAACTATCGGTTTTACTTACATTTTCTCACTTTATAAGTTACACAAATTATTTATTCAAACTTTCCAATTCATAATATATAATCATTTACCCTTAAGTTTAATTTCCATTTCAATAACTTATCTAATCTAGTTCAAATTACTTAACCTTCCTTTAGTTAAATTTCAAATCATATATTTATTATGCTAACTCAAATTTATTTAACTTTACCAAGTTACATTTTTTCTAATCTCATATTATAAGTCCAGAACTCATTTCATTTATATTTATCAATTACAACTTCGATTTTAAATTCAAATTTATTTATCACAATAAAACTTAAATTTCAATTTACTATGGTAGCAAATCAGTCACAAAGAAACTCAAAAACGATACTGATGATGTTGTAGTCATCACCCTTATTATTTTCCAGCAACAATAGTGAATTCAATGCTTTGTATTCTTTTAAAAAATCGTTTTATTTATAAATCATATTTACGAATAATTTTACTTATATAATTTCACTATTTCATTTTACGTATATAAGATTCATTTCAAATTTATTTATCTTATTTAGATTTATAACAATATAATCTCTTTAAACTTTTTAAAAACAACTTTCAAAATCATTAAAATTCGAATTTCCAAATTCTTTGTTTAAATTCATTTTTATTTACAACTCATATTTATAAATATATTCATGTTGTTTCATTTCTTATATATAAGATTATTTGATAATTACAAATCATATTAATTACAATTTCATTCTTATAATTCATTTGCTTATATAATGTATTCATTTACAATTGTTGTTTTTATTTAGATTATTCAAACAGCCTTTTAAACTTACATATATTTATATTTTCAAACAACCAAATAATTAATATACACTTTATTAATTTGTGAATTTTTTTCCTTTATATATAAAATATTATCAAGGTAAAATTCTTTCATTTACCCAACTTAAAATAATACTATGTCAACTTGCCTCGTTTAAGTGTTTGGAAATCCCTATCGATAATATAACGTCCTACATACCAACCAGAATTCACAAATGATGCAACGGACAAGCAAACACAATATAAAACATTTTATATCACTAACAAATGCGCGCACATATATATAATACACTCAAACTCAATCTAGGGTGCCACTGTCCCTATCTATACTGAGTATACATCAAAGCTTAGGAATATACAAAATCGAAGCTCTAATAGCACATGTAACGACCCGTAAATCCGTACCCTTTGAATCAACAATAAACCACACATGTCCAACCAAAAAAGCACAGACTGATGGAACCAAACAGAAACAAAAGAATACAGAATCTTACATCGCTGCGGAAAACATATAATATCATATCAATGATCTTTACAAAATAGAAACTGCATACACGTACATCAATTAGAGTTCAACAATCAAACAATAGTTATCAACTTGAATAGTCATAATAACCTGTCCTTATAATTGCTGATAATATAAAACAATGATGCAGTGGTTAATAAACGGATACATGTATACGAAAATGAAGATCTCCAACTCTCCTGCTGAAGCTCTAAAAGCACCAAATCTGAACCTGTAAATATACTCAGTCTTACTCGATCATTGAAAGGGTATAACACTAGGATCAGTCTGGTAAACCAGTGTGAGCAACACACTCAACTGAATTTATTAAATTACCAAACTTTTCCTTTATCAAAATAAAAGTATCTCGTAAGACACGTCCACACATAAATACGGACATGTTTTTACCTTACGATAACTAAAACTTTCATATCAAATTCTCTTATATTATACTAGTGTCTAGTATATACAAATAATATTAATCATAGTTGAAATAGTTACCCATATAGCATTTCGTGGCTATTCACCATGCCAATACAAACAAAACCGTAGCTCGTAGTGGGGTTTGGATTTCCATACAAATGACCATGTGAAGGGACTACCTTCCAGAAGTACATCTCTAGAGGAATGTATCGAAAAACCATCACAAAGTTCCTCAACCAACACAAGACCGGCCCACCTCTATAACTAGATGGTACCGAATATGTCATCTTTCGGTCGTTACCGACCTTTTTCGAGGGCCCTCTAGCATATAAACCACAATAATCAAATACAAGACGTCATAGCGTGTAAAGATATATCTAGAAGAGGATGATCATATCCTACTTGGAAGCAACCCTCTTAGCCTTGCTGCATCTAACCCTGTTTCGGTCATTTTCGGTTGATGAGGCCTGAGGTAACGATTACCTTTCACAATCACATATCACATCACTTTGAATGCCACACAGCCATTTCCATTGACTATTAATTGCCTTCCACAAAAATACAACCCTTAAGGTCATATGTCTCAAGGAGGGTGTTAAGCAAAGAGAAGTTGCCTTCTCTGCCACCACTGATGTACGTTTGTGAAAACCAATGTACATAATCTTGGGAAATGTAATGTCAGACAAACATCCATACAAGTTGTCTAGGAACAGGAAAAATCGAAGGTAATTTCCTACCACATCCTATCAGGAAATCCCTAGGGTTAGTAGCGTATAGTCCTTGTATTGGATATTTCATAAGGAAGAGTCTACTCCTATTGGATGTATATTAGGATTTTAAGCCCAAACGATCAACAAGCAATCCTCCACTATGGAAATCCTAAATGTCAATATCATCAATAACCTACACAATCGAACGCATATGCGTTGATCCGAAGCAGTTTTCAGATAAATCTGATTCCGGTCTTGTAACGACCCGGCTTCCTACGCCCAGGAAGACGTATCGTTATTAAGAAAGAAAGAGGTGAGAAAATAGAAAAAATAGAGAAGAAAGAACAACAACATCAGAATCTCACAGCAGAACGAATAACTTATATTAATCACATAAGTATTTGCATAATATATAACATCAATCAGAGTTATACACGTAATACATCACATACTAGACAGTTATAAACACCTGTCTAGTTAATATGACTTAATACACAAACAACACAGAGATATCATCACAGCGGGACTATATATATCTACAACGTTGAAGCCTCCTGCTCCATTGCTCCTCCAGAATTCGTCAAAGCTAAACCTGAATCCCTTGGCTACCCGTAAAAATTTGGGTACCCGAGAGTTTATGAAAAACAAAAATAAATTCCGGGTCAGACATGGGTCTGGTATGAGTAACAGGTTAAAGTTGCTTAACTTTGAAAATCCTTTGAAAGAAAGGTATCACGTAAGACTTCCCACATAAACATGGAAAAGTTTTTACCTTACGCTAACCAAAACATTTGATAGAAAATTCTGTGATATTATAATAGGTCTAGGGTTTTCAAGTAAATAGAAAATAGCCGAAATTGTTACATTCATTAAATTCCAGCTACTAGCCACAAAGTGGGTAATACAATCAAAACCGTGGGCACTTGTTGGATTGTGGATTCCATACAATGGCAGGGCTACTGGGGTACCGCCCGTCACAGTACGGGGCCTAGATCACCATACCGAGGATCACTTCCGACCCCCCTGCAACACAAGGCCGGAACCATTCCTTACTGAACAGTCCCGAACAAGATAAACCCTGACAGTTGTTGCGAACCAACCGCCCACACAGCCGAAATAAAAAGGGACATCTAGACAGGGGAAATATCCTGTCCTGCTTGGGCATGACCCACCTAACCTTGCTGCATCTCCCCTGTTTTAGCCATTCCCGGTTGATGAGGCATGAGGCTACGATTACCTTTAGAGAACAAATTCCTTTGAATACTCGTTGCCCACCTGACGATGTGTTGAAAGCATTCAATCCATACAAGTTCGTTCCGGTTTCGAACGAAACCGAAGGCATTATCTCGTTACACTCATTTTGGAATCACCTTCAGAGTTAACGACAATAACCCTTGCACTCTGATTTACCATCTCGAATCTATAAGTATTATTCCGTCAAACTCATTACGGAATCACCCACAGAGTTATACTGACGTATAGCCCTTACACCTCGAGTCTTCATTTGCTCCACTTGGTTTAGCGACCTAACGTTTAATTGGAATCGTGTGGTTTTCGGATTCCAAATATGGAAGCCCGATCTCGGTATCATCGAAATCCAAAACGTGTCTTTTAAGGCCAAGTTGTCTATTTAGTCTTAACAATTCAATTCAATATCATCAATATACACACAGATAGATAATTCACAATATCACAATAGATAATCACATCATCATAAACAGATAATTCATATTATCATCAAAACAGATAATTAAATTTTATCATACTTAAACCAAGCATCCATATTACACAGCATAAATATCTCATATCTCAAATCATTCAAGGCAAACAATATCATCCATCCATACATAAGCAATCACTTCAGCTATAATTAATTTAAAATGAATTAAATTAATTACTTCATTTCTAATTAATTTAGAGTAAATTAAATTAATTACTTCACCATTATAAATCTTGCTTATTTCACTATTAATCAATTAACAATCAATTAATTAGTCATCGTCCAATTATTCATTTTTAATTTATCATTCTTGATTAATTATCTTTAATCACATTTAAAAAATGATCAATTAATTATTTTCACAAATTAGCTATTCTTTAACCAATATAGAGATTAGCCTTAAATTACTAAATTAATTTCATTACTTCCTAATTATTACATTAATAAATCAATTCATTTATTTATTATTTCCAAATAAATTCATTAAATTATTAATTATAACAATTAATGTTCTCTACTTATATTTTCTATTTAAATTAATTACATTAAGTAATTAATCTTCAATTAGATCAAATTGTTAATCATCCTTGATTAACCCCATTCAGTAATTAATTACCCTTAATTGCCTTTACCAAATAAATTAGTTACTCCAATATTTATTCCTCTAATTAATCCCTTGATTAATTATACCAAGTAATTATACTCAAATTGCTTTCACTATTAAATCATCCTTAGTTAATTACATCTAGTAATTATCATTAATTACTTCCCTAAGTAATTATACTTATCAAATCATCAAATAATTATTTAAATTAATTAAACTTAATTAAGTAACTTAAATAATTCATATTACATAGAATTAATTACAATGAGTAATTAATTCCTTAATTACTTTCATTAAGTAATTATACTTAAACAATTTACAATTGATTATCTTAAATTAATTAATCTAATTAATTATCAAAAATTAATCACATTAATTAATTATTAAATAATTCTAGTTAATGACCATCATTAACTATTAACAATCCTTTAATTACTTTTCTAAAGTAATTAACTAAGATTCATCCATTATTAATTACAATTCAATTTATCTTTAATAACTCATTAATTTATCCAATATTATGTAATTAACTAAGTGTTAACTATAACTTAATTAATCCTTAAGTACTTGATTACTTAATTACTAATCAATAATTTGAATATTAAAACCTTATTTAATTAATGATCCTTGATTACTAATTTATTTATCCTAAATAAATTATCTTAAACCTTAATTAACTAATTTAAACTCTTAATTACAAAATCAATTAAACCAAATCATTAATTAATTGCATTGGTTAATTATTCATTTTAATTTACTTAATGATTATAAATCATTAAATCTTCGTTTATTTCAAGAATAAAAATATTTTAAATGATCAAATTTTCATTAACAGGGTATTAAACAATTGACTTCAAAATTTTACTTTTAAATTTCATTTTAAAAAAATGGAAATAAATTGACTTTAACAAGGTTCAAATAATCTTAATTAACTTTGAAAATAAGAACGTTTCCTATTAATGATTACATATTTCCCTTTTTATTTTATAAGAAGTTTAAAAGAGTTTAAAACCAAATTCATCAAAATATAAGTCATATTTTTTTAAAATACAACTTAAACTTCCAAGTAATTTAAACAATTAAATTTTTAAAGTTTCTTTTATTTCTGAAATTTTGATTCAAATTTGGATTTGAAATCCAACTTCTTATCTCAGCCTTAAACTGCAAATTTCCCAAACTACATTTTAAACCATACCGGACTTTATATTTAAACTTGAATTTAAACTCCATTTAAACCCTGCCTTTGAAATATTTAAATTCCAGTTTAAGTTGTTCTAAACTTACAGGTCTTAGACCTGTAACATATAATCTACCCGAGACCCCCCTTGAAAAATTTCGAGACAAAACCCTATATGCTTCGAGCCTTACCCGATATTTACTCGAGAAAAACTCGAGCAACTTACTCCCCTTCAAATCCATCTCAGCAGAACTCAAAGATGTCCACCGTGCACATGCACGGTGGCGCCGCTCATCGTTGATCATCAACACTGACCTCCACGTATCTGAAACCATCCAAGCATCCAACTTCGATCAGCAGATTGCCACTCAAAACTTGAAGTCAAATTCGAGTTCGACATTCCCAAACCTGGAAGTGACGAACCGGAACCACCTCCGAACCTGGGAAACGCCACGCCTTCACAACCTCGACCACCAGAAAGTCAACAATTCCGGCCATTCCCTCGTCAACTTCTCTGCTATCATTCCTCAGAGCCTCGTCGAGCTCGATCCTCAACAGGTGACGAACGAGACCAAAAACTCCAAACATTCCAAACTAGGTTTACGAGGAAAAAATGCTCACCACCTTCACCACGATCATCGAACCACCATACAAATATTTTTCCTGCGACCACCCTTCCCTCTTGCACCTTCGTCCAAGATCCCATCCACCACAACCCCATGGATCATCAGAGATCGACAAAAACTCACTTTTCGAACAACCCAGCACTACACTTCCAAACCCTATCTAAAAATTTCAATTCTTGTCTTAAAATTCAAGTCAAGGTATAAGAATTCATATTATATTTTTGAATTCGAGAATTAAAACATTCGAAATTTTTGTATACATGATGATATTTCTCAGTACTGTGCTTTTCCAGAGTTATTTCAACTGTTTTTAACTCAACTATATGTTTAAATCTTTAGTTAGAATATAACAATCAATATCTATTTTATCTCTTAGCTCAAACAATTCAGAATATCCAGAGAAATGATTCTAACATCAACCATTAGTATTTAGGAACTCAAACAGGGGACTTGAGTAACCAACAGCCTGAGATAACAAATTCCAGTTTTCTTTTATATTCAGGGGATCCACATACATACATACATACATATATATATGTATATACATATAACCTATTCACAATTATATAAATAACAACAAATTTATACTTCAAATTTTTTTAAGAAATAAGTTACTCACCTGTTAAAATAAGTTGAACAGAGAAACATTCTTGCTTTTGAAAACTGAAATCCCTATTGCTTTAAAACTGGAAAATGTTTTGCTCTGGTCTTCCTCTAATCTTCTTGCTTTTATTAAGTTGTATGATGTTGTTAAGTTTTGTAAAAAAAAAAGAAAGGCTTACTTATGTTTTCTGGTTAGCTGTATTGAATCGAATTGAATCGAGAAGACATATATAGAAAGGAATTACAGGATTTGCATAAGCTTGTACAGACATTATCTGTTTGTATCAGAGATTTTCTTCCATATCTTACCAAGCAAGATATTGTTTTAGAGGCTGAATTGATTTATTTTACATTTCGGATGACAAAAAAGTGTGCTAGTATTAAATGAATGGTACTATATGTTTTCATACTTATCCTATTTGGTATGTTGATATTTCTCTTACTTCTCTGGTTTGTGTCTTTTATGTTCATACTTATCCTCTTTTATATATGTTGCTACTCTCTTTTACTATGTTCTTCCCTGGTTGCTTTCACACTTGTCTATTTATGTTAAAAGATTTTTTTTTTCTTTTTTTTTTCTTTTCATACTTTGATCTGCATATTTATGTTGCAGGCATATACACTTTTTTTGTCTTGTTTCTTTTCATACTTTGCTTCTTGCGTAATGCTCTACAGGTTACATGCATTATTTTCATTTGCCTGGCAGTTTTCATGTTTTATGTATATATATAAGGTTGGTTTAGTCATTGTTATAAAATTTTAACTTAAGTACTCAATTCTATTGCTATTTTTACTTCTCTTTATTTTTAAAACTTAAACTATTAAATCCTTAGTCTACTATTATTAATTTTTATACTTATGTTTAAATATTAATAAGGTTTATTTTATTTAAACACTTTTGAAAGACTTATTTTAGATTGAAAAATGATAGCTTTCTTCCAAAATATATACATATATGTATTTAAATAAATTTTGAAACAGCAATTTCTATCTATATATAAAAATCCATTTGTAAGAATATTACATTATTCATATTGTGTAAAAATAACACATTGTTAAATTAAAAATGATTTACAAAGGAAATTATCTCATTATTAATCAATTTCTTATTTTATCAGGCTATATTTTAAAACAAAACAAACCCCTTTCATTTAAATTTAAGCTTAAGCTAAATCATTTTAAACAATTTAGTTTTTGAGTGTTTTAAAGTCACATGATTATTTATTCAATAGCTTAACATTAAATTTAATCAAATTTCCAAATTACCAGAAATATTAAAGTTAGAAACATGTCTTTATTTATTAAATTTAAAACAAGATTAACTATTTACAATATATACGGATAAATATATATATTATAAATAGGAGGCAAATTGATTAGATTTTAAAAGATGAAATCATCCATTTAAATATTTATCAAAGAATATTCAAATTTATCATTAATAATATTGTCAAATCAATTTAATTTTATTCAGATTATTAAATTAATATTGCCAAAAATTCTGGGATATCACATTCCTCCCCCCTTAAAAGAATTTCATCCCCGAAATTTAAAACAAAGGTAATTTAATAATCAGATTAAGGATTAATTTTTAAAACACAAGCATATGTCAATCATATGCAAACAACCGTAGCAACCAATTCATTCAATCTAATAAATCTAACTATCCAGACAAAATTCTGGATAAAATTTTCTCGAGTTTCCCAAGTATAAATACCGAGATACTCCCTCTATAGAATCCAAAGAATCAATACTACTAAGCTACACACATCTAGATCTACAAAACAAGATAGGATATCAGACTATAGACAAGTCTGACTCAACATCCAAACTCCCTGAACTGCTGGCTCTACAACCAGAGATAACTCATACACGTACTCCCTCAGAGATACGTGAAACACATCGAATCCCAGTTATCCAAACTGACAATTCACTCCAAAAGATCGAACACTTATCCAAAATCAAATCTTCGATTCTTTATCCACAAAAATTTCCGAACGATTTGGGCTGCCTGCATCCTTCTTGATCAACTCAACCCTTGCTGATGCTCCCTAGAAATAAACTGAACCAAAATCAATCCAACAAAATGATCTTTCCAAGATTAACAAATCTTAGGACACAACTCTATTCCAAATCAGAATACAGATCTCACTTTTGCCATCTTGAAAAGATAAAACAGATGCACTCCAATCTGGCCTCAGATCCTGAAAAATTTCCTGTAGAAACCTTTCAATCCAAACACTGCAATTCCCAGTTGCTTCTACTTTAAACCAGCTACCACCATGCTTCCACTGCGCAACTCTGACTGAGCAGATGAAAATGCTAATGACAAACACCAGCACAACTGGATAACACATTCCCGAACTATGGTTCAACAGATCCACAAAAGAAACTCAGAAGTTCCTCCAAAACCTGAGCTGCTTCACTAAACTCATTCTCCAAAAATCATCTTACTACTGAGCTGAACCATTGGTACCATTCCTGGAATCCAGAAGATACCAAACTCAATCTCTAGGTACGGACAAAATTCTGACTTCCTGAAGACATCCAGAAAAATCAGATAGCCCAAGAGAAACTCAAACAATCGCAAGTCACTTTTGCGATCAATCTAGCCCACTACCAAAGAAAAACTGTTCTCTCTTTACCAAACAAAACAGCCTACGCTAGTCTACCCAGTCCATCGAAGAAACAGAACCACTATGTTGCTTCTGAAATCCACTACTACGGTAGAAAGCTTCCTTGACAACACACAGAACACTCCGAGCTGCACTGCTGACACCAATTCCAAGGAATTCCTAATCCAAAGCTCTTCGAGAAACTCGGACTACCAACCAAACACAAATATCTTGTTAAACCCAGCCACAACACCCAAGCAGACACACTTCCTTAACTTGTTCCAAAGAAACACCTTCGGAAACATCCATAGTCACTGTGTCTCATCACACAGCTACTCATCCTGAGGTATCAAGATATCATGTCTTGCTTCTGTCCAACCGACAGATCCAAACTCTAGCTCATCCAAACTTACACTTCGAAGACAAACTCTTAACCCTAACAGGTTACCTTCGGAGATCGAGGAAATCCTTTACACCATCCAAAGCTCACTCGAGATAGTATTAGGTCTACAGTCTCGACAAATACACTTCCAACCTCCAACATTCAAACTCCAACCATCGGTAGTCGTGTTACACACACCACTACCCTGTCTACCTTTATAACTCATTGGAAAACCTGAACAGGTAACCCAACAATAGGTAGAAATATATATATAGATAAAAATTTACAATTACGCTCTCTCAAGAAAGAAATCACTCAAGAGCCTAGGTATTCACTCAACCTAGCGCTCGGATACCACTGTAACGACCCGGCTTCCTACGCCCAGGAAGACGTATCGTTATTAAGAAAGAAAGAGGTGAGAAAATAGAAAAGATAGAGAATAAATAACAGCAACACTAGAATCTCACAGCGGAACGAATAATTTATATTAATCACATAAGTATTTACATAATATATAACATCAATCAGAGTTATACAGATAATACATCACATACTAGATAGTTATAAACATCTGTCTAGTTAATATGACTCAATACACAAACAACACAGAGATATCATCACAGCGGGACTATATATATCTACAACGTTGAAGCCTCCTGCTCCATTGCTCCTCCAGAATTCGTCAAAGCTAAACCTGAATCCCTTGGCTACCTGTAAAAATTTGGGTACCCGAGAGTTTATGAAAAACAAAAATAAAGTTCGGGTCAGACATGGGTCTGGTATGAGTAACAGGTTAAAGTTGCTTAACTTTGAAAATCCTTTGAAAGAAAGGTATCACGTAAGACTTCCCACACATAAACATGGAAAAGTTTTTGCCTTACGCTAACCAAAACATTTGATAGAAAATTCTGTGATATTATAATAGGTCTAGGGTTTTCAAGTAAATAGAAAATAGCCGAAATTGTTACATTCATTAAATTCCAGCTACTAGCCACAAAGTGGGTAATACAATCAAAACCGTGGGCACTTGTTGGATTGTGGATTCCATACAATGGCAGGGCTACTGGGGTACCGCCCGTCACAGTACGGGGCCTAGATCACCATATTGAGGATCACCCCCGACCCCCTGCAACACAAGGCCGGAACCATTCCTTACTGAACAGTCCCGAACAAGATAAACCCCGGCAGTTGTTGCGAACCAACCGCCCACACAGCCAAAATAAAAAGGGACATCTAGAAAGGGGAAATATCTTGTCCTGCTTGGACATGACACACCTAACCTTTCTGCATCTCCCCTGTTTTAGCCATTCCCGGTTGATGAGGCATGAGTCAACGATTATCTTTAGAGAACAAATTCCTTAGAATACCCATCGCCTGCCTGACGACGTGTTGAAAGTATTCAATCCCGAAGGTATTATCTCGTTACACTCATTTTGGAATCACCCTCAGAGTTAACGACGATAACTCTAACGACCCTGACTCGACCTTCGAAAATCGGCATCGAATACGACATTCGTATTCAAATGCCGCAGATCCAAACGTCGAATCTGGTTCGCCTGAGCTTATAACACAATAAGTACAACGCAGCGGAAGAAATATGCATGATACATTTGATATACAACATTTAATACAATATCTGATACAACAGAATACAGTAGAATGGTACAATGGATAACAATACTATCAGAGATACAAGAAAATAGCAGCGGAAAGATAGTGTCTTCAATGCTAAACTCCAAGAACTCCACCTTCAATCCCAAGCTAGCAAGAACTCTAGATCATGATGCACTAAGCTAAGCAAGGTCAGTCGTCCAAGATTGAAGAAGATCCCAAAGACTGCAAGCTACCAATCCAAAGACTTCGAAGGCTAACGAATCTATACCTATTACAGGATTATCTGAAAACCCAACTCTAGACTGCCCGTGTGGAAAGTAGTGGGCACCCAGAGTTTAGGAAAGGAACAATAAACTCCAGGTCAGTCATGGGACTGGTATGAGCAAACAAAACATTTGGTCTTTTAAAACAAACGGAAGAATTTAAAATAAATCCGCAATGGTTTTTTTTGGAAAATGAAACTACCATAAGGCCTCCCGCCACACACACAATGCAAATGCAGAATTGGAGGAGATTTCTCCTTATGATAGTCAAAAATGCTTGATACGTGAAAACCATTTAATATTATTATTATAAGTGCACAGTGGAAAACAATTTCGAAAGTATAATATTAATCCTAGCCAGCATACGACTCTTCGCCGTATGCCTACTATAGCTACCATGTTCAATAGCAGGTTACCGCCACATTCCATGGCAGGTTATACAACTAAAACCGTACAAGGCTCGTATTGGATTGAATGGATTTCCAACAAATGGTCAGGCTAAGGAACTTCCTATTGCCACATGGGAACGCCTCTGGCGGGACGCCCCGAGAACCAACCTGTTCTCTGCTAACACAAGGCCGGCTACCCCCTTCCCGGGGAATAAACCTAAGATATGCCACCCCCGGTCCTTTGGGACCTTTATCCGAGAGCTCTCCAACAACAACATCACACAATAATGATAATAGTGTGTCCACATGAGTAAGTATCTGGGCTCCATACCATGATACTACCCTTTTCCAGAAGGAATGGTCATACCCTAGGGGAGCTACCCCTGAAACCTTGCCGCATCTTTCCTTTTTCGACCATTACCGGTTTGTGAGGCTCGATGAGGTCTCGACCACAAAGCTACGCTTTTCACAAGCCATGCTTTGATCAACCAATGATCAACAAATGATCATCAATCACACAGCAGCACTTAGCATGCCACACTACCAAATTGGGAGTATAACGCTGATAACCTTCAACTACAAAACCTCTGGGCTCGTACGTCTCAGAGAAGGGTGTTAAGCTAAGAGAATAAATTCTCCACCACCAACAGATGTGTATTTGAAAGAAATCGGCTTTACATCTCAAAGTGTAGTGTCAGACACATAACCATACAAGTCTGTTTCGGGTTCAAACAGAACCGAAGGCACTTCCGAAGAAGCCCTTGCAAATCCGGGTATTCACAATCCCGATCGGACTTCCCATCACTTAGGAAATCTCTATACCGTAGCTACTCAGTGCAGAGACAATCGATAGGTCATCCTATCATTCTTACAAATACCCGGTCTTCACCACAGGTCTTCAAATGCTATCCATAACGACGTATCATTATTCGGAATGGGTTACATGACACAAAGTCCTCTCCCGGCTAAACCGAATAACGAGCGCAATATTTTAAAGCATATGGACATGGGATTTTCAGTTAAGTCACAACCTATTATCCAAAACTTTCCTTTAAATGGTTTAAACCAAATTACCATTTCAAATCTTTAAACAAAAGATTTATTTCACAAAGTTTAACCAGTTTCAGAAAGATCCATTTACGGTTTCCAAAACAATATCCATTTTAATCGGATTAATTCATTTAATCTTTAAATCCAAGATTTAACTTATAGCTTTCAAACCCGTTTTCAATTATTCATTCACAACTTGGAAAACCATTTCAATTCAAACTTGAAATTCCTTTTATACACATTGGAAATTCATTTCTTATACGAAAGCTTTTATCATTTGAAAACAAACAGTTTTCATTTTGGAAAAAATCCGATTTCATTTATAGAAGTTAAAATCTTTGGGTCAAATTTAATTCCCAAAACAACACTTTTAAAAATGGTTTGAAGACCCATATAAGCTTCTATAACCTTTTTACATTTTAAATTCTCAAAATAGAATTTAATTTCAATTTTTTTTTTTTGAGTTCAAATTTAAATCAGATTTCAAAACTAAATTAAGTTATTCAAAAATAACTTTTATCTTTGAAATTCTTTTTCAAAGCTTTTTACTTTAAACCACATCCATTACAAAAACCATTTGAATTTAAAAATTCAATTTTAAATATTTTCAAAAGTCTATGACTTAACCGATTTCCATGTGCAATCCATATTTGTGTGTGTATAGTGTAGTCCAGGGGTATTACACGATAGTGCACAACATCAATCATCACAGATATATTGTTAAGCGGTATAACCCATAACACTTATCTTCATCAACAGATTCAAAGATAAAGTAAATTTATCAATCACAAAGATTCACTGATATGATTCGATGTGGGTTTCGGATAACCAACTAGAATCCGACTCCCTGTCGCATCGAAGTTTAAATGCCGTTTCATGGGCAAAAGGGGTTTCACACACATATAGGAACAAACCACAAATCACAGTCCATCACAAAGCAATCACAACATCACAACGAAAATGTCAATCCAGTATAGAGTATTTGATGATGGTCAATCATCTCTAATTAGGATGAATATGATTAAGTGTGTTAAACACACAATTTGTTTTATAAATTTTTAAATCAACGATTAATTATTCTTAACTATAAATTGGTTCAATTCTAATTAACTTTATCAACTAGCTTTTCTTAATTTAATTATCTTAATTCATAAAATCCTTAATTTATAATTAAGTAAATCTTAATTACTTTCACCCTTTAATTAAATCAACTTTTATTTATTAAGTAATTACAAATTTTAATGGTTTAAAATTTTTATTTAATCATTATAAAGAATTTTGTCTTTAAGTTAAAAATTAAGCATTTGATCATTCCTAAGTATTTTATCAAGTTAAATTTTTAAACAATTTTATTTTTTAAAATCTAAGTTTTAAAATGCTTCATTTATATAAATCAATTTGGGTTTTTAAATTAACATTTAAACATTTATTTTACTTTTAAAATTTTTGTTAAGTTAAACTTTAAAACAACTTTTATTTTAAAGAAAATATATAAAATTTAAAATATTCTTGAGCCCCATAAATCTCAAAAGAATGTTTCAATACCATTCACCTAAATTCCATTTGTAACTATCATTAATTCGTTCAGAAAAAAAAATATTAAATTTTGTGCTTCAAAAATTTAGTTAAAACTGGAATTTTCTGTTCCTACGTCCAACCCGTGGCTTCCCCGAGTCGTCCCCGATGCAAATGCTTCCCTGCTTCGAGTTTCCACTCGAATCGACCCGTGAGAGTAATTTTTCACAAATTTGTTTAAGTTTTAAATTCGACCCGAGACCGCATCAAAACGACTCGAGCTTCTCTTCGAGTTTCCACGCTATTTCCCCTTGCTGCTCTTCGAGTTTTCCTCGGTCCATTTCAACCCATCACCCTGACACGCCACCATAGCCGCGTGCACGTGCACCGACACCGGAGGCGATTCCAACCACTGGCGAACATCGCCACACGTCCACCACCAACCCAGCAACCATCTCCAGCCATCGAAGTGCCCCATCTCCCCTCACGTCAAAATTGAGTCATCAGCCTCGAACTGGAAAAACAACTGCTCGACCAGAACCTCCCCGACCACGCGACGCCGACCACCTGCCCTCGCACCACCGCGGCCACATCACCACCGGTGATCCACGAAGCTGTTCCAATGCTCGCCATATAGTCCGATGCGACCACGACGTCGAGACCGCCTCGCCATTCCACACGACCAAAAACCCCACTAGAACCCTAGATCATTTTCCCCCGTCCTCTACATCAATTTATAAAATCACCGACCAATTTTCCAGTAATCGTCAACCCTCCAGCTATCCTCGACATCAAACCTAAACTCCAATTCGACATAGATCATCGAAAATTGGTGATTGACCCAAATTTGGAAAATTTTGATTATCTCAGGCAATACATAAGTAAAAATCATGATATTCCCATCATAATTCATCATTTCACTCCACAAATCAGATTTTATATTCAAAGATCGAGTTTAGCTCGATAAATTTTAACCCATGCTTTTGATATTCACTGTAACTCTATGTTTTTGAAATGATTACTAAATATAAATGCTTAAAACTTCTTTTAAAATTTGTATTACATTGTTACAATCATCTTCTCTTCAGGAGTTACAGCTTGAATTTGATTAATTGAAGAGATAAAAATTTGTTTGGGTGGGTTTATACCTATTACTCAAACAGAGGACTATACATGTATATAACCAGACATGCATACTATTATTTATACATACATATATGGGCATGCAGGCAATTTAACCCCTATACAAACATCTCACTATCACACGATCAAGCATTTATCACATACTAACCATAGATAAACAGATTCAACCATAAATGAGGTCAGTTTGCTCACCAGATTTTGTTGCACAGAGAAGAACAGAGGCAGAGAGGGATTTCTTTTGAGCCTGAACTATATTTTTTCTTCTTCAATCTTTTAAAGATTATATCTACAGAAGTTTGTAAATTCAAAACTTTGCTCAAACTCCTGTTTATTTACTTGTTTACTTCATCAATGACAAACAATAGAATTTATTTACTTACAGTTTGAATTTGTTTAAAGCTTCAAACTTGATTTATTTTCCAAGCTGCAGACTTCAATTCACATTTGCTTTCAAGTTGAATCTGCATTTTTGATTGTGTTGAACTGTTTTAAACTTATGCTTTATCACTGATTAACAACATTAAATTAAAAGCTTTTAAAGAAATTTACTTATCTTTATTTGAATCCCAGAGAGAACTGCACTGCTCTACTCCATTTCAGGTTGAAGCCTTTGCATTCCATCTGAGTTTGCTTTGTATTTTCATAAATCTGCAATTCCAAGTTGAAGTTTGATTGCCTTCTGTGATTTCTTTTTAGTTTGTTTTCTTCAGGTGGCTTTGAACTCAAACTTGATTTTGTACTTCTTTTTTTCTAACTGAAGATTACTCGGTTTACACCTTTTCTTCCTATCCTTTTCCTACTTTTGTATTGTTGTGGTTTGAGATATTCAAATCCTTTTTACTGTTTCTTTTCAGATTTGATGAGATATCAATTGATGGCATTTGTGGGGAAATGAAAAGTCTCTTTGTAATAATTTTTTTAATCTAATTAAATGAAATGAATGCCACTTGTTAAAAACAATCTTAAGCTTTAGATTTTGTTGATTACTCTACTCCATTCTCACATGTGCATGTTTGTATATGTTTATATTTAAATTCTTAAAGACAAAAGATTTTTTTTTATATCATATTTACTTTTGTAAACATTTATCAACATTTATATCACAATCTTTTTTTTATTATTTTCACACTCAATCTTAAATTTAGTTCATACATTTATTTAAAAATTTATATTTACACCATTTACATTCATTTTTTCTTTTTGTACAATCCTACAAAAAGAAAAGAATGGATTCAAACACTTTGATTTCATATTAACAATTAGTCACACTTATTTATGTATGAAAATTTAACTTAAAAATAATATTATGAAAATAAATACATCTTCCAAATAAAATTAATATTTTAGAAAACAACTATTACTATCATTTTATTAATCTCAAGCTTTTAAATTTTATTTTTATTTTTAATACATTATATTTTGAAAATCAATATTTGTTTGTTTTTTTTTCTAAATCACTTATTCCTAAATTTCTAATAGAAACTTCTATTTATAATCAAAATTATTTATTTATTCTAGAAATTTTCTAATTAATCTACAATTTATTTCAAAAAATTAATTTAATTGCTAAATTAAACTTGATGAATTTTCAGGAATGTTACAGGTTTCCCCCCTTAAAAGAATTTCGTCCTCCAAATTGCGAGGAAGACGAGAAAGAAAAGATAATAGATAAAGAAATGATTGACCAGATCAGATCGAAATATTTATTCTGCATTCGGCTTACCAAATCAGAATATTGACAATATGGGAACAACCTCATACAATTATTTCACAAGATACTCGGGCTCACCGGTCTACGAATATGCAAGGGCATTGATTAGTTCGAAGGGATAACTAATCGTTCATAGAATATATCGGATCCCAGAGAATAGATAGATGGGCTTAATTTTCAACAATTCCCAAATGCTAGATATGGATAATGAATTCGGGTCGGAATACCCCAAAGTATATGGACTTTGATATACATACTAAATTACAATTTTTAAATTTGGTTTTAACCGATATCGTTTTATTTATACAATTCAAATTTAGCCTTACATTCTATTAACCAATTAAACTCAATTTAAAATTTTCAATTTATTTAATTTAAGTCTTCAAATTCATTAGAGTTTAGAACGAAAAGATGATAAGAAACCGATGAAGATACGAAGTAAGAATTTTCCTGCAACGATTCGTAGGGCCATCATCACACCGAAACTTCTTTCTGGAGCAGCTACGAAGCAATCAAAAGAATACGAAATCGAATCAAAGGAGATTGATAGAGAAAAGTTGTTTCCGCCATTGCGGGGTATTGTCCATTGGTAGTGGTATTCCCCTGTCCCCTATCTCGTCCACTTCTCGCACTCATACTTACTACCAGTGGATAGTAAGAGAATTTACTGAGGCATTCGATCGGATATCTTAGGGATTACTCATTCTAGGGTATATTTCACCCTATCTCTAATGAGCTACTTAATGTGTTATACTCCTGAGCTAAAGTTTTAACCCTCAGCTCTGATACCAATTCTAACGACCCTGACTCGACCTTCGAAAATCGGCATCGAATACGACACTCGTATTCAAATGCCGCAGATCCAAACGTCGAATCTGGTTCGCCTGAGCTTATAACACAATAAGTACAACGCAGCGGAAGAAATATGCATGATACATTTGATATACAACATTTAATACAATATCTGATACAACAGAATACAATAGAATGGTACAATGGATAACAATACTATCAGAGATACAAGAAAATAGTAGCGGAAAGATAGTGTCTTCAATGCTAAACTCCAAGAACTCCACCTTCAATCCCAAGCTAGCAAGAACTCTAGATCATGATGCACTAAGCTAAGCAAGGTCAGTCGTCCAAGACTGAAGAAGATCCCAAAGACTGCAAGCTACCAATCCAAAGACTTCGAAGGCTAACGAATCTATACCTATTACAGGATTATCTGAAAACCCAACTCTAGACTGCCCGTGTGGAAAGTAGTGGGCACCCAGAGTTTAGGAAAGGAACAGTAAACTCTAGGTCAGTCATGGGACTGGTATGAGCAAACGAAACATTTGGTCTTTTAAAACAAACGGAAGAATTTAAAATAAATCCGCAATGTTTTTTTTTGGAAAATGAAACTACCATAAGGCCTCCCGCCACACACACAATGCAAACGCAGAATTGGAGGAGATTTCTCCTTATGATAGTCAAAAATGCTTGATGCGTGAAAACCATTTAATATTATTATTATAAGTGCACAGTGGAAAACAATTGCGAAAGTATAATATTAATCCTAGCCAGCATACGACTCTTCGCCGTATGCCTACTATAGCTACCATGTTCAATAGCAGGTTACCGCCACATTCCATGGCAGGTTATACAACTAAAACTGTACAAGGCTCGTATTGGATTGAATGGATTTCCAACAAATGGTCAGGCTAAGGAACTTCCTATTGCCACATGGGAACGCCTCTGGCGGGACGCCCCGAGAACCAACCTGTTCTCTACTAACACAAGGCCGGCTACCCCGTTCCCGGGGAATAAAACCTAAGATATGCCACCCCAGGTCCTTTGGGACCTTTATTCGAGAGCTTTCCAACAACAACATCACACAGTAATGATAATAGTGTGTCCACATGAGTAAGTATCTGGGCTCCATACCATGATACTACCCTTTTCCAGAAGGAATGGTCATACCCTAGGGGAGCTACCCCTGAAACCTTGCCGCATCTTTCCTGTTTCGACCATTACCGGTTTGTGAGGCTCGATGAGGTCTCGACCACAAAGCTACGCTTTTCACAAGCCATGCTTTGATCAACCAATGATCAACAAATGATCATCAATCACACAGCAGCACTTAGCATGCCACACTACCAAATTGGGAGTATATCGCTGATAACCGTCAACTACATAACCTCTGGGCTCGTACGTCTCAGAGAAGGGTGTTAAGCTAAGAGAATAAATTCTCCGCCACCAACAGATGTGTATTTGAAAGAAATCGGCTTTACATCTCAAAGTGTAGTGTCAGACACACAACCATACAAGTCTGTTCCGGGTTCAAACAGAACCGAAGGCACTTCCGAAGAAGCCCTTGCAAATCCGGGTATTCACAATCCCGATCGGACTTCCCATCACTTAGGAAATCTCTATACCGTAGCTACTCAGTGCAGAGACAATCGATAGGTCATCCTATCATTCTTGCAAATACCCGGTCTTCACCACCGGTCTTCAAATGCTATCCATAACGACGTATCATTATTCGGAATGGGTTACATGACACAAAGTCCTCTCCCGGCTAAACTGAATAACGAGCGCAATATTTTAAAAAATATGGACATGGGATTTTCAGTTAAGTCACAACCTATTATCCAAAACATTCCTTTAAATGGTTTAAACCAAATTACCATTTCAAATCTTTAAACAAAAGATTTATTTCACAAAGTTTAACCAGTTTCACAAAGATCCATTTACGGTTTCCAAAACAATATCCATTTTAATCGGATTAATTCATTTAATCTTTAAATCCAAGATTTAACTTATAGCTTTCAAACCCGTTTTCAATTATTCATTCACAACTTGGAAAACCATTTCAATTCAAACTTGAAATTCCTTTTATACACATTGGAAATTCATTTCTTATACGAAAGCTTTTATCATTTGAAAACAAACAGTTTTCATTTTGGAAAAAATCCGATTTCATTTATAGAAGTTAAAATCTTTGGGTTAAATTTAATTCCCAAAAGAAAACTTTTAAAAATGGTTTGAAGACCCATATAAGCTTCTATAACCTTTTTACATTTTAAATTCTCAAAATAGAATTTAATTTCAATTTTTTTTTTGAGTTCAAATTTAAATCAGATTTCAAAACTAATTAAGTTATTCAAAAATAACTTTTATCTTTGAAATTCTTTTTCAAAGCTTTTTACTTTAAACCCCATCCATTACAAAAACCATTTGAATTTAAAAATTCAATTTTAAATATTTTCAAAAGTCTATGACTTAACCGATTTCCACGTGTAATCCATATTTGTGTGTGTATAGTGTAGTCCAGGGGTATTACACGATAGTGCACAACATCAATCATCACAGATATATTGATAAGCGGTTAACCCATAACGCTTATCTTCATCAAAAGATTCATAGATAAAGTAAATTTATCAATCACAAAGATTCACTGATATGATTCGATGTGGGTTTCGGATAACCAACTGGAATCCGACTCCCTGTCGCATCGAAGTTTAAATGCCGTTTCGTGGGCAAAAGGGGTTTCACACACATATAGGAAGAAACCACAAATCACAGTCCATCACAAAGAAATCACAACATCACAACGAAAATGTCAATCCAGTATAGAGTATTTGATGATGGTCAATCATCTCTAATTAGGGTGAATATGATTAAGTGTGTTAACCACACAATTTGTTTTATAAATTTTTAAATCAACGATTAATTATTCTTAACTATAAATTGGTTCAATTCTAATTAACTTTATCAACTAGCTTTTCTTAATTTAATTATTTTAATTCATAAAATCCTTAATTTATAATTAAGTAAATCTTAATTACTTTCGCCCTTTAATTAAATCAACTTTTAATTATAAAGTAATTACAAATTTTAATGGTTTAAAATTTTTATTTAATCGTTATAATGAATTTTGTCTTTAAGTTAAAAATTAAGCATTTGATTATTCCTAAGTATTTTATCAAGTTAAATTTCTAAACAATTTTATTTTTTAAAATCTAAGTTTTAAAATACTTCATTTATATAAATCAATTTGGGTTTTTAAATTAACTTTTAAACATTTATTTTACTTTTAAAATTCTTGTTAAGTTAAACTTTAAAACAACTTTTATTTTAAAGAAAATATATAAAATTTAAAATATTCTTGAGCCCCATAAATCTCAAAAGAATGTTTCAATACCATTCACCTACATTCCGTTTGTAACTATCATTAATTCATTCAGAAAAAAATTATTAAATTTTGTGCTTCAAAAATTTAGTTAAAACTGGAATTTTCTATTCCTACGTCCAACCCGTGGCTTCCCCGAGTCGTCCCCGATGCAAATGCTTCCCTGCTTCGAGTTTCCACTCGAATCGACCCGTGAGAGTAATTTTTCACAAATTTGTTTAAGTTTTAAATTCGACCCAAGACTGCATCAAAATGACTCGAGCTTCTCTTCGAGTTTCCATGCGATTTCCCCTTGCTGCTCTTCGAGTTTTCCTCGGTCCTTTTCAACCCATCACCCTGACACGCCACCATAGCCGCGTGCACGTGCACCAGCACCGGAGGCGATTCCAACCACTGGCAACATCGCCACACGTCCACCACCAACCCAGCAACCATCTCCAGCCATCGAAGTGCCCCATCTCCCCTCACGTCAAAATTGAGTCATCAGCCTCGAACTGGAAAAACAACTACTCGACCGGAACCTCCCCGACCACGCGACGCCGACCACCTGCCCTCGCACCACCGCGGCCACATCACCACCGGTGATCCACGAAGTTGTTCCAATGCTCGCCATATAGTCCGATGTGACCACGACGTCGAGACCGCCTCGCCATTCCACACGACCAAAAACCCCACTAGAACCCTAGATCATTTTCCCCCGACCTCTACATCAATTTATAAAATCACCGACCAATTTTCCAGTGATCATCAACCCTCCAGCTATCCTCGACATCAAGCCCAAACTCCAATTCGACATAGATCATCGAAAATTGGTGAATGACCCGAATTTGGAAAATTTTGATTATCTCAGCCAATACATAAGTAAAAATCATGATATTCCCATCATAATTCATCATTTCACTCCACAAATCAGATTTTATATTCAAAGATCGAGTTTAGCTCGATAAATTTTAACCCATGCTTTTGATATTCACTGTAACTCTATATTTTTGAAATGATTACTAAATATAAATGCTTAAAACTTCCTTTAAAATTTGTATTACATTGTTACAATCATCTTCTCTTCAGGAGTTACAGCTTGAATTTGATTAATTGAAGAGATAAAAATTTGTTTAGGTGGGTTTATACCTGTTACTCAAACAGAGGACTATACATGTATATAACTAGACATGCATACTATTATTTATACATACATATATGGACATGCAGGCAATTTAACCCCTATACAAACATCTCACTATCACACGATCAAGCATTTATCACATATTAACCATAGATAAACAGATTCAACCATAAATGAGGTCAGTTTGCTCACCAGATTTTGTTGCACAGAGAAGAACAGAAGCAGAGAGGGATTTCTTTTGAGCCTGAACTATTTTTTTTCTTCAATCTTTTAAAGATTAGATCTGCAGAAGTTTTTAAATTCAAAACTTTGCTCAAACTCCTGTTTATTTACTTGTTTACTTCATCAATGACAAACAATAGAATTTATTTACTTACAGTTTGAATTTGTTTGAAGCTTCAAACTTGATTTATTTTCCAAGCTGCAGACTTCAATTCACATTAGCTTTCAAGTTGAATCTGCATTTTCTATTTTGTTGAACTGTTTTAAACTTATGCTTTATCACTAATTAACAACATTAAATTAAAAGCTTTTAAAGAAATTTACTTATCTTTATTTGAATCCCAGAGAGAACTGCACTGCTCTACTCCATTTCAGGTTGAAACCTTTGCATTCTATCTGAGTATGCTTTGTATTTTCATAAATCTGCAATTCCAAGTTGAAGTTTGATTGCCTTCTGAGATTTCTTTTTAGTTTGCTTTCTTCAGGTGTCTTTGAACTCAAACTTGATTTTATACTTTATTTTTTTTTTCTAACTGAAGATTACTCGGTTTACACCTTTTCTTCCTATCCTTTTCCTACTTTTGTATTGTTGTAGTTTGAGATATTCAAATCCTTTTTACTATTTCTTTTCAGATTTGATGAGATATCAATTGATGGCATTTGTGGGGAAATGAAAAGTCTCTTTGTAATAATTTTTTTTTATTTAATTAAATGAAATGAATGCCACTTGTTAAAAACAATCTTAAGCTTTAGATTTTGTTGATTACTCTACTCCATTCTCACATGTGCATGTTTGTATATGTTTATATTTAAATTCTTAAAGACAAAAGAATTTTTTTTTATATCATATTTACTTTTGTAAACATTTATCAACATTTATATCACAATCTTTTTATTATTATTTTCACACTCAATCTTAAATTTAGTTCATACATTTATTTAAAAATTTATATTTACACCATTTACATTTATATTTTTTTTATTTATTTTGTACAATCCTATAAAAAGAAAAGAATGGATTCAAACACTTTGATTTCATATTAACAATTAGTCACACTTATTTATGTATGAAAATTTAACTTAAAAATAATATTATGAAAATAAATACATCTTCCAAATAAAATTAATATTTTAGAAAACAACTATTACTATCACTTTATTAATCTCAAGCTTTTAAATTCTATTTTTATTTTTAATACATTATATTTTGAAAATCAATATTTGTTTGTTTTTTTTTTCTAAATCACTTATTCCTAAGTTTTTAATATAAACTTCTATTTATAATCAAAATTATTTATTTATTCTAGAAATTTTCTAATTAATCCACAATTTATTTCAAAAAATTAATTTAATTGCCAAATTAAACTTGATGAATTTTCAGGAATGTTACAATAACCCTTGCACTCTGATTCACCATCTCGAATCTATAAGTACTATTCCGTCAAACTCATTACGGAATCACCCACAGAGTTATACTGACGTATAGCCCTTACACCTCGAGTCTTCACTTGCTCCACTTGGATTAACGACCTAACGTTTAATTGGAATCGATGTGGTTTTCGGATTCCAAATATGGAAACCCGATCCCGGTCTCATCGAAATCCAAAACGTGTCTTTTAAGGCCAAGTTGTCTATTTAGTCTTAACAGTTCAATTCAATATCATCAATATACACACAGATAAATAATTCACAATATCACAATAGATAATCACATCATCATAAACAGATAATTCATATTATCATCAAAACAGATAATTAAATTTTATCATACTTAAACCAAGCATCCATATTACATAGCATAAATATCTCATATCTCAAATCATTCAAGGCAAACAATATCATCCATCCATACATAAGCAATCACTTCAGCTATAATTAATTTAAAATGAATTAAATTAATTACTTCATTTCTAATTAATTTAAAGTAAACTAAATTAATTACTTCACCATTATAAATCTTGCTTATTTCACTATTAATCAATTAACAATCAATTAATTAGTCATCGTCCAAATATTCATTTTTAATTTATCATTCTTGATTAATTATCTTTAATCACATTTAAATAATGATCCATTAATTATTTTCAAAAATTAGCTATTCTTTAACCAATATAGAGATTAGCCTTAAATTACTAAATTAATTTCATTACTTCCTAATTATTACATTAATAAATCAATTCATTTATTTATTATTTCCAAATAAATTCATTAAATTATTAATTATAACAATTAATGTTCTTTACTTATATTTTCTATTTAAATTAATTACATTAAGTTATTAATCTTCAATTAGATCAAATTGTTAATCATCCTTGATTAACCCCATTCAGTAATTAATTACCCTTAATTGCCTTTACTAAATAAATTAATTACTCCAATATTTATTCCTCTAATTAATCCCTTGATTAATTATACCAAGTAATTATACTCAAATTGCTTTCACTATTAAATCATCCTTAGTTAATTACATCTAGTAGTTATCATTAATTACTTCCCTAAGTAATTATACTTATCACATCATCAAATAATTATTTAAATTAATTAAACTTAATTAAGTAACTTAAATAATTCATATTAAGTAGAATTAATTACAATGATTAATTAATTCCTTAATTACTTTCATTAAGTAATTATACTTAAACAATTTACAATTGATTATCTTAAATTAATTAATCTAATTAATTATCAAAAATTAATCACATTAATTAATTATTAAATAATTCTAGTTAATGACCATCATTAACTATTAACAATCCTTTAATTACTTTTCTAAAGTAATTAACTAAGATTCATCCATTATTAATTACAATTCAATTTATCTTTAATAACTCATTAATTTATCCAATATTATGTAATTAACCAAGTGTTAACTATAACTTAATTAATCCTTAATTACTTGATTACTTAATTACTAATCATTAATCTGAATATTAAAACCTTATTCAATTAATGATCCTTAATTACTAATTTATTTATCCTAAATAAATTATCTTAAACCTTAATTAACTAATTTGAACTCTTAATTACTAAATCAATTAAACCAAATCATTAATTAATTGCATTGGTTAATTATTCATTTTAATTTACTTAATGATTATAAATCATTAAATCTTCGTTTATTTCAAGAATAAAAATATTTTAAATGATCAAATTTTCATTAACAGGGTATTAAACAATTGACTTAAAAATTTTACTTTTAAATTTCATTTTAAAAAAAATGGAAATAAATTGACTTTAACAAGGTTCAAATAATCTTAATTAACTTTCAAAATAAGAACGTTTCTTATTAATGATTACGTATTTCCCTTTTTATTTTATAAGAAGTTTAAAAGAGTTTAAAACCAAATTCATCAAAATACAAGTCATATTTTTTAAAGTACAACTTAAACTTCCAAGTTATTTAAACAATTAAATTTTTAAAGTTTCTTTTATTTCTGAAATTTTGATTCAAATTTGGATTTGAAATCCAACTTCTTATCTCAGGCTTAAACTGCAAATTTCCCAAACTACATTTTAAACCATACCGGACTTTATATTTAAACTTGAATTTAAACTCCATTTAAACCCTGCCTTTGGAATATTTAAATTCCAGTTTAAGTTGTTCTAAACTTACAGGTCTTAAACCTGTAACATATAATCTACCCGAGACCCCCCTGAAAAACTTCGAGACAAAACCTTATATGCTTCGAGCCTTACCCGATATTTACTAGAGAAAAACTCGAGCAACTTACTCCCCTTCAAATCCATCTCAGCAGAACTCAAAGATGTCCACCGTGCACATGCACGGTGGCGCCGCTCATCGTTGATCATCAACACTGACCTCCACGTATCTGAAACCATCCAAGCATCCAACTTCGATCAACAGATTGCCACTCAAAACTTGAAGTCAAATTCGAGTTCGACATTCCCAAACCTGGAAGTGACGAACCGGAACCACCTCCGAACCTGGGAAACGCCACGCCTTCACAACCTCAACCACCAGAAAGTCAGTAATTCCGACGATCCCCTCGTCAACTTCTCTGCTATCATTCCTCAGAGCCTCGTCGAGCTCGATCCTCAACAGGTGATGAACTAGACCAAAAACTCCAAACATTCCAAACTAGGTTTACGAGAGAAAAATGCTCACTGCCTTCACCACGATCATCGAACCACCATACAAATATTTTCCTGCGACCACCCTTCCCTCTTGCACCTTCGTCCAAGATCCCATCCACCACAACCCCATGGATCATCAGAGATCGACAAAAAATCACTTTTCAAACAACCCAGCACCACACTTCCAAACCCTGTCTAAAAATTCCAATTCTTGTCTTAAAATTCAAGTCAAGGTATAAGAATTCATATAATATTTTTGAATTCGAGAATTAAAACATTCGAAATTTTTGTATACATGATGATATTTCTCAGTACTGTGCTTTTCCAGAGTTATTTCAACTGTTTTTAACTCAACTATATGTTAAAATCTTTAGTTAGAATATAACAATCAATATCTGTTTTATCTCTTAGCTCAAACAATTCAGAATATCCAGAGAAATGATTCTAACATCAACCATTAGTATTTAGGAACTCAAACAGGGGACTTGAGTAACCAACAGCCTGAGATAACAAATTCCAGTTTTCTTTTATATTCAAGGGATCCACATACATACATACATACATATATATGTATATACATATAACCTATTCACAATTATATAAATAACAACAAATTTATACTTCAAATTTTTTTAAGAAATAAGTTACTCACCTGTTAAAATAAGTTGAACAGAGAAACATTCTTGCTTTTGAAAACTGAAATCCCTATTGCTTTAAAACTGGAAAATGTTTTGCTCTGGTCTTCCTCTAATCTTCTTGCTTTTATTAAGTTGTATGATTTTGTTAAGTTTTGTAAAAAAAAAAGAAAGGCTACTTATGTTTTCTGGTTAGCTATATTGAATCGAATTGAATCGAGAAGACATATATAGAAAGGAATTACAGGATTTGCATAAGCTTGTACAGACATTATCTGTTTGTATCAGAGATTTTCTTCCATATCTTACCCAGCAAGATATTGATTTAGAAGCTGAATTGATTTATTTTACATTTCGGCTGACAAAAAAGTGTGCTAGTATTAAATGAATGGTACTATATGTTTTCATACTTATCCTATTTGGTATGTTGATATTTCTCTTACTTCTCTGGTTTGTGTCTTTTATGTTCATACTTATCCTCTTTTATATATGTTGCTACTCTCTTTTACTATGTTCTTCCCTGGTTGCTTTCACACTTGTCTATTTATGTTAAAAGATTTTTTTTTTCTTTTTTTTTCTTTTCATACTTTGATCTACATATTTATTTCGCAGGCATATACACTTTTTTTGTCTTGTTTCTTTTCATACTTTGCTTCTTGCATAATGCTCTACAGGTTACATGCATTATTTTCATTTGCCTGGCATTTTTCATGTTTTATGTATATATATAAGGTTGGTTTAGTCATTGTTATAAAATTTTAACTTAAGTACTCAATTCTATTGCTATTTTTACTTCTCTTTATTTTTAAAACTTAAACTATTAAGTCCTTAGCCTACTATTATTAATTTTTATACTTATGTTTAAATATTAATAAGGTTTATTTTTTTTGAACACTTTTGAAAGACTTATTTTAGATTGAAAAATGATAGCTTTCTTCCAAAATATATACATATATGTATTTAAATAAATTTTGAAATAACAATTTCTATCTATATATAAAAATCCATTTGTAAGAATATTACATTATTCATATTGTGTAAAAATAACACATTGTTAAATTAAAAATGATTTACAAAGAAAATTATCTCATTATTAATCAATTGCTTATTTTATCAAGCTATATTTTAAAACAAAACAAACCCCTTTCATTTAAATTTAAGCTTAAGCTAAATCATTTTAAACAATTTAGTTTTTGAGTGTTTTAAAGTCACATGATTATTTATTCAATAGCTTAACATTAAATTTAATCAAATTTCCAAATTACCAGAAATATTAAAGTTAGAAACATGTCTTTATTTATTAAATTTAAAACAAGATTAACTATTTACAATATATACGGATAAATATATATATATATATTATAAATAGGAGGCAAATTGATTAGATTTTAAAAGATGAAATCATCCATTTAAATATTTATCAAAGAATATTCAAATTTATCATTAATAATATTGTCAAATCAATTTAATTTTATTCAGATTATTAAATTAATATTGCCAAAAATTCCGGGATATCACAGGTCTCTTTGCCCCAATAACGCAAAAGCGTTTCTCAACCTCGCATAGAAACAAAGTCTCATAGACTTATCATGTCTCCAACTTTCAACTTTCTATCGTTCGACAAAGAATGAAGCTCGATAGATTAGAGAAATATTCCGCATTACATGAGTCAACATCCTCAACGCAAACGATAATCAAGCTACGCGGATGGATACGTACTAAGTGTACGACTAAATAATTCCCACATCAAGTCGAATAACTAAAATGGCAGAATTTGATAGTCGGTTATTTAACTATCAAAGCGAACAACCAAATATTTAGCACCATAAACAATCACTACGCCCTTTTATTTAATCTTTTATTAATTAAATCACTTGCCAAATATTCACTTCAAATTATCTTTAAAAAGGTATAATAATAAACCATTTCAACTTTTATATGGAAAACATTTCCATATACTTATTTAATAATAAGTAATTCACAAATCAGTTTATTCTCAACACTTAGAAAATATTACCTATACTCAAATCATGATTAAGTATATATTGTTAATCTGTAAGAAAAACATTCTCTTTAAAATACATTTATTCGGTCAAATGAATGTTGCGTAAAACATCGTTACGACAACCCAAAATCATTAGCATAGGTATTTGATAAGTTGATAGATATATAAATCCCATATACAATACAAAACATTTCATTTCGTAAATCATTTACTATAACAACAATGTTATGGTCCATCATTTCCTTATTTCTCGAAAACGTCTATTTCAACAATGAATATTGAAATCTATGTATTCGATACTTAACACATTTTATAACATCTTCAGACCATTAAACTCCATTTAAAAATATCACTTTTCAAAACATTTATTTAATTTAAAATATTATTCACTGTCCAAAATCGTGAATACAATTCTTTGCCAAATCAAATATTTCTGCTCCTTTATTAAAAGGATTATCCACTGTCCAAAATCGTGAATATATTTCCTTTACCAAATTCAATTGATTTCACATTTATAAAACAATGTTTATAATTCACATTTCTATTTTATAAAACTTCAATTTATAAAATCCCTTAATTAACCGATTCCATTTAAATTTCGTTTATGTGCCAAAATCCAAATTATAAGTTAATTCACCTATAATTCATTCATTTGAAAATTCATTCATTCATAACTTTACAAATTCATAAGTCTTATTAACTTATAAAATCCATTTATGACTCCATTTTAACACCTATACAACTTCTTTACAATTCCATCACTTTTGATTTATAAAAATTCAATTTTATACATCATGTATAGACCATTTATAATAATTCAAAAATCTCAATTTAAATAAACTTATTCTTTTAACAATTTACAAATCGTTATTAAAATTTATATAACTCCAAAATCATACTTAAGTATATTTCACAAAAATCATAATTTTTGTAACACAAAAATTATAACATTTATTTATAAAAATGAATTCATCTCCTTAACACTTCAAAATTCAACAAAACGTATATTTTCAAAACCATTTGAAAATCCTTTTGATTTTGAAATCATCACTTTAATATTTTTTAAATTACCAAAAATAGGCCCAATGCTGCAACAACACTAAATACATCAATCACGACGTCCAAAACATCATATATCACATGATAACAACATATATCACAATATCTGTAATTAAAACCAATACTGGTGAGGATCCAGTTGATCCCTCCAATCTATCACCTGCAACAAATATATATTAGAATATGTGCATAATGTCCGCTTCGAGGCAAGCGCGCGTACAAAGGATCATCCGCTCATACACGGGAATGTATAGGGTCTCATCTGCTCAAATAGGTAGGAATATATCCTAATTCCAATCAATATATAGATAACATACCATATATCATCCAAACAATCCAAAATTAACATAGAATAAATTTGTTCTTACTTATATGAAAATATCAGTGAGTCAGAAAGAGTGAGTTGTACTCACATTGGTCTCAATAGTAATTGCAGTGTTTTATTCTGTATAAAATTAAACAAGCGTTTAATTTTACCCAAAATTTACACTAGCTCCAATCAACTCCAAACCAGCTCTAAAATGTAGTGCTCGTTAATATGGACCCAATGCAATTCATTTCGTCAAAACAGACCTCGTATAACAGAGATATGGAATTTTAAAGATTGTACGAATTTAAATATATAATAAATTTAAAAATATATTTTCAATTTTAAACCCTCACTCATCGCAGCCGTTCATTTTGATCAAAGAAAATCTGGTACGTGTGCACACTGCAACAAAACATGTTATTAATAACAACATTCAATAGCGCCTTATTCAAAAGCATTATTGATTACATTTAATTATTTATTTTCCTTACTAGGTTAACACATACTCAGTTCACGTAACGCCCCAAAACAAAATTACCCCTCCCAAAATTTTCATTTCCCTCTCAAAGCACTTAATTGTTCTCGTCTTCCTCCCAAAACCCTAAATTTTCATCTCCCTCCTCATCGCTCGTCATCGCTCTTAAGCTGTTCCGATCTTCACTCATCGCTCATCACTCATCGCTCGCCATCACCACCTCCGATCTCCGCTCATCGCTCTTCAGCTGTTCCCAAGTCTAAGTGTCCAGAACCCCTAAATTATCTGCTTGGATTTCTAGGTTATGTTTATTAACTGTTTTAATTTGGCTTTATCATTTGGTTATGATTATATTTGCGTTCAAATTCGTTAGGAACTGTTTTATTTCTAGGTAAGTTCAAATTTGTCATAAAACAAACAGGGGATTCTGATTTGGATTTCACTCGGTTGAAATATTAATCGTGGTCCAATGCTAAACAACACTGGGTTAATACCCACAAATAGATAAATTTCTTTACATCCACAAATTTTTCTTCTGCTGTTTCAGTGTATTTCATCTTTACAGGTATACCGAAATTATAAAAGTTGGGTAGTCTTTTCAGTTTCATCTTAAAGCATAAGAAGATTGTTAAATGTGCACCAGTTTTTGTTTTTTATGCACTAACGTTATAATGGAAGGAAAAAGAAAGGTGAAAAGGTAAGAATTTTTTAGCGTGCATTCAAAATAACTGATATAAATATCACAACCTCCACATAAACAGCAAATAATTTCAATTTAATTAAACCTCGCTTTATATAGTTAGTGTTTTACCAACTGATGTCGATATCAAACTGCACATTGTTTAATCAGCCAAACCTACTCAATTTTGGCATAATTTTATCTAGTGATATAGTCAACCACTATTAACAGGGACCTTACTACCCAAAAGCTAATAATCAAGCTGTCAAACGTATCAAACTTAGACATTAGCATCTAATCATGCTCCTCTGACAGGTTATCAGCAGTTTTATAATTTTAGTATAATGAAAAGTGTACTTTGACCATCAAGATTCTACTTATATTCACAATGTACACATTCAATATTTTGGCATATGAGTATTTTCAAGACATGCTAAGAAAACATTTTTTTTAAAATACGTAAAATCATTCCTGCTAAACTACAATTGTGTAAAATAACATCAAGTTCTAGATATTGATATTTAATATTACCTTGAAATTTCTATGCTTTATGTGCAGTCAACTGGCATATTTATTTGTTGGTAAGTTTAAAACTAAAAAAGCTAGAAGATATGTAAAACTTCGGCTCCAGCGACATCTTTGAACAAATAGATTGTATAATACCAAGCACGTAGCAGCCTTAATTATTTATATGACGATTTTGTCTTCTCTGTAATGGGCAGCTATCTTTTAGATTGCCTGAAAACGATTAGACAAAAAAAGAAGAGAATTTGGTAAACTATACAATTCCAAACTGAAACCTGCATTGTGAAAATATTCGCATGTGATTGAATTTGGTTGGAGTAATGACTCTGGCATAGAAATTGGGATTCGCATGTCATAGACTGTGGAGACTGAACCTATGATATGTTTTGTGAATGAATATAGATGTTAACACATGTGCGTTTACAACAAGTAATCTCAATTTGGTAAAATCTGAATTATAAGTTTTAACACAGGTGCGTTTACATCAATCATAGATGTTGTCACTATGGTATGAGGTCTAAATGATATTGATGAGGCATAGTTGAATAGCATAAAAATTGGGAAGATTCCTAAATTTTATGCTATTTAGCTCTTGCCTTATCAATATCATAGGTAATCTGAAGATTGTGGACTTTGGTTAAGCGCCTTTACTGGGCTGGATGTGTTGCTTCGCCCTACGAGTGGGACTCTGGCTCATGCTGTGATGGCGCAAAGGTAACCTAAATTCTCATCACACAAAGGTAACTAATAATATTATTTATTTGAGACTTTGAACTGAAAAGTTAACAATCCAGATTCGTTAGTGCATTTTAAAAATCTGCCTTTGGATGACTATACCTTCATTATTTGGTATTTGATTATTGCACTTCATTCAATTGTGTTTTATGTTTCTACTCTGGTATTTGATTATTGCACTTCATTATCCAGTAGTTGTGAGTGTTAGTGATTCTTTCTTTATGAAGTTTGTAATGGGGTAAACTGCGGAATCTGCCTGTTGCTGATTAATAGCTCAATAGAATGCCTCTTTTGATCGATGCAATCATTCCCCTAACTGTAAGTCTCATATTTTACAGTTCTAGTATTATCTATGTATAATTTCATTACTTGTATTACTCGCTTACGTACTAATTTAATCTGTTAGCATGTAGTGACTTTACATTGCATTGAAGTGGTGCACACAACATACAAAATCTGCACATAATGTCATGCCTGAGTGATTGTCAATGCAAATTGTCATGACGAATAATAAAGTAAGTATAACTAGTGTACTTAATTTGCACATTTATGTTTAGTGCTAGTTACTTCCGGAGGAAGGGATAAACAAGTAGAATCAGTCCTGTTTTAGATATATTTTTGGCCGTCCCAGAGGATTTAAGTACAGTATTTTATTTATTTTTCAGTAGCATAGTGCTAAATCTAGCAACTAATTTGGGTCTTGACAATAGCGACAAATATGCCTATATATTCACTTGTGCCTCTCCAGAGCACATAGCCCAGTACTGCAAATGTTTTCAAGTATTTGAGAAGTAGGGGTGTAATATGAGACCAAACATTGGACTATCCCTGATTTCCTTTGAGGAAATATATCAATACATTCATTCATAAATTCTGGTAACCTCACTTTGAGGAAAACTCACACACTAGAACTATACGATTTATTTCAAGCTTTCTGTAGTAATTAGAACAGATATCAAAATTGCAAATTTTAAGTTAGCTATTTAATTGAGATTGTTTGTCATCATAGATTAACTCTTCACTTATGGCACATACATCAAAGTATGAAAGTAAGATGCATTTTATTTTAACTAAAATATATGGCCAGTGGCAACAGTGAATAAAGAAATGCACTGGGCACTGTTGAAGTGGTTTGGAGAAGTGGTGAAGAAGTTGTCATAGGATGGAGTATTGGGGGCGTGCACTGTAAAGGAGGAAGTGGAATTGTATGGTGATATGTATGGTGATATGCAAGTGAAATGGTGCAGAGAATAGAAGCAGCAGGGGGTTGATGAATGCAGTGAAAGTTGGAGGAAGTTTGAGAAGTACTTGTTAGCAGAGGAAAAGTGGCTCATTAGTTGATGGATGCAGTGAAAAGGAGGGTGACAATCCGGAAAAAAGAAGCAGGGGAATGTTAGCAGAGGAAGAATAAATTTTTGTTGGTGCAGATTGGAGATGAAGAGGCAGTGGAAAATTGCAGAAAGAAGATGCCTTGACAGTTTGATGGAGAGGATGGTATTGAATTGGTAATATCACTGTGCAGTGAAGTTAGGTGATGGTAGATGTGTTGACAGTTTGCACGGCAACAGACAGATGTGAATTGAAATGGAAGTAGATGCAGATGAAGGCAGTATGACAGTGGTAGATGACTGTAGGTGAGGGGAGTGATGCAAATGTATTGACAGAGGAGAATATGGCAGAGAAGTAGTAATGCAACAATGTATTGTTTTTTTATTGTAAATGTAAATGCAGTGCAAGTTATAAACTTGTAAGAAAAATGAAATGCAAGTTGAAAAGGGAATAAAATATTGTCATTTTTGTTTGATTTAGTTGAAAAAGAGTATATTGTCTACTATGATTTAGTTTGATTGCTATTATTAAAATGTAATATATAGGCATAGCTCTTGAAAAGTGTATCTACGATTTTTATAGCGGCATATATGAGATATTATAGCGGCTATAATGAGCTATTGAATTAACGTACCATAGCGGCGAATTTGCGTTATAAAACTAAGCTCAACCATAGCGGCATATTTTGTATTATAAATATTCAACAGTTTTTTATAACATGTCGATATACAACGCTTATCAAACCGCAATGGTTGTGATTAATAGCGGCTATATCCCGCTATAAAAGACACTTTTTGTTGTAGTGGCATTTGCTTCTCCTTCCTCGTTCAACTACGTTCGACAAACCCAATAGCCGCCATCGTCTATGATTTATCGCACGCAGCTAGACCAACTTGAAGACGGTTGGAGGCCATCCCATAAGCCCCAAAGCTAGCTCCACCATCGGCCAGCGACCGCTTGAGTTTGGTGTCCCAGGCGTCTCAAAAAATGTGCCTGAATGCACGGCTTCACACGCGATTTGTCGTTGATCTGCATCGCTAAATCCAATCTCGATCGTTGGATTGACATCGCTCATCGACCAATACAACATTGGAGAAGAAAGTTTTTGCTAAAAGTTGATGGGTTGGGAGAGATCGAAGGGGAAAGTTTCGAGTAATTTCGACCATTCAATTATAAAAGACGGCTAGGGTTAAAACCCTAGGTTTTGTGAAAATTGAAGAAAATGATGGACTTTTATAGAAAATTTCACGACACTATTCACCCGAATTTTTTTTTGATCTCCAATCGAAGCGTGCCGCCTAGTATTCTTAATGTTTTACCCCTATTCCGAACATAATGAAATATATATTAAGAGCCAATTCGATCGTATTGGGAAGATAGGTTTTCGAATCGACTTATTTAAATTTAAAATTCACTTTAACGAATTCCTACACGTTTTAGCTTGCCAAGACTAAACCGTGAATCCGATTGACATGAAATTTGAAATCCTAAATAATATAACATTATGGATCCAATGAAACTGGTTTCATCGAAATCCTAGACTATTTGGAAAATGGTTATTTTTACATGTTAATTAAATATTAAAATATTCAATTTCTGTAATTTAACTTTTAAATCAATTTCAAAAGTACTCTAACATCATTATAATTCAAAGATAATTTAATTCAAATTTATAAATCTTTTTTATTCAAATTAATTTCAAATTTCAATTATTTACACAATTTAAAATATTAAACTAATAATTTAATTATCCAATTAAATCATTATATTCGAAATATGAGTTATTCAAGTTATAAAATTAACTTGTGAATATTTAAAATCAGTTAAATATATGAATATCGAATGATTGAAATTTTGGATCATTATAATTTTTATTATCTCCATTTATCATTGCAAACACATTTTTATTTATATTTAGTGTATCATTTAATGACAATCCATCTTAAAAAGAAAAATAATAAATATATGCATATTAGGACACAATTTTAAATGAATATATGAGCCTCACTGGATATTGGGGTACAACGGGTCTACACTAATCCATTCAGGTTTCGAGTTCGAGACGAAAATCCAGACCTGTACATGATCTATGGGTCGGGTCAGGGTCGAGGTTTAAAAAAATTGGGACGGGTCTATCGCATAAAAAATCTGCCTCAACCCACCCCATCCCTAATTGTGTATGGTTTAAAAAAGCTTAGTTGGATTATATTAGTGTGCAACCTTGTAGAAATTGTCCAAATAATTAACTCATTAATTTGTCAAAGGTATGGCATCAATTTCATTTTTACATACATCGAAACTCATTACCCATCAAAAGTAATGATAAATTGAAAACTAATTACCTGTCAAAACTATATATGACTTTTTTTACTTACCATCTTTTAGAAGTAACAAAAGGTGCACATATCATTTACGCAGTTGTGCCACATAAAAGTAATAAATACAAGGAAAAGTGATCAAAGTACTACAATAAAAAAAGGACATGCACAACCATAAAATATACAAATGCCTGTGTCTGTAGCACGGGCCATAGACTAGTATATTAATATATATAAGTACAATAGTCCCCCTTGGGACCAAAATACTATCCCTGCTAGTATCTATAACCCAGCACTCTATCAGAATCCATCACCAATACAGCATCACGTCCTCATCTATCAAAATCCATCACCATTTCTTCTAAGCAAACTTCATAAGAATTTACGGCTAGTAATTCTTCTTTTTTTACTAGGGACGAATCATCAAGAGAGCACTTGGAAATCTGAAACTAGAACATGTGGTTATCACCGAAGGGCAGTTTCAGCAAGATAGGTTGAAGAATTCTTTGGCAGCAGCCTACTGCTGCCTCATAAGCAGTAGAACTACTTCTTTTTCAATGTGCCGCTGCTTTGTAGCAGCAGCCATTTATAAAATATGTGAGTTTTGAGAGTATTCAAAATGCACGTCATTCATGTATAATCATGTTATGTTTGTTTTCATTTTCCAGTGGTAGATTTTTCTACCTCTGATTTTGTGTCCACGAGGTGTAATTGTACAGTTTGCCGTGCTATATGATTTGTTATATTCCACGTAATCAAGCTTTCGGTTTGTGCTATATAATCTGTTTATCCTTGATCTTATCTTACTAGAATAGTAACATTTGTTTTGTTGTCAATAATTCTATATTTGCAGTTTCTTTTATTTTTCAACATAGTTCACAGTAAAAATGAATTGAAAATGAGTTTATGTTTTGTAGTTTCAATATTATGTTAAATGGCATGGGCCTCGAAGAGAAGAAGACCAAGAGGAAAGATAAATTATTTATATTTACCAAAATGCAAACAAGAAAAAATCATTTTTAATTTCAAATATTAGAACCATTTTTTAGATTAAAGATTTTTCATCCGTATCCTCTTCTGTGCATAATCACCAGGCGGTTTTCAAATCAAAAGATAGAAGCTTAATATAAATTTAGATGATACAGGAATAATGATAAAATGTAGACATAAGCATATGCTTCATTTGAGTATGTCTGGTACAAAGGCAGGCTGCCCGGACTTTAATGTAAAACCTATGTTAGGAGGTGGCATATGCTTGATTGTTGTACCAGACGAATTCACAATGTAATTTTCCTCTGCGCTAGAATAGTGTAAAAGATGCGGCGTACGTGTTTGATGTCATAAAAGTTCATAATATAACAGGGAGAAATGCGAACCCCTGTGCATTACTTTTTATTTTAGTCAAGATTCTTTATTAAGTCTGCAAATGTGTAATGATATGTAGCAATAATTTTAGTCATAAAATCCATTTTTTTCATGGTTTTAATCATCTACATTGACTTCGAAGTTAAAAAACAAGTTATATTTTATAAACTTGAAATTTTTGTTTTTTATACTAGATCCAGTCTTTTTCCCATGAATTGTGTAGACACAAAAAGTAATGTTCCAGCACATATAATTTAAACAAGCTTGGATATGAAGGAAAGGAACCAATGTTCGTAGGTGGTGAGTTTCCTTTTTGTATACAACACAAATACACCATCCATCCCACTCATTTATATATATAAATTTTTACTTCTCAAATTAACAGCACATTTTATTTGGTTCCCCTTAATATGAAAATAGAAAACAAAGACATTTTTTGCATAATTATGTCTCACTGCAAGTATTCTTGAATTAATATACAGGTTCGCATGATGACAAAGGAAAAATGTTTATGGTATATTTTACCGAACTTACTCTTCCTACCAATACACAAAATCATATGCAGCTTGGATAGCAATGAGTGGTTGCATTAAGACTATTGTGGCACAAGTTTAATTCCATGGCTGTGACTTCTTTACTGTGTTTCGAGAATTGAAATTCCAGTGGATCATTCTATCTTTTACTTTCATAATGCATCAGACCGTTACTGTAACAAAAGGATGATATGAATTTAGTTGTCGAGTTTAATAAGCAATAATCAATCTACTGTTATCAGTCATTCGATGGGAAATTGCAGAGTGTAATATGAGGTATGATACAAGAGACATGCCTCCTACTATCTACGCATGTTTCACAGATTCCAATTAAGGGTTTTGGTTTTATGCATGCTTTACAAATTCCACTAAAGCCATTAAAGAATCTGAAGGGATTTTTAAGTGATGCATCCCAAATTGGCCATAATAATAATTTATTGGAAGCTACCTTTCAGATTTCAAATATAAACATGGTTGTATAGTAGACTCAGCTTTCAAATTTGAAATTTCAGAAAGCCACGGTGGAAATCATATTCATTAAATTCTCACAGCTATTAATAGAAGAAGAAGAGATAAAACCATGTTGTGAAGTGATGATGTATTTAGATACATTTTTGCTTATAGCCCACATCAGCTAAAAGAGCATATGCATTTATAAGTATAGATATTATTTCCATTTCCAATAGTGTAAAATAAAATAAAACAAAAGAAACAAATGATAAAACTTTAGTATTATAAGAAATTGGTTCTTTGACGGTTCTTCAGTTATTTCAGTTTATCGGTTATTGCTTTAGGTTAAGTTTATGTTGGCGAAGTTATTGTCAAATCTACTTCCAATGGTGCAACTATAAATGCATGCACATTGTGGTTAAACACAGGTCCACTTGGACATGCATATATACTCGTATACTATTATATAAACTGCCACCCAATGCATACTTACATATACTAAAAACAATAGACTAGTATATAAACAGTTTTATAATATAATATGTAATACCGCTCCTATTATACTATGTAACATATATATTACACTTTAACATACATATTGTAAAAGCCAGCACATATTTGTATAATACTATATGATAGAAAGCAGGATACGCATTATTATAAGCTTTAGAATTATAAGATATCAATACTTACACATACAACAGAGGAGAAAAGGAAAACCTTCGGCCTAGCCTGGAGGAGGACGGGATAAAGGGGAAGGAAAGTATGGCTCAGGTGGAAGAGGGCAGTGGAGTTTTGGTGTTGATAGGGAGATACAGCTTTGCGGGCTGTAGGTGGCGGAGGGGGCCGATTTTGGTTTGTGGAGAGGTGGATGCACATGACTCTGGTGCGTGGTGCAACTGTCGAGGCAAGGTGGAGGTTGCATAGCCGTAGATGGTGATGCCTGGAGGTGGTCGGCTTGGAGAAGAAGGGCGGTGAACGAGATGGACGATCATGCTCGTGCTTTCTTCTATAAGAAAAATTGTGGAAAATAATGGCGACCGGCTATGGAAAGAAGGCATGGAGACGAACACGAGCAGGCAAAAAAATAAACAATAAAATACAACTGTACAAATGCTATATTAAATTGTATTCAAATGAAACCGTGGTAAGGAAATGAACAAATCAAGGATAACGCAACAGTCAGATTATAATTATGGGAATATGAAAAGTAAATGGCTGTTAGATTCACAGTTAGGTAGATGAAAGAACAAGATCCCAAAATTTTTAAAATGGTACCGGTGCGGTCATCGGTTTATTGATTTCACTTAGTACCGAAAGCCAAGACACAGAAATGAATATACTATGGAGGTCAGCACAACGACACGATCAAAACGGTATACAGATATTAGTGGCACGATCATCCTATCAAAAGTCGATATTCGGCACCGAAAATGTTGCTTAAATGTCATAACTAAGGTAGATGAAGCAATAGTAGTCCAAATTTGAAGAAATAAAATATGACGTCTCACTCAGAAGATGATTTACAAATTTATTGTATAAAAATATTCAGGTTTAGAAAATATTTCATTATTATCAAATATTAACTGATTTGGATTAAATAAAATTATACAAGGAAATAGATTTATATATAATTAGATGAAGATTTACCATTTGCTATGTTGAAACAGACGTATTACAAATATTATGTTTTTATTTCAAATTTCAATTATTCAAAATTTCATAAAATTCAATTAATTAAATTAATATAACAACTAAAATTTGCGCGTCATTACACTCTCTCCTACTCAAAACTTTCCATCCTCGAAAAGGAATGAGGTAGAAGGATAGAAACAACCAGAAACAAAATAGATTGAAATCCAAAATAAACAATTAATTTAGACCATATAAATTTCAATTTAAATCAATTATTATTCAATCATTTATTTTAATTTCAAGGTATTTCATTCAGTTGATTTAGTTTCAATTTATTAATATTTAATACAAAAAGGTTTCTTTCAAAGCAAAATTTTATATTATTCATCTCATGTATTATTCAGTTAACTTATTATTCTACATATCTTTATTAACATTTTTATAATTGAAAATTAAGTGCATAACATTTATTATAGCCACTCAAATTTTATGTATAAAATCACTGTATATTGCCCAATTACATATTCAACTTCTGAATAATTTAGGTAAGTTATATTAGAATAAAATTGGGTATTATACAAGTAAAATTTTCCCATTTCAATTATTCAAGTTCAAATATTTATTCAAAATTTGGCTTTATTTTATAATTGAAATTATCCTTTAATATAAAATTTAAGAATTTAATTTTCGATTAACTTCAAACAATATAGAGATAAATGTATACATATATATTATATATCAAATCAAATTCATAATCATATACCTATATATATTATAATTCAAATCATACATAAGAAATTCAAATCAATTCATTTTCCAAAACAAAGTGTAGCTAAGCTACAGAAGGTCCCTCCACTTTGAAACTCAAAAATGAATGTCGATGATACGACCGTCATCACCGAAATTATTTTTGTAACAACCCGCATATTTAACGATTATATATTTAAATATTTTACTTAAATATAGCGTCGTTAGTCGAATTTAGGTCCGAAATGTTACTTTTTGCAAACGGTCGAATTAGGACTCGAAACCACCTCCATTGAGTCCAAAATGGCGCTTGCGATCTTTTGGAGTATAAGCTTTGATATGTTTGGAGTAAGTCGAGTTTTGCTACCTTTTCTAATTGGGTTTTGGGTTTGGGTTCAGCCCACTAGCTAACTAAATACCCTAACTCAATCACTCTCCTTCCATTCACTCATTTTCACTTCTAAACTCAAGCTAAAACTGAAAATGGGGGAAGGGAAGAGGAATTAGAAATTCCAAGCCCTAGTTCTTCTTTTCAAACTTGAATTCTTGCTCCAAAATTAAGGTGAAGCTATAGGTAAGCCTCCTCTTCATCTTATCCAACTCTTTCTCCTTCAATTTCAGAAAGTTTCCTAAACCTAACTTAGAAAATACGTGTTTTGATCTTAGATTGAAGCATGTTGAGTAGAAGTGAAGGTGGTTGGTCTATTCTTTGCATTTGAGCTTCTTCTTCTTTGTTTTTTAGTTGAAGGTGAGATTTTTATCTCACATCTATGTTTACAACTATGTTGGTTTGTTGGGTATGAGTCTCTAACACTTATTCGTGTGCATTTGCCTTTGGTTTGGATTGAATTGGTGAACATTTCAATTTTTGGTGTTTTGGAGTCAAAAACCTTTGAAAAGCATAACTTTGATGTTTGATCGTGTTTTTGGAGTTGCTAAGAGAGCCAATAGTGCTGGGTTGTCAATTAGTATGAATCCCTAGCATTGTTGCTCGTTCGATTGCATTTTGGAGGAGTTTTCCCTTCATTAGATAGGCTGAGGTACAGCCTCAAGGCTTAGTCAGTCGACTGACCTTCTATAGTCAGTCGACTGGCTGTAGCCAATTGGCGTATCAAGGCCATTGACAGAGATAAGAAGTCTCTGTTTTTTGCAATCATTCGACTAACCCTCTACAACCAGTCGACTGACTGCAGGAAATGGGATTTTCATGTTTTTGGATCATTCGACTGACCTGCTTGTTTTGGTCTATTTTGCCTATTTGTTTGTGATTCCAACTTTTATCGATTCACATTGATTCCAATTAGTTGTGTATGCATATTTGACCTTGATGATTCCGTTTTGACTTCATCCACGGGTTTTTATAAAATAATCTTCTAAATTGCATTAAAAGCTCATTTCTCCAACTTATAAATACTATTTAAAACACACACGATTTTGCACTCCGAGCGAAGTGGGAGGAGAATTAAATGATTAGATAAAACGCGTGCAATGAACACGTGCGTTCATCTTCTCAGTTAATTCCCAATATATTCGTTTGAACGTTTTGACCTTTGTGTCTGGTTTACCGATGAGATGAGGTAAACTTTGTACTGCTTTGAGTGTGAAATTAACTAACAGAGAGTAAACTTTTTAGTGTGAACGAGTGGTTATGGGACTCACGTTACACCTTTTCGGATTCCTTTTTGAGAGTTATGACACATTCTTCCAGTCAATGGTGTCCAGTACTGGGCCTCCGGACCTTCACCACAACGATTTGTTGCCTTTGGGATAGTGTCTTCGGACTGTCTCCTTCAGGTTTGTTGCCTTCGGGTATGTTGCCTTAGGGTTTGTTGCCTTCGGGTATGTGCCTTCGGGTTTGTTGCCCTATTGTATCGCTTTCGGAGTTGGTCTTTATGAGCCGCTCGAGTGATATTGGGTTTGGAGTCATCGGGGTCATGGATCCTTGTTTATACAGTATTGAGCACGTGCAAATTTTCTGACGTTTCATTGATATGTATATTCCCTAGGTATCGCCCTTCGGTGTTGGTCTTTTCGAGTCGCACGATATATAGCGGTTACCTTGTGGAACTTTTGTTACCTTCATTGGTATTTGTTATTGCCTTTTTGGCTTGTTTTGGAATATTCATATCCTTTGTTTATCGTGTTGCCGATGATATGAGGCTTGTTCTGTTATGATTTATATTTCGTTAGATGATTGTGTTATCTATTTTAGAGATATTTGTTATACTTGTGACCTTGCAGGTTATTGTTGTTCAGTTTCTCTAACTGATTTGTTTAGCTGGACTAACCCGTATATTTTATACTCGGGTCATACCGAGTTGTTTCAAGTTAGGTGCTTTTGGACTTGGCCTATTTTGCTTCCGCATGGACTATCCAGCTTGATCCTTTTTGTTATAGCTTTTTGTGTAGTCCTTTTTGTTGTAGCTCTGATATATGTATTCTTTTGGATTCGTCTGTATATTTTGGTTTGCTATACCACTTGATATGTATCAGTTTGTATACTCTGTTATGCATCAATATATGTGTATATGATGATCTACTGTTCTGTGATGTATATTACATTTGAGCTGTTATATTCTGTTCTGATAGATCCTCCAACCACCTATGGTTTTGTTTTAAGTATTCATTGGATATGTCGATCTGCTGTGTATGGTTATTGTCTATGTATTCAATAGATAGTTAGAGCAAGGCTATAGATGGTCGCTTCTAGCCAGCCTTATTCTCCATGTTAGTCGACGACATTACCTCGTAGTGTCCTTGGCTAGCGTGGGTATAGAGGTGGGGTATTACAGCTTGGTATCAGAGCACGGTTCAGAACAAAATACGGTAAACACAGAATAGAAGCACATATTCCGGCACATCAAAGTGTATAAGTGATACAAATCTTTGAACCATCGTGCCTCTATATTTATTTTGTTCCTTAGTGGTAGATATAGTGTGGGAATACGTCTAGGAATGCATTTAAATTCTGTAGTATTCCATATTGAATCGTCTACCTTATGAATAATCTTATTCTTATCCTACTTTCAGCGTGTGGCTGGAAAGGGCAGGGGATGACGTTCGGATGCTGGGCAATCCAGTGGCTCACATCCGGATAGCGTTCATATGTCCGCTGATTAGTTTTTGGAGTTGTTTAGGAGCACTCAGCCTCCAGTTCCTCCTCGAGTATCTCCACCTCGCAAGTCTGCCTTTGCACATATGTGCAGTGATTTTTCTCATCTTGGGGGAAAGCCATTTAAAGGCTCTGAGTCTGTTCTTGAAGTCCAAGCTTGGCTTCGCACATGCAAGCATATCTTCTCTTGCATGGATCTTTCTGATCATGATAGAGTTCTTGTAATTTCTAGTTTATTGCAAGAGCGTGCTCTTGATTGGTATGAGCTTCTTATAGCCAAAATTGATGGGTCTACTCTTTCTTGGACTCAGTTTCGGGGATGATTTGAACTCAAGTTCGTTCCTGAATCTGAAAAAGTTTTATTGACCCTCGCTTCCTTGAGTTGAAGCAAGGGAAGTCTTCTGTTTCTAAGTATGTTGCATCATTCGAGGCTTTATCTAAGTATGGTCTTGAATTCATTAGCACTTCTTATAAGAAGAATTTGAAGTTTTTTCCTGGTCTTAAGAAATATCTTAAGAAGTCTTTGTTGCTCCAACTTAAGCTTTCTTTTGAGGAGTTGGTAGATTCTACACTTCATCTCGAAGCTATCGAGAAGGGGTTTGATAGTGGTGATGATGTTGAGGTTTCCAAGAACCCCAACAAGAAGCAGTTTCCATTTCAGAAATCCAGGTCTTTTCCTTCCAAGAAGAAGAAGACTAGTAGTTCTAGCTCTCAGCCTCAGTCTTTTCGAACACCTTTCATTTGAAAGTGTTTCAATTGTGCTTCTCCTGATCATATGATTCGAGCTTGTCCTAAGCCTCTCTTCTGCCGTTATTGCAAGATGGAAGGACGTCATGTTTCCACTTGCCCAATTATTCCTGCTGGTGCCAAGTCTTGCAAGCTTTATGCTGCTAATGCTTATGAAGGTCCTTCTCAGCCCAAAGGTATACTTTGGAAGGTTCTATTTTATTTCATGATCATAGTATTCGATTTGTTTTCGATACGGGTGCATCACATTCTTTCGTATCGAAAAAGCTCATTGATGACTTATCTTTGGATGTTTCTTGTTTGGTTACTTCTTTAAGGATTGCGAATCCTATTGGGGGACCCGCGACCCTTAGCATGCTTTGTGATGATGTTGAGATTGTTTTATGTGGATTTTCCTTTCGTGCGAATCTGCATGTTATTTCTTGTCTAGGATTTGATATGATTTTGGGTATGGACTGGCTAGTGAGATACAATGCCAGGATTATTTGTTCTGAGAGGACTTTATATCTTCGACACCCGGATTCGCTTACTCAGTTATCACTTGATCTTCGGAATGTGGATAATTCCGAAATGGCTTTATATGCTCTTGACTCGCGAGATGATGATGATATATCTCGTATTCCTATTGCTTGTGACTTTTCTGATGTTTTTGAGCCTGTTTCGGGTTTGCCACCCAAGTGGGAAATTGAGTTCCGCAATGATCCCATTTCAGGAGCGCAGCCAGTTAGTCATCCTCCCACGAGGATGTCTACAAAGGAAAATGAGAACTCAAGAAGTAGCTTTTAGAGCTTGAGTCCAAGCAGTTGATTCGGTCCAGCTTTTCTCCGTGGGGATCCGCGGTCGTCTTCGTGAAGAAGTCTGATGGAAATCTTAGGCTTTGCATTGACTGTCGCAAGCTTAACGAGTTAACCATAAGGAATAGGTATCTGTTGCCTAGGATTGATGATATGTTTGATTTATTGAGTGGTGCTAAGGTCTTTTCTCAGCTTGACCTTCCCACAGGATTTCACAGTTACGAGTCGCAAAGGATAACATACCTCTTACCGCTTTTCGCACTCGTTATGGTTCTTTTGAGTGGCTAGTTATGCCGTTCGGTTTGACGAACGCTCCTGCTTTCTTTGTTGATCTCATGAATTGAGTATTCCGGGAATATCTCGACAGGTTCGTCCTTGTGTTTATTGATGATATCCTTATTTATTCTAAGTCTAAAGTTGAGCATGCCAATCACTTGAGAATTGTCTTGAGTACTCTCCGTCATCATCAGCTTAGAGCCAAATCTCCAAGTGCCATTTTTGGGAGAATAAGGTTAAGTTCTTAAGCCACGTTGTATCTTCCGATGGCATTTCAGTCGATCCTTCAAAGATCGAAGCCATCCAGAATTGGAAGAAGCCTGAGAATGTTCATGAGATTCATAGTTTCCTTGGATTGGTGGGTTATTTCCGTCGGTTCATTAAGGATTTTTCCCGTGTTGTGCTTCCTCTCACCAGCCTTGCTCGGAAAGGCATTCATTAAATTTGGTCTGATAAGTGTGAAGCTTCCTTTCAGACATTAAAGGAACTTTTCACTAATGCTCCTATTTTGGTGGTTCCCAAAGGGAATCATGATCTTGTTGTCTACATCGATGCTTGTGGTAGTGGTCTCGGTGTCGTTCTTATGCAGAAGGATCGGGTAATTGCTTATGCTTCTAGGCAACTGCGTCTGAATGAAGTTCGCTATGCCACTCATGATCTTGAGTTAGCCGCCACTATCTTTGCCTTGAAGATTTGGCGACACTATTTATTGGGCGAGTGCTTCATTCTTTATACCGATCATAAATCCTTGAAGTATTTGTTCACTCAGAAGGAACTCAATATGAGACAACAGCGTTGGCTCGAGTTTCTTGCCTCCTATGATTTTGATATCCAATATACCCCTGGTAAGGGTAATCGTGTTGCTGATGCGCTTAGTCGCAAACATTCGGCTGTTGCTTCTATGATGCTTGCCGAATGGGATATTCTTAAGACTCTATCTTTTTGTGAAATTCGTGATCGAGGTTCATCTTCTGATTCTCCTATTCTATTATTTAGTTTGGAAGCTCGACCCATTTTATTGGATCGTATTGCCAATTCTCAACGGCGTGATCCTGATTTGTTGCATCTTATTCAGCTTTGTGAGTCTGGATCCTGTGATGAGGCGTTGCAGGATTTCAGCATTGATTCTCATGGGTGTCTTCGTAAGAAGAACCGTCTTTTTGTGCCTTCTGATTTTGCACTTAGGCATGACATTCTTGATGACTGTCACCATTCTAAATATACCATTCATCTTGGTAGTAGTAAGATGTATGCGGATATGCGTCGTCTTTATTATTGGGAAGGCATGAAGCGCGATGTGGCGAGTTATATGAGTAATTGCATAACTTGTCAGCGTATTAAGGCTGAACATCAGCGTCCGTCGGGTCTTCTTCAGCCTCTTGAGATTCCATGGTGGAAATGGGATCAGATTTGTATGGATTTCATTGATGGCCTACCTCGTTCGAGGTCGGACCATTCTAGCATTTGGGTTATTGTTGATCGCCTCACTAAGTCTTCTCATTTTATTCCTATTAAGTCTAATAGGACTGCTTCGCATTTGGCTAAGTTTAATGTCAAGGATATCGTGAGACTTCACGGTGTTTCTATTTCTATTATGAGTGACCATGATCCTTTATTCACGAGTCATTTTTGGAAGAGTCTACAGCAAGCTTTGGTAACAAAGCTTAATTTTAGCACAGCTTATCATCCGTAGTCTGACGGACAGACTGAACGGGTGAATCGTACCTAGGAAGATCTCCTCCATATTTGTAATTTTGATTTCGGTGGTAGTTGGGAGGATCACCTACCTCTTATAGAGTTCTCCTACAATAATAGTTTTCAGTCTAGTATCGGTATGCCTCCTTTCGAAGCCTTATACGGAAGGCCATGTCGATCACCTTCTTGTTGATTGGAATTTGGGGAGAAGCTTATTCTTGGCCCAGATTTTGTTCGTGATTCTTCCGAGAAGATTGATCTTATTCGGTTGAGAATGAAAGAGGCACAGAGCCGTCAAAAATCCTACGCGGACAACCGTAGGAAGCCTCTCGAATTCTCGATTGGTGATCTCGTCTTTATTCATGTTTCTCTTTTGAAAGGGTGATGCGCTTCAGTACAACTGGAAAATTGGCTCCTCACTTTATAGGACCATTTTCTATTACTAAACGTATCGGCCCTGTAGCTTATAGATTTCCACTTCCTGCTCATTTATCTGGCATTCACGACGTGCTTCACGTCTCTCAACTTCGGAAGTGTCTTCGGGAGTCAGATTCTGTTATCGCTTCTCCTGATTTACTAGAGCTTGAGATCTCACCGGACTTATCTATTGTACAGCAGCCTATTCGCGTTCTTGACACGTAGGTGCGACATCTTCGGAACAAGGACATGCCGCTCGTTAAAGTTCAATGGTGCGCTAATCCCAATAACTGTACTTGGGAAACCAGAGAGTTTATCGAGCGATCCTATCGGGGTTTCCTATCTTTGCTTGGCAATGGTGAGAATATCTTTTCGTCTCAAGCTTATTTCCTTTTCTTTTTGATGATGTATGTATGTAGTTATTGCAAATATCGTCTCTAGGAATTGCGAGGATGCAATTTTGTAAGGAGGAAAGATCTGTAACAACCCGCATATTTAACGATTATATATTTAAATATAGCGTCGTTAGTCGGATTTAGGTCCGAAATGTTACTTTTTGCAAACAGTTAAATTAGGACTCAAAACCACCTCCATTGAGTCTAAAATGGCGTTTGCGATCTTTTTGAGTATAAGCTTTGATATGTTTGGAGTAAGTCGAGTTTTGCTACCTTTTCTAATTGGGTTTTGGGTTTGGGTTCAGCCCACTTGCTAACTAAATACCCTAACTCAGTCCCTCTCCTTCCATTCACTCATTTTCACTTCTAAACTCAAGCTAAAACTGAAAATGGGGGAAAGGAAGAGGAATTAGAAATTCCAAGCCCTAGTTCTTTTTTGCAAACTTGAATTCTTGCTCCAAAATTAAGGTGAAGCTATAGGTAAGCCTCCTCTTTATATTCTCCAACTCTTTCTCCTTCAATTTCAGAAAGTTTCCTAAACCTAACTTAGGAAATACGTGTTTTGATCTTAGATTGAAGCTTGTTGAGTAGAAGTGAAGGTGGGGTCTTTTCTTTGCGTTTGAGCTTCTTCTTCTTTGTTTTTGGGTTGAAGGTGAGATTTTTATCTCACATCTATGTTTACAACTATGTTGGATTGTTGGATATGAGTCCCTAACACTTATTCATGTGCATTTGCCTTTTGTTTGGATTGAATTAGTGAACATTTCAATTTTTGGTGTTTTGGAGTCAAAAACCTTTGAAAATCATAACTTTGATGTTTGATCATGTTTTTAGAGTTGCATAAGAGAGCCAATAGTGTTGGGTTGTCAATTAGTATGAACGCCTAGCGTTGATGCTCGTTCGATTGCATTTGGGAGGAGTTTTCCCTTCATTAGATAGGCTGAGGTACAGCCTCAAGGCTCAGTCAGTCGACTGACCTTCTGCAGTCTATCGACTGGCTGTAGCTAATTGGCGTATCAAGGCCGTTGACAGAGACAAGAAGTCTCTATTTTCTGCAATCAGTCGACTGGCCCTCTGCAACCAGTCGACTGACTGCAGGAAATGGGATTTTCATGTTTCTGGATCAGTCGACTGACTGTAGAGGACCAGTCGACTGACCAGTCGACTGACTAGCTTGTTTTGGTCTACTTTGCCTATTTGTTTGTGATTCCAACTTTTTCTCCTCTTCATCTTGTCCAACTCTTTCTCCTTCAATTTCAGAAAGTTTCCTAAACCTAACTTAGGAAATACGTGTTTTGATCTTAGATTGAAGCATGTTGAGTAGAAGTGAAGGTGGTTGGTCTTTTCTTTGCGTTTGAGCTTCTTCTTCTTTGTTTTTGGGTTGAAGGTGAGATTTTTATTTCACATCTTTGTTTACAACTATGTTGGACTGTTAGGTATGAGTTCCTAACACTTATTCATGTGCATTTGCCTTTGGTTTGGATTGAATTAGTGAACATTTCAATTTTTGGTGTTTTGGAGTCAAAAACCTTTGAAAAACATAACTTTGATGTTTAATCATGTTTTTGGAGTTGCATAAGAGAGCCAATAGTGCTGGGTTGTCAATTAGTCTGAATCCCTAGCGTTGTTGCTCGTTCGATTGCATTTTGGAGGAGTTTTCCCTTCATTAGATAGGCTAAGGTACAACCTCAAGGTTCAATCAGTTGACTGACCTTCTGCAGTCAGTCAACTGGCTGTAGCCAATTGGTGTATCAAGGCCATTGGCAGAGACAAGAAGTCTCTGTTTTCTGCAATCAGTCGACTGACCCTCTGCAACCAGTCGACTGACTGCAAGAAATGGGATTTTCATGTTTCTGGATCAGTCGACTGACTGTAGAGGACCAGTCGACTGACCTGCTTGTTTTGGTCTGTTTTGCCTATTTGTTTGTGATTCCAACTTTTATCGATTCACATTGATTCCAATTAGTTGTGTATGCATATTTGACCTTGATGATTCCTTTTTGACTTCATCCATGGGTTTTTATAAAATAATCTTCTAAATTGCATTAAAAGCTCGTTTCTCCAATTTATAAATTCTATTTAAAACACACACGATTTTGCACTTTTAGCGAAGTGGGAGGAGAATTAAATGATTAGATAAAACACGTGCAATGAACACGTGCGTTCATCTTCTCAGTTAATTCCTAATATATTCGTTTGAACATTTTGGCCTTTGTGTCTGGTTTACCGATGAGATGAGGTAAACTTTGTACTGCTTTGAGTGTGAAATTAACTAACGGAGAGTAAACTGTTTAGTGCGAACGAGTGGTTATGGGACTCACGTTACCACTTTTCGGATTCCTTTTTGAGAGTTATGACACATTCTGCCAGTTAGTGGTGTCCAATACTGGGCCTCCGGACCTTCACCACTACGGTTTATTGCCTTTGGGATAGTGTCTTCGGACTGTATCCTTCAGGTTTGTTGCCTTCGGGTATGTTGCCTTCGGGTTTGTTGCCTTCGGGTATGTTGCCTTTGGGTTTGTGCCTTCGGATTTGTTGCCCTATTGTATCGCTTTCGGAGTTGGTCTTTATGAGCCGCTCGAGTGACATTGGGTTTGGAGTCTTCGGGCTCATGGATCCTTGTTTATACAGTACTGAGCACGTGCAAATTTTCTGACGTTTCATTGATATGTTTATTCCCTAGGTATCGCCCTTCGGTGTTGTTCTTTTCGAGCCGCACGATGTATAGCGGTTACCTTATGGAACTTGTGTTACCTTCATTGGTATTTGTTATTGCCTTTTTGGCTTGTTTTGGGATATTCATATCCTTTGTTTATTGTGTTGCCGATGAATGTAACAACCCTGTATTTTCTGATTATTGTAATTGTATATTTTAATTATTTTAATTTAAATTCCTAATTTATAAACTTTATTGTATTTATTAAAATTAATAATTGAAATATAAATGTTTATTTTGATGTGGATTAGAATTTCAATCATGCATAAATTGAATATTTCCAAAAAAGTGAATTTTGGTCAAATTGGTCAAACTTTGACTTTTAAATTTAAAATTTGAAAGTTTGAAAATTTGAATTTTATATTTTATTATGAAATTAAATAAAATTTTAAGAACAATGTTTTTCGTTTCGTTGAAATCTGATTTATAATGTGAAAGTTATGCCTTTTTAACTATTGTGTGAAATTTGCTGTATTTAACAAAATTGTTTATTTTAAATTATATAAATAATCTTTTTATTTGTCATATCTTATTCTAAATTGAATTATATGCTATGTTACATATATTATTACCTTTTAAATATTTTTAAAGTGATGTTTGAATTTTTCCAAAGCTCATTGAATTTATTTTCTATTTTTAAAGGTTAGTTTCCATTTTTCTGTTATTTTCTTTATTTAAATTATATTTAATTAAAATTTATTTATTCATTTTTATGTATGCATTTTATTTTTATGTTTTTATCTTTATTTATAAATATGTTTCATGTACATACAATTTTTCCAAAGTTCATTTCATTTATTTTCAAATTTTCAAGCCTAGTTTACATTTTCTTTGCTATTTTCTTAATTTAATTATATTTAATTAATATTTATTTATATATTTTTGTTTATTCGCTATATTTTCATGTTTTATCATTATTTATACATATTTTACATGTATTTAAAATTTTAAAAGAAATTGGAAATTCAAAGAGACTAGACCTTTCATTTTCTAGTCTTTTCATTTCCTTGTCTCTTCATTTTCTTTTGGCTTTTACTCTCCTTTCTTTTGGCCGTACACTACTTACCTATAGCCATGTATTTTCTCCAGAAATTCATGTGAAAATATTCTTCCCAGCATCAAAAACTCACGGCATTTCAATTTGAGAAAAAAAATGGCAAGTTCATGGTCTTCTTCTTCTACTTTTCCTTCTTCTTTTCATTGTTTTGCCTAGATCTCTACCTAACTTTGCTTGGCCTCTACCACCCACCATCACCACCATACTCTCCACCATCACCAGCAGCAGCAACCACCACCTATCCCCTCCTCCAGATCAGGCCGTGACCATTGGATGAAGCCATAACCACAAAATTCCACAAAACATTGCAACACTCCTTGAAAACATTGCCTAGCCAAGCCTATCTTCACTATCTCCTTCATATCTTGCCTTGGCCACCTCGTATTGCTCCACCACCTCCACGTTACCACCTCTGACCATCCACCTACCCACTGGCTAGATCTGAAACCCCCTATGCTCAAGCTCCAATTGACCCATGCCGAGCCAAAAAGTTGAACAACTTGCCTCTTTTGCATTGTCTTTGGTATGCTTCATGTTATCACCACTACACCTTCATCTCCACTTGTTTTGGATGCCATACTTGAAACAAACCTGACCTATATGATACCAAACCTGAGCTTAACACATCATTGGCTGAGCTCATGATCCACCTTGGTCGAGCATTTGAATGGTAAAGACAAGGTCTAGTCTTTATTGCCTTGTATTTCAACTTGTTTCTATATAATTTTGTGTTGAATATTCATATGTTATATTGTCTTGTTTTTGGTTGTTTACAAGATGTTGTATTGGCTCTCTCCACTCATTTGAATCACTAGTCATGCTGTATCATACTTGTCAAGCCTTTGGAATCGTTTTGTGTGTCGTAGTGGTCTTGAGCTTAAAAAAAAGTGAGTCTTTCTCACTATGACATTTATACTTATGAAATAGTGAATTGATGACAAGTGTTTAGTAATATAAAATGTTATGCAAGTTAATGTTGATCATATGATATGCTATACCATGTTATTACCATGTTAAAACTGTTAATTATCACCTGACATCTGATATATGACATTATATTGTGACATTGACATTGTTTATATTGTTTATGCATATATTCACACTACAAGTTCCCTGTTAGAATAGAATCACTATGGGTTGAAATGATACATACCCGAACGGACTTTAGAATAGGGAAAAATCGTTATGGGCTGAAATGATAGGCTTGAGCGATTTTTATAGTATTTTATTTGACTTGGGATTGCAGGTTTGAAATGATAGAACCCGGGTTTTCTTTGTAAACTGCGGATTGAAATGATATATATCCGTATCACTTGACTTAGGTTAGAAAATTATATACAGACCCCGTGGTATATTTTTAAATCATTTTTATTAAAAATATGTATTTTCAGAAGTATGAAATTTTGATTTAAAAATATATATATTATGGTTTTAAGAAAGTTAAATATTAAATCTTGAAATTGTGAATTTAAGTGAATTCAAGTATGTAAATTTGGAGTAAATGTGATTTTAGACTTTAAATTTTATTTTAAAATGTAAATAAATAATGGAAATTAAATTTAAAGTTTTGAAATTGTATTTGAAGTAAAATTTTAAGTTTTATTTAATTTATATGTTAATAAACAGTGAATTTTGACTTAATAAATGAATGGAGTTTTTAAATTGAATATTTGATCTAAGAATTTTGTGTGTTAAATCATATGTTAAAATGATTTTAAATGTGAAATTTTGAAGTCTAGAAATATGATTTTTAAGTTATAATAAAAATTTGGAGTTTTATTTTTATTTTTGAAAAGCTAAAATGAAATCTGGAATTTTATAGCATTTTCAAAATGTTGTAGTCTTTTGACAACATTTTTAAATGCTATTGTTTTGAATCTAACAATGTTTGAAATAACTAAATATCTATTACGACATTTTATAAATGCCGTTATTCTTGATCTAAACCATTTTTGGAAGCTATAAGCTACGATAGCACTTTATAAATGCTGTCGTTGCTATAATTTGACAATGTTTGAAATGTTATAGATTTTAACACTGTTTGAGTTATATTTTAAAGTGTTAAATGATTTAACTTTTGGAAATTGATTAATTATAAAATTTTAGAAGTTTTGAATATATTTTAATATTTAAATTTGAATTTTTAAGGAATTTAAATTTGAATTTCAATTTTAAATATAGTTTACTTGGTTATGTGTTAAACGAAAGGCGATGTAATGAGATAAATGAATTTTTGAATGGAATTTTGAAATGTATTTTGTAATGATGTTTGAAATAATAAATGAATGAAATATTTGATTTTTAAATGATATTTAAATTTGAATATTTGGATTTGAATTCAAATAATGATTTGATTATGAAGTTTTGAAAGGATGTAATATTTTAATGATTTTGAAATGATTGGAAATGATTTGATCTTTATTTTAGCAAAGAATGTGAATGTGGAATGATATTTGATTTTGATTTATTTGATAAAGGAATACTGAAGTTTATATTTGTATGAAAAGATATTTGGTTTAATTGTAATGTAAGTTTATTTAAATAATATTGGATTTATGAAACGAATATTTCAAAACTAAGTAATAATGAAACTAGATTTGAGATATATGAAATTATAAAAAATAAAAATTAGTTTTTGAAATGCGGGATATGAAGGCTTTGAAATATATTAAAAATTGAATAGTTTAATTTATGGATCAAATCTATATTTGAAATTTATATGATTTGAAATAGTTATTGGCAAATTTAATTGAAACCGATGGTTTGAATTGAATTAAGTTGGAAATTGAAAATTTTGGTTTCATGGAATAAATTTGTAAAGTGTAAAGAATTAAAAGATTGATTTCAAATGAATGATTTTGGAATGTTATGATTTTCAAAGTGTAATGATTTCAAGTATTTTGGTTTCGATAAAGTTATACTTTGAAAGTATTATGAATTTTTTTAAAAGGTGAATATATGTTTGAAATGGAAATGATAAACTATTTGATTTGAATATAGTTTTGAAATAAAAATGGTTTTGGTTTCGAAGTGTAAACTAATTTGAAAGGAATATAGTTTTGGAATGAAATGATTTGATCCTTTTGAAGTATAAACTATTTTGAAATGACCACGGCGTTATAATAACGTTTGGTTGTTAAAGAGACCGGGATCGGAAGTTGTCATACTCTCTGCCAACTCCGAAAACCACTTTAACAACCGTGTACGCGGTGGAGATTCCAGAATGAAGTAGGATGGTGGCGACGTTCTTGAGGTATATTACGTGGACCCAACTCCCGTGAGTTGGCATAAGGTGGCTAAAACAGGAGCGATCTCGGGCCAAAGGTGGTAGCACCTCTGGTCGGACACATTCCTTCGATACTATACTCTTACTGGTGATTGATTAGATGGCCATCCTTCGATTTTGATTGGGAGTGTGTTCCGAGGTGGGCGTATGTGGCTGCTGCGTTACCACCAGCCCGTGTGCGTAATTGGTATATCTACCCTGGCATTGCCTTGTGTGTCGTGTCACCTACCATACCGAGTCTTTACTACGAGTTTCTATTTGTGTCGTACCTATGCAGTATCTTCTCATAGTCTCCCGATCAGGAGATATGCAGGTACTGTATAGACTATTGGCATTAATTGTGTTAAAGTGGAAAATGTAAAGCCTTAACGCTATTTAAAAGTATGTTTATTTTACTGTAGACATTATTATAGTAGCGCAATATTACTACATAGTAAATAGTTTAACGGATCCTTAAAGAATGGGCGATCCCAAGCATCCTTTAAGTTACTGATGCATTTTTGTTACTGTTCACTTGAGTTTATTTACAGTTCATAAGTATTTATGTCCTGACTCGAGTGTTTCATATTTTGCTTTACGCTTGAGTCGGATTGATTGAGTTAGCATTCAAGATTCACCTTCGGAGTTGGAGCTTTCCTTGAAGATCCAGCCATCTATTTTGTTTCGGTATCCAGTGTTTCAGTGATGTATTCTGATTTGTACCTGATGTATCTTGTTACTCTTCTATTGTATCTTATTTAACTCTGATGTATCTTATTTTTATATAGTAGCTTCATGAACTACTATCTCTTTTTTTACTTCCGCTGCATTATTATATTCTCTGTGTCTGTGATCTGTGATTATTATTTACCGTATATTCTGAGATTTGCCAAATTTTTATTTACAACGCGTTATTTTGAGCAATTAAATTCCGGCATGAGTGTCTACCTATACACTTATAATGGATGCGAATGTTCGAAAATATCGGGTCGTTACAGTTGGTATCAGAGCTTTGGTAGCTCTAGGCAAAACTCAGTATATAGGGTAAATGAAATTGCAGAATCACTTCAATTCGAGTTTAAATCTCTTCCTTTTGACTCGATTCGTTTGAATTTTTGGAACATTCCCTACGGGTCCGAAATCCATTCGTGTCCCTCACTATTCATCATCTTTTGATTTTGGAGTATCCCATAACTCCACTTCAAAAGGATCTTTATAATGAGTCGGCGGTCTCGACAATCTCAAATTGATTTGTAAAGAGGTGAAACTCCTTTATAACAGCATCGATTCACCAAAGATTTTATATCCTCGGTTTAGATGCTAGTATCTCTTATTATCATAAACTCTATCCCTTGAGGTCGAATGTAGATTTACCACGAAATCCACATCGAACTTATAATTTAAGTCACGGTTTACCCGGTTAAGGTTGCCCGCGATTTATATAAGCTTATCCATCTCCCTATTCTGTTATTTAATCATCTCATCTTTGTTTCCAACTTATCTTCAAATTATTCTTGAAGTGTATTTGTAAAATAATATTTAAAATGTTTTATATATTGTGTTGTTTGAGTTGTTGATGTTGATTTGGGTTTCTAATCTATTCGTCTGATCAACGCTATCGATAAGATTTCCAAAACACTTGAACAGAGCAAACTGACACAATATGTTTTTAAAATTTAGTAATGAAATAAATTTTGTGAAATAAATTTTGTAACTATATTATAAATCTTTATCTGGATTTTATTTGAATTGGTTGTTAAGAAATAATATTTGATTTTATATATCATTTTCTATTGTTTCATATATCTAATTGAACTATAAAATATGGTTATAAATTTATTTGAAAATTTAAAATGAATGTAAAACAAGAATTTGAGAATTTAATTTCCGATGGATTTCAAACTTTGTGTTTAAAGTTTTAAAGGATATATTATTTAGAGTATTTTCGAATAGAAATTTGTTTCCAAAGAATTTCAAATTGAAATTTAGTGCTCTTCTCTTTGTCGCTGGAAAATAATTTCGGTGATGACTGCAGCATCATCGACATTCATTTTCGAGTTTCAAAGTGAAGAGACCATTCTGTAGTCTTGCTACAGTTTTGTTTTTGGAAAATTTAATTGATTTTAATTTCTAAAATAAGAATGGATTTATAGCATATGCTGATATATGATTTAAATTTGAATGGATATATATATATATATATAGTATGTGAGCATTTATTTATCTCTAAATAGTTTGGAATTTATCGGAAATTTAATTCCTAAATTTTATCTTCAAACATAATTTCTAAGTATACTTTCAAGATTTGGATAAATATTCAAGCTTGAAATAATTTAATTAGAAAGTTTTATTTGTATAATACACAATTTCATTCCAATATAACTTACCTTAATTTTCAGAAGTTGAATATGTAATTGGATAATGTACAATATAAAAAAAAGATTTTATAAATAAAATTTGAGTGGTTACTATAAATGTTATATACTTAAATTTTAGTTATAAAAGGGATTAACAGAGGTAAATAAAGAAAAGGGTAATGGAATAATTTACAATATAAAATGATGTTAAAGAAACTGAGAATAAATTAAAGCAGTTATAATTAGTATAAATATATTTAACATGGGCGATAAGATATATTGAGAGAAATAAACTTATTTTAATTAGAAATGAAGAAGAATTAAATTTTATTTGGTACATTTTGAGTATAATAAAAGATTTTTCAAATATACGATTTTAGGGATTTGTTAATTTTAGATAATTGGATGATAAGATAATGAAATTAGAGATGCTTAAGATTTATTTGACTTATGTAAAATTAATTTTCAGTTTAAGTTGAAATTTTATGGTTTCAAATTTATTATTTTATTTTGTTTTTCAAACTATCTTTTGGTTGTCCTAATTTCCCTTATCTTGCTACAGAATGGGTGGCTATTGCATATACCAGTCTGTTTAGAAATCTTTCTATAATCTTCAATAATCTTTGGTACTCATCTTTGAATCTAAGCACTGCTTGCCATCCACAGACCGTCGGTCAAACGGGAAGGGTGAATCAGATTCTAAAAGATTTTTTTCCATGCTTTTGTTCTTGAATTCTGGAAGATCTTGGAAAGATCATCTCCACATTGTTAAACTTACCTATAGCAACAGTTATCAGGTATAATTTTAATCTTCTTGTGATCTTGTATTACTATTTCATTCTATCTTTTTCTGTGCTTTCCTATACCTCATTCCTTTTCGAGGACGAAAAGTTTTGAGTGGGGGAGAGTGTAACAACCCTGTATTTTCTGATTATTGTAATTGTATATTTTAATTATTTTAATTTAAATTCCTAATTTAAAAACTTTATATTATTTATTAAAATGAATATATTTTGTTAATTGAAATATAAATGTTGATTTTGATGTGGATTAGAATTTCAATCATGCATGAATTGAATATTTCCGGAAAAGTGAATTTTGGTCAAATTGGTCAAACTTTGACTTTTAAATTTAAAATTTGAAAGTTTGAAAATTTGAATTTTATACTTTATTATGAAAGTAAGTAAAATTTTAAGAACACTGCTTTTCGTTTCGTTGAAATCTGATTTATAATGTGAAAGTTATGCCTTTTCAACTATTGTGTGAAATTTGCTGTATTTAACAAAATTGTTTATTTTAAATTATATAAATAATCTTTTTAATTGTAATATCTTATTATAAATCGTATTATATGCTATATTACATATATTTTTACCTTTTAAATATTTTTAAAGTGATGTTTGAATTTTTCCAAAGCTCATTGAATTTATTTTCTATTTTTAAAGGTTAGTTTCCATTTTTCTGTTATTTTCTTTATTTAAATTATATTTAATTAAAATTTATTTATTCATTTTTATGTATGCATTTTGTTTTTATGTTTTTATATTTATTTATAAATATGTTTCATGTACATACAATTTTTCCAAAGTTCATTTCATTTATTTTCAAATTTTCAAGCCTAGTTTACATTTTATTTGCTATTTTCTTAATTTAATTATATTTAATTAATATTTATTTATTTATTTTTGTTTATTCTCTATATTTTCGTGTTTTATATGTATTTATACATATTTTACATGTATTTAAAATTTTAAAGGAAATTAGAAATTCAAAGAGACTAGACCTTTCATTTTCTAGTCTTTTCATCTCCTTGTCTCTTCATTTTCTTTTGGCTTTTACTCTCCTTTCTTTTGGCCGTACACTACTTACCTATAGCCATGTATTTTCTCCATAAATTCACGTGAAAATATTCTTCACACCATCAAAAACTCACGGCATTTCAATTTGAGAAAAAAAAATGGCAAATTCATTATCTTCTTCTTCTACTTTTCCTTCTTCTTTTCATTGTTTTGCCTAGATCTCTACCTAACTTTTCTTGGCCTCTACCACCCACCATCACCACCATACACTCCACCATCACCAGCAGCAGCAACCACCACCTATCCCCTCCTCCAGATCAGGCCGTGACCATTGGATGAAGCCATAACCACAAAACTCCATAAAACATTGCAACACTCCTTGAAAACATTGCCTAGCCAAGCCTATCTTCACTATCTCCTTCATATCTTGCCTTGGCCACCTCCTATTGCTCCACCACCTCCACGATACCACCTCTGACCATCCACCTACCCACTGACCAGATCTGAAAACCCCTATGCTCGAGCTCCAATTGACCCATGCAGAGCCAAAAAGTTGAACAACTTGCCTCTTTTGCATTGTCTTTGGTATGCTTCATGTTATCACCACTACACCATCATCTCCACTTGTTTTGGATGCCATACTTGACACAAACCTGACCTATATGATACCAAACCCGAGCTTAACACATCATTGGCTGAGCTCATGATCCACCTTGGTCGAGCATTTGAATGGTAAAGACAAGGTCTTGTTTTTATTGCCTTGTATTTCAACTTGTTTCTATATAATTTTGTGTTGAATATCCATATGTTATATTGTCTTGTTTTTGGTTGTTTACAAGATGATGTATTGGCCCTCTCCACTCATTTGAATCACTAGTCGTGCTGTATCGTACTTGTCAAGCCTTTGGAATCGTTTTGTGTGTCGTAGTGGTCTTCAGCTTAAAAAAAAGTGAGTCTTTCTCACTCTGACATTTAAACTTATGAAATAGTGAATTGATGACAAGTGTTTAGTAATATAAAATTTTATGCAAGTTAATGTTGATCATATGATATGCTACCATGTTATTACCATGTTAAAACTGTTAATTATCACCTGACATCTGATATATGACATTATATTGTGACATTGACATTGTTTATATTGTTTATGCATATATTCACACTACAAGTTCCCTGTTAGAATAGAATCACTATGGGTTGAAATGATACATACCCGAACGGACTTTAGAATAGGGAAAAATCGTTATGGGCTGAAATGATAGGCCTGAGCGATTTTTATTGTATTTTATTTGACTTGGGATTGCGGGTTTGAAATGATAGAACCGGGGTTTCTTTGTAAACTGCGGATTGAAATGATATATATCTGTATCACTTGACCTAGGCTAGAAACTTATATACAGACCCCGTGGTATATTTTAAATGATTTTTATTAAAAATATGTATTTTCAGAAGTATGAAATTTTTATTTAAAAATATATGTATTATGGTTTTAAGAAAGTTAAATATTAAATCTTGAAATTGTGAATTTAAGTGAATTCAAGTATGTAAATTGGGAGTAAATGTGATTTTAGACTTTAAATTTTATTTTAAAATGTAAATAAATAATGGAAAATAAATTTAAAGTTTTGAAATTGTATTTGAAGTAAAATTTTAAGTTTTATTTAATTTATATGTTAATAAACAGTGAATTTTGACTTAATAAATGAATGGAGTTTTTAAATTAAATATTTGATCTAAAAATTTTGTTGTGTTAAATCATATGTTAAAATGATTTTAAATGTGAAATTTTGAAGTCTGGAAATATGATTTTTAAGTTATCATAAAAATTTGGAGTTTTATTTTTATTTTTGAAAAGCTAAAATGAAATCTGGAATTTTATAGCATTTTCAAAATGTTGTAGTCTTTTGACAGCATTTTTAAATGCTATTGTTTTAAATCTAACAATGTTTGAAATAACTAAATATCTATTACGACATTTTATAAATGCCGTTATTCTTGATCTAAACCATTTTTGGAAGCTATAAGCTACGATAGCACTTTATAAATGTTGTCGTTGCTATAATTTGACAATGTTTGAAATGTTATAGATTTTAACACTGTTTGAGTTATATTTTAAAGTGTTAAATGATTTAACTTTTGGAAATTGATTAATTATGAAATTTCAGAAGTTTTGAATATATTTTAATATTTAAATTTGAATTTTTAAGGAATTTAAATTTGAATTTAAATTTTAAATATAGTTTACTTGGTTATGTGTTAAACGAAAGGCGATGTAATGAGATAAATGAATTTTTGAATGGAATTTTGAAATGTATTTTTTAATGATATTTGAAATAATAAATGAATGAAATATTTGATTTTTAAATGATATTTAAATTTGAATATTTGGATTTGAATTCAAATAATGATTTGATTATGAAGTTTTGAAAGGATGTAATATTTTAATGATTTTGAAATGATTGGAAATGATTTGATCTTTATTTTAGCAAAGAATGTGAATGTGGAATGATATTTGATTTTGATTTATTTGATAAAGGAATATTGAAGTTTATATTTGTATGAAAAGATATTTGGTTTAATTGTAATGTAAGTTTATTTAAATAATATTGGATTTATGAAATGAATATTTCAAAACTAAGTAATAATGAAACTAGATTTGAGATATATGAAATTATAAAAAAAATTAGTTTTTGAAATGTGGGATATGAAGGCTTTGAAATATATTAAAAATTGAATAGTTTAATTTATGGATCAAATCTATATTTGAAATTGATATGATTTGAAATAGTTATTGGAAAATTTAATTGAAACTGATGGTTTGAATTGAATTAAGTTGGAAATTGAAAATTTTGGTTTCATGGAATAAATTTGTAAAGTGTAAAGAATTAAAAGATTGATTTCAAATGAATGATTTCGGAATGTTATGATTTTCAAAGTGTAATGATTTCAAGTATTTTGGTTTCGGAAAAGTTATACTTTGAAAGTATTATGAATTTTTTTAAAGGTGAATATATGTTTGAAATGGAAATGATAAACTATTTGATTTGAATATAGTTTTGAAATAAAAATGGTTTTGGTTTCGAAGTGTAAACTATTTTGAAAGGAATATAGTTTTGAAATGAAATGATTTGTTCCTTTTGAAGTATAAACTATTTTGAAATGACCACTGCGTTATAATAACGTTTGGTTGTTAAAGAGACCGGGATCGGAAGTTGTCATACTCTCTGCCAACTCCGAAAACCACTTTAATAACCGTGTACACGGTGGAGATTCCAGAATGAAGTAGGATGGTGGCGACGTTCTTGAGGTATATTACGTGGACCCAACTCCCGTGAGTTGGCATAAGGTGGCTAAAACAGGAGCGATCTCGGGCCAAAGGAGGTAGCACCTCTGGTCGGACATATTCCTTCTATACTATACTCTTACTGGTGATTGATTAGATGGCCATCCTCCGATTTTGATTGGGAGTGTGTTCCGAGGTGGGCGTATGTGGCTGCTGCGTTACCACCAGCCTGTGTGCGTAATTGGTATATATACCATGGCATTGCCTTGTGTGCCGTGTCTTCTACCATGCCGAGCCTTTACTACGAGTTTCTATTTGTGTCGTACCTATGCAGTATCTTCTCATAGTCTCCCGATCAGGAGATATGCAGGTACTGTATAGACTATTGGCATTAATTGTGTTAAGGTGGAAAATGTAAACCTTAACGGTATTTAAAAGTATGTTTATTTTACTGTAGACATTATTATAGTAGCGCAATATTACTACATAGTAAATAGTTTAACGGATCCTTAAAGAATGGGCGATCCCAAGCATCCTTTAAGTTACTGATGCATTTTTGTTACTGTTCACTTGAGTTTATTTACAGTTCATAAGTATTTATGTCCTGACTCGAGTGTTTTGTATTTTGCTTTACGCTCGAGTCAGATTGATTGAGTTAGCATTCAAGATTCACCTTCGGAGTTGGAGCTTTCCTTGAAGATCCAGCCATCTATTTTGTTTCAGTATCCAGTGTTTCAGTGATGTATTCTGATTTGTACCTGATGTATCTTGTTACTCTTCTGTTGTATCTTATTTAACTCTAATGTATCTTATTTTTATATAGTAGCTTCATGAAGTACTATCTCTTTTTTACTTCTGCTGCATTATTGTATACTCTATGTCTGTGATCTGTGATTATTATTTACTGTATATTCTGAGATTTGCCAAATTTTTATTTACAACGCGGTATTTTGAGCAATTCAATTCCGGCATGAGTGTCTACCTATACACTTATAATGGATGCGAATGGTTGAAAATATCGGGTCGTTACAATGAATGAGGCTTATTGTGTTATGATTCATCTTTTGTTATATGATTGTGTTATCTCTTTTAGAGATATTTGTTATACTTGTGACCTTGCAGGTTATTGTTGTTCAGTTTATCTAACTAATTTGTTTAGTTAGACTGACCCGTGTATTTTATACTCGGGTCAGACCGAGTTGTTTCAGGTTACGTGCTTTTGGACTTAGCCTATTTTGCTTCCGCATGGACTATCCAGCTTGCTCCTTTTTGTTATAGCTTTTTGTGTAGTCCTTTTTGTTATAACTCTGATATATGTATTCTTTTGGATTCGTCTGTATATTGTGGTTTGCTATACCACTTGACATGTATCAGTTTGTATACTTTGTTATGTATCAATATATGTGCATATGATGATCTACTGTTCTGTGATGTATATTACATTTAAGCTGTTATATTCTGTTCTGATAGATCCTCCAACCACCTATGGTTTTGTTATAAGTATTCATTTGATATACCGATCTGCTGTGTATGGTTATTTTCGATGTATTCAATAGATAGTTAGAGCAAGGCTATAGATGGTCGCTCCTAACCAGCCTTATTCTCCGTGTTGGTCGACGGCATTACCTCGTAGTGTCCTTGGCTAGCGTGGGTATAGAGGTGGGGCGTCACAATTTTCCAATGACAAAAGGGAAGAGTACTGATTTAAACATTTAAAAATTCTTTGAAAACTATTTATATTTGTTATCCCACTTTTTGCTAAAGCTGAGAAACCCAAAATTTACCAAGAATTAATGATTATTAATCATTAATATCGATTGTACGTTGCAGGTTCATTATGGATATCGCTGGATTTTGTCCGAGTCCGGATTGAGCCACGATTGATAGGATGTGGCGAGAAAGATCATAGAAGTCCGTATTTCAAATTTCAAGTCAATCCGAGTTCGTATGTCCAAGTTATGATGGATTCAATTTGATAGAAACAGAGAATACTCAGTTCGAAACGATGAGACACCCCCTAGTTCGAATCGATGGACTTCGCATCCATCGGTTCGACTCCATCTACTTCGAACCCATGCAGTTCGAACCCATCAAGCAAGCCTTGGTTCGAATCCATCCAGACCACCTAGCTTCGAATCCATGATGCCACCTCTCTTCGTATCCCTCAAGGTTGAGGAGTTCGAGTCCATGAAGTTGCGGTACTTCGAACTCATCACGCATCTCGCCTCAAAACCATTTCCTTGAGACCATCAAAGAAGGGTCCCGCGAATCCACACAACTGAGGGAACTTCGACTCCCTTCCTTTCTTACCTTCGAATCCCCATGAATAAGGCAACTTCGAATCGATGCGTAGTGGAGCATTCGAATCGATTCGAACAGCGACCAGTCCTATCGATTCGAAGGAAGCATTCTTCGAATCGATATTCTTCGAATCCAGCATTCGAAATCACCAAGTCAAAGCGGCAAAAACCACGGAGTCGACCCATTCAACTCGGAGCAACAAGTGGATCGACACGAAGGACGCGCGCCACGTCATCGATGTGCACGTGAATCGATCGATTCGAAGGAGATGGATTCGAATCAATGGATTCGAAACAGGCAGAGCACACGAAACCTTGAATTCGAATCGATCGTAACTCCCAAACCATAAATCCAAATGCCACGAAATTTTTACAGTAGCTTACACTCATGCTGAAGAATGTCCACGCCAAGTTTCATCACGATTAGACACTTTTTTGATCGATTCGAACCTAGGGTCGAATCGATCCCAATGTGGGCCCAGATCTCCAGGTTTCGGCCATGTGGGCCCCCTCACGTGATGGAAGTGGTCTACCTGATTTCTAGGAGAAATATCAGCCTCCTACGCCTATAAATAAAGCCCCAGTTCATTCAGAAAAGGGACCGGATTCTCTTTGTCAAAATCAAGACTCTGAAGCATCAAGACTCCACCAAGGCTCTACTTTGCACTCAACAACCACCATTGTACTTGAATTTCAGAACTACAATTCATTATAATCCACTGTAATCGATTGTAATCATCGAAGAACATCAATAAAAGGAAAAACCTTTGAAGTGGACGTAGGCCGGAGATAGCCGAACCACTATAAATCGTGTGTTCTTGTTTACATTTATTATTTTGCTATTTAAGATCTGTGATTTGTGTTTGGATATTGCTGATTTATATTCCAACACTGGTGCTTTCACAATACTTGGGGTTTGTGACCAATTTTGGCGCAAACACTTTGGTGCTTTCACTGAGAAGGACTAGCACCCGCTGCAACAGATTCAGAATTCAGATTAGAAAGTTTAAAGAATTCCAATTCAGAAGCAATGACTCGACAAACAAGACAAAGAGTTGATAGGAGCCAATAAGGAGGAAGCCAAGAAGCATCCTCAGGATCAGGAGAAGGACAAGCTTCCGTCTACATCACTAGAGACGAGATGGAAGCTATGGCTAATTCATTACGTGAAAGCATGATGAAGAGTCAACAGGAGATGCTGCAGAATTTCCTCGCGCAAATGAGGGCGGCGAACGTGCAAAACCTTGGACCAACTACAACAACTGCGAGTGCGAGACAAGGAATCAGGATTGCAGGAGCTAATGAGGGTCAGGTTCATGACCAGAATACAGGAGTTGAAGGTGGTCAGCAAGGCCTTGGGGGGCAGACCCTCAGGGTCCGATACTGGAAGACCAACAGACGGAGCTCAACAGACTGGAGCCAATGCCTATGCTAACGAGCCACCGGAAGAATACGTACCAGAATTCCCTTCGAGGCTCGGGGGGCAGGACAGGAATCTGACGAAGGGCCAACCCTTAGACGGAGATGAGAGAATGATAGGCCTAATGCGACGAATCATGAGAGGAGGATTGCCTAGCGGAGGCCTAGAAGAAGTTAGTCGGAGTCCATTCACTCTAAACATCCGAAACGCAAGGAACCCTCCAAAGTTCAAACTACCAGCGCTAGAACCATATGACGGGAGATCAGACCCTACCATGCATATTACAAGATATATTAGGCACATGGAAGTGCTGGGGGCATCCGAGGAAGTGATGGCACGATGCTTCCCTCTATATTTGACAGATTTAGCTTCATTATGGTTAAGAGAACTAGAGACTGGATCAATCGGAACATGGAGCGAGCTTGTAGATTGCTTCATGAGACAGTTTAGGGTCCACGTGACGCGACCCAAGAGTGTGATGACCTTAGCATCAATCAAGCAGAGGACCGGTGAATCCATAAAAGATTTTCTGTTAAGATTCAATGTGACAGTGACTTCTGTAGATCGCCCGGATCCATCAATGATTTTAATGGCGGCGGTGGCAGGAGTCGCGGAAGGCACCAAGTTTAAGGATTCTCTAACTAAAGATCCACCGCAAGATCTTGGAGAGTTCTTTCATAAAGCTGAAAAGTTCATTCGGTTAGAAGAATCACGATCCGAGAGTCGTGAAATAAATACCACACAAAGCGTAGGAACCTCCAGAGAACAGTCCGGAGCGGACAAGGGAAGGAGGAAACAAGATGACAGACACGATGGTCCTGATAAACGGAAGAAATTCCGAGAACCAAGATTCAGGCAGTACACCGATCTGACTGCAGGCCTAGAAAGAATTTACACTGAAACTCGGGGGCAACTCCCCTATCGAAAGCCACCTATAAGGGATCCCACTGAGCGGGAGCGCAGGACTGGAAAATACTGCCTATTCCATGAGCTGGATGGGCACACTACAGATGAATGCCGCCACCTAAAGGATGAGGTGGAAGAACATGCTAGGGGTGGTAGATTACCGCAATTTGTCAGAGAACGGACAGCAGCGACAAGGCATGAACAACTACCGCCTCCACCTAGCAGGAACGATCCTGGATCGGGATCACGACTCGTCATCAACTGATTAGAGATGGCAAGGGCCAAGTCCAGGATTTGGACTTCGGTCGAATAATTTTATTTAGATTTATTTTCAGAATAAACGGTTACTGCACTTACACATGTACGGGAACCGGAGAGATCCCTAGGCATGCTCTGAGATGGAGATAAACCGATATGCCCGGAGAGGCAATGTTTAGTTTTTTCTTCTCTGATGTTTGAGATTGAACATCTAGAACTTGAATATTAAACAAATAAATTAGAACTTCTTGCAATAAAACTTTTGACCGGAGAGTCAAAGGATGAACATTAAATTTCAAAATAAACAAGATCGCCTTTACCCGGAGAGGTAAGTCCGTAAGGCAAGAAGTGAGTTGCTTCGCCGGAGAGCGACAGGATCAACTCACTTAACATCGTTTCCCCTTCACCAGAGAGTGACAGGACGGGATGCGACAAGAGTCCGGAGAGACTATGATCGGCCGATGATTCAGGTCATGACATCGCTTAATGTTCAACTGCTTTGAACCGGAGTGCAAGAAGTGAGTCGCTTCGCCGGAGAGCGACAGGATCGACTCACTTATCGTTGTTTCCCCTTCACCAGAGAGTGACAGGATGGGATCCAGCAAGAGCCCAGAGAGTCTATGATCAGTTTCGAACAACCAAGACATCGCTATATGCCCTAACTGGGGCCAGAGTGCAAGGGATAGAAAGCAACGCCAGAGTGCTATAGGATCTTTCTATTCGATCGCTGAGTCTGCAATGGACTTGGCAAGGGTCCAGAATGACCATCAATAGTCCGGAGAAACTGTAAAACTTGATTGCTAACTTCCGCGAACTGAAATGAACACAGATTCGGCTCCGAACAGCCATATGCATGATTAACGTTGCGGTAGCTATGAAAGAAATACGCATTCACTGCACTTGATTTAAGATTGTTCAAAACATACCTTTTACAAAAAGGCATATTTTGGGGGGCAAAGTGTTATCCCACTTTTTGCCAAAGCTGAGAAACCCAAAATTTACCAAGAATTAATAATTATTAATCATTAATATCGATTGTACGTTGCAGGTTCACTATGGATATCGCTGGATTTTGTCCGAGTCCGGATTGAGCCACGATTGATAGGATGTGGCGAGAAAGATCATAGAAGTCCGTATTTCAAATTTCAAGTCAATCCGAGTTCGTATGTCCAAGTTATGATGGATTCAATTTGATAGAAACAGAGAATACTCAGTTCGAAACGATGAGACACCCCCTAGTTCGAATCGATGGACTTCGCATCCATCGGTTCGACTCCATCTACTTCGAACCCATGCAGTTCGAACCCATCAAGCATGCCTTGGTTCGAATCCATCCAGACCACCTAGCTTCGAATCCATGATGCCACCTCTCTTCGTATCCCTCAAGGTTGAGGAGTTCGAGTCCATGAAGTTGCGGTACTTCGAACTCATCACGCATCTCGCCTCAAAACCATTTCCTCGAGACCGTCAAAGAAGCGTCCCACGAATCCACAAAACTGAGGGAACTTCGACTCCCTTCCTTTCTTACCTTCGAATCCCCATGAATAAGGCAACTTCGAATCGATGCGTAGTGGAGCATTCGAATCGATTCGAACATCGACCAGTCTTATCGATTCGAAGGAAGCATTCTTCGAATCGATATTCTTCGAATCCAGCATTCGAAATCACCAAGTCAAAGCGGCAAAAACCACGGAGTCGACCCATTCAACTCGGAGCAACAAGTGGATCGACACGAAGGACGCGCGCCACGTCATCGATGTGCACGTGAATCGATCGATTCGAAGGAGATGGATTCGAATCAATGGATTCGAAACAGGCAGAGCACACGAAACCTTGAATTCGAATCGATCGTAACTCCCAAACCATAAATCCAAATGCCACGAAGTTTTTACAGTAGCTTACACTCATGCTGAAGAATGTCCACGCCAAGTTTCATCACGATTAGACACTTTTTTGATCGATTCGAACCTAGGGTCGAATCGATCCCAATGTGGGCCCGGATCTCCAGGTTTCGGCCATGTGGGCCCCCTAACGTGCTGGAAGTGGTCTACCTGATTTCTAGGAGAAATATCAGCCTCATATGCCTATAAATAGAGCCCCAGTTCATTCACAAAAGGGACCGGATTCTCTTTGGCAAAATCAAGACTCTGAAGCATCATGACTCCACCAAGGCTCTACTTTGCACTCAACAACCACCGTTGTACTTGAATTTCAGAACTACAATTCATTATAATCCGCTGTAATCGATTGTAATCATCGAAGAACATCAATAAAAGGAAAAACCTTTGAAGTGGACGTAGGCCGGAGATAGCCGAACCACTATAAATCGTGTGTTCTTGTTTACATTTATTATTTTGCTATTTAAGATCTGTGATTTGTGTTTGGATATTGCTGATTTATATTCCAACACTGGTGCTTTCACAATACTTGGGGTTTGTGACCAATTTTGGCGCAAACAATATTCGAAAATACTTTAAATAATATTCTTTTCAAAACTTTAAAACTAAAGTTTGGAATCACCGAAAATTTTAAATTCTCAGATTTCTAATTTGAATTCCAAATCAATTTATAAACCAAGTTTTATAATTTCATTATTCAATGGTCTACAAACAATAAATGATAATCAAATATTATCATTTCTAACAACCATTTCATTTAACTATTTAATTTCAGGAAAATTATACTTATAAATAATATAATCATATAAAATTTATTTCATTTACCAAATTTAAAAATATAATATTGTGTCGGTTTGCTCTGTTTAAGTGTTTTGGAATTTCAATCGATAGCGTTGATTAGATGAATCAATCGAAAACCCAAATCAACTTAACAACTCAAGCAACATAACATATAAAACATTTTTTATATTAATACAAATACACTCCCTCACTCGATGATTCCAGAATGGATTTCAAAACAAGGATAGAGATCCAAATTAGTCGAATCCAAATCAAAGAGAATTCGAGCTAAGAAGATAGGCTTGAAACGATTATAAGATGATTGAATAAAAAAAGAGAAAACATGGATAGACTTATATAAATCGCGGGTAGCCTTAACCGGGTCAACCGTGACATCAAAAATAAGTTGATGCAGAATTCTGAGGAAAATCGACATTCGGTCGCAAGAGATAGAATTCGGGCATAGCAAGAGATAATAGCATCTGAACAGAGGACACAGAAATCTTCGGTGAATCGATGCCTGTTGTAAAGGAGTTTCACCCTTTTACAAATCATACAGTAGAGCTACGGGATAGTCCAAAATCAAGGAAGCATGAATAGGGAAAGGAAAGAATGAATTTCAAAATGAATGGGGAAGTTCCAAAGTTCAAAGAAAACCAGAGTCAAAGAGGAAGAACTCAAGCTCGAACCAAAATGATTTCATAATTAAATCTATTATATATGCTGAGTTTTGCCTAAATCCAGAGCTCTGATACCACATGTAACATTCCGATATTTTCAACCATTCGTAAATACGCATGTCAGACTTGAATTGCCTAAAATATCATATTGTTATTTTATATTTAGCAAAACTCAGCATCTACAGTAAATAAATAAATGACAGAATCACAGACATGGAGTATTAAAAAATAAGCAGCGGAAACAAAAGAATAGTAGTTCATGAAGCTACTATATATATATATATATATAACAGAGTTAAAACAAGATACAACAAAAGTCTCGAATACACAAAAGTCTCAATACAATAGTCAAATACAAGACTAGAATACATCACTGGAATCAACTGAATATCTGAAAGCTAAATAGATAAATGATTCTCCAAACGAAGCTCTAAACTGCAAAGGTGAGTCTCGAATGCTGTGACACTCAGTCTGCTTCGAGCGTAAAGCAAAACACAAAACACTCAAGTCAGCATTAGCATTCTTATATCAATAAATCTAATTCAAGTGAAATAACAACTGAAATACAAGTAACTCAAAGGATGTTTGGGATAACCATCCTCTAAGGATCCGTTAAACTATCTACTATGTAGTAATATACGCTATTATAATAATATCTAAAGTAAAGTAAACTATTAAAATAGCGTTAAGGCGTTACCTATTTCCCTCTTAACACATTTTATAGTGCCATAGTCTATACAATACAATGATACCCCATAAACTGGAGCTATCAGAGGGCACTCCATAAGTACAACACAAAACAAACTCATAGTGGTCTCGATATGGTAGGTGACATGGCACAACTAGGCAATGCCAGGGTAGATATACTAATTACACTTCCAGGTTGGTGGTAAAGAAGAGCCGCAGCAATCGCCCACCTCGAGCCACACTCTTGAATCAAAGATGTGCATCAAACCAATCACAACATAATAGAATGGCATATGATGGAGCGTGTCCGATCGGAGGAGCTACCTCACTTGGCTCATCAACCGCTCCTGTTTTAGCCACTATATGCCAACTCACGGGAGTCGGGTGCACGTATATGCCTCATATAGGATCGTCGCCACCATCCTACTTCATTCTCCAATCTCCACCTCGTACACGGTTGTTAAAGTGGTTTTCGGCATTGGCAGAGAGTATGACAATAACTGATCCTGGTCTCTTTAACAACAAAAAATTATTATAACACCACGGTCATTCAAAATAGATTATACTTCAAAACCAAAATATCATTTCCATTTCAAAAGCCATATCAATACGATATCTATTCACTTTAAATATATTCATTTCCAAAATCATAGCACTTTCAAAGTCACAACACTTCGAAACCAAAACACTTGAAATTATAACACCTTTGAAATCATACACAATGAAATCATAACACTTTGGAAATCATAACACTTTGAAAACATAATACTTCGAAAACACACTACTTCCTACTTAACCAGTTTAGATATTAAAATAGTATATATATAATAAAATAGTTTATAAATAAATTAGTTTATATAAAATAGTTATGAGTTAAAATAGTTTATATTAAAATTATTAGTATATTAAAATAGTTTATATTAAAAATAGTTTTTATTAAAAATGATTTATATTAAAATAGTTTATATCAAAATAATTTATAGAGTAAATTATATAAATAGTTTTAAATATAATTTAAAAAACTTTATAAAATAAAATAGTTTCCTCAAATTTCACAAATCTATTCAAATCAACTCGAATTCCAAAGTTCAAATTTAATTCAATCTCAGTTCATCAATTTCAATTCAAATTTAGTTTCTCAACAAATCATTTCAAATTATATCGATTTCAAATACAAAATTTTAAACCACAAAATAAAATATTTCAGGTTTAATATATTTCAAAGCTTTATAGATTCCACATTTCGAAACTAAATTTGATAACTTCATATATATCTTTATTTAACTTCATTGTTATTTAGTTTTGAAATATTCACTAAATAAATTCACTATCATTTAAATAAAACCCCAAATTACAATAAACTTCAAATTTCCTTCAATTTATTTGAACTTGAAATATTCATTAAATCATCTTAAACCAAAATCAAGTTATAAAATCATATCCTTTAAAAATATCAATTCAATAAGTTTCAAATCAATTTAATTAAATAAAATTCCTAATTAAATACCATTTCAAATCAATTCAAATTTATCTTCCCAACCTTAACTTATAAAATCATTATAAAACCTATTTTTTTAAATAAATACTTAAACCTATTATATATAAATTAAATCAAACTTTATTAAATTAAATCTTATTATCAAACTTATTTTATAATAAAACTAATTTATACATATTTTAAAATAGTAAAATTATAAGTAAATTCTTAAAATTTATAACTCAAAACTAACTTATAAATTAAAAAAAATTCAAAACACAAAAATTAAAAATCAAGAATTTAAATATATATAAATAAAATTTTCATATAATGTTTAAAAATCAATATTTATTAAACCATATATTTCTTTTCAAAACCATAGAAATCATTTTCAAAATATTTATGTATAGACCAACAGTGTCTGTATATAATTTTCTATCCTATGGTCAAGTGATACAGGTATTTATCATTTCAATACGCAATTTAAATATATATATATATATACATGTATATATCATTTCAACCCGTAATTCCAAATTCAATTCATTGAAAATCACTTGGGTTTATCATTTCAACCTGTAACGATTTTCTCCTATTCTACAGATCGTTCGAGTGTGTATCATTTCAACCTATAGGGAATTCTATACGAATAGGGAACTTGCAGAGTGATAAAAGATATGATAATAATATAACAATCATATTTCATCAATATAAATAACAGATAATGGCGTCAAATGTCATAGGTGAACGGATACGGGTAATAACATATATATAACAATGTAAATAACTAACAGCAACATATTTCAATTGTCGTTTCAATTGAAATCAAATTTAACAAATATAAGAGCGTTAATCGTGAGTGATTTTCAACCCGCAATCCAAAATTCAATTCAATGAAAATCGCTTGGGTTTATCATTTCAACCCATAATGATTTTCTCCTATTCTATAAATCGTTCGGGTATGTATCTTTTCAACCCATAGGGAATTCTATACTAACAGGGAACTTACAGAGTGATAACAGGTATGATAATAATATACAAGCATATATCATCAATATAAATAACAGATAATGGTGTCAGATGTCACAGGTGAACAGATACGGGTAATAGCATATATAGCAATGTAAATAACTAACAACAACATATTTCAATTGTCATTTCAATTGAAATCAAATTTATTAAATATAATAGCACTAATCGTAGGTGATTGCTTACTTTTCGAGGCTAGAGATGAACGAGAATGAGATAAGTTACGAATTCAAGCACGAATTCCAAAACAAAGAAAATTGGCACGTATTCGATGGACAAGCTGATAGATAAGGAATCGATGAAACGATTAGAATAAGTTTGCTAGAAATAGCAAATATATATATATGTATATATGTATATGTATGTATATATATTACCATGAAAACAGTATTTAATTTAAAAAAAATATATATTAAAATAACACATATAATTAAAAATCATTGTTTTGATTAAGCATATATATATATATATATATATAACTTTTATGTAAAACAACATGTTATGTAGTACTAATATAAGCTTATATACACCTATATATATAGTGTAACTTTAAAAAACTCATTCTTATATATAAATTATAGACCATAACATATACAATTATATATACAACATCCAGGTATAAAATTTACTTAAATATATATAATATATATTTAATTAAGTACATCTTGAACAACTTACATATGTACTTTAAAACATATAAATGAATATAAACTTCCTTATCATAGTATATATAAAAATAAGTTAACAGGCATATATAAGCTAATATAAGTAGAATTTATATAGACTACATATAACTAACATATTAATATATATATATATACTCTAAACACTAAAATATAATTAATATATACTATATATATAAAAGATGTAAACAAAGTTTATACTGCACAAATGACATATATGTCTATACTGTAACTATATAACTTTATAAACTATATATACATTAAATAAAACATGTAACAGAGTGTTCAAACTTTTTATATTAGTACACTTATACAGTTTTATACATAACACAGCATATACAAAGCATATATTGAGATAAACACTATATATATATATGTGTGTGTGTGTGTATAAACTAGATAACGTACACATATATGCACTTACAAAATATACACACACACACACATATGTATAACAGACCCTATAAACTCTTATATATAACTTTTATATACATATATATAACATACCACATTGTACAACTTACTTATAAGAAGATTTATGTGGCATGCTATAAACAATTGTTTGCAAAACAAATATATTTATAAACAAACATACATATATGTAATGACTGAGATCAAACTAGAATACCTATAATTGCAATCATATATAACTACAACCGAAACACTACTTACATATCTCTACTACTAATAATAAGAATTCAGTTAGCCATTTTCAACTGTGTCATTTTGGATTTCCAAAATCACCCTTATTTATTGTCGTTTCACCGTTTCCTTTCGTTATCCATTTCTTATTCCACGCCAGCAAAAAATACCTTACCACCCTAACTTCAACATCAATTCCATCATCATCAATAATCCACCATCGATGCCAATCAACCACATCCTACCTCATCATCAAAGCTATCCTTTGTTGGACATTGCACCTACTCGCCTTGTATGCAATTTACAATCGAAGTTCTATACTAGGATTACCTTATTTGTGACGACCCAGAATTTTAAGCAATATCAATTTAATAATCTTTGATAATAATTAAATTAATTTGATCATTTTACATTATAAATTAATTAGTTAAAATTATTTCAAAAGCTGAAAATAATAATTTGTAAATATCTATCAATAATTTTCTTAACAAAGTATAGATTAGTAAGTTTACTTCTTTTGAAAATTTATAACATTTTGATTTGGAAACTTTTATTTTGGTAAATAGGAAGTTTTTAATATAATAAAACTTTATATTCAAATTGTAATATATATGAATGTATATATTGTGATTTGAGATTTGTTTTAAAATTTAATACAGTAATTTTCAAATTTAATGACAAAATGTTTTTCTATTTGAAATGTGTACATATATTTGTATATATATTTGAAATAGGAATTTTATTAATTAGAATTTAAGAAGTGTTTTCAAACTTTATTTGTTAATTGAAATGTTAATGTGATTTAATGCTTTTGAAAATAGTATTTGAGATTCAAATTTTTATAAAAAGTTAAATTAAAGTAGATGTTTCAAACATATAAACATTTAAATTAAATCAAAAATATAAGTTATTTGAATTCACATAAATATTTATTAAAGATATAAAAGCTTGTTTATATAAGATAAAAACATTTTACAATCATATAAATATTACATAATAAAATCAAAAATTAAGCATTAAAATACATTACATAATTACATATACTTTTAGCTTTTGGTTTTAAATAAGATATAAATTAAAGGTTCATTTGTTTTAAAAAATTTATATAAGGAGTTAAAATCAATTTCTCAAGTTTATAAACATATATTATATAATATAAATCAAAACTATAAGTTATTTGTATTCACATGCATATTTATTGAAACATAAGTTCATAATATTACATAATTACTTACATATAACTTAAATAAATTTATAAATAAGAAGATAACATTTAAAAATATTAATTAGATACTAAAACACTTGTTAACATTTTGATTTATGCAAGGACATTTGTAAATAAGAGAGCATAGGTGTAAGGAAATTAGATCATACAAGGGACAAATGTCATATTCTTGACATTTTAATTTAAAATCTAAAATTGTAAAATAAGAAAGGAAAAAAAATCTACTCTTGAAAACTTCAGCTGAATACTATCTCATTTCAACAAAAATACAAAACAAAGATAAAAAATGAATACAAATCTGAAACCTGTAAAAATTGAAACAAAGAAGTAAGCTGGAATCATGAAGTCAGAAAGCAAAGAAGTAAAATGTTGAAAATCTGAATGAAAGAAAAGAAGAAATCTGGAAATTCAGTCATTGCAAACAATTCAGAGAATTAATCAACATGCAAGGATAGATTCAGGAGATTCGTCAACATGCAAACTGGAATCAAGCAATTCAATGAGCATGCAAATGAATTTAAAAGCCTGGGAAGCAATATATGCAATTCTATCCTCTGCAATAAAAGGTGAGTAAATAAATTTTAAAAACAGTTTTAAAACTTGAATTCTATCTTGGATTGTGAATAAATATCATGTTGTTGCTTGGATTTCTGAATTGAATTAAATGCATGTTTGTATGTGAGTGTTTAGTTGCATGTCTTGATATGGATTGAAATGCCTGTATGGTTAAAATTTTACTGTGTGTTTATGAAACAGTTTCAAAATCTATAATAAATTCAATAACTTTATTTTAAATTAGAATTAGACTTGTAATTGTAAATAAAAGTTGTTTGAAATCAAGTAGGCTGCCATCTAAAAATAATTTTAGGTTTTTAAAATGAATAATTAGCTTAAAAACTTTGAATTTACAGTAAAATGGTAAATGGGGTCAAAAATTTATTAAAACAATTTTAAGTTTTGATTGAACAATTGAAATAGAAATTGAAAATCATGAATTTTAGTGTGATTGTTACAATATTTAATTGGGTAATTTGGGAGATGTCTGGGTTTATCTTCTTTGGGCTTTTTGGCCAAATCAAGGCAAATGACGACGTAATTGACGACGTAGTTGAGCTTGAAGGTGAAGGGGACAATGGAGTTCATGGGAAAAATAAGTTTGGAATTTATAGTTGTTCGAGTTGGCCGGTAGAGATCGAAATAGGGTTTTATGCCCGAGTTTTGACGTCGTAGTTTAATTGGGGTTCACGGCGTCGTTAGACAACCGGAGGATATCGCATGCGTTGCCGTGGAATTAGGGGATTGTGATGAAGCTTCGGCTAAGGAGGCGAGGAGTCTCGTGTAGGGGATGATCGGCGGTGAGAAATTTTTGGTCACGGTGTTTCGAGCTGATGGGTTCGATTGTAGAATTTTCGATGTTCGTAAGAATTGGGGTTTCTGGGTCTTGAGAGTAGTTGCCGGGGTCAAGTGCGACGTAACGAAGGACGGCAGGGGGTTCGCCGGCGACGAGCGCCGTGGCGCACGTGAACGTGCACGTTTGTCGTGCAGCAGAGTTGGGTTTGGGAAGAAGAAAGGTTGTACTCGGGTCTTTGTCCAGGGAAGTTCGAGTATTTCTCGAAGCAGGCATAGGGTAGGGAAGACTCGGGGTCGACGCGAGAATTTCTCAGGGTTTTGGTATGTTTTCTCGAAGCAGTTTTAGGCTGGGGTAACTCGGGGTTGTTGCGTGATTTTCGGCGGGTTGCTCGTGTATTTGATTTAGCAGGTTTCGTTTTTGTTTTGGGTTCTGAAAGTTTTAAAACAAACAGAAATATTTTTAAAGGCTTGAAACCAAAGAAACTTTGATATTTGTATATGATTCAAGTTTTAAGCAAGCTTAACAAGTTATTTTTTTTAAAACTAAATTGTTTCAAGTTAAAGTTTTAAACAAGTTGTTTATAAAACTATATTGTTTAAAAATTGGTTAAACAAAGTTTTATATATAATAAATATGAAAGGTTTAAAATAAGATAAGTGGATTTTGAAATGAAGTTTGTATTAAACTTTATTAAATAACTTTGGGAAAATTTAAAAGATTCAAAAGTTTAATTTAAAATATGTTTATATTATAAATTGGATTCTAAAATGTTATATTATATTTTAAATAAAGTGTAATGATTTATAATTTGGAAATCAATTATAATAAAGATTTTCTTTAGCAATTTAGAACTTTGATTTAATTTAAAGATAAATAAACTTGTAAAGATAATTGAGATAATTAAATTATTTTAAATTATCAAGTGTTATTGGTTAATAAATGATTTAATTAAGATAATGGTTTCTTAAGTAAGAATCTTTTTAGTATAGTACGTTATGAATCATTTAATTAATTTTAAATGGTTAAGTTAAATAATTAATTAAGTAATTAATTTGTGATTAATTAAGATAATCACTTATGGGTTAATCTAATATAATTACTTGGGGAAAGTAATTAAGTGGTTAATTACATGAGGTAATTAAATAAGAGATAATTATTTTATGAAAGTAATTAAGTAGATGTGATTAAGGGTTAATCACTTGAGTTATTAATTAAAGAATTAATTAACATAATTAATTAAAGGTTTAAATTATTTAATTAATGGTTAATTAATAAAGGATTAAGAGTAGTTAATTTAGTAATTAATTAAGAAAGAATTTAATTAATGGAAGTAATCATTAATTAATGAAAATAATTAATTAATTGTTAATTAATAATTTAAAGATGATTAATTTATAATTAAGTTTTAATTACTAAAATGTAATTAAAAGTAATTAATCAAAGGTGATTAATTAAAGTAATTAATTAAAGGGATTAATTAAAAGTGATTAATTAAATGGGATTAATTAAAAGTAATTAATCAAGAATATTTAATCAAAAGTAATTAATCAAATGTGATTAATTTAAAGTAATTTATCAAGTGTGATTAATTATAAGAAATAATTAAGGAATAATTATTAGGATAATTAAAGAATAGTTAATCTTTTAAAAACTCAACCTAGAGCCCTGATGAAATCGAAGGGATAGGAGGAGCCCCCTCGCGCCAGGTCCGACCACTGACACTTGGGATTTAGACCAGCCCACCACAGAGACTTGATGCCCCCACCATTATTTGTGGGTTTAACGGGGATCCATCTCCGCGCCTTGAGTGGGAGTAGGGCAGACGGGGATCGAACTTGCGACCTCTTTAACAGGAGGCAAGTATCTTACCACTGCGCCACTACTTGCGGACGAAAAAGAATAGTTAATCAAATGTGATTAATTTTAAAAGGTAATCAAGAGGCAATTACTTAGTATAATTTAAAAGTAATTAATCAAGATGATTAATTAAATTTTTAATCAAGAAATAATTACTTAAAGTAATTAAGTGATAATTAATCAATGATGATTAATTAAGTGGATAATTAAGTGATGTTTAATTAATTTGTAATTAATTAATAAGTAAGATGGATTGGTGATAAATCCAAGTGATTAAGTAAGAATTAATTTAATATAAGGATTAATTAATTTAATTAGGTTTGGTTCAAACTTGTTATGGTTGATTAGTGATCGCTTGATAAGTATTATTGGATGAGTTAATGATATTGGTTGATATTATATGTCATTGGTTGATATATTGTGTTATATCTGAGATGTGATATATATGCTGCTTTGTGATATGTATGGATGAATTTGATAATTGTGAATTATCTATCTGTGTGTTATGAATCATCCATTTATGTTAAGTGATATTTCTGAATATCTACTGTTTAAACCCCTTAAGTATAACTTCGACATTAAAATGGTGTTTGGATTCAGTGAGACCGGGATCGGGTTTCCATATTTGGATATCTGAAAACCACACCGTTTCCAATTAAACGTTAGGTCGTTAATCCAAGTGGAGCAAGTGAAGACTCGAGGTGTAAGGGCTATACGTCAGTATAACTCTGTGGGTGATTCCGTAATGAGTTTGACGGAATAGTGCTTATAGGTTCGAGATGGTGATTCAGAGTGCAAGGGCTATGGTCGTTGACTCTGAGGGTGATTCCAAAACGAGTGCAATGAGATAGTGCCTTCGGTTTCGTTCGAACCCGGAACGAACTTGTATGGATTGAATGCTTTCAACACATCGTCAGGTGGACGATGAGCATTCTAAGATAATTGGTCCTATAAAGGAAATCGCAGCCTCAAGCCTCGTCAACTGAGAATGGCTAAAACAGGGGAGGTGTAGCAAGGCTTCGTGGGTCGCTCCCACTGGAGAGCGAGATACATCCCTGTCAAGATGTCCCTTTTTATTTCGGCTTTGTGGGCAGTTGGAACTGCAGCCAACTGCGGGGTGGTCTTGTTCGGGACTGTTCAGTAAGGAATGGTTCCGACTTTGTGTTGCAAGGGAGTGGGAGTACTCCTCGGTACGGTGACCTAGGCCACGTACTGTGACGGGTGGTACCCCAGTAGCCCTGCCATTGATGGAAACCCATTTAACCTACGAGACCCTACGGTTTTGTTTGTATTACCCACTTTTGTGGCTAGTAGCTGGAATTTAATAATGTAACAATTTCGGCTATTTCTTATTTACTTGAAAACCCTAGGCACTATTACAATATCACTGGATTTCCTATCAAATGTTGTAGTTAGCGTAAGGTAAAAACTTTTACATGTTTATGTGTGGGAAGTCTTACGTGATACCTTTTCTTTCAAAGGATTTTCTAAAGTTAAGTAATCTTAAACCGTATACTCACACCAGACCCCTGTCTGACCCGAGTATTTATTTTCTGTTTTATTAAACTCTTGGGTACTCATATTATATATGAGTAGTCAAGTGATTCAGGATATCTCTTGACGAATTCTGGAGGAGCTTTGGAGCAGGAGGCTTCAGCGTGTAGATTATAGCTAGAGTTTACGCTGTGTGTTATTCTTTATGATGTCTTGTACTGTATTAGACAGAAATGTTATAACTATCTAAATTGAGATGTTTAGTTGTGTACTCTGATGTATATAATACTATGTATATGTTCTATATTATATTTGAATCGTTCCGCTGTGAGATTCTGATGTGTTGTTTTCTCTTTCTTCTCTTTCTTTTCTTCTTATATCCCTTTCTTTCTTAATTAGTGATGCGATTTTCTGGGAGTGGAAAGTCGAGTCGCTACAGTGGGTATCAGAGCATTAGGTTGAGTGAATACCTAGGATCTGGAGTGGTGTCTATCTTGAGAGAGTGTACTTGTAATTTTTATATATAAATACATATTTATATAACTACCTAATTTGTTGGGTTATCAGTTCAGATTTTCCAACATAGGTTATAAAGGTAGATAAGGTAGGAGTGTGTGTAACACAACTACCACTAATGGAAGAGGTTTATATGTTGTGGTTGGAGGTGTTTATCGAGATTGTAGACCTAATACCATCTCGAATAAGTTGTGTAGATTGTAGAAAGGATTTCTTTGAGTCCGGAGGAAGTATTTTCAAGAATTGAAGTATATTCTTGAAGTGTGAGGTTAATTTGTTCTCGAGTAAGCAGGGATTTGCTAGAGTTGAGTTGTCAGCTAAATAGAAGCAGTGGTGGTATCTTGATAGCTTCAAGAAAGAATAGCTGTGTGATGGGATGCAGTATCTATAGATGGTTCTAAAGATGTTTCTTTTGGAGCCAGATTAGATGGTGTTGGAAGAGCAATTGATGTCTACTGCAATAAAGATTCGGATGTTTGGGAATTTTCTGGATCTCAAGTATGGGTATCTTATCTGTATTGAAGTATGAGACTAAGGTCGATGAGTTACCCCATTTCAGACATGGTCTCATTTGTTTCCTTAAGAAGATAAGTGTTTGGTGTTTGGTTTGGAGCCGAGTTTCTTTGAGGAGATGTCTACTCGTCTCAAGGCTTTTTAGTGGAATTGGGTGATAGTTTTGAGTTTCAAGAAGCTTCTGGTTAAGAAAGATCTTGTGGCTTAGCAGTATCATTGAAGTGAAGTTTGGAAGCAGCAGCATGAATCTATTTCTTCGATGATTCAGTAATCTTTGGAATACTACTATCAGCAGACCAGGCAGATAGTGAAGGCTTATCCTTTTCTTTGGGAGGCTCGGTAGAGTAGGCTATTTGTTGGAAGTAATCTATCAGTTTCTGGTAGGTAAGCCATTCTGGAAAGATTTATCTGGAATAGGAAAAGTTGTTCTAGTTGGGGAGACGGTTCTTTGAAGTCTGAACTTAGTGAGATCGCAAAAGTGACTTGCGATTAGTTTAGAAATCTTTGAGTATTCTTTGGTTTGAGATTGAGGCATCTCAAGTAGAGGTGAAAGCTATGGAAGTAGTCATAGATTTTCTAGATGTTTTTGGATGAATTCAGAAGTTGACCCGAATCAGAGATTGAGATTTTTATGAGTCAGATGAACTGTGTATGGAGAAAGATTTTGCTTATGTTCTTTGATAGCATTCTTATCTGCTCTAGATCAGAGTTGTGCAGCGGAAACGAGTTGGGAGTTATTCTTGAATGGGAGCAACCGGGAGTTGCAGTAAAGAAATTTCTACAAGAAATTCAAGTATGAAGGAATTTTATGGATTTGAAGGTAATGTTGTCAAGTGCAACTATTTGTCTATTCTAGATAGGAGAGATAGGTTTGAAGTCCATTGATGTTTGTGGTATAGAGTCGTATTTTGGATTTCAGCAAATTATTTTGGAAAGCCACTTTGTTGAGTAGGACCTGGAGATTTGGTTTGAGTTGGTCCTGTTGTTTCTTGAAGCAATCGGCAATGGTTAAGCTGATCAGGAATATTGGAGGTGACTCAGAGCATCTGAAGAGTTGTGCAGTCAAGAAATGAGGAGATTTGGAATGTGAATCTGGAATTTGAATATTACTTTAGTTTTATCCAATCAAAGGAATTATAAGAGATTGGGTAAAACTGGAAAGTTAGCTGTGAAGGTATTTTGAGTTTTATCTGTGTTCTCTGGAGATTAGATTTTGATCTACAGGATGGAATTGCCAGTTTGGATAGCTGGAATTCATTATATTTCACATATCTCTGAGGAATATGTGTATGATTCTTTGAGTGATAGAATCAGCAGTTCGGAAGGATCTGGTAGTTGAGCTGGTTTTAAGTTTAGTCTGATATCTTGTTCAGATTTGCAGGATCAGATGAGGGAGTTCTTGGTTTTAATAGTGTAGTTACATAAGATTCTGTAGAGCAAGTATTCCAGTATAGGTATCTGAAAAACTCATGATAATATTAGAAAGTTCTATTCATAATTTTTCTGAATAGATAAAATTGTTTGTTTGAATTGGTCGAATTGGTTGCTATGATTAATTGTTTGATTGCTGATAGGAATTTAAATTTCTTTAACTGGGTTATTAAATTATCTTTGCTTTTAAATTTCGGGGACGAAATTCTTTTAAGGGGGGAGGAATGTGACGACCCGGAATATTGAGCAATATCAATTTAATAATCTTTGATAATAATTAAATTAATTTGATCATTTTACATTATAAATTGATTAGTTAAAATTATTTCAAAAGCTGAAAATAATAATTTGTAAATATCTATCAATAATTTTCTTAACTAAGTATAGATTAATAAGTTTAATTCTTTTGAAAATTTATAACATTTTGATTTGAAAACATTTATTTTGGTAAATAGGAAGTTTTTAATATAATAAAACTTTATATTCAAATTGTAATATATATGAATGTATATATTGTGATTTGAGATTTGTTTTAAAATTTAATATAGTAATTTTCAAATTTAATGACAAAATGTTTTTCTATTTGAAATGTGTACATATATTTGTATATATATTTGAAATAGGAATTTTATTAATTAGAATTTAACAAGTGTTTTCAAACTTTATATGTTAATTGAAATGTTAATTTGATTTAATTCTTTTGAAAATAGTATTTGAGATTCAAATTTTTATTAAAAGTTAAATTAAAGTAGATGTTTCAAACATATAAACATTTAAATTGAATCAAAAATATAAGTTATTTGAATTCACATAAATATTTATTAAAGATCTAAAAGCTTGTTTATATAAGATAAAAACATTTTACAATCATATAAATATTACATTATAAAATCAAAAATTAAGCATTAAAATACATTACATAATTACATATACTTTTAGCTTTTGGTTTTAAATAAGATATAAATTAAAGGTTCATTTGTTTTAAATTTTTATATAAGGAGTTAAAATCAATTTCTCAAGTTTATAAATATATATTATATAATATAAATCAAAACTATAAGTTATTTGTATTCACATGCATATTTATTGAAAGATAAGTTCATAATATTACATAATTACTTACATATAAATTAAATAAATTTATAAATAAGAAGATAACATTTAAAAATATTAATTAGATATTAAAACACTTGTTAACATTTTGATTTATGCAAGGACATTTGTAAATAAGAGAGCATAGGTGTAAGGAAATTAGATCATACAAGGGACAAATGTCATATTCTTGACATTTTAATTTAAAATCTAAAATTGTAAAATAAGAAGGAAAAAAAAATCTACTCTTGAAAACTTCAGTTGAATACTATCTCATTTCAACAAAAATACAAAACAAAGATAAAAAATGAATACAAATCTGAAACCTGTAAAAATTGAAACAAAGAAGTAAGCTGGAATCATGAAGTTAGAAAGCAAAGAAGTAAAATGTTGAAAATCTGAAAGAAAGAAAAGAAGAAATCTGGAAATTCAGTCATTGCAAACAATTCAGAGAACTAATCAACATGCCAGGATAGATTCAGGAGATTCGTCAACATGCAAACTGGAATCAAGCAATTCAATGAGCATGCAAATGAATTTAAAAGCCTGGGAAGCAATATATGCAGTTCTATCCTCTGCAATAAAAGGTGAGTAAATAAATTTTAAAAACAGTTTTAAAACTTGAATTCTATCTTGGATTGTGAATAAATATCATGTTGTTGCTTGGATATCTGAATTGAATTAAATGCATGTTTGTATGTGAGTGTTTAGTTGCATGTCTGGATATGAATTGAAATGCCTGTATGGTTAAAATTTTACTGTGTGTTTATGAAACAGTTTCAAAATCTATAATAAATTCAATAACTTGATTTTAAATTCGAATTAGACTTGGAATTGTAAATAAAAGTTGTTTGAAAATCAAGTAGGCTATCATCAAAAATAATTTTAGGTTTTTAAAATGAATAATTAGCTTAAAAACTTTGAATTTACTATAAAATGGTAAATGGGGTCAAAAATTTATTAAAACAATTTTAAGTTTTGATTGCACAATTGAAATAGCAATTGAAAATCATGAATTTTAGTGTGATTGTTACAATTTTTAATTGGGTAATTTGGGAGATGTCTGGGTTTATCTTTTTTGGGCTTTTTAGCCAAATCACGGCAAACGACGGCGTAATTGACAACGTAGTTGAGCTTGAAGGTGGAGGGGACAATGGAGTTCATGGGAAAAATAATTTTGGAATTTATAGTTGTTCAAGTTGGCCGGTAGAGATCGAAATAGGGTTTTATGCCCGAGTTTTGACGTCGTAGTTTAATTGGGGTTCACGGCGTCGTTAGACTACCGGAGGATATCGCATGCGTTGCCGTGGAATTAGGGGATTGCGATGAAGCTTCGGCTAAGGAGGCGATGAGTCTCGTGTAGGGGATGATCGGGGGTGAGAAATTTTTGGTCACAGTGTTTCGAGCTGATGGGTTCGATTGTTGAATTTTCGATGTTAGTAAGCATTGGGGTTTCTGGGTCTTGAGAGTAGTTGCCGGGGTCAAGTGCGACGTAACGAGGGACGACAGGGTGTTCGCCGGCGACGAGCGTCGTGGTGCACGTGAACGTGCACGTTTGTCGTGCAGCAGAGTTGGGCTTGGGAAGAAGAAAGGTTGTACTCAGGTCTTTGTCCAGGGAAGTTCGAGTATTTCTCGAAGCAGGCATAGGGTAGGGAAGACTCGGGGTCGACGCGTGAATTTCTTGGGGTTTTGGTATGTTTTCTCGAAGCAGTTTTAGGCTGGGGTAACTCGGGGTTGTTGCATGATTTTCGACGGGTTGCTCGTGTATTTGATTTAGCAGGTTTTGTTTTTGTTTTGGGTTCTGAAAGTTTTAAAATAAACAGAAATATTTTTAAAGGCTTGAAAATAAAGAAACTTTGATATTTGTATATGATTCAAGTTTTAAGCAAGCTTAACAAGTTATTTTTTTTAAAACTAAATTGTTTCAAGTTAAAGTTTTAAACAAGTTGTTTATAAAATTATATTGTTTAAAAATTGGTTAAACAAAGTTTTATATATAATAAATATGAAAGGTTTAAAATAAGATAAGTGGATTTTGAAATAAAGTTTGTATTAAACATTATTAAATAAATTTGGAAAAATTTAAAAGATTCAAAAGTTTAATTTAAAATGTGTTTATATTATAAATTGGATTCTAAAATGTTATATTTTACTTTAAATAAAGTGTAATGATTTATAATTTGGAAATCAATTATAATAAAGATTTTCTTTAGTAATTTAGAACTTTGATTTAATTTAAAGATAAGTAAACTTGTAAAGATAATTGAGATAATTAAATTATTTTAAATTATCAAGTGTTATTGGTTAATAAATGATTTAATTAAGATAATGGTTTCTTAAGTAAGAATCTTTTTAATATAGTACGTTATGAATCATTTAATTAATTTTAAATGGTTAAGTTAAATAATTAATTAAGTAATTAATTTGTGATTAATTAAGATAATCACTTATGGGTTAATCTAATATAATTACTTGGGGAAAGTAATTAAGTGGTTAATTACAAGAGGTAATTAAATAAGAGATAATTATTTTATGAAAGTAATTAAGTAGATGTGGTTAAGGGTTAATCACTTGAGTTATTAATTAAAGAATTAATTAACATAATTAATTAAAGGTTTAAATTATTTAATTAATGGTTAATTAATAAAGGATTAAGAGTAGTTAATTAAGTAATTAATTAAGAAAGAATTTAATTAATGGAAGTAATCATTATTAATGAAAATAATTAATTAATTATTAATTAATTATTTAAAGATGATTAATTTATAATTAAGTTTTAATTACTAAAATGTAATTAAAAGTAATTAATCAAAGGTGATTAATTAAAGTAATTAATTAAAGGGATTAATTAATAGTGATTAATTAAATGGGATTTATTAAAAGTAATTAATCAAGAATATTTAATCAAAAGTAATTAGTCAAATGTGATTAATTAAAAGTAATTTATCAGGTGTGATTAATTATAAGAAATAATTAAGGAATAATTATTAGGATAATTAAAGAATAGTTAGTCAAATGTGATTAATTTTAAAAGGTAATTAAGAGGCAATTACTTAGTATAATTTAGAAGTAATTAATCAAGATGATTAATTAAATTTCTAATTAAGAAATAATTACTTAAAGTAATTAAGTGATAATTAATCAAGGATGATCAATTAAGTGGATAATTAAGTGATGTTTAATTAATTTGTAATTAATTAATAAGTAAGATGGATTGGTGATAAATCCAAGTAATTAAGTAAGAATTAATTTAATATAAGGATTAATTAAATTAATTAGGTTTGGTTCAAACTTGTTATGGTTGATTAGTGATTGCTTGATAAGTATTATTGGATGAGTTAATGATATTGGTTGATATTATATGTCATTGGTTGATATGTTGTGTTATATCTGAGATGTGATATATATGCCGCTTTGTGATATGTATGGATGAATTTGATAATTGTGAATTATTTATCTGTGTGTTATGAATCATCCATTTATGTTAAGTGATATTTATGAATATCTACTGTTTAAACCCCTTAAGTATAACTTCGACATTAAAATGGCGTTTGGATTCGATGAGACCGGGATCGGGTTTCCATATTTGGATATCCGAAAACCCCACCGTTTTCAATTAAACGTTAGGTCATTAATCCAAGTGGAGCAAGTGAAGACTCGAGGTGTAAGGGCTATACGTCAGTATATCTCTGTGGGTGATTCCGTAATGAATTTGACGGAATAGTGCTTATAGGTTTGAGATGGTGATTCAGAGTGCAAGGGCTATGGTCATTGACTCTGAGTGTGATTCCAAAATGAGTGCAACGACATAGTGCCTTCGGTTTCGTTCGAACCCGGAACGAACTTTTATGGATTGAATGCTTTCAGCACATCGTCAGGTGGACGATGAGCATTCTAAGATAATTGGTCCTATAAAGGAAATCGCAGCCTCAAGCCTCGTCAACCGGGAATGGCTAAAACAGGGGAGGTGCAATAAGGCTTCGTGGGTCGCTCCCACTGGAGAGCGAGATACATCCCTATCTAGATGTCCCTTTTTATTTCGGCTCTGTGGGCGGTTGGAACTGCAGCCAACTGCGGGGTGGTCTTGTTCGGGACTGTTCAGTAAGGAATGGTTCCGGCTTTGTGTTGCAGTGGAGTGGGAGTACTCCTCGGTACGGTGATCTAGGCCACGTACTGTGACGGGCGGTACCCCAGTAGCCCTGCCATTGATGGAAACCCATTACCCTACGAGACCCTACGGTTTTGTTTGTATTACCCACTTTTGTGGCTAGTAGCTGGAATTTAATAATCTAACAATTTCGGCTATTTCTTATTTACTTGAAAACCCTAGACACTATTATAATATCACTGGATTACCTATCAAATGTTTTGGTTAGCGTAAGGTAAAAACTTTTCCATGTTTATGTGTGAGAAGTCTTACGTGATACCTTTTCTTTCAAAGGATTTTCTAAAGTTAAGCAATCTTAAACCGTTTACTCACACCAGACCCTTGTCTAACCCGTGTGTTTATTTTCTGTTTTATTAAACTCTTGGGTACTCATATTATATATGAGTAGTCAAGTGATTCAGGATATCTCTTGACGAATTCTGGAGGAGCTTTGGAGCAGGAGGCTTCAGCATGTAGATTATAGTTAGAGTTTCCGCTGTGTGTTATTCTGTATGATGTCTTGTATTGTATTAGACACAAATGTTATAACTGTCTAAATTGAGATGTTTAGTTGTGTACTCTGATGTATATAATACTATGTATAAGTTCTATATTATATTTAAATCATTCCGCTGTGAGAATCTGATGTGTTGTTTTCTCTTTCTTCTCTTTCTTTTCTTCTTCTATCCCTTTCTTTCTTAATTAGTGATGCGATTTTCCGAGAGTGGAAAGTCAGGTCGCTACATTATTCTCTTCCAATTCCTGCACTTTGCAAACCGCTATTCGATTAGGAAAGTGTTACCTCGATGACGAGCTTCAAGCATGATTTAGGTACATATTTTTATACTGCAATTTACTTACATATACTAAAAACAATAGACTAGTATCTAAACAGTTTTATAATATAATATATAATTCTGCTCTTATTACATTATGCAGTATATATATTATACTTTAACATTCGTACTGTAAAGCCAGCACATATTTGTATAATACTATATGATAGAAAGTAGGTTACACATTATTACAAGCTTTAGAATTATAAGATATATAAGATATCAATGCTTACACATACAACAGAGGAGAAAAAGAAAACCTTCGGCCTAGCCTGGAGGAGGACGAGCCAGAGGGGATGGAGAGGTGCGGCTTAGGCGGAGGAGGGCAGTGGAGTTTCGGTTTTGACAGGGAGGTACAGCTATGCGGGCTGTAGGTGGTGGAGGAGGCCGAGTTTGGTTTGTGGAGAGGTGGATGCAAGCGACTATGGTGCGCGGCGCAACTACCGAGGCAAGGTGGAGTTTGCGTGGTCGTGGATGCTAACGAGCGGAGGTGGTCGGCTCGGAGAGGAAGGACGGTGAACGAGATGGACAAGCATGCCCGTGCTTTCTTCAATTAAGGCAGAAAAATAAAGGAGGAAAAATAATGGCGATCGGCCATGGAATGGAAGGTATGGAGACGAATACAAGCAGGCAAAAAAATAAAAAATAAAATACAACTGTACAAATTCTATATTAAATTATATTCAAATGAAACCGGGGTAAGGAAACGAATGGACAAAGGAAAAAGCAACAATCATATTATAATTACGGGAATATGAAAAGCAAGTGGCTGTTAGATTTCACAGTTAGGTAGATTAAAGAACAAGAACCCAAAAAGTTTGAAATTTGGGTACCGATGCGGTCATCGGTTTATTGATTTCACTTGGTACCAGTAGCCGAGACACAGAAATGAATATACTGTAGAGATCAGCACGACGAGATGATCAAAATGGTATACAGATATCTATGGAATGATCATCCCATCAAAAGTCGATATTTGATACCAAAAATGCTGCTAAAATGTCAGATTTAGGGTAGATGAAGTAATAGTAGTTCAAATTTGAAGAAACAAATATGATGTCTCACTCAGAAGATGATTTACAAATTTATTGCATAAAAATATTCAGGCTTGGAAAATATTTTATTATTATCAAATATTAACTGATTTGGATTGAAATAAAATTGTACAAGAAAATAAATTTCCATATAATTGGGTAAAGATTTAGCATTTGCTATGTTGAAACAAACATATACAAATATTAAGTTTTTATTTCAAATTTCAGTTATTTAAAATTTCATAAAAATTCGATTAATTAAATAAGTAAAACCACTGGAATTTTCGGGTTGTTACACTACTAAAATTTATGGGTCGTTACACAATCGAATTACGACTCAAAACCATTTCCATTGCGTTCGAAAAGGGGTATAACATTATAAACACCTAGCGGCATGCCTCGATAGGAGTTTGAAATAAATATCTAGATATTTGAATTTAAAATAATAATAATATATATATTGATTTTTGCATAGCCTCCAACATATCATTTCATCCATTCACATATTTCCTTTCATCCCCCCGGCACCTGTCTACTCTTCAAAAAACCCTCTCCTTCCCGTTTAAATGATACAACACACAAGAGCAAAAAAAGATAAAAATTCAAATTCTTGAAATCCACTATATTAAAAAAATCTAAAATTTGTTATAATATTCATGTTATGTGTAGAGCTTTCCCCTAGTATGCATATCATTAGGTTCGGCGGCGTCGTGTTGGGTTTTGACATAAGGCAGCTAGCAAGGGTTGGCTTTTATGGTGGCTGTGGGTATCGATGGGCCGAACGAAGTATTGATTTAGGTTTCTCGCATCAATTGGCATCTCCAGTGAGATTTTGGTTGTGTGCTGCAGTGAATTGGGGGGTGCGACCTGGCCATGTTTGAGAGGAGGGAGGTGAAGCAAATTGCGTTTCTGCAGAGGGGCTCGGGCGTGTTGTAATGGGTTTTGGCAGATCGAGAACGGCAAGTGGGGATCGTTGGCAAAGTCGGAACGTCGAATGGAGTCACCATGCTCCGTATCACTAAAATACGTACATGGAAGACATAGGTATTTTCTTGTATCAGTGAAAGGAAGAAGAAGGAGCATGTATTGGATCGGGCTGCATCGTTTGTGGGCCGTGCTTTGGGCGGGAGATGAATATTAAGGTTATTAATTATATAAATTGATTTTTATAAACTCAAATGCTTAAAAATTTCATAACTTGTTCATTTTAGATCCAAATCCAACACGGTCAGTCGCGTTGGATTCATATTGACAAAAATCTTCAACATGGAATTGGATTGACTAAAATTGGAGCTGCTTGATTTTTCAGTTAAATTCGAATGCATTCGAATTTAATCGAAATGAGAACGCGATAGCGACAACGGAATTAATGGTGAGTGTTTTATAATGCTCATAAAGTACTAGAATATTTTTGTGCTAGTTAAATTTGATACTATGAAGTGATATAAATTTTTTTTGGTCATTTTTTGATAAATTTAATTGTTACCTCTATTGTCATTGAATTAACTGTTAAAAATTAAAAATTGACAATCAAACTGAAATTGGGATTTAAGTGCCAATAAATTACCCAATAATAATAACTATAAAACTGTTGTGGATTATATTGTCTGTTTGTATGATTGGTTGTGTTGGATGCAAATTGGTTGATATTTGGATGTTTGGATGTTTATTTGTTTATATATATATATATATATATATATATATATATATATCCTGTTATCGCCATTATATTATTTACAGTTTATAAAACTATAAATTGAATTATCACGAATAAATTAAGAAATAGGGTGAAATGATATATACCTATGACATTGTGATTTGGATTGAAATGATATATATCCATCCTTGAAGTTAAATTGAAATAACTAATCACTTGGGCATAGGTTAGAAAGTTCTATAGGGACACTGGATTGGTTAAATTTAATGAATTAAAATCTTTGGTTTGAAATTATTTAAATGGTTTTGATTTAAAAGAAATAAAAATCAAATTTATAGAAATAAAATTATTTTTGAACTAGAGCTCTAAAGGTTGAAATTTAAATTTGGTAATCGAAATTGTTTAAATAATCGACATTGAGATTTTGAAGTTATAATCGAAATTGTTTAAATAATCGACATTGAGATTTTGAAGTTATAACCGAAATATAAATTGAATTTTTGGAAATCAGTTTGTTTTTAAAAAGATTGAACTTTTATCCAAACTTGACTATTACTAAGTACAAGTGATATAAAAACGATATTTCAAAATTGAGCTCGGAATTGAATTATATTTGAAGATTGGGATTTTAACTGAATATTGAAGGAAATTTGATTTAAATGTTTTGAATCGATATTTTCAAAATCGAGCCCGAAATCAATATAAATTAAAGTTGAAATTAAATTAGTTGGATTTGAAAGTGGAATTGAACTAATTGAAATTGAAGTTGAAATTGATTTGAATTGAAATCGAAATTTAATCAATTGAATGGAAATTGGAACTGATTTGAATTGGGAAGTTGGAATTAAATGATCTGATTTTGAAACTATTTTCAAAAAAAATTAATATAAAATATTTAAAAGTTGTCTTCTTAAATATACAAATTATTTTGATTTTCCAAATTATTTGCTATATAAACCATTCTAATACTTAAACTATTTTGTATTAAACTTAACCATTTAAACTATTTTTTACTATTTTAACCATTTGCACTATTTTTTACTATTTTAATTATTTAGACTATTCAAACTATTATTCAAAAATTCAAACTTGTCAAAAGTGGAATGTTATTTTTAAATCATGAATTTAAATACAAATTGGTTAAATGAAGCTATAACCCAAACTGGAATTCGAAACAATTTTTGAAGCGAAATCGTGATATTAAGGCGAAAATGATTTTTAACTGAAATAGTATATTTTGAGTAAATTTCATAATTTCGAAATGGATTTGATTCTAAAGCGAATACGATATTTTGATATTAAGAACGAATTGTGTTCGAAATGTAAAAGAACCAACCGGTGTCAAAAAAGAGGTTTGGTTGTAAAAGAGACCAGAGCCGGATATTAGCATACTCTCTATCGATACCGAAACCACTTTAACCATTGTGTACGTGGAGGTGACTCTAGAATGAAGTGGTTGGATTTGGCATCATTTGCTGGATTTGAAGAAAGAGAATGATGATGGAATAGTGCCAGTATGAAATGACTAAAACAGGAGCCGTACCTGCCAAGTGGGTTGGCTACCACGAGCGGACGCACTTCTTCGCATTACCATCATTTACATTGTGCTTGATTGGTGTGCACCCTTCGGATTATGGGAGTGTTGGACGCGGTGGAAGATCATGGCTATGATACGTTACCATTAGCTGGAAGGGTAAACTGGTTGTATCCTACCTTGGGCATTGCCTCACGTGCCTTGTCATACTTTTATCCCTAAACGAGACCCAAACGATTTCGGTTTAGTGTTGTCTTATCATGGCCTATCCACCGGCTGTTTAACTGGTGTTTTATATGCAAACTATACGACAATGCTTAAAAATGCATTAAGGGGGATTAAGCCTTAACGCTAAGAAAAATACTTATTTTATTGATTAGACATTATATATGTAGCGTATTCTACTAAATATAAATATTTTGGCGGATCCTTAAGAGATGGAAAATCACGTAACATCTCTTGAATTATTATACGCACGTTATACACTAGATAGGAGATGTGAAAACCCATAAGCATCTCTGACGCCGTTACACTCATGTTATATGCAATATCAATTTGACTTACAAAATGATATTTTAGTCATGACTCGAGTGTTTTGTCTTTTCATTACGCTCTAGTTAGCCCTGAGTTTTTCAGCTTCTTGAAGATTTATTCTAGTGGATGAAGATAAGATTTGGTATACTACTATTATTACCCCTGGATCATGTTGTCTGCTGCATTGCTGTATTTATTCTTGATGTATTTATAACTCTGATACATGTTGTATTGAATATAATCAAATGTATTGTATAAACAGCTTCATGAACTGTTTATTTGATTGTTATATTTTATCGTTCCGCTTTGAGATTCTATGTTTGTTTTCTTCTTCCTTTTCTCTTATTTTCTTATTAACCCCATTAAAAAACCTTCCTTTTGAATGATTTGAATTGTGGTTTATTGTTGATTTTAAATTTTCCCAAAAGGTGGGTCGTTAAAGTTGGTATCAGAGTTTTGGTTTAGCGATAAACTTAACTTTGTCGGGTAACTCATTTGAGACAGGGTCAGTAGTATCCTAGAATGAGTTTGAGTGTAGTAATAGATATGAGCGCGTATTGTTAGCGAATATGAAATATTTTATATTATGATGACTTATCGATTGAGTGTTTATGAATTCTAGTCATTACGGTAAGTACAATCGTATCGATAGGAGTTTCCAAACTCTTAAACAAGGACAACCGACACGGTATTGTTTTAAAATTGGGTAAATGAAATAATTCTACCCTGATTATATTTTATATATAAAGAAATAACTTTTCAGAAATTATTAGGGTATATAAAGCGTGAATTGGTTGTTTGAAATGATAATATTGATCATTATTTTATTATTTGAATAGTCAATATTCCTAAACTATTAGCTATTATGTGATTATAAGAAAGTGAAATTGTATAAATGTAACGACCCATTTTTTCGACACCCGAAAGTCGACATCGACACATCCACTGTATCAAATGCCACACAGTTAAATGCCCAAAAACCGAACCGTAAGGATTAAAGAAGAAGAAGATAGAAGAAAAAAACAAATACAATAACAGAATCTCACATATCGCAGCGGAACAAATATAATAGATAAATAAATATCTCTAAACAGAATCACTATATCAGTTATCACATTACATCACATTACATTATCAGAGTGTACAACAACAAACAGCGGAAAGAAATATTACATATATAAGTGATACGGCTCGCCATTCAGCTCCAACTCCTGATTTCCACAGCAATATCTTGACTTTGCTCCCGAATAATGATAACCTGACTCTAGGCTGCTTGTGTGGAAAATTGTGGGCACCCAGAGTTTAGAAAGGGAACAATAAACTCCAGGTCAGTCGTGGGACTGGTGCGAGATCTTAAAAATAGTTATTTTCACAAAGAAAATAAAAGAAATCCACCATGCTTTTGGAAAATGAAACTACCATAAGGCCTCCAGCCACACACACAATGCAGACACAGAATCGGAGGAGAATTTTCCTTATGATAGCCAAACATGCTTAATACGCAAAATCCTTTCGATATTATTATTAGTGCATAGTGTAGAAAATGTTTCGAAAGTATAATATAAATCTTAGCCAGCATAGACATTCCGAACTATGCCACTATAGTTACCATCCAAACAGTGGGGCGCCAACATAAGTAGATGGCAGGTTATACAACTAAAACCGTACAAGGGGCGTATTGTTTTTTTGGATTTCCAACAAATGGTCAGGCTAAGGAACTTCCTACTACCACATGGGAACGCCTCTGGCGGGACGTCCCGAGAATTTAACCAGCTCTCTGCCAACACAAGGCCGGGTTACCTCTGTAATTAGGTAACTACTACATGAGTATGCCATCCCCCAGTCCTTTGGGAGCTTTATCCGAGGATCCTCTACACCAACAACCACAAAGAAAAGTATTTGCAGTAACCACACAGGTCAAATATCAAGGCATCATAACTGACACCACCCTTTTCCAGAAGGAAATGACATACCCAAAAGGGCGCGACCCTCATAACCTTGCCGCATCTTTCCTGTTTAGACCATTTTCGGGTTGTGAGGTCCGATGAGGTCTCGTCCACAAAGCTACACTTTTAACAAAGTCATGCTTTGATCAACGAAAGATCAGCAGCACTTCGTATGCCACATTACCAAATTGGGAGTGCATCACTAGTAACCATCAACTACATAACCTCTAAGCTCGTACGTCTCAGAGAAGGGTGTTAAGCTAAGAGAATAAATTCTCCGCCACCAACAGAACTGTATTTGATAGAAAGCAGCTTTACATCTCAAAGTGTAACGTCAGATACACATCCATACAAGTCTGTTCCGGGATCGAACGGAACCGAAGGCACTTCAAAGAAGCCCTTGCAAATTCGGATATTCACTAATCACGTCCGGAATCCCCATCACAAAGGGTGATAAAATCTCTATACCGGAGCAACCTGGTGCAGAGACATTCGACAGGTAATCCTTTCGCTTTCGAAAATACCCGATCGTCAACACTATCTTCAAATACAATCCTACTTCGTCGTATCGTTATTCGGAATGGGTTTTATGACACAAGGTCCTCTCCCGGCTAATCTGAATAACGAGCGCTTATTTTAGAAAAATAAGTGTTATATTCAGATTTCAACAAATCACAACAATTTTCACTTTGATCTTTTAAATAAAAGATCCATCACAATCACAAAGGTTCGATGTGGTTTTCGGATATCCACTTGGAATCCGACCCCCGGTTGCATCGAAATTCAAATGTCATTTAAAGGCAAATATTGATAGTCGGTTATTTAACTATCAATAAATATTCACAACAAACACCAAGATTTAAATAATTTTCCAAATTATTTATTTTCAAAATATCTTTACAAGATATATTTCACACTTCAACAATTTGGAAACAAATTTCAAACTACTTTTCACCTTTCAATACTTTGAAAACAAATTTCAAATACTTATCCAAACTTATATACTTGGAATATCTAGAATAACAACTATTTTAAAACACTTTATCTAAAACATTAATTGTGAAGATATTATATTAAAATCTCATATAAAATTCAAGTCCAAACTAATTTTAAAATAAAATTAGTAGATAGGATATAACTATTTAAATATCCAATTTCTAAATGAAATACCAATTTAGTCTTTAAAATAATCCCTTTCTTTTATAAAATTCTCATTGTGAATTTAAATTCCTAAATATCCATTGATATATGATTTTTGAATTGATTCCCAAGTGTTTACTTTCAATACCAAATAAATTTTCAGAATTGGTTTCCAAAATTTATTTTTAAACACAAGTTAACTTTTGATCGATTTCCCAAATATTTATTATTTTTACCAAATCAATATCAAATTGATTTTCTAATCTATTTTCAAAACACCAAATCAAATTTCAAATTGATTCTTAAATTTATTTCAAACACCAAATTTATTATCTTTTGAAACAAATTCCTTCTTTTAAATTTATACAATTTTCTAAAATTAATTTACTATAAATTTTCTACTAAATTTCAAAAATCAAATTTTATTTATTTCTGGTATCCTACGATACCAAAAATATATTTGGCTAAATTTAGCCTTCAACAGTTTCAATCACAAATAGTCACACACGGATTATACATAATCAACATACAATATTGAAACAAATTCAATTATTTGAGAAATCCAATTGGATCCCTCCAACATGTTTTCCCTACATCCACAGATGTTAGCACAACAATTAAATACCAATTCCACTTCGGAATATCGCGGTATATGGGATTTATAAATTATCATCCGCTATTATGCGGCGCAATAGGGTCTCATCCGCTATATAATGCGGGAAATCAACAACTCCAAATATATATATAATACCAATTCCACTTCAAGGTGGAATATCACGGTATATGGGTTTAATATAATAACCTCCGCTATTATGCGGCGCATAGGGTCTATTTAAATACAACTGATAATAAATTATCATCCAAGCACAAAATCAACAATTAATTTAACTATCACAATTCAATCATCAATCAATAACTGAAATATTAAATTATTTAATTTGAGTGAAAAGATCTTACCTTTTATTTGCAATCTATTCCAACTCATTTCCATTCCGTCTTGTTTCTTCATTTTAGACCTTGTATCAAGAATTGCATGATTTTTATTAATATTCGAACAAATCGAACAATTTAAATTCCTATTGGATAAATTTAATTAACCAATGATTTTATTAATTTAATTTTAAACCAAAAATACCCTTTTTATTATCTTAAGATAATTAAGTAGATTAAATATATACCGATACTTTTAACTTCTAAACAAATCCCTTTTAACAAATTTACTTAGCTAAAAGTTAAAACTGAGTTTCCTTTTTTTCTAAATCTTGGGTAACTAAAATAAATTGAATACGTTTATTAATTAAGTTTATCTTCATAATATAAAAAATTTAAAATTAAACGGGTAGGTTTAAAAATATGTATAGGTTTATTTATTTCATTTTGAAACTCTATTTATAGAATTTTGAAAATCAAATTTTCTTCATATAAACTTTTATATCCCAAAATCTTATGTTTGTATATGTATATTTGTAATTTTCGTTTTTATAACTTATTGTTGTACATTTTTTTTATTATAACTTTTTTTGTACTTCTGCCTTATAACAAAAATTATCATAGTAACATTTTTTTATATAAATTTCTATATATATAAAATTAAATAAAATAGAAACATACCTATAGACTTCGAAGCGAGCTCACCCTAAACTAATCGCCGAAACCCTAGCCTTCACTGACTTCCTCGCGTATCACCACCTGCTCACGAATCCACATGCCATCGGCCATCACCACCATGCTCGAGTACTGTGCGCCTACCAAGCTTCTGCTGTGCCCCGCCTCGTTCACTAACATCGACCACATCCACCAAATCGCGAACAGCTCCTCCACTTACGTCACCTGCCAGATCTCAAACCGTGAATCGCCTTAGGTCGCGATCCATCCCATGCATCTCCACCCTAGGCTCGTGCAACTTCGATATCGAGTTCATTCACGATGCCATTCAACTCGATCGTGATTTAAATCGCGCTTTATGTTTTTGTTTTTCCTGAATTGACTTCACGTTGCTCAATTTTGAAGGGAAGAAAGGAAAGTCGAACGCGACTTCGGATTCGTTTTCGATCTATCACGTCTGAAGGAAAAAGGATTCGTGAGTTTTTAAGTGAAACGAGGGAGGCTTCGGTCTTGACATTGATTTATTGAATTTGATTTTGAATTTAGGGGAAACGCGTCTATGGATTTTGATTCGTGGTTTTGGATTAGGGAAGCAAGCAGTCATTATATTTTATTTTCTTTCAAAAAAATCTATTTAGGTGATGTTAAAAACGAGACGAAGGGGAGACAAGGATACGACGTTAGCGTATGGAGGAAGGTAGGTTTGATTTTTTTATAGTTTTTATATTCAAAATATCTTGTATATCCTAACTCAAAATCCCAAACTCCTATCGAGGCATGCCGCCAAGCATTTATAAGGTTTTATCTGCATTCCGAACACAATGGAACGTGGTCTGGAGGCTAATTCGATCATAGGCACAAGTTACGAAAGTAAACGATCAATTTTAAATTGAATTGATTAAAATAGTTTCTATACGTTTTGAGCTGCCAGGGTCAAATGACAACTCCAATTGCTATGGAAATTGGAATCCGATAATAACTTACTATTACGGATCCAATGGAACTAGTTTCGTTGAATTCCAAGATGTGCCTCGGAAGGCTATTTTTAGATATCGATTCAAACGATAAAATTTCAAAACTGAACAAAGCATTTCCAAATTCAATTCTAAAGCTTCTATTATCTTCGGTATTATCAATATGAGTTTTACAAGGCTTTGAAATATTTTTAATCAGCTAAAAACTTAAGATACAAATTTTCATCCAACTTCAATAAATTAATTTAATTTAAAAATTAAATTACCCAATAAATAGTGATATTTGAAATTCAAATTAAACTTACTTCCGAACATTTAAAATTACTTAAATATTTTCAAATTCAAATACCAAAAATTCTAGGTCGCCACATCCTTCCCCCCTTAAAAGAATTTCGTCTCGAAATAACTAGTTAAGAACAATGATCCTCAACCCGTTAACTATTTTCCCAATCCAAATAGTTTTATCATCTTACCAAAACAAATCTATTATTAAAGACTCATTACCATTTCAACTAATTTTCCAAATTCAATCATAAGTTTCCAAACAACATTGTTTACTTAACCAATTTAAATTTAAATTTAAATTTAAATTTTAAACTTTCAAAATTTTCTCAAAATTTTTCTAACTCCCTAAATTTTCGAAAAATTTCGCCGGCGTCTCCTTTGCGCGGCTAGCTCTGTAACGACCTAGAATTTCTATCATTTGAAATTCGTATATTTAATTGATTTTAAATATTTACAAGTAAAATTTGTAAGTCGAATAAATTTTATTTCGAATATCTAAATTTATTGGATAATTAAATCGATAATTTAATATTTGAAATTACAGAAATAATTGAAAATTGGGTTTAATGTGATTAAAATTTGATTTGTAAAGTTGTATTAAATCATATTGGAGTTAGAACGATGTTATAGAACTTTTAAAATCGAATTAAAAGTCAATTTTTAGAAATTGAATATTTTAATGTTTAATTGACGAGTAGAAAATAGCCATTTTTCAAACCTTCTCGGATTTCGACGAAACCAGTTTCATTGAATCCATAATGTTAAATTTTTGTAAGATTTCAAATATCGTGTCAATCGGATTTATAGTTTGTCCAGGGCAAGCTAAAACGCAATGAATCGGTTTAAGTGAATTTTGGATTTAAATTAGTCGATTTGAAAACCTATCTTCTAAATTTGATCGAGTTGGCTCCCGATATATATTCCATTACGTTCGTAATGGAGGTAAAGCATTATAAATGCTAGGCGGCACCCTTCGTTTGGAGTTCGGAAAAATTTCGGGTGAATAGTGTCGTGTAATTTTCTATATAAGGCCATCTTTATTTCATTTTTATCACAAAACCCTATCCATGTTTGTAGCCTCCATTTCATATATATTCAATGGCCGAAATCTTCCCCTCTTCCTCCCTCATTTTCTTTAAATCCGCAAACAATTACGACAAACATTCAACTGCAAAGTGGTAGAGCTCGGCATGATCGACATATCCAACGGTGGTGATCGTTTTTAGAGCTACGGAACGATGGCAATTTCAATTGGAAGGGCCGGTGTTCGTGCACGCTTTTCTAGGCAAGGGGCTTCCCGAGTTTGGCCATGCTTTAGGCATTGGTGGCACACATAGAGGGCTTCGGTATGGCGGTGTCCGATCGACTTCAAGTTGCTCGAGTTGGTCGCGGCCATTTGGGTTTGGAGGCGGCCATATGGGTTTTCGGTGGCGTGTTTTACTGAAGGAAGGGAAGAAGGTAGGGGGCGGTCACGATCTTGCCTCTGAAAATCAATGTTCCAGATGATAGCAGGTTTAAAAATTAAAAGAAAATTGTAAAAATAAATTTTATATAAAATCGAATAAACTATATAACACTATAACTTTTTCATACGAGGCCCGTTTCGTACGAAACAAATTGCGTTGGTTCTTATGGATGAACACTATGCGATGTAACTAGATTAGAATCGATTAGAGCTAGTTAAAATTTTGGGTAAAAATTAAACGAGCGTTTAATTTTATTTGGAATAAAACACTTCAACTGTATTTGAAACAAGGTGAGAACATCTCGCTCAATCGAATCTGTTTCAATATAAATTTTAAATGGTTAAATTTAAAATTGCTTGATTATGTGATTGAATGATATTGCTATCTATTGTATTGAAATAGACCCTATACGGCGTATATAAGCGGATGTTATTTATTAAACACATATACCGCAATATTCCACCTTGAAGTGGAATTGGTATTATATATGTACTTGGAGTTGATTTTCCTGCATTATATAGCAGATGAGACCCTATTGCGCCGCATAATAGGGGATAATATTTTATGTAAACCCATGTACCATGATATTCCATCTTGAAACGGGATTGGTATTTTGCTAACTTCTGTGGATGCATGGAAACAGGTTGGAGGGATCCAACTGGATTCCTCAAATAATTGAATTTGTTTCAGTGTTGTGTGTTGATTATTTATAATCTCTCGGTTATTATCCTTTGTGATTGAAATCGTTGAAGGCTAAAATTTAGCCGAATATAATTTTGGTATCGTAGGATGTCGAAAATAAATAAATAAATTTGATTTTTGAAAATTCAGGTCGAAAGTTTATATTAAAAATTATGATGTTTTGAGAAATATAGTTGAATAGTGATTCTTGAAATAAGTGGTTGATTAAATTGTAAAATGGTTTAAATTGGGATTTTTGAATTATTATAAACGGTTTATGTAAAAGATTTATGAAATTGATATTATAAAACGAGTTTTTATAAGTGTTAAAATGAAGTATAAATGGATTTTATAAAAGAATAGAATCTACGATTTGTGAAGTTATAAAATGAATAGATTTTTGTAAAATAAAAGATTTATAGGTAATTAACTTATAAATTGGATTTTGGCATTTAAATGAGATATAATAGAATTTTTTAATTAAGGGATTTTGTAAGTTGAAGTTTTTATAAAATATATAAATGTGAATTTATAAACATTGTTTTATAAATCCGAAATCAATCGAATTTGATAAGTAAATATGAAAGCTTACTAAAAGAGATATATCCACGATTTTGGAGAGTGGATAATCCTTTAAATTAAATATATAGAAGTGTTGAATTTGGTAAACGATTTATATCCACGATTTTGGATAGTGGATAATCCTTTAAAATAAAATGTGGAGAAATGTTGAATTTGGTTAACGAAGTATATTCATGATTTTGGACAATGAATAATATATTAAAGAAATGTTTTAGGAAGTGACCTTTATAAATAGGATTAAATTGATTTGAAGTTGTTTTAAAATGTGTTAAGGATCAAAACCATAGATTTCAACATTCATTGTTGAAATAGACGTTTTCGAGAAATAAAAGAAAATGGTGGACTATAACACTGTTGTTATAGTAAATGATTTTCGAAAGAAAATGTTTTATATAGTATTGGGATTTATATGTCTATCTTAATTTCAAATCTCTATACTAGTGATTTTGGGTTGTCGTAACGATGTTTTACGCGACATTCGTTTTGACTCAAATGAATGTGTTTAAGAGAATGTTTTCCTTAAAGAATAAAATATATACTTAATTGTGATTTAAGTATATTTAATTTTTTCCAAATGTTGATAATAAATAGATTTGTGAATTACTTATTATTAAATAAGTATGGAAATGTTTTCCAATATGAAGTGAAATGTTTTGAGATTTATATCTTTTAAAGATAAATTGAAAGTGAATATTTGAAATCGATTTGAAAATCATATATCAATGGATATTTGGAAATTTAAATTCACCATGGAATTTATAAAGGAAAGGGAAATTTGTTTAAAAATAAACAATGATTTATTTTTGAAGTGTGGAAAAATATATCTTGTAAAGATATTTTGGAAAGTAAATAATTCGGGAAATTATTTGAAATCTGGTGATGTTGTGCACATCTATTGATAGTTAAATATCCGACTATCAATATTTACCTTTAAATGCGTATTTGTTGTGATTTGCTTGAATTTGAATGCTATACTTATTTTAAAATAATCGCTTGTTATTCGGTTTAGCCGGGAGAGGACCTTTGGGTCATGAATCCCATTCCGAATAGTGATACGTTGTGACGGATAGCATTTGAAGACCGATGTTGAAGACCGGATATTTTCGAAAATGGAAGGATTACCGTCGAATGTCTCTGCATCGGCTGATCTCCGATATAGAGATTTTATCACCCTTTGTGATGGGAAGTCCTGTCGTGATTAGTGAATATCCGGATTGCAAGGGCTTCTTTGGAAGAGCCTTCGGTTCCGTTCGATCCCGGAACGAACTTGTATGGATGTGTGTCTGATGTTACAATTTGAGATGTAAAGCTGGTTTCTATCAAATATATTTCTGTTGGTGGTAGAGAATTTATTCACTTAGCTTAACACCCTTCTCTAAGACATACAAGCTCAGAGGTTATGTAGTTGATGGTTACTTTTGATACATTCCCAATTTGGTAATGTGGCATACGAAGTGATGCTGATCATTTGTTGATCAAAGCATAGCTTTTGTATAAAGTATAGCTTTGTGGACGAGACTTCGTCGTACCTCACATCCGGGTAATGGTCAAAACAGGAAAAGATCCAGCAAGGTTTTAGGGATTAGCGCCACTTAGGGTGTGTCATTTCCTTCTGGATAGAGGTGGTATCATGGTATGGAGGCCAGATACTTAACCTATGTTATGGCTGCAAATTTATTTCTTTGTGGTTTTTGGTATTGAGGATCCTCGGATAAAGGTTATTTACAACCGGGGATGGCATGCTTGTGTCAGTAGTTACCTACTTTTGTAGAGGTAACCCGGCCTTGTGTTGGTAGAGATCCGGTTAGGTTCTCGGGGCATCTCTCCAGAGGCGTTCCCATGTGGGAATGGGAAGTTCCTTGGCCTGACCATTTGTTGGAAAATCCAAAGAAACAATACCAGCCCTGTACAGTTTTAGTTGTATAACCTGCCATTTACTTATGGTGGCGCCCCATTATTTAGATGGTAGCTATAGTAGGCATGCGATAATGGTCATATGTTGGCTAAGATTTATATTATACTTTCGAAAGGTTTTCCATTGTGCACTGATAGTAATAATATCAAGAAATTTGCGTATCAAGCATGTTTAACTACCATAAGGAAAAATCTCCTTCGATTCTTCATTTGCATTGTGTGTGTGTGTGCGGGAGGCCTTATGGTAGTTTCAAATTCTAAAAGCATTGCGAATCTATTTTAAAATAATTCTTTATTTTTTTAAAGATAAACTGTTTAAGTTCTCACACTAGTCACATGACTGACCTGGTGTTTATTGTTCCCTTCCTAAACTCTGGGTGCCTATCAATTTCCACACGGGCAGTCTAGAGTCAGGTTATCAGGTCATTCTGGAATTCAGAAGATGCTGTGGAGCTCAAGGGGCAAGCTGGATGTCATGGCGTATCAACTAGTATATAGTATTTCTTTTCCGCTGTTTGTTGTTGTAATATCTGATAATGTAATGTGATGTAATGTAATAACTGATACAGTTCTTTTGATTTAAAGATTATTCATTTATCTATTATATGTTATTCTGTTGCGTTTGTGAGATTCTGATATTGTTCTGTTGCTTCTTCTTTCTTACTTCTTCTATCCTTTTCTTCTTCTTAAACCCTAAGGGTTCGGTTTTCCGGCATTCGATTGCACGTTAGTTGATACAGTGGACGTATTAATGTCGACTTTCATGAGTCGAAAATCATAATCCTCACATTTGGTATCAGTGCATTTGGTTAAGAGACAACCTTGGCTCTGTTGGGAATTACTCATTAGAGATAGAGTCGGTAGTACTCTAGAGTGAGTGTGAGTGTAATAATAGATATGAGCGCGTATTTGTTAGTGAATATAAAAATTGTTTTGTATTGTGATGATTGGTTTGTTGGGTGGTATATGGATTCTGGTCAATACGAGTAATTAACGTTATTTATAGGAATCTCTAAACACTTGTACAGAACAAATTCGACATGATATCGTTTTAAAATAGGGTAAATGAAATAACTTTACCTAAATTATTTTCGTATATAAAAGAGAAAAAATTTCTGTGAATTATTATAATATATGATTGCTTGGTTGCTAGAAAGTGATGACATTAAATTATTATCATTAATGTTGAAAAAGAAATTGAAATCGTAACTCCAAAGTTAATAAATAAATTCACATACAAATAGAATTAGAGAATATAAATTGTAAATGTGATTTGTAATTTGAAGTAAAATTTTAGAGGAATATTTGGAAATGTTTTAAAAGGGTTTGCAATTTGGAAAAGATTAAATTCCTTTGAGTTTGAAAATGGTTTTCAAGGGTTTGAAAAGATGTTTTTGGAGGGATAAAAGCTCTAAACTCTTTTCAGTCGCTGGAAAATAACTTCGGTGATGACTACAGCACTCCTCGATGTTCATTTTCGGGTTTCCAAAAGAGAGATTGCTGCAAAGTTGTTTTAAATGGAAGTTGTTTGGAAAAATTGGTTTTGGGTTTTGAAATTCAAAGGATAATTTGAATTGGTTTCAAAAATGGTTTTGAAATGTTGGAAAGACTCTGGAATCTGATAAAAATAGTTATGGAATAAAATTTATTGAGTTGAAAATAAATTTGGAGTAGAAACAAATGAATTGAAATTGAGTTTGAATTATGGAAATAAATTCATGAATGAATGAATTTACAATTGCGAGTAAATGATATTGGAAACTAAGTGTTGAAATCATCTTGAAATTGCAAGTAAATTGAAAATTTGTCAAGTTGAATCAAATGAAGCTAAGTATTAAAATAAAATTAGCAAGTGAAACTAATTGAAGAAATGAAAATTTTAATATGGGTTGAAATGAATTGAATTCAACATTTATAAATAAAGGGTAAATTAAATTCATATGGAATTTGAAATCCAGTTTAAATATAAGTGGTTATAAACCGAAATAGTGAATCGAATTGTGTTTGGGAACGAATAAAAGAAAAAACAACTGAAATTGAAAACTGAACATCGAAAACCAATTTGAATTGTGCGAGACGAAATAAGTTAGAACTTGTAATGAAGTAGTAAAAGAAACTAATTTAAAATAACAAGATGAATCAGTTGTGAATGAAAAATAATTAATAAAATTCAATATTCAGAAGGTAAATTGAATCCAAATAGAATTGAAATTGTAAATTGAATTCAAATGAAATTGATAATGTGAGATTGAATGGAAATGGATATTATGGTTAGCAGAATATACAGGTGGATTAAAGGAAATTGGGATTTTGATTTCGATGATAAAAAAATTAAATTGCTCGACAAAAGGTATGTATTTGAATTTCAGTATGAAATTTGATGGTTTTCTTATCCAGCCACTTGGCCTTTCCTTTTCTTTTTCAAATCTGGAGGCCGTGGTGCCATTTTTGTAGTCGAACCGAGCTAGCCGCGCAAAGGAGACGCTGGCGAAATTTTTCAAAAATTTAAGGCATTAGAATATTTTTGAGAAAATTGAATTTTTTGGAAACTATAACTTTGATTTTGGAGTGAAAAGTTAAACGATATCGTTGGTTTTGGAAAAGATAACTAAAAATGATTTGAAAACTTAGTAAAGTTATTGTAAGAAGTTTAACTATGGATTTTGGAAAAGTTAAAATGTTTAAATGAATTTGAAATTTAATTTGAACAAATGGTTTTGAAGAGTTAATGGATTCTGTAACTTCTTCTTACTTGGCAATTTCGAGGACGAAATTCTTTTAGGGAGAAGTTTGTAACGACCCAGAATTCCTTCCATTTGAAATTCGTATATTTAATTGATTTTAAATATTTACCAGTAAAATTTGTAAGTCGAATAAATTTTATTTTGAATATCTAAATTTATTGGATAATTAAATCGATAATTTAATATTTGAAATTACAGAAATAACTGGAAATTGGGTTTAATGTGATTAAAATTTGATTCGTAAAGTTGTATTAAATCATATTGGAGTTAGAAGGATGTTATAGAACTTTTAAAATCGAATTAAAAGTTAATTTGTAGAAATTGAATATTTTAATATTTAATTGACGAGTAAAAAATAGCCATTTTTCAAACAGTCTCAGATTTTGACGAAACTAGTTTCATTGGATCCGAAATGTTAAATTTTTGTAAGATTTCAAATTTCGTGTCAATCGGATTTACGGTTTGTCCGGGGCAAGCTAAAACGCACTGAAATCGGTTTAAGTGAATTTTGAATTTAAATTAGTCGATTTGAAAACCTATCTTCCAAATTTTATTGAATTGGCTCCCGATATATATTCCATTGCGTTCAGAATGGGGGTAAAACACTATAATCGCCAGGCGGCACGCTTCGTTTGGAGTTCGAAAAAATTTCGGGTGAATAGTGTCGCGTAATTTTCTATATAAGACAAACTTTATTTCATTTTTATCACAAAACCCTAACCAGATTTGTAGCCGCCGTTTCATATATATTCAATGGCCGAAATCTTCCCCTCTTCCTCCCTCATTTTCTTTAAATCCAAAAATAATTACAACAAACGTTCAACTGCAAAGTGGTCGAGCTCGGCACGATCGACATATCCGACGGTGGTGATCGTTTTTAGAGCTACGGATCGATGGCAGTTTCCATTGGAAGGGCCGGTGTTCATATGCACTTTTCTAGGCAAGGGGCTGATCGAGTTTGGCCATGCGTTAGGTGTTGGTGGCACACGTAGAGGGCTTCGCTATGGCGGTGTCCGATTGACTTCAAGTTGGTCGAGTGGTCGCGGCCATTAGGGTTTGGAGGCTTCCATATGGGTTTTCGGTGGTGTGTTTTACTGAAGGGAGGGAAGAAAGTGGGGCGGTCACGATTTTGCCTCTAAAAATCAACGGTCCAGATGATAGCAGGTTTAAAAATTAAAAGTAAACTGTAAAAATAAATTTTATATAAAATCGTATAAACTTTGTAACACCATAACTTTTTCATTCGAGGTCCGTTTCGTACGAAACAAATTGCATTGGGTTCGTATGGACGAACACTACGCAAAGGAGCTGGTTTGGAATCGATTGGAGCTAGTGAAAATTTTGGGTAAAAATTAAACTCGCGTTTAATTTTATTTGGAATAAAATACTGCAACTGTATTTGAAACAAGGTGAGAACTTCTCACTCAATCGAATCTGTTTCGATATAAATTTTAAATAGTTAAATTTAAAATCGCTTGATTGTGTGATTGAATTATATTGCTATCTATTGTATTGAAATAGAGCCTATACGCCATATATTAAGCGAATGTTATTTATTAAACACATATACCGCGATATTCCACCTTGAAGTGGAATTGGTATTATATATGTACTTGGAGATGATTTTCCCGCATTATATAGCGGATGAGACCCTATTGCGCCACATAATAGAGGATAATATTTTATATAAACCCATGTACCACAATATTCCGTCTTGAAACGTGATTGGTATTGTACTAACATCCGTGGATGTAGGGAAACAGATTGGAGGGATCCAACTGGATTCCTCAAATAACTGAATTTGTTTCAATGTTGTGTGTTGATTATTTATAATCTCTGGGTGATTATCCTTTGTGATTGAAATCGTTGAAGGCTAAAATTTAGCCAAATATAATTATGGTGTCGTAGGAAACCGAAAATAAATAAATAAATTTGATTTTTGAAAATTCAGGTCGAAAGTTTATATTATAAATTATGATGTTTTTGAGAAATATAGTCGAATAGTGATTCTTGTAATAAGTAGTTGATTAAATTGTAAAATGGTTTAAATTGGGATTTTTGAATTATTATAAACGGTTTATATAAAAGATTTATGAAACTGATATTATAAAATGAGTTTTTATAAGTGTTAAAATGAAGTATAAATGGATTTTATAAAAGAATAGAATCTACGATTTTTGAAGTTATAAAATGAATAGATTTTGTAAACTAGAAGATTTATAAGTAATTAACTTATAAATTGGATTTTGGCATTTAAATGAGATATAAATAGAATTTTTTAATTAAGGGATTTTATAAGTTGAAGTTTTTATAAAATATATAAATGTGAATTTATAAACATTGTTTTATAAATCCGAAATCAACCGAATTTGATAAGTAAATATGAAAGTACTAAAGGAGATATATCCACGATTTTGGACAGTGGATAATCCTTTAAATTAAATATGTAGAAGTGTTGAATTTGGTAGGCGATTTATATCCACCATTTTGGACAGTGGATAATCCTTTAAAATAAAATGTGTAGAAATGTTGAATTTGGTTAACGATCGTCGACGGAAATTCTATCGGTTTAGAAAACCATCGAACGAATTTAAATTAAAAATAACCGCAAGCGCATGGTGTACGAATGTAGCACGCGGCGAATACGGGTCGATCCACAGGGAATTGTTGATTTTAAAATTCTATTCAATCAAATTATACAGAAGTCGAAAGTGTGATTAGCTAAAAATGTAGGAAACTAACAAAAACTAGCAAAAGAAAAATAGATAAAAATATGAAAGTTAAATGGCAATTTAGAGAATAAATCCACTCTCTAGATCATGTAGTTCAACACATGAAATCATGGTCTCTCTTTTATGGTCATTAGTGTTTTAATAGATGTGTTTATTATAAGTATGACATATTTGAGCTATTGATTAGCCAACATAAGCCATCAAACTATAACACACCCCTTACAACACTTACTAACTTTCATGAAACTTAACAAAGAAAATGAGAATGAAATCTATTTTAAGTATCGCCTATTAACTATTGATTAGAAACATACACCATCAAATTTTAATTTCAAATCACTTTCTTATGCCATAATCTTATATTGATGAAGAGACATTTGTGTTAGTGATCGTTTAAGCATAGCCTATTTGGTGTCAACAATATAGACTATCAAATTCAAAGCAAAAACAACAAATAAAACCACATCTACCATCATCATTAAGCACAAAAGGAGAGCATGAATTAACAAAATGTTGAAGCTACATTAATTAGAGAGCTTCATTACCCCTAAATTGAAGGGGTTTAGCTTCTCATATTTGTCATTTTATTAACAAATGTAGCAACAACATGAAAGCAAAAAAGAAAGAAAAATGAAAGCAAATGAAAAGAAAACTATTCTACTTGCATAAAAGTAAATCTACACTACTAGCATGAAAGGAAATGAACATGTAAGTAAGAGGAAACACTTATTAACATTGCATAAAAAGAAAAGAAAATTACATAAAATAAAAACGGATAAGTAGCCATGAAAAGAGAAAGGGAGCTTTCTTTTATTTTTGATCTAAACTAAACTAAAGAGAAGGAGGCCTAAGAGAGACTAAGAGAAGAGATGGAATGTTACATGAAATATAAGGGGTATTTATACAAGTGTTAAACCCTAATTTATTTTTTGGGGAATGCCCAAAATGCCCCTTAGGAAGTGTGGAGGCCACGTAATCATTAGCATGTCTTAATCCCCCATTAAGTGTATATGAAGCCATGAACTCCAAAAGCATGTGCATTAGCCTTTAATTTGTACATTTAGGTAGGTGGGTAGGTGGGGTCCTCCATGTTATTCACTTTGAATTATTTCCATCTTCATTTCTTTGTATTAATTTTGTGCATGCATATCTTCATGAAACCACTTCTATTTAATATCAAATTTCTACAAAAATATATACAAATTTTCAATCAATTTTTCTCAAAGAAATATATGCACTTAAATGAAAGTTTTGCCCCTATATGAAGATGAATATGTGAAAATTTGGAATTAATATTAATTTTGTTTAAAACAAGTTAAAATACCCAATATGATCATTTATTTAATTTAAATAGAATAAATATGGTGGTAAAAATATGCACATTTACGTACACATCAAATACATTCACACTTATCTTTTTATTCGTCCTCGAATAAAGAAAAACTAAGATAAATCTGTTTTCGCACGGAGCACGATTGCATTGAGCGTATGCAACAAGCCGTTAAACCTCTGGGTGTCCCCACTAGGACGAGTGTTGTCTCGTGAGGGTTTTCAGCGGATACTACCCACAAAATCCAAATGCAGGATGAAAATATTTATAAAATGCAAGATTTATTTACAAAGAGATGAATGCAACTTTTTGAAATATTTACAAAATTAAGGATTTATTTTTAAATCGACACAAATAAGTTAAATATTGGTTTTGGTCATTATCTTGAAAATTTAAGTCATTCACTTGTAAATTTCCAACAAATATCAAGTTATAATAACAAATAGACAATAGTTTAACTTGTTGTTTCGGTTGATAACAAAGTGTAATTATAAAATGGATCCTTAGTTGATTGTCAAAGTTTATCAAAGTGGTATTTTCATTTCTTTTCAATAACAAATCAAATCAACTAAGTAAAAACAGTGCTATGATTTCAATTGCTTGCTCTCTCATTATTTGCAAGAAAAATTACACACCTAGCTTAGGTAAACTGAGGCCAGATATACCACCCATGCACCGCCTTTCAGGCTTATGTGAGGGGAGTACAGAGCATGGCGAGTGCACACACTTTCGTGCATACACCTATCGACCGTAGGTGGTTTTTATTAAGTTTTTTTTACATATGTTCCATACATGCATAACCGTGAGGACTTTTAAATGAGTACGAAAGCACATAATCAAAAATTCCAAGTAATTCACCCATGCATAACCTTGAGGACTTTTAAATGAGAGTGAATATTTGGACGTTATTATTTTTTATTTTTATATTTTTTTTAAGAGAGAGAGAGAGAGAGAGTTTTGCAAAATCATCTTAGCACCATTTAACTTGGAAGGCAAAAAAATGCTATATCCTTTACTTTAAATCAACCACTTTTTAAAACAAAGATTTTCAATTAGGATGTACTTCATAATTAACACGTATGAGTCTTCCTATATACTAGTTAAACCTTTATTATCTGTAAACAAACTTCATTTTTATTTTTGTTAAGACAAATAAATTTTTAAGAATTTCAATTTAATAAACCAAAACCATATATTTATCTTAGTGTTTCTTTAAAAATAAATCAAAAGAAAATTTGTTTTTGTGATTTTTTTTTTGAAATTTTAAAGCAAAAATAAACCATGAAAAGAAAAATAATTGAAGATGAGTCTCCCCCCACACTTGATTTTGACTGTGTCCCCATAGTCAACCCAAGTGGAAGGAGAAAAATAGAATAAAAATTCAATATTTACAAGAAAGATTATTATTTACAAGAGATGAGAAAGTATACAGTCAGAAAGTAAATGAAATGGTCTTCTAAAGACCGATTCATTTGTCTCGTCAAATGTGTGAGACATAGCTTAAGCACGAAAAACCAAACCGTAAAAGATTTCGAAGTTGAATGTTGATTTGGAAAAATGAATGTCGTTTTATTGAAAATTGAATGATTTATTTTGTTTTCAATGATTTTTAGGGTTGATAAAACAGTTGATTGAAATTCAAGTTTATTTTCACCAAATTGAAGTTCAAACTTATCATTGAAAACTTCTTCAAAATTATCGATTTCAAAATCAAAATGGTGATCGAAATTTTCCCCTTTAGAATTCAACAACTCATTTTCAAAAAGTCCATAAAACTCATGTTCGTTAAATTCGACTTCCTTTGTTGGATTATCAACAACTTCATCGTGTAAATGGAGTTTAAAATTCAAAGTTGTCGTATTCAAGTTTTCAGAAAAAGGAAGATCGAAGTTTAAATCAAATTTCGCACCCTCAAAAGAATTGAAATCCAACTTAATTACTGTATTTTCAACAACTTGATTAAGATCGTCATTATCAATTTCAAAAGTTGTTATTTGAAAATCATCGATTTGGGTAAAAGATGGATTATCGTTTGACTCGTCACACATTGAAATTTGATTTTGTTTCTCACGAAAATTTTCCAATGTTTTAATCAACAAATTTGTGTGATCATCATAAATTTCATTCATTTGCTCAACAAAGTCAAATTTGTAATTATTAACTTGAAAATTTTCGATTTGGACTTGTTGAGAACAAGAATTGTCAATTTCAATAAACAGTAGACTATTATTTGATTCTTCGCAAGTTGAGATTTGATTATGATTTTCACGAATTTTTTTGTATTTTTCAAGTAATAAATCCCCGTTATCCTTTTCCATTTGGTCAACAAAATCAAATTCATGATTGTTAATTTGAAAACTTTCATTTTGAATTTGTTGATAACTAAAGTTTTCGATCGTATCATTATTGAAACAATTCCCATTGCCAAAATTATTTGAAAATTGGTTTACATTTCCGTCTTTATTTTGAAATTCATCTTGAAACTCGAAATTGAATTGGCATGGTTTACACTCATCATTTAAATTTTGAAGTGAATTCAAATTTTGATTATTTTGAAAACCTTGATTCGAGTTATAGCACAAATATGAATTGCACCACTCATTTATCTCTTGATTTTGTTATGTAGCGATTTCAAGTAAAGATGAAATACTATTTTCAAGATTTGAAGCTTGGTCATCGTTTTGAAAATTTATGGTTCAAAATTCAAATCATTTAAACAATAGTTGTCGTTAAAATATCCACACGAATTTGGAGTGAAATCATATAGATTATATTGATTTTCGCAACTATTGTAACTTCACGTAAGTGGGGAAACTCCGACATTTTCAAGAATGTTTTTGTGTTTTTTTTAGTAAAAGAAAAATATTTACAAATGGAATTTATTTTTCAAAAGGGAAATTGATTTTTGGTTTTTCAAATTTTTTCTTTGTTTTTAAAAAGTTTTTTTTCTTGGGATTTTTTATTTTAATTTTTTTTTGGATTTTTGGAATTTTGATTTGAAAATGTTCAAAGGAAAAGGGGAAAAAACTAAGTTAAGAAATATTTATAATTTTTTTTTAGTTTTGGATTTTTGAATTTTTTTTATATGCATGAACTAATGCTACTAAATGAATGCGGTGGTTAATTACAAATGATTTATCCTAAGTTAACCTAAAATTGTATAATTACAAATTGTCTTGGATAAACAAGATAGTTCTCAGCCAGGTAACGGACAGGATTTATCGGTGCACCACGAATCACCGTAGCAATGCAGCCGAAGGTTTACGTACCTTCAGAGGAACAACCACTATAATATTTACGAATCACCGTAATATTTATAAATGGTTATTACTCTGCCATATCCTAGACACCAAGAAATTAAATTGTTCAAAGAAGACAATTTGTCAATGTACAATTAAGTGTTATTGATTTCTAACTGTTATTATTAATCAAAATCTAGGATGAAATGCAAAACAGAAATTAAACGTGCGTTAACAATGCACCTACGAATGAATTTTTTTTGTTTTTGTTTTTAAATTTTTTTTTTGTAAAAAAAATGCAAGCAATCAACAATGCAATTCAAACAAAAACAACATATATATATACACAATGAAAGGCAAATAAAAAGAAAATTGTAAATAAGCAAGCAATTTCTTTTTTTGCAAGCGGGCTTTCTTCTTCTGCTTCGGCAACCTGAAAATAAAGACAAGATATATACAAATTTTTTGGTTTTTTTTAACAAAGATAAACTAAAATGAAACAACTTGAAAACAAAATAAAACAGAAGAAAACAAAACAAATTCCCCTTCTTTTTTTAAACAAAGAATTACCCAGCCTAAACAATATTACTCAACCTAAAAAAAAAGAGCAAACCCGGCCCAATTAATTAATTTATTTATCCTTTTTCAATAAAGAAAACCTCAAAGTTTATAAAGCATCCTCAAATTACCAATTCACGAAACTACTTTATAAAATCCAATTCCTAACCCAAATTAAATTCACATTAAAAAAAAGAAAGAAAGAAAGAAAATCATGAAACTAATTCAAAACTTCGTCTTTTTGAAGGATGCTTGAAATTGGATTGTCACGACGAGTCGAGGCGGTGGTTGTTCAGTTCGAATTGTGGATTTGGCGATGGGAATTTGTTGAGGATGGGTTGCGGCGGTTAAAGGGAGGGCTATTTGAGGTCGCGATGGTGGTTTCGGTAGTTGGCGATTTGGGATGTTTGAAGTTGCGAAGTGGCTGGCATTTGTATGTCAGGGACAAAGACCTGAGGTGGTTCGAATTTGGTGATGAGGGAGTTCGACGTGGTTCAGACGAGTGGATAAGGTTGCGAAGGCACGATGCGGTTGCTCGGCAATTTGTTTAGGTGAGGAAAAGGCACAGGGAAGAGGGGAGTTGCGTAAATGCTGTAGTCAGGTCGAGGCTGTTTGAATTGGCGATTAAAAGGAGAAGTCGATGTTCGGGTAGTAGGGGATGTTGATGATAGTGAACTGATAGTGGTGGTCGGATAGCACATGAAGGCTGTTTTCAAATGAAGGCTTGTTTGTGCACTGTATGGGTGAAGGGAAGTCAAGACGATGATTGTAAATATGGAGATTTGTTGTTGAAGTATGTGATGTTGTTATAGTTTCTGGTGTTATGAATTTGTAGTGGGGATGTTGGCACTGCTGTATGAATTGTAGGAAGCAGAGAATTTTATTTATTGACTGTATGAATTTGTAGTGGTGAAGAGTGTGTACTGGTGATGCATAGAATGGCAGAATTGCAAGGATACCAGAAGTGCACAATGTATCAGCAATGGAGTGATTTAGTGGTGAATAGGTGATTACAGGTGGAAGTTAAAGGAAATGGAATGACTGGGTTTGTAGTAGAGAGGATTGAAGTTGCTTCTTTGAAGTTGTGGGGGAGTGTGGCAAGGCAGGGGAAGGTAGATGAAAGTTGTGAGGTGATGAATTGGCAATGGTCAGAGAAGAGTGTAACAGAGTGGTATGTTTGAGCAGAGATGTTGTGGAGCAGTGAAGTTTGTTGGGAAGAAGTGATGTTATGAGCAGGGGCTTGAAACAGTAGTAAGGTGATGTGTATGTTGTTCTGTGGGTATGTATTGTGTGCAGATGGATGTTTGAATGGTGCAGTGATGGAAGCTTGAAGTTGATGTAGGTGAATGACAGGGGGATGTTGAGAAGGTAGTGAGGCAAGTGGTTTGTAGGCTAATATAGCTGCAGTTTTGAAATTGTCTTCAAGTGGCAAGGGGTGTTTGTGATGTAGGTTTTGGTTGAAGATGTTTGTGGGAGATAACAGTGTTTTGTGGAGGTGTTAAAGTGGTGAAGGGTCTGTTGACAGTTTGTAACTGTTGACAGTTTGTAAATGTAAATGAAGTGGTAAAGTGACTTTAAGCAAGGTAGTGGGATTGAAGTGGTTGAGTATGGAAGCTTGTTGAGTTGCAGTGGAACTGTGATGGGTTGAATGAATGAGGAGGAGCAATTGTAATGTTGAGGGAAGATATGGAGATGGTTGAGGCAAATGGAAGTTGGGTGGTGGTTGTACTGTGGTATGAAGCAGTTTTGGAGATGTGTTATGGCAGAAATTTGGCAAGCAGAAGTGGTAATGGAGAGAAGTGGTAATGGAGGCAGTAGTAACAGAATTGTGGCAAACATAAGTGTTTGTGGTGAGGTGAAGTGCTCAGGAGGGTGTGTGCAGGTTGTGTCCACTGTGCACAGCGAAGTGGTAGAAAACGGTGAATAGTATGGCCAGAAATGATGTAGAAAAACAGAATGTGTGTTGAAATGGACAATTGTAACTGAAATTGTAAAGAAAATGAATAGGAAATAAAATGTTTTTGTTTTTGTTTTGAAATTTTGTATGTTTTTTTTTAAAAGAAATGCAAATGAAAATGCAAAATGAAAAACTACAAACACACAAACAAATACAAGCACAAATCAAACACACACAATTCTTTTTTAAATGCACTCAAAACACAAAACAAACACAATATAATCAAAAGAACAATAATTCGAAGAATAGAAAATTAAAATCAAAACAATTCCCCGGCAACGGCGCCAAAAACTTGTTCGTCGACGGAAATTCTATCGGTTTAGAAAACCGTCGAACGAATTTAATTAAAAATAAACGCAAGCGCACGGTGTACGAATGTAGCACGCGGCGAATACGGGTCAATCCATAGGGAATTGTTGATTTTAAAATTCTATTCAATCAAATTATACCGAAGTCGAAAGTGTGATTAGTTAAAAATGTAGGAAACTAACAAAAACTAGCAAAAGAAAAATAGATAAAAATATGAGAGTTAAATACAATTTAGAGAATAAATCCACTCTCTAGATCATGTAGTTCAACACATGAAATCATGATCTCTCTTTTATGGTCATTAGTGTTTTAATTGATGTGTTTATTATAAGTATGACATATTTGAGCTATTGATTAGCCAACATAAGCCATCAAACTATAACACACCCCTTAAAACACTTACTAACTTTCATGAAACTTGACAAAGAAAATGAGAATGAAATCTATTTTAAGTATGGCCTATTAACTATTGATTAGAAACATAGACCATCAAATTTTAATTTCAATTCACTTTCTTTAACCATAATCATATATTGATGAAGAGGCATTTGTGTTAGTGATTGTTTAAGCATAGCCTGTTTGGTGTCAACAATATAGACTATCAAATTCAAAGCAAAAACAACAAATAAAACCACTTCTATCATCATCATTAAGCACAAAAAGAGAGTATGAATTAACAAAATGTTGAAGCCACATTAATTAGAGAGCTTCATTACCCCTAAATTGAAGGGGTTTAGCTTCTCACATTTGTCATTTTATTAACAAATGTAGCAACAACATGAAAGTAAAAAAGAAGGAAAAATGAAAGAAAATGAGAAGAAAACTATTCTACTTGCATAAAAGTAAATCTACACTACTAGCATGAAAGGAAATGAACATGTAAGTAAGAGGAAACACTAATTAATATTGCATAAAAAGAAAAGAAAATTACATAAAATAAAAATGGCTAAGTAGCCATGAAAAGAGAAAGAGAGCTTTCTTTTATTTTTGATCTAAACTAAACTAAAGAGAAGGAGGCCTAAGAGAGACTAAGAGAAGAGATGGAATATTACATGAAACATAACAGGTATTTATACAAGTGTTAAAACCCTAATTCATTTTTTGGGGAATGCCCAAAATGTCCCTTAGGATGTGTGGAGGCCAAGTAATCATTAGCATATCTTAATCCCCCATTAAGTGTACATGAAACCATTAACTCCAAAAGCATGTGCATTAGCCTTTAATTTGTACATTTAGGTAGGTGGGTAGGTAGGGTCCTCCATGTTCTTCACTTTGAATTATTTCCATCTTCATTCCTTTGTATTAATTTTGTGCATGCATATCTTCATGAAACCACTTCTATTTGAGATCAAATTCCTACAAAAATATATACAAATTTCCAATCAATTTTTCTCAAAGAAATATATGCACATAATTGACCGTTTTGCCCCTATATGAAGATGAATATGTGAAAATTTGGAATTAATATGAATTTTGGTTAAAACAAGTTAAAATACCCAATATGATAATTTATTTAATTTAAATAGAATAAATATGGTGGTAAAAATATGCACATTTACGTGCACATCAGTTAATAAAGTATATTCACGATTTTGGACAATGAATAATATATTAAAGAAATGTTTTTGGAAGTGACCTTTTAAATAGGATTAAATCGATTTGAAGTTGTTTTAAAATGTGTTAAGGATCGAAACCATAGATTTCAACATTCATTGTTGAAATAGACGTTTTCGAGAAATAAAAGGAAATGGTGGACTATAACACTATTGTTATCGTAAATGATTTTCAGAAGAAAATGTTTTACATAGTATTGGGATTTATATATCTATCTTAATTTTGAATCCCTATACTAGTGATTTTGGGTTGTCGTAACGATGTTTTACGCAACATTCGTTTTAACTCAAATGAATGTGTTTAAGAGAATGTTTTCCTTAAAGAATAAAATATATACTTAATTGTGATTTAAGTATATTGAATATTTTCCAAATGGTGAAAATAAATAGATTTATGAATTACTTATTATTAAATAAGTATGGAAATGTTTTCCAATATGAAGTGAAATGTTTTGAGATTTATATCTTTTAAAGATAAATTGAAAGTGAATATTTGAAATCGATTTGAAAATCATATATCAATGGATATTTGAAAATTTAAATTCACCATGGAATTTATAAAGGAAAGGGAAATTTGTTTAAAAATAAACATTGATTTATTTTTGAAGTGTGGGAAAATATATCTTGTAAATATATTTTGGAAAGTAAATAATTCGGGAAATTATTCGAAATCTGGTGAAGTTGTGCACATCTATTGATAGTTAAATATCCGACTATCAATATTTACCTTTAAATAGGTATTTGTTGTGATTTACTTGAATTTGAATGCTACACTTATTTTAAAATAAGCGCTCGTTATTCGGTTTAGCCGGGAGAGGACCTTTGGGTCATGAATCCCATTCCAAATAGTGATACGTCGTAATGGATAGCATTTGAAGACCGGTGCTGAAGACCGGATATTTTCGAAAACGGAAGGATTACCGTCGAATGTCTCTGCATCGGCTGATCTCCGATATAGAGATTTTATCACCCTTTGTGATGGGAAGTCCGGTCGTGATTAGTGAATATCCATATTGCAAGGGCTTCTTCGGAAGTGCTTCGGTTCCGTTCGATCCCGAAACAGACTTGTATTAATGTGTGTCTGGCATTACAATTTGAGATGTAAAGCTGGCTTTTATCAAATATATTTCTGTTGGTGGCGGAGTATTTATTCTCCAAGCTTAACACCCTTCTCTGAGACATACGAGCTCAGATGTTATGTAGTTGATGGTTACTAGTGATACATTCCCAATTTGGTAATGTGGCATACGAAGTGATGCTGATCATTTGTTGATCGAAGCATAGCTTTTGTATAAAGCGTAGCTTTGTGGACGAAACTTCGTCGGACCTCACACCCCGGTAATGGTCAAAACAGGAAAGATGCAGCAAGGTTTTAGGGAGTAGCGCCCCTTAGGGTGTGTCATTTTCTTCTGGATAGAGGTGGTATCATGGTATGGAGCCCAGGTACTTAACCTATGTTGTGGTTGCAAATTTATTTCTTTGTGGTTGTTGGTATTGAGGATCCTCGGATAAAGGTTGTTTACAACCGGGGGATGGCATACTCGTGTCAGTAGTTACCTACTTTTGTAGAGGTAACCCGGCCTTGTGTTGGCAGAGATCTGGTTAGGTTGTCAGGGCGTCTCTCCAGAGGCATTCCCATGTGGCAATGGGAAGTTCCTTGGCCTGACCATTTATCGGAAAATCCAAAGAAACAATACGAGCCCCATACCATTTTAGTTTTATAACCTGCCATTTACTTATGGTGGCGCCCCACTGTTTAGATGGTGGCTATAGTAGGCATGCGATAATGGTCGTATGTTGGCTAAGATTTATATTATACTTTCGAAAGGTTTTCCACTGTGCACTTATGGTAATAATATCAAAAAAATTTGCGTATCAAGCATGTTTAACTATCATAAGGAGAATTCTCCTCCGATTCTGCGTTTGCATTGTGTGTGTGTGCGGGGGGCCTTATGGTAGTTTCATTTTCTAAAAGCATTGCGGATCTATTTTAAAATAATTCTTTATTCATTTTAAAGATAAACTGTTTAAGTTCTCACACCATTCACATGACTGACCTGGAGTTTATTGTTCCCTTCCTAAACTCTGGGTGCCCACCAATTTCCACACGGGCAGCCTAGAGTCAGGTTATCAGGTCATTCTGGAATTCAGGAGATGCTGTGGAGCTCAAGGGGCAAGCTGGATGGCATGACGTATCAACTAATATATAGTATTTCTTTTCCGTTGTTTGTTGTTGTAAACTCTGATAATGTAATGTAATGTGATGTAATGTGATAACTGATACAGTTCTTTTGATTTAAAGATTATTCAGTTATCTATTATATGTTGTTCCGCTGCGATTGTGAGATTCTGATATTGTTCTATTGCTTCTTCGATCTTACTTCTTCTATCTTTTTCTTCTTCTTAAACCCTAAGGGTTCGGTTTTCCGGCATTCGATTGCTCGGCAGTTGATACAGTGGACGTATTAATGTCGACTTTCGTGAGTCGAAAATCTAATCCTCACAAGCTCGGTACGACTATAAAATGGCACCACAGGCCCTCAGATTCCAAAAGAAAACGAAAAGCCAAGTGGCTAGACAAGAAAATCACCAAATTTCATACTGAAATTGAAATACATACCTTTTTTTCGAGCAATTCAATTTTATCCTCGAAAATCAAATCCAAATTATCCTTTGTCTTTATAATACATATATATCCTACTGAACAATAATATCCATCATAGCCTTTAAAATTATATTATAAATTTTCTTACAGAAGTTTTCATATCTACTTCTATTCAGTTAGTTTTTCCATTACCGTATGAATTCAATTTATCTTCAACTCTGAATATTGAATTTTTCTTTCAATTATAACTGATTCATATTATTATTTTAAATTAGTTTCATTCACTGATTTACTTCAATTTCCAATTTGAATTGTTTGTCGCAAACAAAAAAGTTCAAAATTTTTTTCTATCTCCTAAAATTTTCGGAAAATTTTGGCAGAGTCCCCTTTGTACGGTGTAGCTTTTGCAATTTGACAAAAGATATAAATATATATACATCGACCCGCCCGGTCGGAAAAACAAAAAAGTTCATATTTTCTATTTTTATTACGTAGGCGTACCTTATTTAGCATTTTTAAGCAAGTGTCTTATTTAATTAGCATTTTGCACAATCAAATCCAGCCAAACGACTTCCCTGTACCTGTACTTACTCAATTTAAACACGTAAGTGACATATATAGGAAATCTATTTACATTTCACTTATTTTCAATAGTGAACACGTAGTTTTCATAAGCAATGCACTCAAAATAATTTCCATATGCAATCTATAAGGTTTCAATACAAATCTAATTGCTTACAACTACATTCCATATCATTTCTATTCAATTCAAGTGATTTACAATTCACTTTCTTTCATTCAATTCAATTTTTTTTAAACGAAACGAACTCATATCCATTTCAATTGATTTAAAAATCAATTTTATTGGCTTTCATTAACTCATAAAATTTTATGCAATCTCGTTTGCGTCAAATGACAACCATTTCTATGCAAATTCGACGATATTCACTAAATAGAATATCCAATCTAGTTTATACCTAATTTAAATTAATATCAACTTAATTTACTCCTTATTCTATTTTATTTTCAATTGATTCCGTTCAATTCATTTTGCATTCCATTCATTTGCATTTCATTAATCAAACAAGTTCCATTCGCAACCATTCCATAACACTTGACAACAACCATTTCACAATTTTACTTATGTCGAGCTTTTATCCAATATTTACTTAAGTTATTTATTTTCTTCAAATTATTTCAATTCAAAACTCAAATCCATTTTCCTTGTTAACAATTTCCAACTTTAAATCCTTGATTTGATTTCCATTCATCAAATCCATTCCGACTAGTTTAATTAAATTAGTTTTACTCACTTATCCATTTTCAATTTCAACTTTCCATTCTCAATTCATCTCAAATTCATTTTATCAGTAACAAGGAAATTTTCAATTTATTTCTACTTACTTGGATTTATCTGCAAATTTCACTCACAAGTGAATTTTAGTTTAACTAATTCAACTTTCCTATTTCATGAATTAATTAATCATCATATTAGTTTACTTGGATCCAATCCATTTTTTTTACAAAGTTTGGATTTTTATTCAACTTGATCCCAATCAAATCTCATTTGTATATGAATTCATTCCCTTATCCTTTCAATTCGTATTTATAAATTTCATTTGTCAAATGAATTTATCTCCAAATCTTTGGTTATACCGTTATTTCTTATTAAATTTCCATACAATAATGATGATAATACAACATCGTCACTTCCTAACAACCAAGCAACCATATACCATAAAAATTTACAGAAAATCATTTCTTTTATATACAAAAATAGTATTGGGTAAAATTATTTCATTTGCCCTATTTTAAAACAATACTGTGTCGGTTTATCTTGTTTAAGAGTTTAGAAACCCCTATCGATACAGTTGGCCAAACTACACCGACCAGAATCTATAAACAATCAATCGATAAGTCAACACAATATAAAACAATTTTTATATTCACTAACAATTACGCACTCATATCTATTATTATTACACTTAGACTCATTCCAGAGTACTACTGACTCTATCTCTAATGAGTAACACCCAACAGAGCCAAGGTTATCGCTTAACCAAATGGTCTGATACCACAATGTAACGACTATTTTTTCGACACCCAAAAGTCGATATCGATACGTCCACTGTATCAAATGCGGCACGGTCGAATGCCCAAAAACCGAATCGTTAGGATTAAAGAAGAAGAATATAGAAGAAAAGAAACAGAAATAATAACAGAATCTCACATATCACTGCGGAACAAATATAATAGATTAATAAATATCTTTAAACAGAATCACTATATCAGTTATTACATTACATCATATTACATTATCAGAGTGTACAATAGCAAACAACGGAAAGAAATATTACATATATAAGTGATACGCCTCGACATTCAGCTCCAACTCTTGATTTCCACAGCAATTTCTTGACTTTCCTCCCGAATAATGATAATCTAACTCTAGGCGGCCCGTGTGGAAAATTATGGGCATCCAAAGTTTAGAAATGGAACAATAAACTCCAGGTCAGTCGTGGGACTGGTGTGAGATCTTAAAAATAGTTATTTTCACAAAGAAAATAAAAAGAAACCCGCTATGCTTTTGGAAAATGAAACTACCATAGGGCCTCCAGCCACACAAACAATGCAAACGCAGAATTGGAGGACATTTCTCCTTATGATAGTCAAACATGCTTAATACCCAAAATCCTTTCGATATAATTATTAGTGCATAGTGCAGAAAACATTTCGAAAGTACAATATAAATCTTAGCTAGCATAGACATTCCAAACTATGCCTACTACGCTACCATCCAAACAGTGGGGCGCCACCATAAGTAGATGGCAGGTTATACAACTAAAACTGTACAAGCGCGTATTGTTTCTTCGGATTTCCAACAAATGGTCAGGCTAAGGAACTTCCTACTGCCACATGGGTACGCCTCTGGCGGGACGTCCCGAGAACTTAACCAGCTCTCTGCCAACACAAGGCCGGGTTATCTCTATAACTGGGTAACAACTACACGAGTATGCCATCCCCCAGTCCTTTGGGACCTTTATCCGAGGATCCTCTACACCAACAACCACAAAGAAAAGTACTTGCAGTAACCACACAGGTTAAATATCAGGGCTCCATTCCTGACACCACCCTTTTCCAGAAGGAAATGACATACCCTAAAGGGCGCGACCCTCATAACCTTGCCGCATCTTTCCTGTTTCAACCATTTCCGGGGTGTGAGGTCCGATGAGTTCTCGTCCACAAAGCTACACTTTTCACAAAGCCATGCTTTGATCAACAAATGATCAGCAGCACTTCGTATGCCACATTACCAAATTGGGAGTGCATCACTAGTAACCATCAACTACATAACCTCTAAGCTCATACGTCTCAGAGAAGGGTGTTAAGCTAAGAGAATAAATTCTCTGACACCAACAGAAACGTATTTGATAGAAACCAACTTTACATCTCAAAGTGTAACATCAGATACACATCCATACAAGTCCATTCTAGGATCGAAGGGAACCGAAGGCACTTCAAAGAAGCCCTTGCAAATCCGGATATTCACTAATCATGTCCGGAATCCCCATCACAAAGGGTGATAAAATCTCTATACCAGAGCAACCCGGTGCAGAGACATTCGGCAGGTAATCCTTTCGCTTTCGAAAATACCCGGTTGTCAACACCATCTTCAAATACAATCCTGTTTCTTCGTATCATTATTCGGAATGGGTTTTATGACACAAGTTCCTCTCCCGGCTTATCCGAATAACGAGCGCTTATTTTAAAAAAATAAGTGTTATATTCAGATTTCAACAAATCACAACAATTTTCACTTTGATCTTTTAAATAAAAGATCCATCACAATCACAAAGGTTCGATGTGGTTTCGGATATCCACTTGGAATCCGACCCCCGGTCGCATTGAAATTCAAATGTCATTTAAAGGCAAATATTGATACACTACTACAAAACAGGCCATTTGCATCGGTTGTTTACCCCCCTCCTTTGCATTAGTTCAACAGCCGATGCATATGCAACCGATGCAACAGGCTTAACACTTTTGCATCAGTTCTGAAACCGATGCAAAAAGGTCCTTTTTGCATCGGTTGTTACTAACAACTAATGCAAAATATCATGGTTTGTTGCTTGGACACAGCCCCCATGTTGCATCGGTTGTAATGAAAACCGATGCAACAAAGGAACTTGTTGCATAGGTTGTTGTTGAAAACCGATGCAAACTAATCCCTCTATTGCATTGGTTTTTTATAATAACCGATGCAAACTAATCCCTCTATTGCATCAGCTATTTATACCTGATGCGAAAAAGCCATTCTCAGAAACCATTGTTGCAGTACTCAAATAGACTATATATATATTATTGATTATAACAAACAATTATTACATGCAATATTACAGTCATTCAAAATTAAATTATAACATAATACCAAAATAAACATATATCAATTAAAGTGTTAATAATCTATACAAAATAATGGTTCATACATTCATTTTTGTAGCATAATTCAGATCTTTCGTACAATCATTAAGTGATATATTCCTAATTTAGATCTTTAATTAGTACAACCATTAAGAAATAGTATAGTAAAAACCTTAATAACTTCAAGGAATCTTGAAAACCCAAATTTTTAGGCTTCAGCTCAAAACCATATGCTGCATTTCTTTTTTTGCAATGTCAACTTGAACCTGGGAAACAAGAAATAAACATGTGAATTAGTCATGCACTACCTGCTTGTCAAAATATAATTCTACTGAATAGAAGAAGCAAGGCAATGTGTTCTTATTTCAGATGAAATGCATTCAAAGTTGAATAGAAGGAAGTCAACCAAAGACCTGTTGGCTAGTCAATTTCAGTGGAAACTTTCAGTTTGAAATATTTGAACATCCGTGACATTTGGACTCAATACAGTCAAATATGAGCAACATGTAACTACTAGTAATATATACCACTGAATTAATTTTATACTCTATAGCAACAATCACCCTTGACTCAATACAGTCAAATATGAGCAACATATAACTACTAGTAATATATACCAATGAACTAATTTTATACTCTGTAGCAACAATCTCCCTTAAAAAAGAATAAATATGCAAAAATTGGAACATACATATCATTCAATACGGTTGAGATCAAAGGTTACTTATGGAATATTATCGTTCAACGAGGACAATTGGAGTTAATCATACTCATGATGTCGTGCTTGGCCATTCAATATGCAGGAGGATGCCATGATTTATTGTAGATCAAAAGCAACTTAACCTTATCATGTAATCTTCGTTTATGCACTTTAAAGAAACTTAAATCTTGCATAAATTCGTTTTACATGCGTATGAATGCTTGCCAGTTTATAGATTTGACACACTCATCTGGACTCTATTTGAATTTATTTCTTCTCCACACTTTTGATGCCCGAGTTTAGTGTAAAAAGATATCAATGCAAAAGGTATCACAAACAGATTACAAAGAGTTCAACAAGTTTCCACCAAATAATTGTCTCCAGAGGAAAAAAACATAATTCTAGACTTCCCAGCACCCCTAAATTATGTAATCTGTAAAGCACTTAACGTGCAATCAGTTCAATTTCAAGAGTGAATAAGTACTTTCGAGATGCAGTAAATCATCATTTACGCTTTAAACATCCGTGAATGAAGCTTTTGACCAATTTGAAAGACCATATTTGATTGCGTCGATATATAAAATTAATAAACAGGACAATGAAATTTATAAAGGAATTGAAAGGACTGAAATTATGAGCATGATATACCTGGGGTGCATTTGATACTTCCGCCATTGAATTCCACGATTCAGCTTATCAATCTAGAATTTCTGAACAAAAATAGCGTGATCGCTGTTTATTTTCGTAAGTTTATATTGAGCTCCTGTAAATTAAAACGATTCGATGACGTGGTTCAATAGCTTATCATTCAAGACTACTATTTCAGAGCATAACAAATTTTAACTTATAGCTTTTAGATTAATCTATTCATATTCATAATGAGTAGCACAGAATAAACGTTGCCAACTAAACAATCCAAAACAGTAAGACGTTACTGTGTACCAGTAAAGACAATATGTATATATATTTATAGCGAATTGCCTTTTACACATTTATCTTGCTCGCCTACCCCTGAATCGGTGCCGGCAACAAACCTTATTTCATGCAAATGTACAAGCAACATTCTAATAGTTTATGTCCCTTCACCATTGAAATCAAGCATGTATTTGTAACAACAAGGTCGTAGTTATAACTTATAAGCGCCAAATACTTTCTTCATATTTGTTTTACGCATTTCGTTATGCATACAAAGAAGCGTATTACATGAAATTTACACAATGGTTTTGTTCCTGCTTCTTTTGCCAACTATGCCAATTAATGCATATAAATTAATGCATATAAATTCGATGTGAAATGGAAATGGATAGGTAAAGGATCAGAAAGAAAATTGAGCTATATATGATCTAGTCAATTTCTATTGAATAAAAATAGGATATCTTCCCAAAAAAATTGCAATATACACATACATATATGTATATATGTACATAGAGTCAGTCAGCTAGTTGAACGATTTAATATTTTTATTGTTGACACAGTTAGAAGGAACAATAATTGCTCATACAGACTCAAAAGCATGGGGATCAGGGCTACTTCAATGGATTGAGTTTACAAAGCTCAAAGACATCACAGTTCAAGGTCAAGGCACAATTGAAGGATGCGGTAGTGTTTAGTGGACATACTTCTCAGTGCCCTACAATGACCAGCTAGTAGTAAGCGCAGAACATAAAAGTGAAAAAAGGCCAAGCCTAAAACCAACAGTTAAGCGTTATATCGATTACCTTATGCTGATAAACTCATTTGTTTACTGTGTTAAACATATTGACTTCTTTACAACAGGCTTTAAGGTTTTATGGAAGCTACAACGTAATAGTGACCAGTATAAAAATTCTGAACAGTCCACAATGTCGCCTCAAGTTCGATAACTGTGAAGCCATAAAGGTTATAACATAATTTATCCTCTCCAGCAACTAGTCCAAATACAGATGGAATCAATCTCCAAAACACTAGGAGCGCCATGATCCATCATATCCACATTGCACGTGGTAAAATACTTCTTTTCCTTAACCGACATTGATTCTACTTGAACAATTCTATAAAGATCAATAATGCCGCTAAAATTAAAACAGGAGATGACTGTGTTCCCATCCAAACTGGATTCTCCAATGTAAAAATACACATTATCCACTGTGGCCCCTGGCCATGGGATAAGCATCGGAGGGCTAGGAAAGGACAATAGTAAAGCTTGTGTATCAAACATTACAGTTGTAGACACTGACATGCATGGCACAATGATTGGGGTCAGAATCAAAACTTGGCAAGGTGTTCAGGCTCGGTGTATGGAATCTTATTCAGTAACATTAGAATGTACGACGTTCAAACACCTATTGTGATCGATCAATTCTACTGTGATAGAAGCACTTGCAAGAACCAGTCATCAGCAGTAGGATTAGCAAGCATAAGCTATAGAAATATTAGAGGGACTTACACCGTGAAGCCTGTGCATTTTGCATGCAACGATGTTGTTCCTTGCTCTGATCTTAGCCCAACTCGTATACAACTGAAACCGATATATGAACATTATCATATGAATTATTGCTGGCAGGCATTCGGGGGGTTGTATAGCCCGGCTGTTCCTCCCATTGTTTGCCTGTAGAATGGAAAACCAGCAAGCAACCATATCTTATCTGATCATGATATCTGTTAAGTAGTATAGGTGTGTGGTTGTGACTTATTCAACCCCTTTGTACTAGATTGCACATTTGAGTCTAGTGAGAACTGATTGCTATATTTGACTAAATTTCACTGTAGGAATAGCAGAAACAGCAATAGGCTCCAATCCATGGTTTGCATGTTCCATCTACATCAAATTAATACTCATTGACTATCTTCATGCTATGATGATTATATAATTAACATACAGTTCTTTCATTTAAAGGAAAAAAACTAAAGATATACATACCATGTCAAGGTCAGATCCCAGCTCAATATCAATAGTTGCAGAATCCTCATCAGATCAAACCCAGACACACATCAAACGTGCACAGACGAAAATAATGAAAGTAGCACTCATTCCAAATCCAATTATAAGTAAATCAACTTTGTCAATCTAAGTTATAATATTATACTTTGATAGAAAATGAACTTCACTTCTAGCTAACACTAACTAAATACATAGGCAATAACTACAAAAAATTTACTTATTTCAGAATGGACGATACTCATCTTCATAAGAACTTTGTGGTGCATTTGCAATAATTGAGCATGCCTAAAATAAGGTTTTAGTAATAAATTTTAATTACATGTGAAAGTACATAATAATTAAGTAAAAAATTCATTTAGAAATTGTAATTTGGTTAAAATGACAAAAAGGTAGGTTAAAAACCATCCTACAAAAATTACCCTGCAAAATTAACAAGTCAATTGTTATCGTTATCAATGGTTCTTTTACTAAAGTAAAAGGGTGCATGATGAAAATGAAAAATCAATGCATATGCCAAATTAATTGAAAAAAATTTCAGAAAAAAAAGTAAAGAATTAAGTACCAGTTTGCCAAGAGGGTGCCTAAAGTCATCAGCATCAAGATCTTGAAATACTACTGGCATAGCCCTACAAACCAAAATCATAGCTCCACCACCACTCTTTCTCCTTTCTCCACCTCTCAACCGGAGAACACCCATGTGGATTTCATTTGGTTTGTTCAATTTGAGTGATGAAGAAGAAATTGGTTTGAGCAGAAATCCATGGGAGGAAGATATTAATGTAGTCATTGCAGATAATACTCTGTAAAGATTGTCCTCTTTTCTTTCTTACCTGCACAAAATTTAAAATATTTGATGAAGTGTTTTGATGTAATAAGTCTTCTAGTAACTCAAAGAGTTAACACACTACATACTAAGAACAATCAATAGAACCCTTAAGCAGAATTAAATTTAAAACACAGCTGCTATATTAAAATCACATAGTATATAACATTAAAACCAAACCATAGCAAAATTTAGCAAAACTGGAAAGTTAGCTAAAGGTGAACAAAAAATGAGACATGAAGGAACTCACAGTATTATATTTTGAAACCTGTAGCTGGCTACAAGTGAACATAAATGGGAAAGCTAGCTACATGTGAATACAAAATGCTATAATGGTTAAGCTTGTAATGCTTATGAGGTTCTAGCATTGGCTGTAATATACGTCTATAAGAACAATTACAGCCTTCATAAGGTATAAGCAGGCTGTAATTACTAATTAGTAGTAGTTATATAATTTTGCTAGAACCCCCAATTACACAACAATCTGGTCTGTAAATTGGTTGTTGAATTAATATAAGCATCAATTATTATAAGGATTTGTAAATAGGCTGTAATCAGTAGCATAGGCTGTTCCGATAATTATCAGGCTGTACATAGTAGGTTGTTCTATAGTTATAAAGTTACCTTAGTAGTTATAAATTCTTGTACTTCTATTATTTTTCACAATACGTTTTACTTGATAGTAATGAACAGACGATGGCACAAGTCAGTAGCATGAGCTGCTAGATGAAATATTAAAAAAAGTGTCTGAATGTTTTTGTGTAATACATCAAGCGTGTTTTCTTATTTAGATCAGATATTCAAACTAAATTCCATTCTAAGTTATATGTCACTTATATATTTTATTTTACCATTTTTTAAAGAAAAAACCATTTCAAAATCAAAAAGCTTCATGAACACAAAGCAATCAAATGCACCCACTTACAGAAATTCGTTGACATCATTCATAAAATTAGTGGATGATTTATACCTCATGAATGAATGTTAAAGGATTTACCATTCTTGATTTTATTCATTTGGTACTTGATAAAAATCATTGCCATAGATGTGTGGAAAATGCTACCATTGTAGATGAAATTACAAGTGCATTGAGAAAGAAAAGAATGTCTTAATTATAAATTCGTTTGCTTCTCTTTCTTCTCAGATGGTAATTAATCTTTTTTTCCTCTCACTTTTTCTTACACAAACTTAGAGCCCCGGAACATATACAAGGTAATAACATGAAGTAACTTCCATCAAATTTGATTTAAACATCATAAGTAACAATTTTTTTGTTTTAACTAAATTAGTTGCTAACAAGTCAAGAAATACAGGTTGTTCCCAAATATTTATTCAAGGAAATTGCTTAGATGGTAAAGAAGGTTTAAATAAGTAGTATCCAGACATACTCTTAGCAGAAAACTTTAAATTCTTCATATAATACTAAAGAGAAAATAATAATGTAGATCAACATTTCATAGTTTGAACCTAGGATCGGAACATGCTAGTGCTAATTAGCTATGACCAAAATCCTTCCTGGCATAAACTAATAAAGCATTTATATTGATAGTTTGTGATTCATTTTGTTAATAGTTATAGATTTATAAACAACGGTGACTGTAATATCTGGGTGTATTTCCATGTAAATGAAAGAAAATTTCCCATTGATGTAATAGTATTACAGCATATAAGAACTCAGAAATTCATAGGTACCGCTCATTCCTCACTTCAGGCTAATCTTTTTCTCTGCATCGTCTGCATCGGACTTCCTCCTTAAGCAGGCGGGTTTTGGGAAGCGCAAACACTTTCCATCACATCATCCTGCCTTCACAAACAAACGCAGCAACTCCTACCACCTCTAATCAATTCACATCCACCCTCCTATATCAGTTCAGCCTACAATAGTTACAACCACCATCTGAAACACTCTCCTCGACCAGACCCAAAACAAACCCATACTGCAACCACAACATTCACAAAGTAACAGTTCATCTTCACTTCTCCTATGTACAGCAACAACAAATCGCCATATATAAAATTGGCCACCAGAACAATCACCGCCACCCCCAACTTCAAACTCGAACTTCCCCAATCGACCATCAAAATCGCTACATCTCTACAACTCCAATTCGTTGACCTTCAGAGAAACCATCAATGGAACAATCGCCTTCAACCAAACCCCACAACAACCTCAAAGCACATCGCTACCACCTCCACTAAACCTAAATCGCTACCTAATTCACAGTCGAATTAAAACATTTGTTTTAATTTGGTTTGAATTTCAATTTTTTTTTGACGATTTCGATTTGGAAGTAACTGCTAATTTGGTTTGAAGTTAAAATTCACAGTCGAATTTGATTTGAAGTCGTTCAATTAAACGAATATAAAGTTGCTTTTGTTTTCTTCTTAACGAGTTACGGGGGAAGTGGAGGGATAAATGAAAGCTAAGCGGGAAATGAAAAGTTAAGGGGAGGTAAAATGAAAGTTGGAGTTGCAAACCGATGGAAAATGAATGCAACTAATGTAGTTGCATCGGTTGAATTTAAAACCGATGCTACTAAAACTATTTGCACGTACCAATTGCATCGGTTGTTGGTGACAACTGATGCAAATTTGATTTTTTATTACCTATTGCTTTTCACGTACCAATTGCATCAGTTATTAAGATAGAACTAACGCAAATGGTTTTATTTGCATCAGTTTTTACTTCAACTGATGCAAATGAGGCGAAGCAATATGCACTTTTTGTACTAGTGATAGTCGGTTATTTAAATATCAATAAATATTCACAACAAACACCAAGATCTAAATAATTTTCCTAATTATTTATTTTCAAAATATCTTTGCAAGATATATTTCACACTTCAACCATTTGAAAACAAATTTCAAATTACTTTTCACCTTTCAATACTTTGAAAACAAATTTCAAATACTTATCCAAACTTATATACTTAGAATATTTAGAATAAAAACTATTTTAAAACACTTTATCTAAAACATTAATTGTGAAGATATTATATTAAAATCTCATATAAAATTCAAGTCCAAACTAATTTAAAAATAAAAATAGTAGATAGGGTATAACTATTTAAATATCCAATTTCTAAATGAAATACCAATTTAGTCTTTAAAATAATCCCTTTCTTTTATAAAATTCTCGTTGTGAATTTAAATTCCAAAATATCCACTGATATATGATTTTTGAATCGATTCCCAAGTGTTTACTTTCAATACCAAATCAATTTTCAAAATTGGTTTCCAAAATTTATTTTTAAACATCAGGTTAATTTTAAATCGATTTTGCAAATATTTATTATTTTTACCAAATCAATATCAAATTAATTTTCTAATCTATTTTCAAAACACCAAATCAAATTTCAAATTGATTCTTAAATTTATTTCAAACACCAAATTTATTATCTTTTGAAACAAATTCCTTCTTTTAAATTTACTCAATTTTCTAAAATTAATTTACTATAAATTTTCTACTAAATTTCAAAAATCAACTTTTATTTATTTCCGGTTTCCTATGATACCAAAAATATATTTGGCTAAATTTTAGCCTTTAACGGTTTCAATCACAAATAGTCACACACAGATTATACATAATCAACATACAATATTGAAACAAATTCAATTATTTGAGGAATCCAGTTGGATCCCTCCAACCTGTTTTCCCTGCATCCACAGATGTTAGCATAACAATTAAATAACAATTCCAGTTCGAGGTGGAATATCGCGGTATATAGGATTTATAAATTATCATCCGCTATTATGCGGCGCAATAGGGTCTCATTCGTTATATAATGCGGAAAATCAACAACTCCAAATACATATATAATACCAATTCCACTTTGAGGTGGAATATCGCGGTATATGGGTTTAATATAATAACCACCGCTATTATGCGGCGCATAGAGTCCATTTAAATGCAACTGATAATGAATTATCATCCAAGCAAACAATCAACAATTAAATTTAACTATCACAATTCAATCATCAATCAATAACTGAAATTTTAAATTATTTAATTTGAGTGAGAAGATCTCACCTTTTATTTGCAATCATTCCAACTCATTTCCATTCCGTCCTGTTTCTTCATTTTAGACCTTGTATCAACAATTGTATGATTTTTATTAATATTCGAACAAATCGAACAATTTAAATTCCTATTGGATAAATTTAATTAACCAATGATTTTATTAATTTAATTTTAAACCAAAAATCCCCTTTTTAGTATCTTAAGATAATTAAATAGATTAAATTTAAACCGATACTTTTAACTTCTAAACAAATCCCTTTTAACAAATTTATTTGGCTAAAAGTTAAATTTAAAACTAAATTTCCTTTTTTTCTTAAAATCTTGGGTAACTAAAATAAATTGAATATGTTTATTAATTAAGTTTATCTTCATAATATGATTTTTTTTAAATTAAACGAGTAGATTTAAAAATATGTATAGGTTTATTTATTTCATTTTGAAACTCTATTTATAGACTTTTGAAAATCGAATTTTCTTTATATAAACTTTTGTATCCCTAAATCTTACGTCTATATATGTATATTTGTAATTTATGTTTTATAACTTACTTTTATATTTTTTTTTATTATAATTTTTTTTATACATTTGCCTTATAACAATAATTATCACGGTAACATTTTTTTATATAAATTTCTATGTATATAAAATTAAATAAAATAGAAACATACCTGCAGACTTCGAATTGAGCCAACCCTCAACTAATCACCGAAACCTTAGCCTTCACTTACTTCCTCATGTACCACCACCTTCTCACGAATCCACACTCTATCGGCCATCACCGCCATGCTCGAGTATTGCGCGCCTACCAAGCTTCTGCCACGCGCCGCCTCGTTCACTAACATCGACCACATCCACCAAATCGCGAACAGCTCCTCCACTTGTGTCGCCTACCAGCTCTCAAATCGTGACTCGCCTTAGGTCGCGACCCATCCTACGCATCTCCACCCTAGGCTCATGCGACTTCGATATCGAGTTCATTCACGATGCCGTTCAACTTGATCGCGATTTAAATCGCGCTTTATCTTTTTGTTTTTCCTGAATAGACTTCGTAATGCTCAATTTTGAAGGGAAGAAAGGAAAGCCGAGCGCGACTTCGTATTTGTTTTCGATCTATCACGTCTAAAGAAAAAAGGATTAATGAGTTTTTAAGTGAAATGAGGGAGGCTTCGGTCTTGACATGGATTTCTTGAATTTGATTTTGAATTTGGGGGAAACGCGGCTATGGATTTTAATTCGTAGTTTTGAATTAGGGAAGAAGGCAGCCATTATATTTTATTTTCTTTCAAAAAAATCTATTTGCGTGATGTTAAAAACGAGACGAAGGGGAGACAAGGATAAGACGTTAGCGTATGGAGGAATATAGGGTTTGATTTTTTTTATATAGTTTTTATATTCAAAATATCTTGTATAACCTAACTCGAAATCCCAAACTCCTATTGAGGCATGCCGCCAAGCGTTTATAAGGTTTTATCCGCATTCTGAACAAAATCGAACATGTTTGGGAGGCTAATTCGATCATAGGCGCAAGTTACGAAAGTAAACGATCAATTTTAAATTGAATTGATTATAGTTTCTATGTGTTTTGAGCTGCTTGGGTCAAACGATAACTCCAATTGCTATGAAAATTAGAATCCGATAATAACTAACTATTACGGATCCAATGGAACTGGTTTCGTCGAATTCTGAGACTGTGCCTCGGAAGGCTATTTTTAGATATCGAATCAAACGATAAAATTTCAAAACTGAACAAAGCATTTCCAAATTCAATTCTGAAGCTTCTATTATCTTCAGTATTATCAATATGAATTTTACAAGCCTTTGAAATATTTTTAATCAGCTTAAAACTGAAGATTCAAATTTTCATCCAACTTCAATAAATTAATTTAATTTAAAAATTAAATTACCCAATAAATAGTGATATTTGAAATTCAAATTAAACTAAATTCCAAACATTTAAAATTACTTAAATATTTTCAAATTCAAATACAAAAAATTCTGGGTCGTCACAATAAATGTGAATTTATAATGTAATTTGCAAGTAAAATGAATATAAAGTTGAGAATTAGAGAAATTTAAATTCTGGTGTTTCTGAAAAAGGTTTTCAAGGTTTGGAAAATAATATTAGTACTGTTTAAAAGTATATACAGATACAAATTATTTTCAAATAAATTTTAAAAGGAATGAATTCAGACTTTTCCTCTTTTGTCCTTTGAAAATAATTTCGATGACGACTGCGCAGCATCATTGACGCTCATTTTCGAGTCTCAAAATGGGGGAGACTTTTGAAAAGCTTTGCTTCAAAATTGTTTTGACAAACAAATTTTGATTTAACTCCAGAAGTATGATTTGATATATAAAAGAGATAAGCATATATACTTATTTCAAATGAATTGAAATGTACCGGTGTCAAAATTTTAAGTTTTGTTAATTAACAATCTTCAAATTATTTGAATAAAGTGAAATATTTGAGTAACCAGAACTCATAAAATAATAGAAATATAAGTAAATGTTTTAAGAAACCTTAGAGTTGAAGTGTGCGACTCTTAATTTGAAAGGAAAGAAAATTTAACAATTTAAAATAGTGAACATTCTAATTAAGTAAAATGAACCAAATTAATTTGTATAGTACCAAATTGCATTCTAATAGCATAAAAATATGACTTGGATATTGTTAGCACCAGAATTGGTCACTAATACCCTAAAGAAAGATTGTGTAGAGAGATTAATGAAGAAAGTAAATGTAAACAGTGAACAAAATGCTAAACTAAATGCAAAAAATAAGAACACCAGATTTATAGTGGCTCGGCGTAATTGCCTACGTCCACTTTGAGATTAATCTTTATTGCTTTTCTTATTAACTGGTTACATATACAATCCGTACATCCACTATTTGATTGCAATTGTTAAGCAAAGAAGATAAGTCTTGGATGAGTCTTGAATGCGGCAATGTTCTCCAAAAAAGGTCCCTTTCACTGTGCCCCTGCCTCTCTATTTATAGACAAAGATGGGTTGGACTTCCCTGGTGGGCCTAGTAGCTAGACACTTCGGGCCAAAATGAGTGAACCCTGTGTGCCAAACCACAAATGTCGATCGGCAAAATGTCGAACGATATCCTTATGCCGAATGAGGTGATGCGTCGAGTGAAGAGTGCAAGCCGATTGAGAACCGATGCCGGTCGAGGGGAGATGCCGAACGAAGTTGGAATGCCAGTCGAGGATGGAATGCCGAAAGAGACATGAATGACGAACGAGGCATGAATGTCGAACGTGGCTGGAATGCCAATCGAGGCCAGAATGCCAAACGATGTTGAACGCCGGTCGAGGCCTGAATGCCGAGCAAGGTTGAATGTCGGACGAGGCATGAATGCCGAACGAGGCATGAATGCCGAACGTGCTTCATGCCGGACGGCCCATAATGCCGAACAAGGCCTGGATGCCGAATGGTGTGGTGTAACGACCCGTTAAATTTATGATATTTAATAAAATGAATTAATATAATTTCTAATTTGGTTAAGAATAAATGTAGAAATTTGGTAGTGGTTGCAATTTAGTGTAACTATAAAATTTTATGATAATAGATGTGGATAATGTAAATTTTCACAACTTGATTTAAAGTAATTTTGAAGAAACAAATAAATGTTGGATTTGTGAATGTTAGTATAGATATTAACTTAAATGGTGTTCATTAATACAAAGATGTAATTAGTGTAGATAGTAATAATTTATGCCTGTAGTGAAAGGAAAAGAAAACTAATAGAAACATAAAATTTATTTTATGTAAACAAAAGTATAGTTTTGAACAAACTTATGAAAATTGATAGAAACAGTGTTTGTAATCAGTTTGGTTATTTTATATTTGAAAGATAGAGATGTGTAAATACGTTAATGAATTTAAAATGGGAAGGAATGGTAGAATGAAAAGAATATATATAATAATAAGCATTTGATTCAATTAAGGGAATTAAATTATAATAAATGGTCATTTAATAAATTCAACGTTTGTGAGAAATCATAATAGTTGTGTAAAATGTGTACAAACTTGGATTTGGAAGTTTATTGGATTTATAACGGTTTTGTTATTAAGTGTATGAGTTTAAAAGTTATTCCCTTTTGTAAAGTAATAGAAGAATGCATAAAGATATAAACAGGGCTTAATAGAATTGACACTTAATGAATTGAATAAATTACCCATTTATGAAGATGTGTATAGTGGACTATAAATGGCCTAAGCAAATATAAAATGGAATAATCATTGAGATTTGTACTATGAAAATAAATAGTAACATTTATTTGCAAGGAATAAAAGACTATTTAGGTGACTAGAATTTGGAGTAATGACTATTGTATGTTACCTACCCTTGTTTCTTGTTAATTTAGATTTTGGGAATCAAATTCAATTTATCCGCCAATTTACCGCAGTTAAAGTGAAATGAATTGGTGATTGAGAAATGTTAAATACAAATAAGATGTAAACCAAAGAAAATCCCATTTGTAATAAATTATGTTGAATAAAGTAAAGAAACTAGGAAATGAAAATGTGAAAATGTGGATGCAGTGAGATCTTAAGTGATAATAACCTTGTTAGGCAAGTGATAACGGAATTTTGTGTATATGTAATATTTACTGGTGTGTCAAGTAATAAACACATAGATGCAAGAAAAGGAAAGTTGGTAGCAATCTATATATGTTATTTATCTTACTTAGTATATTAAATAAGGTTTGGAATTCAAATTTTAATTAAAGGAGTTGGTAGCATGTTAGTAGGAAATAATTGTAAGGGTGGGATAACAACTACTATAAACTACCTAATTTAAATGAGTCAATGAACTTATTTGAAATAACGTTCATCTAAATATGAGTAATTAAAATGGCGGGGCCAACAATAAACGTTACTTTAGAATTAATTTATATTTTAACGGAAGTGTGAAAGTAAAGCAATAGAAGCGTAAACTTATCAAGGTAGAATTTAGTAGTGTAATGAAAAAATGTTAAGAATGTTATAGTATAATGATTGATTGGAAATCAAAATTTACTTGTTTGAATGTAACTTTAGGGAAATTGGATTTAATTAAAATAAAAAGGAAGAAAAAAAAATTGGATGAAATTTAATGTTGGAATATTATGTAAATATAAACTTAGATAAAATTTAAGGATATCTACGTAATAGAGTGTAAAACCAATGTTAATTTCATATATTTAATACTAATAGGTTAATAATAGAATGAAGAGTAAATTTAATGTTAAGTTAATATGAATTAAGGTAATATTGGGGAATAATGTGAATTTTCTTCATAATATGATAAGTTGTAGAATACAACGTAAACTTAAGTATAACCTTTGGATTGAAAACATTGTTAAGGGTTACCTGTTAAATTTGGATGAAATTGGCAATAAATGTTACACTTATGGGTAAGGAAATAAAAATGTCCAGAATTTGAGTATATTAAGAAATGGGGATTGAAATTGAAATCTTGCAACGAATCTAATAATACGTTACATAAGTGTTAAATTAAGGTAACATTTGGAAAATATGATAATGATTTTCAAATTGAACAAGTTGTGGAATTAATATTAGTAAAGAAGAATGAGGGAAGAATAATTTGAAAACATAGCAATAGATATTAATGTAAGGTTACCTTAAATAAGTTAAGGCAAATCAATGGAGAATAATATAGATACCTTTATAATATGATGTTTATGTGTGAAGGAAATGGGAATAAAGTTATTAATAATTTGGAATTTTATTTATGGTAAAAAGTTTATTTGCAATCAAATGAGTTGGAATGGAAATCAAATCTATTTATCTAATTGGATTTAAGTGAGAGTATAAGAGTATATGATTTAATAATTTGATTTATTGCGAATAATTGTAATTTAATTTGGTAATTGGCGAAATGATTAATGATTGAATTAACATAGAACTTGTTGTTAGTTATTAAAATTTTTTAAGAAATCAAAGGAGAGAAAATTTATAAAGTTTTAAATTTTGTAATTGGATTGGCTAAAGTGGGAAAGTGGAATTAATCAACGTTGTTACTTTTATCTCCTTCCCTATTAGATCCTTATGTGATTGCATCCACATTTATTGTTGATTATTCCTATATATTGTCACCAATTAATCGTACTTGATGTATGTTTAGCAATTTTGTCACACAGTTAAAGTATGAATATATATATATGATGTATTCAAATTTTTCTGTATCTAGCACTTAATTAATTTAGAATCAAACTAATGAAACGTGTCATTTATTTTTGTCCCTCCATATTCATTTTCTTTCTAATTAATAAATACCTCTTTTTAATACCTGCTACTTTAAAAAAAAAAAAGGACTGTTCATATTTGCTATATTTCAATACCAAGTGTTCATATTCACTTTATTTCTAATTAATAGCAGCCTCTTCTTTCAAATCTATTTTTCCCTAAACCTAACTCTAACCTTATAAATAACCTACTTCTTATTCTTCTATTACATTTTGTTTCTCCTAACTCTAACCCTAGCCTCCATGCTATTCTTCTTCTTCTTCTTCTTCTTCTTTTTTTCTTGTTTTTCTCAAAGCTCCTTATTATCTCTCATTTTAATTTTTTTTTTCTTTCTCTTCAAATATTCTTCTTCTTCTTCTTCTTCAAATTTACTTCTATTTCAAACTTTCTTCTTTTCAAATCTAGATCTTCTCTTCCGTTTTCAGTTCTTATTTTAATCATTTTTTTTCAATTCTTCTTTTTCTTTCAAACCTTTTAAAATACATACATTCATATAATAAGGAGGAAAATTAAAGTAAATCGAAATAAAAGAAAAATTACGGAACAAAGTTAGCAATCAAGAAGAAGCATATGCGTTTTTCACGAGGGAAGGTGGATGTGGCACGGTATTTTATTTTTGTTTTGTTTATTTTTAATTTTTTTTTTCAATTGCAAATCGTTTAATTGTGATAACTTTCACATACGAACTCCGTTTCACACGAAATTTCTTTTGTTAGGATCGTAATTAAATTCCGGATCTGATGACGCTGGTTTGGATAAATTTAGAGACCGTCAAATTTTGGGTTTAAATCGGAATTACATTCGATTTAAATTCAAAAGGTGAGTGTTTTAACTCACTCACAATTACTAGAAGCTTTTATGTTTGTTAAATAAATTTTAGAATTGAATAGAAATTTATTTATGAGCTTTTGGCATGTTATTTCACCCATATCTGTTGAATTGCATTTTTTTGAATTTAGCTGTTAATTAAATTGATTGATTGCGTATTAATTGGCTGTTAGAAATTATTGTTTGCATAAGAACTGCTAGTTAACAGTTATGTCAATTATCACTGAAAATAAACTGTTAGATTTATAGTTGTTAAATATAATTTGAATTAAACTGCCAATTATTACCTGTTGTATATTCCCAAACATATTTTGTTATTGGTTGATATTGCTTGATGTTTGTGACTGGATGATGGATGTGTTGTTGAATGGATGTTTTATTTGATATCATTAAACTGCAAGTTAGCATACATTTTACATTTCATTCGGGATTATGGTTTGAAATGATAAAACCGCAAAGTTTTATTTTTTAAATTGCGGATTGAAATGATAAATATCTGTATCACTTGACCATAGGATAGAAAATTATATACAGGCACCGCGGTCTATATATAACTATTTTAATGTGATTTCTATGGTTTGGATCGAATACGGTTTATAAATCTTAAATTTATATTGTATAAATATTTTATTCCATATTTATATACCTATGAAGTTGAAATTTTGAAATTAAAAGGAATATAAATTTCTTTATTGAAAATGGAAGAAATTTAGAAAATGGAGTTTGGTAAATTTATATCCTACGTTTAAATGTAAAGTTGGAAATTTTAAGATATGATATTTGTAATTGGATTTCCCCAAAATAAATAGAAATGGATATTCTAGTATAATTTGAAGTGGAAAAATTCTATATATATATATATATATATATATATTTTACTAGAAATTGAAGTCTTATTAATTATGGATTTTATGTGAATGGTCAAGATTAATTAATAGAATATTGATTTTGAAAGGATAAAAATCCAACTTTAGTGAAATATTAATGCTCAAAATGGATATAAATATATATAAAATTGAAATGGTTTTGGGACTTGAAGTAATATTTTGGATTTTGAATTAACTTTAAAAGAAGAAATATTTGGAAAGCCATGTAATTTATTTCTTTATAAAGCAACAGTAAAGTTAAACCTTTTTAATTCGCATACCGTTGAATATCCAAACCATTTAGTTTTGAAAATAATGGTTTTAAAATACTATAGATTTTCGAAGAATTATGTTGAAAGTTACAAACAAAATATTGGTTACATGGGATATTAAATAATAAAAAGTGACATAATTTTTGGAAAGGAAAATTTTATTTGGGAAACGATATCATTGATTTGGGCTTTTATAAAATAATATGAAAATAAATTGTTTGTGTTTTTAAAGAAGAAATGATATCGTAATATTATGGTTTTGAAAGGGATTATATTCTGGTTTTAAAGTATAAACTGTTTTTAAATAACCGCGGTGTTATAATAACGATTGGTTGGCAAAGAGACCGGGATCGGATATGGACATACTCTCTGTCGATACCGAAAACCACTTTGACTAACCGTGTACGCGGTGGAGATTCCAGAATGAAGTAGGTGGTGGCGACGTTTCCTGTAAGGTAAATACGTGGACCCAACTCCCGTGAGTTGGCATAAGGTGGCTAAAACAGGAGCGATTCTCAGGCCAATGAGGTCATTCCTCTGATCGGACGCTCCTCTTCGATATTTTACTTTGACTTGGATTTGATTCAGTGGCCACTTCTATATTTTGATTTTTGGGGAGTTAGTCCGAGGTGGGCGGTAACTGCGGCTACGCGTTTCCACCAGCCTGGATAGCAATTGGTATATCTACCATGGCATTGCCTAGTTGTGCCGTGTCACCTACCATATCGAGCCTTTACTACGAGTTTCTATTTGTGTCGTACCTATGGAGTATCCTCTGGTAGCTTCCCGATCAGGAGGTATTACGGTACTGTATAGACTATTGGCATTTTACGTGTTAAGGTGGAAAATGTAAAGCCTTAACGCTATTTAAAAGTAAGTTTATTTTACAATTAGACACTATTATAATAGCGCAATATACTACATAGTAAATAGTTTAACGGATCCTTAGGAGATGTAAATCCCGAGCATCTCTTGAGTTACTGTATTCATATTTATTTCTGTTTATTTAACTCACATAAGATTTTCTAGTCTGACTCGAGTGTTTTTGTCTTTTCAAATTCGCTCGGGTCAGTCCGAGCGTTTCAGGATAGCAGGTTTTAGCTTTGGAGGACGAAGACGAAGATTCAGTATTATTTTATATATATAGTATTGTACTACACACTCTTTCTATTCCGCTGCCTTGTTGTATTTGGTATGTGTAACTCTGATATTCATTTTATAAGTAAAATCAAGCTTTTGTAAACTGTTTATGAACTGTATATTTGTTATTATGTTTTATCCTTCCGCTGTGAGATTCTGTTTTGTTTTATTTCTTCTCTGTTTTTCTTATTTACCCCATAACTATCCGCCCTTGCGTATGCTTTGAATTGGCACGTGTGTCGGTTTAAAGTGTGCGAAAAGGCGGGATGTTACATCTGGTATCAGAGCCAGGTTTAGCGATAAACCTTGGCTTTGTGGGGTTTGACTCTTTGTTAATAGGGTAGAAATATCCTATGGGAGTCGCTGAGTGTACATATATGAGAGAGCGTATTTGTTAGTATTAATAAAAAGATTTTTATATTGTGTTAATCTGTTCCGCTTTGTATTTATAAATTCTGGTTGATGCATGGGACGCTATGCCATCAATAGGGATTTCTAAACACTTAATAGGACAGACCGACATAATATTTGTTTTAATATAGGTGAATGAAAGAATTTTGCCTATTATATTTTCTATATATAAAAATATTTTTATAAAGATATAATATATTTGGTTGCTACAGATTGGGTGTTAGAAAAAAAATATATTTTATAATAAATTGAAGCTAAGTTGAAATTATAATAAATCAAATGGGAGATTTTAGAACTTAAGTCCGGGATTTTGAAAATCTGCTTTCAAAGGATTTATGAAATATAATGATTTGGTTTATAAGTATTTTCTTATATAAGTATTTAGTATAATTTGGAAGAATTGTTTTAAAGAAGATTTTGGAGAGAATAAATTTTGTACTTTCCTCTCTGTCGCTGGAAAATAATTTCGGTGATGGCGGCCGCATCATCGACTTTCATTTTCGGGTTTCGAAGGGGAAAGGCTACTGTAGTGAATTCTACTACAAATTTATTTGAAATTTCTAAAAAAAATTTCTTTTATTGCTCTAACTATAATTAGAGATATTGAGTTGTAAGAACTTATTTATCTATTATTTGAAAATAAATTGAAATTTAACCCGGTACTTAATTCTAAATTTTTCCGTTAATTAATTGTTTAAAATTTGTTAGTGAAATAAAAGTTAAGTAATAAATGAATTGAAACCTCTAATTGAAATAAGAGAATAATTGCAAAGCTATAAAGATGAATTTGCATACATATGAGACAAAGAGTAATATGGATAAACATTAAATTTAATTAAAAGAATGGAGATTAAACTTGTATAAGTTCAATTGCAATTTCCTTAACATAAATAACTTACCCAAATATAAAAGTTGAAGTGTTAAATGAGAAACTGGAATTGAATATTTTACAAGTAGGAATTTAGGAAAAATGAAGTATTCAATAAATTACTGTTATAATAAGAATTTAATGGTATAAACTTAGGTTATAATTGAAATTTTACTGAAAAAGGGTTAAGAATTATTAATAGATGATATGAACCTAAGTATATAAAATGAAATTCAAAATAAGAATTGATTGTATGATTATTGACTTAAGTATGTTTTAATCTTCCCTATTCTAATATAATGGAAAGTAGGAAAAATTAAATGACTGCAATTCATAGTTAATGGATAAATAAAAACTTCCACTTATAAGAATGAATGTTAGCAGATTAAGAATTTAAGGGAAATCTTACAAGTGAAGAGTAAGGAAATGAAGATATTCAAAATATTTGTTGTTATTAATGAGAATTTATTTTATAAACTTAGGTAATAAAAGGAAACTTAAGTAATAAAAGGAAATACAAATATAATGAATTTTGGGATAATTGGAAAATAAAACTTGTAAGAACAAAGAAATCCCTCATAAATGAAGGGAAGAAAATCAAACCACTGAAGTATGAAATAAATGTATAATAAGCTATTTTGGTGTTGATTTGAATTGTTTGGTTGATGTATGGTTGTTGGGTAAGGAATTTTGAAGTTGTTGGATGGAGAAATAATCTATCTTTGCTCCATCTAAGACTGTTGAGTAAAGGATGCACTTGATAGTTATTTTATATTTCGTACAATTTCGGAATTTGAACCTAACAACTAATTGTTTGTTTGATTGAATGATTTTGTTTGCGGTGTGTGCTGTTTGTTAAAATGTATGGTTGTTGTATTTGATTGGATATGAATGATTGAATCCACTAGAATAGTTCATTTTAAAATAAATATTTAACCTTTTAGGCTTATAAGAAAATACAGGTTATGGAAGCAACTGCTACTGCTTTTGGTTCCGTAATAATAAGCGTATTGCCCGACAAATAGGTACGTTTCCGGATTACGTATAAAGCGTTATTTTATATATTGTCCCGTGTTGGGATATGTTATTTGGATAATATGTGTAATATATTTGTATATTTGGATATTATATTTTCTCCAGAGTCCCTCCGTACAAAGGAGACTTTGCCAAAATTTTCAGGAAATTTTGGACTTAGAATTTTGTGAAAGTATTTTCCCAACTTTAATAATTCAAGTATTAAAGGATATAATGATTATAAAACAAGTATATTTCATTAAAGGAAATTAATCCAGTAAAATATTGTTTATAAGTTAATATTTGAAATAAGATGCACCGTAAATCTTCCTCCTCCCTTCTTTTTCCTTTTCGGGGACGAAAAGTTTTGAGTGGGGGAGATTGTAACGACCCGTTAAATTTATGATATTTAATAAAATGAATTAATATAATTTCTAATTTGGTTAAGAATAAATGTAGAAATTTGGTAGTGGTTGCAATTTAGTGTAACTATAAAATTTTATGATAATAGATGTGGATAATGTAAATTTTCACAACTTGATTTAAAGTAATTTTGAAGAAACAAATAAATGTTGGATTTGTGAATGTTAGTATAGATATTAACTTAAATGGTGTTCATTAATACAAAGATGTAATTAGTGTAGATAGTAATAATTTATGCCTGTAGTGAAAGGAAAAGAAAACTAATAGAAACATAAAATTTATTTTATGTAAACAAAAGTATAGTTTTGAACAAACTTATGAAAATTGATAGAAACAGTGTTTGTAATCAGTTTGGTTATTTTATATTTGAAAGATAGAGATGTGTAAATACGTTAATGAATTTAAAATGGGAAGGAATGGTAGAATGAAAAGAATATATATAATAATAAGCATTTGATTCAATTAAGGGAATTAAATTATAATAAATGGTCATTTAATAAATTCAACGTTTGTGAGAAATCATAATAGTTGTGTAAAATGTGTACAAACTTGGATTTGGAAGTTTATTGGATTTATAACGGTTTTGTTATTAAGTGTATGAGTTTAAAAGTTATTCCCTTTTGTAAAGTAATAGAAGAATGCATAAAGATATAAACAGGGCTTAATAGAATTGACACTTAATGAATTGAATAAATTACCCATTTATGAAGATGTGTATAGTGGACTATAAATGGCCTAAGCAAATATAAAATGGAATAATCATTGAGATTTGTACTATGAAAATAAATAGTAACATTTATTTGAAAGGAATAAAAGACTATTTAGGTGACTAGAATTTGGAGTAATGACTATTGTATGTTACCTACCCTTGTTTCTTGTTAATTTAGATTTTGGGAATCAAATTCAATTTATCCGCCAATTTACCGCAGTTAAAGTGGAATGAATTGGTGATTGAGAAATGTTAAATACAAATAAGATGTAAACCAAAGAAAATCCCATTTGTAATAAATTATGTAGAATAAAGTAAAGAAACTAGGAAATGAAAATGTGAAAATGTGGATGCAGTGAGATCTTAAGTGATAATAACCTTGTTAGGCAAGTGATAACGGAATTTTGTGTATATGTAATATTTACTGGTGTGTCAAGTAATAAACACATAGATGCAAGAAAAGGAAAGTTGGTAGCAATCTATATATGTTATTTATCTTACTTAGTATATTAAATAAGGTTTGGAATTCAAATTTTAATTAAAGGAGTTGGTAGCATGTTAGTAGGAAATAATTGTAAGGGTGGGATAACAACTACTATAAACTACCTAATTTAAATGAGTCAATGAACTTATTTGAAATAACGTTCATATAAATATGAGTAATTAAAATGGCGGGGCCAACAATAAACGTTACTTTAGAATTAATTTATATTTTAACGGAAGTGTGAAAGTAAAGCAATAGAAGCGTAAACTTATCAAGGTAGAATTTAGTAGTGTAATGAAAAAATGTTAAGAATGTTATAGTATAATGATTGATTGGAAATCAAAATTTACTTGTTTGAATGTAACTTTAGGGAAATTGGATTTAATTAAAATAAAAAGGAAGAAAAAAAAATTGGATGAAATTTAATGTTGGAATATTATGTAAATATAAACTTAGATAAAATTTAAGGATATCTACGTAATAGAGTGTAAAACCAATGTTAATTTCATATATTTAATACTAATAGGTTAATAATAGAATGAAGAGTAAATTTAATGTTAAGTTAATATGAATTAAGGTAATATTGGGGAATAATGTGAATTTTCTTCATAATATGATAAGTTGTAGAATACAGCGTAAACTTAAGTATAACCTTTGGATTGAAAACATTGTTAAGGGTTACCTGTTAAATTTGGATGGAATTGGCAATAAATGTTACACTTATGGGTAAGGAAATAAAAATGTCCAGAATTTGAGTATATTAAGAAATGGGGATTGATATTGAAATCTTGCAACGAATCTAATAATACGTTACATAAGTGTTAAATTAAGGTAACATTTGGAAAATATGATAATGATTTTCAAATTGAACAAGTTGTGGAATTAATATTAGTAAAGAAGAATGAGGGAAGAATAATTTGAAAACATAGCAATAGATATTAATGTAAGGTTACCTTAAATAAGTTAAGGCAGATCAATGGAGAATAATATAGATACCTTTATAATATGATGTTTGTGTGTGAAGGAAATGGGAATAAAGTTATTAATAATTTGGAATTTTATTTATGGTAAAAAGTTTATTTGCAATCAAATGAGTTGGAATGGAAATCAAATCTATTTATCTAATTGGATTTAAGTGAGAGTATAAGAGTATATGATTTAATAATTTGATTTATTGCGAATAATTGTAATTTAATTTGGTAATTGGCGAAATGATTAATGATTGAATTAACATAGAACTTGTTGTTAGTTATTAAAATTGTTTAAGAAATCAAAGGAGAGAAAATTTATAAAGTTTTAAATTTTGTAATTGGATTGGCTAAAGTGGGAAAGTGTAATTAATCAACGTTGTTACTTTTATCTCCTTCCCTATTAGATCCTTATGTGATTGCATCCACATTTATTGTTGATTATTCCTATATATTGTCACCAATTAATCGTACTTGATGTATGTTTAGCAATTTTGTCACACAGTTAAAGTATGAATATATATATATATGATGTATTCAAATTTTTCTGTATCTAGCACTTAATTAATTTAGAATCAAACTAACGAAACGTGTCATTTATTTTTGTCCCTCCATATTCATTTTCTTTCTAATTAATAAATACCTCTTTTTAATACCTGCTACTTTAAAAAAAAAAAGGACTGTTCATATTTGCTATATTTCAATACCAAGTGTTCATATTCACTTTATTTCTAATTAATAGCAGCCTCTCCTTTCAAATCTATTTGTCCCTAAACCTAACTCTAACCTTATAAATAACCTACTTCTTATTCTTCTATTACATTTTGTTTCTCCTAACTCTAACCCTAGCCTCCATGCTATTCTTCTTCTTCTTCTTCTTCTTTTTTTCTTGTTTTTCTCAAAGCTCCTTATTATCTCTCATTTTAATTTTTTTTTTCTTTCTCTTCAAATATTCTTCTTCTTCTTCTTCTTCAAATTTACTTCTATTTCAAACTTTCTTCTTTTCAAATCTAGATCTTCTCTTCCGTTTTCAGTTCTTATTTTAATCATTTTTTTTCAATTCTTCTTTTTCAAATCTTCTTTTTCTTTCAAACCTTTTAAAATACATACATTCATATAATAAGGAGGAAAATTAAAGTAAATCGAAATAAAAGAAAAATTACGGAACAAAGTTAGCAATCAAGAAGAAGCATATGCGTTTTTCACGAGGGAAGGTGGATGTGGCACGGTATTTTATTTTTGTTTTGTTTATTTTTAATTTTTTTTTTCAATTGCAAATCGTTTAATTGTGATAACTTTCACATACGAACTCCGTTTCACATGAAATTTCTTTTGTTAGGATCGTAATTAAATTCCGGATCTGATGACGCTGGTTTGGATAAACTTAGAGACCGTCAAATTTTGGGTTTAAATCGGAATTACATTCGATTTAAATTCAAAAGGTGAGTGTTTTAACTCACTCACAATTACTAGAAGCTTTTATGTTTGTTAAATAAATTTTAGAAATGAATAGAAATTTATTTATGAGCTTTTGGCATGTTATTTCAACCATATCTGTTGAATTGCATTTTTTTGAATTTAACTGTTAATTAAATTGATTGATTGCGTATTAATTAGCTGTTAGAAATTATTGTTTGCATAAGAACTGCTAGTTAACAGTTATGTCAATTATCACTGAAAATAAACTGTTAGATTTATAGTTGATAAATATAATTTGAATTAAACTGCCAATTATTACCTGTTGTATATTCCCAAACATATTTTGTTATTGGTTGATATTGCTTGATGTTTGTGACTGGATGATGGATGTGTTGTTGAATGGATGTTTTATTTGATATCATTAAACTGCAAGTTAGCATACATTTTACATTTCATTCGGGATTGTGGTTTGAAATGATAAAACCGCAAAGTTTTATTTTTTAAATTGCGGATTGAAATGATAAATATCCGTATCACTTGACCATAGTATAGAAAATTATATACAGGCACCGCGGTCTATATATAACTATTTTAATGTGATTTCTATGGTTTGGATTGAATACAGTTTATAAATCTTAAATTTATATTGTATAAATATTTTATTCCATATTTATATACCTATGAAGTTGAAATTTTGAAATTAAAAGGAATATAAATTTCTTTATTGAAAATGGAAGAAATTTAGAAAATGGAGTTTGGTAAATTTATATCCTACGTTTAAATGTAAAGTTGGAAATTTTAAGATATGATATTTGTAATTGGATTTCCCCAAAATAAATAGAAATGGATATTCTAGTATAATTTGAAGTGGAAAAATTCTATATATATATATATATATATATATATATATATATATTTTACTAGAAATTGAAGTCTTATTAATTATGGATTTTATGTGAATGGTCAAGATTAATTAATAGAATATTGATTTTGAAAGGATAAAAATCCAACTTTAGTGAAATATTAATGCTCAAAATGGATATAAATATATATAAAATTGAAATGGTTTTGGGACTTGAAGTAATATTTTGGATTTTGGATTAACTTTAAAAGAAGAAATATTTGGAAAGCCATGTAATTTATTTCTTTATAAAGCAACAGTAAAGTTAAACCTTTTTAATTCGCATACCGTTGAATATCCAAACCATTTAGTTTTGAAAATAATGGTTTTAAAATACTATAGATTTTCGAAGAATTATGTTGAAAGTTACAAACAAAATATTGGTTACATGGGATATTAAATAATAAAAAGTGACATAATTTTTGGAAAGGAAAATTTTATTTGGGAAACGATATCATTGATTTGGGCTTTTATAAAATAATATGAAAATAAATTGTTTGTGTTTTTAAAGAAGAAATGATATCGTAATATTATGGTTTTGAAAGGGATTATATTCTGGTTTTAAAGTATAAACTGTTTTTAAATAACCGCGGTGTTATAATAACGATTGGTTGGAAAAGAGACCGGGATCGGATATGGACATACTCTCTGTCGATACCGAAAACCACTTTGACTAACCGTGTACGCGGTGGAAATTCCAGAATGAAGTAGGTGGTGGCGACGTTTCCTGTAAGGTAAATACGTGGACCCAACTCCCGTGAGTTGGCATAAGGTGGCTAAAACAGGAGCGATTCTCAGGCCAATGAGGTCATTCCTCTGATCGGACGCTCCTCTTCGATATTTTACTTTGACTTGGATTTGATTCAGTGGCCACTTCTATATTTTGATTTTTGGGGAGTTAGTCCGAGGTGGGCGGTAACTGCGGCTACGCGTTTCCACCAGCCTGGATAGCAATTGGTATATCTACCCTGGCATTGCCTAGTTGTGCCGTGTCACCTACCATATCGAGCCTTTACTACGAGTTTCTATTTGTGTCGTACCTATGGAGTATCCTCTGGTAGCTTCCCGATCAGGAGGTATTACGGTACTGTATAGACTATTGGCATTTTACGTGTTAAGGTGGAAAATGTAAAGCCTTAACGCTATTTAAAAGTAAGTTTATTTTACAATTAGACACTATTATAATAGCGCAATATACTACATAGTAAATAGTTTAACGGATCCTTAGGAGATGTAAATCCCGAGCATCTCTTGAGTTACTGTATTCATACTTATTTCTGTTTATTTAACTCACATAAGATTTTCTAGTCTGACTCGAGTGTTTTTGTCTTTTCAAATTCGCTCGGGTCAGTCCTAGCGTTTCAGGATAGCAGGTTTTAGCTTTGGAGGACGAAGACGAAGATTCAGTATTATTTTATATATATAGTATTGTACTACACACTCTTTCTATTCCGCTGCCTTGTTGTATTTGGTATGTGTAACTCTGATATTCATTTTATAAGTAAAATCAAGCTTTTGTAAACTGTTTATGAACTGTATATTTGTTATTATATTTTATCCTTCCGCTGTGAGATTCTGTTTTGTTTTATTTCTTCTCTGTTTTTCTTATTTGCCCCATAACTATTTGCCCTTGCGTATGCTTTGAATTGGCACGTGTGTCGGTTTAAAGTGTGCGAAAAGGCGGGATGTTACATGTGGGATGCCGAACGACCATGCTGTGCCGAACGCCGTGGAATGCCGAAAGACCGAGCCGTGTCGAACGGTCCTCAATGTCGAACGGTGATAGATGCCGAACGGTCTAGTTGTGCCGAGCAAGGCTTCCCCATCAAGTCTATGTCTACCTGGTCAAGCCACTGGGTAACACTTGCCCTCCAAAGTGTATCGTGTGGCTGAACATGATGCGCTTGGAATCACGATTCTTCCATGTTATGCTTCAAGCACTGGTGTGGTTCTCTCGAAAGTGTCTTCTCTTGAATGCCGCTCGAGGTAGTGCATGCCGAACGACATGTTAAAGCCGAATAACAAACGAATGTCGAACGGTCTTGATGAAGCCAAACGAGGGATGTGCTTTTACCGGTTCAAACGGTCATTGTCCCTTCGACTTCCTTTCTTCCCCCTATAAAGGTTGGTACTTCACTTCTCTTTTTTCTTTTTTACTTCTACCTCGACCGTGTAAGAACTCGTAACTTACCACCCTCAAACTTCGTTCACTTCTCCACTCTTCCCTTCCTATCTTGAATCCATTAAGTCCTACCTACAGTTCCTTCTCAAATTGAGTCTGAACGACTTTCAATCTTAAGCCCACAGACCTCCAAGCTCCCATCACTCTCTTTGGTAAGAATCTTTCGAACATTTTTCCAAATTAGGAAGTATAGCACAAAGTTCGAACTCCTGAATTCTCCATAAACTATAGTAAGTACGAGGCGTGTGGATGAGGGAGATGAATTGAGGTTCGGACATGTCCCAAGGCAGGAACTTAGTATGACTTTAGTTGATTTCTAGGTGGGTGGAATGGAGAGGAGAGGGTAAATGGACACCAGCCGTTTCGAGGTCGTAGGCTCATGTTGGTTTACCGAGCGTTAGAGTTAGGATGTTGAAGTGGAACAGGACCATTGTTCGAGGTTGCTCGGTAATCAAGGGGCGAAGAAGAACTGAACTCGGTCGTTCGGCACTTGTATCTTGAGTGGAGAATGGTCAGGAACTTAGACGAGTGGCTTGATAGGCTCTACGTGACAGTGACGTCAGGGAGTTAGGAAGTAAGTGACTCGGTGTATCTCGCTCATACATTTGATCCAGAGAATGCCGAATGATGGACTTGGGCCAAACAGCATTTAAGCCGAACGAGATTGAGGCCGAGCGACATTTAGGCCGAACGGGATTGAGGCCGAACAGGGTTGAGGCTGGACGACATTTAGGCCGAATGGCATTTAGGCCGAGCGGCCTTTAGGCCGTGTGTTTCAAGTGTCGATTGGCCTTGACCTTTGATGAATAGATAACAACAGTCGAAATCATTCCAAATTGAACACAACCTTCGTCGAATTCACTTATTTCCTATGCCTAATCATATGACAAAAAACAAAGACAAGGAATTAAGCAAACCAACATATTGAACTAATCTGGACTGATAACTTCTGTGCTTTAAACAACCGAAAACTTGGACTTAACCTGCTTAATAGTTAATAACACTTAAAATGTAGTGATAATTTTGAGTTCAGAATATAAACTGTCTTATGATAAGCTTTCATAGATGGTCAGCGATGACGGTCTTCGAAGACGACAATTCAAAGCTTAAACTTATCTCATTAATCCAGTGTCTTTTCACTGCTTGGCACTTACATTTGAAAGATCGCACTAGTTCACACACCACACGGGGGGAATATTTATGTTGTTAAGTCTAACGTCGATTATTTTTCAAGTATAGTTCAAATAGGTGCTCTGTTAGATTCAATCTACATTAGAGATGTCCAAAAAATCTAGCTCCGCTACGATCTCAGATAGACCTGGGCCATCCTCTCGACAAGAAGTTGCAAATACTTCTCATCCGTCAACTACCCCCGCTCAAGACTTACCAAACCCTGCGACTACATCCGTCGACTTGGCCCTGATGCCCTGGAGCCAGCGATTTTTCTAGACAGCCCAATCGATTCTTAGGCTTCAAAGATTAACGAAAATACGCTCCATCGGATATGCTCTGTCCAGGAAATCCCCTTTAACGATGTATTAGTTCCATCGGGGCATGATCGTCCACACTTGCCCCCGGTCGGATACATAGCTTGCAACAAATTCATGTGTTATGTTGGCAGTATACCACCGTTCAACTCATTTCTTCGAGACGTGTTGCAATATAATGACGTCGCCCCATCGCAACTGCATCCTAATGGCCATGCATTCATCTATGACACTTGCATCCTCTTTATGAGTCTTCTCTCCAGGCTTCCGACTTCGGGCGATATCAGATACATATATTTCATCAAGGGACAGAGGGATAGCCCATCTTTCGTGTTTCTCGAGCCGCACATCAAATGGCAAATCTTAACTGGGGCATGGAGTAAGTTTGCCTTGTACAAACAGGAATGGTTTTATGTGCACTGTCCTCCCAGTTTTGTGAGGAGATGGGTGGAAGGAAGTAAGTCTTTTTCCTCGATCGATACTCATGTTCGGCCGAAGCTATACTTTTTCTAACTCTCTTCCATCTTTTCAGGTATTAATCCGCGTCCCAAGGGCCTCGAATATTCTGAAGCCGCCGAAGTTATTCGACCCATTCCCGCCGAAGATCGAAACATCCGAACTCTCATTTCAAATGAGATGATTACAAAGTTTAGGCTGTTGGTAGAAGGTCGCCGGATAAGCCTCCCTTAGGGCGTTACCATACCAGGCCTGCTTCCAACAAAGGGAAAAAACAACCGATTCTTCACCACGTAACGCCCCTGACACACTAGAAGAGGGGGAAATTAAGGGAACTGAAACGCCTGAGGCACATGATGAGAATGATGGTCCCACTCGGGATCCGATAGTTGAAGTTCACGACATCGAGATGTTGCCTTCCCTTTCGAAGGGGAAGAAGAAACTAACATACAAGCCGAGGAAGAAAACGGTCGGTAGAACTTCTAAAGTTACTCTTGTTCCATTGGAGAAAGAAGCTTCCTCACAGCATTTAGAAAGTTCTCTAAAAGGCCCGTCGAACCTTTCCATACCTGATGATCTACTCAACTATGACTTCGACGATCCAGAGTCCCTTAAGATTCATTCACCCGCGAGAGGCGATATAAGCGTTCAAGCCCAAAACTAAGGAGAAAAAACTCCTATTAGTAAAGAAACTAGTCCGTCGGGGGGGAAACACTAGGACACACACAAATACATGCACTTCACCTTGCACTTAAATTTCCATTGTCAGCCATTCTTTGCTAACTCATCGTTACTCAAACTTTATGTAGGTGACATGGGGGGCACGCATGGACTTGACCGCCTTCATGGTTCATCGATCTTTTATCAATCAGGATGGGATTCAGGTTCTGAAGACGCCAAGATAGGGATGACGATGGCGATAGGGATTATCATTCCAGAGATCCATCGTCTTGGAAGAAATCTTATTATCAGCCCAAATACCATCATAATCCTCCTTCTCACTCAGAACAAGGCAGAGATAAGCACGGCCATAAGGGGTCGGAATCTGATGTCCCTCACGATCAACACTCGGATTCTTTCTACCACACGACAGTCCCAGGATCCTTACTAGAGAATTGAACTTTCAAAGCCATCTCCTCCTGTTCCCGTAACAGATCCAACAATATCGGAGAGACTGACTGAGCTCAAGCTAAATTCCCAAAAATCTGCTTTGATGGCCTGAAATTCCACCCGGTGATCCATCATCTTCCGGGACATGTCAAACAGAGTGTTATCTGCAACAACGACGTCTATGTTCAACATGACACGTTGTTTCATCTTGTTGAGAAAGTGTCAGAAGTCTCCATAGAGCGCCAGCATGAGATTGATCGCCTGAAGCTTGAGGCCATCCATGACAAGGATATTATTAAAGCTCAGGACGAAGAGCTTGCTTCTTACAAGTCTCATCTTGAAGCCGCCCAGTAGAGCGCCAAAGATACTGCCGAAGCCGTAACTCGTTTGGAATCAACCCATAAAAAAGAAATCGACGAGGGTCCAACGCTGTGGGGCCCTAGCTTTGGAGAAAGACTCAGTGCAGAAGGAGAGGGACGCCTTTGCCCCCGAGTCAAGGAGCTGGAGGAGCAACTTTGCAAAGAAAAGGAGGAGAAGATGCTGCCCAAGAAGAGTCGTAAAGTTATTGCGACGAAATCATCGCCTCACGACTTCTGAAGGCGAAGCTCGAGGATGAACTTTCTAAGGTTGAGATGCTAAAGAATGAAGCCCGTGAAGAGAGAAAGAAAATAGCGGCTACGGAGGTTGACTCCCACCTTGAGGCGGCTAATGAAGAAGGTAGGGAGGAGGTCAAAAGCATGCTCGACCCACTAATTGCAGAGTTCAATGCCCACGTCCTCATGCACCGAGACTTAACTTTTCTGGGTGAGGGCTAACTCGAATCTTTAGCTGAGGCGTGGGAGACCTTGATAGAAATCAGGAAAGCCGAACTTGGTACCGAGGAGGTTGATGAAGGAGCTTTGATAAAATAATTTCTTAAGGGTAACGAGCCTTCGTACCTGTCTGTGGAAAAAGCTCTTTAGTACAATGGTTCCCCCTCAACGAAAGGGAAATAGGTTATTGCCGGTCCATCCAGGATCGAGTCTCAAGCACAGGCGCCCACTCAGCCGGCCGATCGGCCGATACTTGATCCCTTTGAGCAGCATGTTGGTTATGACCCGGAGGATCCCGGCCTCGGCGTTTACATTTTGTCTCCTATTACAGAGGGTGGGACCCCTTGGACGGCGGAGAGCCGTTCGGAACCTAGTAGATAACTCTTCACTTTAACATTCCAAAAGTCTTCGTTTTTCACAACGAGATATCGTATTTTAATGCTTGTTTTTAATGATTTTGTGCAGGCCGCTCTGATCCCGAGCCCACTCCGAGGAGCAATGTCGCCAAGGAGGTGAAGGAAAAGACAAGTAAGGCTACTCACGCAGGGGAGGCTCCCGGTCCAGATGCTCAGGTGATCGGAGTGCTTGATGAGGATAAGTACGAGATTTCCTCTCCCATCGATGGGATTTATGAAATCGAAATTACAGGTGCCTCTGAACATACATCTAAACTGAGCCTGAAGGAGCAACTTAAGAAGGAGAAGAAAAAGACGATCGAGATCAAAGTCGAGCCTCAAGCTGTGGACCTGGATGACCCTCTGAATAAGCCGTTGAAGGTCATCCTTCCTGGCGGGTCCAAGCCCATGGAAGTTCCCCGTACTTCTCCAGTTGTCACCTCCCCATCAAAGAAAATTGTCAAGGGCAAACATACGGGAGAGGAGTCGTCTGGAAGAAAGTCGAAGAATTCGAAGAAGTAGTCGTCGCTCTCGTTCAACGAGAGTTAGTTTAGATTATGTAATTATTTTTATTAATTTTCGCAGCCCATGTAAATAAACTTTTGTCTCCGAATTTTGGAGGATTTGTGGTATAAAATTATTTTTGATGAATAAAACTTAGTTCTTTTTCCTTTCAGAAGACTTCTGTTGTTTGGTTTTCTGCATAACCATGGTTAAAACCAAGCTATTGCGAGTTACATGAATTTCTCGATTCATCTTCAAATAAGTTGATAATTTTTTGGCATTGCACATTCCTTATTCCATGCTCCGGTAAATTAGAATATTTTCCAGTTCGCACGTCATGGGTTCAATGACTTCAAGTCATTCGTATCCAGTCCGCCCTTAGGGGATTTTGTCATTTAAATTGTTTATTCTCTAGTCCACGCTCAGGAGACTTAGAGTATTCCAGTCCGCACTCCGGGGACTTGGAGATTTTAAGTCATTTATACTCTGGTTCGCAGTCCGGGGACGCAGAGTACTCCCATCCGCACTCCGGGGATATGGAGATTTTGAGTCGTTTATACTCTAGCCCGCACTCTGGGGACTCAGAGTACTCCAGTTCGCACTCTGGGGACTCGGAGATTTTGAGTCGTTTATACTCTGGTCCGCACTCCGGCGACTCAGAGTACTCCAGTCTGCACTCTGGGGACTTAGAGATTTTGAGTCGTTTATACTCTGGTCCGCACTCCGAGGACTCAGAGTACTCCAGTCCGCACTCCGGGGACTTGGAGATTTTGAGTCATTTATATTCTGGTCTGCACTCCTGGGACTCAGAGTACTCCAGTCTGCACTCCGGGGACTTGGAGATTTTAAGTCGTTTATACTCTGATCCGCACTCCGGTGACTCAGAGTACTCCAGTCCGCACTCCGGGTACTTGGAGATTTTGAGTCGTTTACACTCTGGTCCACACTCCGAGGACTCAGAGTACTCCAGTCCGCACTCCGTGGACTTGGAGATTTTGAGTCGTTTATATTCTGGTCCACACTCCGGGGACTCAGAGTCCTCCAGTCTGCACTCCGGGGACTTGGAGATTTTAAGTGCTCATGCACGTTTGTACGTCAGACAGAATAACGTATCTCTTAGTTATTCATCACAGCGTTATCATACATAGAAACATCGACAATTCATGGAGAAAATGGGTTCAAGCCTTTATTAATGAAAACAGGCTAAATTTTCTTATTACATGCGATAAACTAGGAATAAAAACTTGCTGGAAATAAATGCTACTAAAATGTGAAAGAAATGAACTAAGTGTAATAATGCCGTAAATGCTCGCTATTCCATGCTCGGGGGAGTGTCGCACCATCAACGGTCGCTAGCTTGAAAGTCCCTTCTCCAAGCTTCCGTTCAATGACGTAATGAACTTCCCATGCGGGGCTCATATGTGATGGAACCCGGAAAACCCGTTTCAAAATGAGATCACCCACACTAAATACTCTCGGTCGGACTTTTTCATTATAATATCGAGCGACTCGGTGCCTGTATGCGGCCACTCTTAAATTTTCTTCTTCACGCTTTTCATCAACGAAGTCCAATGATTCCAGCAAAAGATCTTGATTTGACTTATGGTCGTAATAAGTTACCCGATGTGATGGAAATTCAAGTTCTACGGGTATGACAACTTCCATGCCATATGCCAATGCGAATGGAGTGTGGCCAGTCGTGGAATTGTGGGTGGTTCTGTAAGCCCAAAGCGCTGTTGGAAGCTCGTCCACCCACTTGCCTCTAGCCTTTTCCAAACGTTTTTCCAATATGGATTTGATTATTTTGTTTACGGCTTCCACTTATCCACTGGCTTTCGGACGAGCAACCGCTGCAAACTTTTTCTCATTACCATATTTTTGGCAAAATTCCTTGAACTCTTTGCTTTTGAATTGAGTTCCGTTGTCTGTAATGATGGTTTGTGGAAGGCCAAAATGGCATATAATATTTCATATAATGAAATTAATGACATTTTTGGTGGTGATAGTGGTCAAAGGCTCTGCTTCTGCCCACTTGTTAAAGTAATCGACCGCAACTATCACGTATTTTGCACCACCTTTGGATAGGGGTAAGGAACCGACTATATCGATCCCCTACATTGCAAATGGCCAGGGACTAACCATTTGTGTGAGTTCCATCGGCGGAGCTCTTGGGATTTTCGCATATTTTTAACATTTGTCACGCATAGTCTGCGGCATCCCGATTTACAGTCGGCCAATAGTATCCATAGCGGAGATTTTCTTTGCTAATGTGTGCCCTCCGGTATGGTCGCCACATTCACCTTCATGGACTTCCTTCAGAACTCGTTTTATCTCATCATAGGAAATGCACCGGAGTAAGGGGGTCGAGAATCCCCTCTGATACATTACCCCATCTGGCATTACATAACGCGAGGCCTTACGAATGACTTGTTGTGTTTCGCTCCTTCTTTCGGGCATGACCCCATGTAACAAGTACTGGTTGAATGAGGTCATCCATGATTCCTTCTCGATTTCTGTTTCTAACATGAAATCTACCATCATCATATTTATGCTTGGAACACACAAGGTTTAAACAGGAAACAATCTCATCTGCTGTGCATCGCCAGTGCTTGCAAATTATTCCAATGAATCGGCTTCTCTATTTTGCCCACGCGGGACATGTGAAATATCATAATACTCGAGATTCGCCAGCAGCTCTTGAACCCGGACCAAATATAGGGTAAGTCTTTGCCCCTTTTCTTGATATCCTCCCTGCACTTGGTACACCACCAGTTATGAGTCGTAAAATATTTCAACCGATCTTACTCCTAGCTCTTCGATAAGTCTTAAGCTGGCAATCAATGCTTCATACTCGGCTTCGTTATTTGTTGCTGTGAATTCGAGCTTCAAAGCGTACCAAATTGATCGGTTCTCAAGAGTTACGAGAATTATGCCAGCCCCCGAACAATGGTCGTTAGATGCCCCATCGGTGCACATCTTCCATCGAACTGGAGGTACGACATTGGGGCCGTTTGATTCGTCTGTCATGGTCAATTCAGCAATGAAATCTACTAGCGTTTGCCCTTGTATGGTCCTTCACGGCAGGTAGGTAATATCGAACTGACTCAACTCGATATTCTATTTTAACATGCTTCCGGAAGTTTCTGGTCGTTGGAGTACCTGTCGCAAGGGTTGATCGGTGTAAACACTGATCGAGTGTGCCTGGAAGTATTGGCGTATCTTGTGTGATGCAATCACCAAGCAATAAGCTAGTTTCTCAATCCTGGGATAATTTCTTTTTGCCGCTGTCAAACGTTTACTGACATACTATACTGGCTTTTGAACTCGGTTCTCCTCGTGAACCAGAGCCATACTAATAGCGTGCAGGGATAGTGCCAGGTATACATACAGCATTTCATGGTCAATTGGTTTTGATAGCACCGGGGGACTTTCTAGATGTCTAACCGGGCCTCAGAATGCTTCCTCGCAGTCAGACGTCCACTCAAAATTTCTCTTTCCTTTCGTTATCACATCAAAGAAAGGAATGCACTTATCCGTGGCTCTGGATATTAATCGATTCAGCGCGACCACCTTTCCATTTAAGCTTTGTACTTGCTTTATTGTTTTGGGCACTTATATGTCCCGAATAGCCTGAATCTTTTTCGGGTTATCTTCAATTCCACGTGCGTTCATAATGAAACCCAAGAACTTCCCTGATGCAATGCCAAAAGAACACTTTAAAGAGTTGATCTTCATCCCATAATGCCTGAGTATATCAAACATCTCTGCTAAGTCTCGGATGTGGTCGTTTGACTGCCGTGACTTCACGGGCATGTCATCCACATATACTTCCATCGTTCTACCAATCTGGTCTTTAAACATTCGATTCACCAGATGCTGATAAGTTGCTTCCGCGTTTTTCAATCCAAAAGGCATTAGTACATAGCAATATAGCCCCACATCTATGACAAAACTGGTGTGTTCTTGGTCTGGAATGTACATCGGGATCTGATTGTATCCCGAATACACATCCATAAATGACAATAATTCATGTCCGATGGTAGCGTCGACGAGCTGGTCGATTCTAGGTAAAGGGAAACTATCCTTCGGGCACGCTTTATTCAGATCAGAGTAATCAACACAAGTTCTCCACTACCCGTTCGCTTTTCTTACCAGCATAGGGTTAGATACCCATTCAAGATAGAGGGCGTCGCGAACGAACCCATTGGCTTTGAGTTTGTCCACCTCCTCTTTGAAAGCAGCGGACCTCTCCGGGTCTATGCATCTCATTTATGTTTAACTAGGACGTACTTCGGGTCTATGTTCAACATATGACTTGCAATGGCGGGTGAAATCCCGCACATATCAGAGTGTGTACAAGCGAAAACGTCCAGATTCGCTCCGAGGAAATCAGTAAGATCCTCGGCCACTGAAGGGCTGAGTTATGATCCAATCTTAAGAACTTGTGATGGGTCATCCCGGCTGACTGGAATGTCGATCGTCATCTCAGCCGATGCAACATTCGTTTCCCTAGGTTCCCCATCGTCATCTCTCGTATCTATGTCTCTAAGGATCCGAGAATGTCGCCCGAGCCAGGGCTCGGGCACTACTTGTCAATCATCAGTATTTAGGATGCGGACGGAGCTGTCTGCAACCTTCCCTTTTTCTCTTTGCTGAGCTTCTCTCAGCTCTGCCACATAACATGCGCGACCGGTCGCCTGATCGCCATGTACTACACTGACTCCTTTGTCTGTCGGAAATTCTAATGTCAAACACCATGGGGCCAAAGCGGCCCTAAACTCTGCCAGGGCCGGACGACCCAAAAATATATTGTATGGAGAGTCAGCATCCATTACTACGAACGGTAGGATTCGCACTCTCCTACGCTCATCTTCCCCCAGTTCAACTGGTAACTCAATATACTCCATCGCGTCGGTTGTGGCTCCATTAAAGCCGTGGATGTGTGCTTTGCATTTTTTTAAATCTTTTGTCTCCATCTTCATTTGGTCATAAGCCTTCTTGAAGATGATGTTGACAGAGCTTCCACAATCAAACAAAATCCTTTTGACGTAAGCTGTCCCAATCGTTGCAGATATGACCATCGGGTCGATAGTAGGAGCCTCCACCTTGTCTGCATCTCGACTCCTAAACACTATATCGTCTGTCATCATGCATTGTTGTTTTGCAGGGGTTCCATATTCCACATTCGAACAACATTCACAATTCGCATGCCTCAAGGAGGTAGCATATCGTTACATCTCCTACCAATTCTTGTCTGTAGGATGAGGTCCTCCGACTATAGTGTTTATGATCAACCTACCTACAGTCCGAGCAGGTTCCTCAGGGTGGGGTGGAGCCAACCTACGTCTGGGGTTTGACGCTCCTTGCCTACCCTCTGCTGGGTTCTTAACAAACTCCTGCAGCTTTTTCTTCTTGATTAACACTTCTATGGCGTCATGGAGGTGTCTACACTCCTCGGTATTGTGCCTATGGGTCTCATGGAAGCGACAGTACTTCCCCGTCCATTTTTGTTCCTCGGTGGACTCCTTTGGGTGAGGCTTTTTGTATTGGAAGGTGTTACAGGCAGATAGGTAAATGTTTTCAAGAGACGTATTTAGGGGAGTGTATTCATTGTAGGTCAGAATCCTCGGCTTCCATTTCCCTATCTCTTTTTTCTGTTCGGGATTTCTGCCTCCGGATCCCTTAGATTGCCCAGGCTTATTTTGGACGTTGACTTGTACTTTTCCCGAACTGTCGTCGGATTGCTTCACGGCGAAGTTACTTCTCACAGTGTCCTGAACAGGCCCTGGCGCCTTATCTCATTTCGTCCATCGAGCTTCCTACCTCCTTAAGAACTGGTGAGCTTTGGAGTAGAATCGCTCCAACGTAGTTAGTGGCTTTCCCGCCAACCAATCTCCAAACTTCGAGTCTGGATCTACACCTCGCATTACCTCCATCAAGATTGCGTGGTCGTTGGGGTTGCTAACTTCAGTGGCGGTAACATAAAACCTCTGCAAGTATGCTTTCAAAGACACTCCCAGAGCATGGATCACTCTTGATAAGGACATCATGTCCTTTGCACGAGTAGCTTGTATCCTGAATTGTTCAACAAATTTCATCGCCAACTCGTCGAAGCTGGATATAGACTGCGGAGGAAGTCGAGTAAACCACATGGTGGCGATTCCGGACAAAGTGATTGGGAAGAACCTACACTTAATTCACCCTTGTAGAATCCATCATCCATTCATACCTCATCACGTGTTGCCTAGGGTCAGTCTTCCCTTCGTAGGCTGGGATAGTCAGCATGCTGAATTTCCTGGGATACTCGGCCTGTAGAATAGAATCTGTGAAGGGAGTATGACTCCTGGACACTCCCCAGTCTTCGTTGGTCATGCCTTGGTTTTCTCTCATTAACTTCCTGACTATGCCTGATAAGTCTGGAGTTTATATGGAGGATGGAAGGTTGGGTTCCGTTCCACGGGACCGTGTGGGTTGATGTCCCGCCTGCTGGCGGTCGGCCAAACATGCGTCTTGAAGGCCAGATTGATTTGGGTCTTGGTGAGCCGGGCGTCCGGTCTCCTCATGTGCCTGATGCCTGGCGGATCGATCAGTGGTACCTGCCTGTGCAGATTCTGTCTTACGGCGTCTACGCCTAGGAGGTTCATCAGTTGAGGTCGAGCTATCGGATGAAGAATAAGGAGCAGGAATACTTCCAGCATTCTGATGCTGCTGTTGGGCAAGCTGAGTCATGAGATTAGTGTTGGGTTGAATCTTCTCAGTAAGTTGCCATCTACTTTCCCTGAGTTCTCTTATCAAGTCGTTGAACTCTGTTCGGGAAACGACTTTCGTTTGATTTTGGGTGGAGGTCACTGCGCCTTGAATTGCTTGCTGGTTGCTAGGTCTAACTTGTTGCACACTAGCAGTCTCATGGACGTCTGCATTGTAAGAGGTTTATTGGGTGCATGGTCTTCCCATAGTAGAGTTGTGTGTTGGAACTGTGAATAGATTCAACGGGCATCCTATGAATAAGTCGGATCTCCTTTGGGGGATTTTTCAATCCAGTATCTACAAAGTAGATCCTATTTCCTTAGAATTCGATTCTTAGTGAAAGCGCCAAAATGTTAGAACCAGAATTGGTCACTAACACCCTTAAGAAATATTATGTAGAGAGATTAATGAAGAAAGTAAATGTAAACGGTGAACAGAATGCTAAACTAAATGCAGAAAATAAGAACACCAGATTTATAGTGGTTCGGCCTAATTGCCTACGAGGTTAATCTTTATTGCTTTTCTTATCAACTAGTTACAGATACAATCTGTACACCCACTATTTGATTACAATTGTTAAGTAAAGAAGATAAGTCTTGAATGCGGCAAAGTCTCCCCAGTGTTCTCCAAAAAAGGTCTCTTTCACTGTGCCCCTGCCACTCTATTTATAGATGAAGATGGGTTGGACTTCCCTGGTGGGCCTAGTAGCTAGACACTTCGGCCCAAAATGAGTGAACTCTGTATGTCGAACCACAAATGCCGATCGGCAAAATGCCGAACGATACCCTTACGCCGAACGAGTTGATGCGTCGAGTGAAGAGTGCAAGCCAATCGAGAACCGATGCTGGTCGAGGGGAGATGCCGAATAAGGCTGGAATGCCAGTCGACGCTGGAATGCCGAGCGAGGCTGGAAAGCCGAACGAGGCATGAATGTCGAACGTGGCATGAATGTCGAATGTGGCTGGAATGCCGATTGAGGACGGAATGCCGAACGATCTCGAACGCCGATCGAGACTTGAATGCTGAGCGAGGTTGAATGTCGGACGAGACATGAATGCCGAACGAGGCATGAATGCCGAACGTGCTTCATGCCGGACAGACCTCAATGCCGAACAAGGTTTGGATCCCGAACGGTGTGGGATGCCGAACGACCATGTTGTGCCGAACGGCGTGGAATGCCGAACGACCAAGCCGTGCCGAACGGTCCTCAATGTCAAACGGTGATAGATGCCGAACGGTCTAGTTATGTCGAGCAAGGCTTCCCTATCAAGTCCCTGTCTACCTGGTCAAGCCACTGGGTAACAGATATGCAATGGGATGTTACACAAATAAACAAACTTAAAAGTAATTAGAACGTATGTAAATTGAAATTTAGTTGTAATAGTAAATGTTACATACTTAAGTATATTTTGAAATGATTAATGACTAAATGGAAATAAGTAAGTGGACCCCAAAAATACTAGACAAATGTAAATAATATCCTTACAAATTGGTTATAAAATATAAATTTGCAAAGAAATTTTGGAATTAAATTTGTAACTTTAGTGATAATTGGTATTGAAAAATGCTAAGAAATCAAGTAATATGAATTATAAATTTGAATGATAGTTGTGAATAATTGAACGGGAATGAAGTAAATGTAAACAAAAGAATTTCATGTAACTAAGAATCAATTGGAATAAATACGTAAGTTGTATGTATATTATTGTTTTCGCATAATGATTTGATACAGATTCGAGCATAGAATTTCGAGATAATGTATATCGATCAATGTTAGGATCTTTCACTCGATTCTCGACGACGGACCTTGGATATGGATTTTTGATTTGATTCTGGAATTCTCTATCATAGTATATGGCTATGCAAGGAGAATGAGAGTTTTTGATTAATGAACCAGATCCGAGTCTGCATTAGAGAGTCGTGTGAATGATAATAGTTCGAAAGTGAAATTGTGTGATCGAATGAGCGATCAGATTTGATATTACATACGGATAATATATGTACATCGTACGGGATTAAGTAAAGCTAATATTGGAAATTGAAAATGAAAAATATAAAATGATTTAAATTATATTATTAGATATCATTGTTAATTAGGATGCAGGTGTTTAAAATCAAGAAAAATTTAGATTGCCTGACAAAAAGTTACGTGTTTATTTTGCCAATTTATTTGACGGTTTTATATTGGAGTCACTTGGATTTTATTTCTTTTGTTGGTTTAGGGCCCATAGTGGCGTTTTGTAGTTGTTCCAATCGAGCCGCACAAAGGTGACTCTATCGAAATTCTTCGTAAATCCTGGTGTTAGAAATATTTTAAAGTTTTAAAAATTTTATTAGTTGTTTTGATAACTAACTTGTAAATTCCATAATCCGATTAAAGTAGTTTAGTAGGAACGTAATAATGGTTTTATAAATGAGATCTTATTGTTTTATATGTTCATTATTTTGAATAAAATATATCAAATGTTAAATTCTTTACTTAACGTCTTTTCGAGGACAAAAAGTTTTAAGTGGGAATATTGTAACGACCCGTATTTTTGGTTATTTAAATTTTAGATTTAATGTAATTATCAAATAAAAATGGTTAAAAATAAAATTTTAATGATTCTGAATGTAAGTTATTGGATATGAACTGGAATAAAATTTTGGATAAATAAATTTTGAAGATTTAAGTAATAATAAGTATGGAATGAAATTGCGATGTATGGAATGTGTCCACAATTAATAGGTTGAATTTAATAGTAAATATTGAATTCAATAGATTTAAATAAAGCAATTGATTGATAACCAAAATTCATTTAAAATCTAATATTGAAATTTGTTGAATATTGAAAAATTGAATTGTTTAAATTCAATATTGGGAAATTATTTCGATAATTGAATAACGGAAATAGAATGACTGTAAAATGGGAATAGTTGTTATATAATTTGAATTCATTTTAAAAGTTGAATCTTATAAGTTCATTAACTTATATTTCAAAAGATAGTGATTTATTGAATAATCAAAATTGTTTAAATTTAATATTGCAAGTATTTGAATAACAGAATTCTAAATTGAATATGAGTGATAATGATATTGGAAGTTGATATAAATTTTATTTAAACAACAATGAAGATTGTTAATAGTTAAAATTGGAGTTAAAAGTGGATAATTAGAAATTGAAAATTTTATATTATAATCGAGATGTTAAAATAGCGATCTGGGGCACGGTCTCAGATTTCGACAAAACCAGTTACATTGGATCCGTAATAGTGTATTATTATCGAATTTAAAAAAATTTAGCGTTTGGATTTACCGTTTGGTCGTATGGAATAGAAATGCGTCGAATTAATATTGAAAATTCAATATAAAAATTAGGTCCAAAAAGCTTTCTTCTCCATACGATCAAATTAGGACTCGAAACCTTTTCCATTGCATTCGAAATAGATGTATAACATTATAAACACCTAGCGGCAAGCCTCGATAGGAGTTTGAAATAAATATCTAGATATTTGAATTTAAAATAATAATATATATGTTGATTTTGACATAGCTTCCGACACATCATTTCAGCCATTCACATCTTTCCTTTCATACCCCCCGGCACATGTCTACTCTTTAAAAAGCCCTTTCCTTCCCGTTTAAATGATACAATACACAACAGTGAAAAAACAAAACTTAAAAGTTCAAATTCTTGAAGTCCGCTGTATTAAAAAATCTAAAAAAAATTTTAATATTCGTTATGTGTAGAGCTTTCCCCTAATATGCATACCATTGGGTTCAGCGGCGTCGTGATGGGGTTCAACGTGACACCGCTAGCTTGAGTTGGCTTTTATGGTTGTTGTGGGTATCGATGGTTCAAACGAAGTATTAGTTTGGGTTTCTAGTGTGAATTGCCATCTCCGGCGAGATTTTGGTGGTGTGCTGCAGTAAATTGGGGGGTGCGACCTGGCCACAGCGAGTGAGGATCGTTTGCAAAGGCAAAATGTCGAATAGAGTCTCCGTGCTCCGCATAACTACAATGCGTATACGACAGACATGGGTATTTTCTCGTATCAGTGAAAGGAAGAAGGAGTACGTATTGGGTCGAGTTGCTACGTTGGTGGGCCAGGCTTTGGGTAGGAGATGATTACAAAGGTTATTAATTATATAAATTGATTTTTATAAATTCAAATTCTTCATAATTTCGTAACTTACTCATTTTAGATGCAAATCCAACAAGGTCGGTTGCATTGGATTCATATTGACAAAAATCTTCAACATGGAATTGGATTGACTAAAATTGGAGCCGCTGGATTTTTCAGTTAAATTCGAACTCTTTCGAATTAATCGGAACCAAAACATGATAACGATAGCAGAATTACTTGTGAGTGTTTTATAATGCTCACAAAGTACTAAAATAATTTTGAGCTAGTTAAATTTGGTATTATGAAGGGATATAAATTTTTATTGATCGTTGTTTGATAAATTTAATTGTTATCTAGATTGTCATTGAATTAACTGTTAAAAATTAAAAATTGACAGTCAAACTGAAATTGGGATTTAAGTGCCAGTAAGTTACCTAATATTAATAACTATCAAACTGTTGTGGATTATATTGTCGTTTGTATGATTGATTGCGATGGATGCAAATTGGTTGATATTTGGATGTTTGGATGTTTATTTGTTCATATATATCCTGTTATCACCCTGTATATTATTTACAGTTTATAAAACTATAACTCGAACTATCTCGAATAAATTAAGAAATAGGGTGAAATGATATATACCTATGACATTGTGATTTGGATTGAAATGATATATATCCATTCATGAAATTAAATTGAAATAACTGATCACTTGGCCATAGGTTAGAAAATTATGTACGTACAGTGGATTGGTTAAATCTAATATTTTAAAATATTTGATTTGAAATTATTTAAATGGTTTTGATTTAAAAGAAATAAAAATCAAATTTATAACTAGAGCTCTGAATGTTGAAATTTAAATTTGGTAATCGAAATTGTTTAAATAATCGAAGTTGAGATTCTAAAGTTATAATCGAAATATAATTTCAATTTTTGGAAACTGATTTGTTTTTAAAAATATTAAACTTTTACCTAAACTTGAATATTACTAAGTAAATGTGATATAAAAGTAATATTTTGAAATTGAGCTTAGAAATGAATTATATTTGAAGATTGGGATTTTAAACTGAATACTGAAGGATAATTTGATTTAAATGTTTTGAATCCATATCTTGAAAATTGAGCTCGAAATCAATATAAATTGAAATTGAAATTAAATTAATTGGATTTGAAAGTGGAATTGAATTAGTTGAAATTGAACTTGAAATCGATTTGAATTGAAATCGGAATTGAACAAGTTGAATGGAAACTGGAATTGAATCGATTTAACTTTGAAACTATTTTCAAATAAATTATTTAATATAAAACTATTTAAAAGCTATCTTCTTAAATATACAAATTAATTTGGTTTTACAAATTATTTTCTATATAAATCATTTTAATATTTAAACTATTTTATATTAAATTGTTTTAACCATTTAAACAATTTTTAACTATTTTAACCATTTACACTATTTTTAACTATTTTAATTATTTAAACTATTCAAACTATTTTTCATAAATTCAAACTTGTCAAAAGTGGAACGTTATTTTTAAATCATGAATTTGAATACGAATTGGGCATACTCTTTGTCGATACCAGAACCACTTTAACAACTGTGTACACAGAGGAGACTCCAGAACGAAGTGATTGGATTTGGCGTCGTTTGCTGGATTTGAAGAATGAGAACAATGATGGATTAGCCTGGCACTTGTGCCAATTTGAAATGATTAAAACAGGAGCCATACCGGCCAAGTGGGTTAGCTACCCCGAGCAGACGCACTTCCTCGTATTACCATCGTTTACATTGTGATTGATTGGTGCGCCCCCTCCGGATTATGAGAGCATTGGCGCTGTGGGTGATCATGGCTATGATGCGTTACCACCAACCGAGAAGGGTAAGTTGGTAGTATTCTACCTTGGGCATTGCTTCACGTGCCTTGTCATAATTTATCCCTAAATGAGACCCATACGATTTTGGTTTATTATTGTCAATCGAGGCACATCCCTATCCACCAGCCATTTAACTGGTGTTTTATATGCAAACTGTACGACAATGCTTAAAAACGCATTAAGGGAGATTAATGTAAAGCTTTAACGCTAAGAAAAATATTTATTTTATTGATTAGACATTATATATGTAGTGTATTCAACTATATATAAATATATTGACGGATCCTTAGGAGTTAAAAAATCCGTAACATCTCTTGACTTATTGCACGCATATTATACATTGGATAGGAGATGTGAAAACCCATAAGCATCTCTGATGCTGTTACACTCATGTTATCTGCAATATCGATTTGACTTACATAAGGATATTTTAGTCCTGACTCAAGTGTTTTGTCTTTTCATTATGCTCGAGTCAGCCTTGAGTTTTTCAGCTTCTTGACGATTTATTCTAGAGGATGAAGACGAACATTTGGTATACTACTGCTATTATTATCTCTGCATCATGTTGTATGCTGCACTACTGTATTTATTCTTGATGTATTTATTACTCTGATAAATGTTGTATTGAATATAATCAGATGTATTATATAAACAGCTTCATGAACTGTTTATTTTATTATTATATTTATCGTTCTGCCATGAGATTCTATGTTTGTTTTCTTCTTCCTTTTCTCTTATTTTCTTATTTACCCCATTAATAACCCTTCCTATTGAATGGTTTGAGTTGACATGTGTGGTTTATTGTCAATTTTAAATTGTCCAAACAGGTGGGTCATTACAAAATATTTTTAAACATTTATTTGAAAAGTAAAACTATATCAAAATCCCTTAATAAAGATAATAGAAGTATATTAAAGGATTGAAAAGTATGTTTATAATCATTTTACAAAAATATTCTAGTTTTGTCACATTTTGTCAATACAACATCAAAATTCAATATTTTGATATTAATCCTAACGATATGAGATTTTAACCCAGATAGAGTTGTTTTAATTCATTTAAAACTATAAGAAATCCATTTTTGGCTTGGTTTACTTAAATATATAGTTTAAAAAAAAGTCAAATTTTGACTGTAAAACTTGTCAATAAAAACATTGTTTTTAATTAAAATAAGTCCTTGCAACGTTAAATGATTATATGCACTTTGTAACTTATATAATACCATTTTACAAACTATGCGCATGTTAGATTATCGTGTAAATACAAATTCATTTTGAAAAGTCAAAATTAACAAATAATTCAAAAAGTAACATGATTTGACGATTTATAATTAAAATTAATTTACAAAACCATAATCATTACACAAAGGACTAAAATATCTCATTTCATTAATGCATAAGTCTTATCTTACATGAAAAAGGAGCTAAAGTTATTCTGACATTTTAAAGTTTTAGAAAATAAGGCAAACATCGTTTCTTAAGTACAAATCACATTTTAACATCCTTTTCACCATTAGTGCACTTCACATCATGCTTAAACAAAAGGTAAAAAGTAAGGTAAAGGTACTTAAGTCATTTACCTTCCAAAACTAAAGTATAAATAAGCATGCATGTTTCCATTCTTTCATAAACAAATTCACTTCTCATTCTTTACCTTTCTCTTCGCTTTCTTCATCCTCTGAACTTCCATTTCCATGGTATTCAACTTCTCTTCCACTTATATAACTTCCTTCACCTCAAGCAAGCTCCATCACCACCCAAAATCACCTCCACCCTTTACCTACCCATGGCCTAACCTCCACCCGAACCCCCTAAGCACCCCACTCACCTCCACCCCCTCGGCCAACCACCTACACACCTCCCAAAACCTACAGCAACGCTTCCTCCATCCACACCCGAGCCAACCCACCATCCAAACCTACATACCCGCCTCTACACACCTCAAACCCCATAGCCATAAGCCAAACCCAAGACCGACACGCCATCTACATGCCTCTAAACTCATGCACCCTCATTCCTTAGCCCAATCCGAGCCTACACCCCCTTCAAAGTTCACACACCCTCCTCTTATAAAAAGAGAAGAATGAAAAAAAACGAAAAAAATAAAGATAGAGAAAGGAAAATGAAAGCGGTTCAAAGGGATTTGTGACGCATAAGGAAGGAACGCTAGTTCATAGTAAAGTTCGGTGGAGTAGATAAGTAAAGGTGAGAAATTCTCATCGCTATTTGAATTATATTGATTATCAAGTTTAATTGTTATGTTAGATAATCAACATTTGATGATATAGACATTGGAATAATTGTTTGGGATATATTGGATGAATGGTAGAGTTATGCTAATATACTTACTTACTGATAATTTCTATGTTATGCGAATGGATGTTATATTAATGATGAATATTGAAAGTGATTTTGGTCATTGTTGATTAAGTAATCCCTTTATTATGACCGATGTTGTTAATAAGGTATATGTTGGAATTATTAAGCCTCTATGTAAATAGTGAAAAAAAATCAAATTTGGATTTTGAAAATGAAGTCAAATTGGAATCGAAGTATAATTGAAATCGAAATTGAAATTTGAATTGGATTTGTGGAAAGTGAATTTGAAATTGAGATGAGTAGTAAAACTAAAATTAAAATCGATTTTGAAAATTGAAATTGAGATTAAGGTTGAAGTTTAAATTAGAATTGAAATTAAATTTGAAATCTATGTTTAAATTAAGTTTAATCTGAAGTTAGAATTGAAATGGAAATGAAATTGGATTTTAAAATTTTAATATTAAAATAATAGGAATATAATAATATTTTAATATGGGAATAGTGAAAATATATTTTTAATACTTAAAAAATTGAAAATATCGCTTTGAAATTATTTTTAATGTTTTAATAAGTAATTATATTCAATTTAGAGAATTTATTTCAAATATTGTAAATCAATTCAAAACTAGGGGGTCATGTAACGACAGTTCGCGATTTCATGATGTTCAAATGAGTGTATAGAGTGAAGTATAGCTCGGATTTCTTCGAAACAAAAAATGTTCAGTCTATTATAACCATAATTTTTCAAATAGAAAAAGAAAATCAAGTTCTTTTTGTAGATTTTGAATTATGTCCAAATCAATTTTCTAGAAAAATCGCGCTTGTGTAGTTAAGTGACCATAACGGAAAATCTTTTTAAATATACGTTTTTAATTAGGGAAAAAATAGAATAAATTTAATAAATCTATTTAAATAGTTTATAAGATATTTGAAGTGGGAAATATGAATGTTCAAATATAAAAAAACTTGTTTAAATCAAATAAGCTTATCAGGCATTTTCCACAGCACTTTTCTACTGCCATTTCTACGACTTTTAAAAAAAAGAAGGTTTAAACTTAACGATTTTTTCTAAAATCAATCATGAATATTTTTATAAGGATAATGTAACAACCCATAATTTTTAATAAATATTTTTAATTCAATTTATTTTAAAACTTTGATTTTAAATCATTTAAAAATTGAAATTTTGGAATTTTCCAATGAATTTTTGGATTTTGTTTATAATTATTTTTCCAAATAAAATAAACTAATGACTTTTTGAAAATTTTATATTTTGGTCAACTTTGGTCAAACTTTGACTTTCAGTTGAAATTTTTAGAATTGAATTTTAAATTTCCAATCTTTTTCTTGGAAGTTGAATTTGATTCTGATATTCGTTCTGCTTTTCGTTTCGTCAAATTCTATTTTATACTTTTTAAATTTGATAAATTTCAGCATTTTATAAGTGATTATTTTCAGTATTTTATTATTTATTTTTCTATTCTATATTTTCTATTTCGTTTCTATTTTTATTTTGGTTTTGACTTTGACATTTTCCTTGAATTGTTGAGCTTGTTTTGATTTGGGCTTGGCTAATGGGCTTAGAAATTCAAGAGACAAAAGTTTCTTTTTCTTCAATGTGAAGTGAGGCCTTTCCAATACCTTAGCCATTCAAAAGCTTTCCATGCCCTAGCCGTACATAACAAAAACTTCTCATCTCCTAATTTCACGTATAAAACTTCTCAATTCATCTCTTTTCTCATTTGCATCTTCTGATCAAAACTTTTATAGTACGTTTTTCATCCTTCTTCAACTTTTTTATTTTAATTTCTCTTTATTTCCCAAGCAATTTCGACGTCCACCATCCCCATGCTCCTTCCCGATCTCATCTCCTCTACACCACCACCATCTATGACCGGCCATCACCTCATCACCATCCCCACCAAGTGTCGTGACCTCCTTGTCCAAATCACTACCAAAAATGCCATGAAAACCCTAGCCGAGCCCACTATATTTATCCCCTTCCTCTCTGCTTACCCCGGCCACCACCAACTCCATCTCCTTTGCCTTGCTTTGCCATGACCATACCCACTCCTAGCCGTGACCAGATCTGATCCAAGCCAAGCACCCAGGCCAAGCCACTTTGCACAATGGCCAAACCATTTGTGCATGTCCTTTCATGTTTCCTTGACCTTTAGCCTTCCAAGTACCTTTTGCCTTACCACCACTTCATTGTAGCCATATACGTGCGTTTACCTGACCTTGGCCGAACCTATATGTTTCAAACAACTCATGGCCGAGCCTTTTTGATGATGGTCAAGCCAATTTGGAAAGTGGTCGAGCCTACTTGAATGGGTTAACCAATCTTTGCTTCTCTTGATTCATATTTGTACATTTTTTTGATGTATAATCTTTTGTATAATGTATACTTATGTATGTTTATATTTGTTTGTTTATAAGACTTGAATCTTGGCTCTCCATCTACTCGAATCTAGTTCGTGCTTTGTCGTGCTTTTCGGAGTTTGTTCGTTTGTCTTGAATTGCAATCTCTAGCTTTAGAAGGTGAGTTTATCACTCTCGACATTCGTACTTATATAATTGTGAAACAATAATATGTGAATTGTAGTAGATGATATGCTATATTGATAGTAATTCATACATGCCTATGATATGATATTCTATGATGTTATAACCTGATTATATGACTGTTACATCACCTGTTATAATATGCTATGTTATAATGATTATTTTATTTTCTGCTTCTCACACTTCAAGTTCCCTATTAGTATAGAATCACTATGCGTTGAAAGGATACATACCCGAACGGACTTTAGAATAGGGAAAAATCATTATGAGCTGAAATGATAGGCTCAAGCGATTTTTATTTTATTTAACTTGGGATTGCGGGTTTGAAATGATAGAACCCGCAATTTTATAAATTACAGATTGAAATGATACAAATCTGCATCACTTGACCTGGGTTAGAAAATATTATACAGACCCATGGTTAATTTTTAAATAATTGTTTTCTAAAAATTATTAAGTATTTTTAAATATATGAAATTTTAACTTAAAATTTGATTTAATGTTTTTTAAATATAGTGATACATTTGCTTTCTATTAAGTTAAAATTTTATAAGTAAATAATTGTTTTAAAATTAAATTAAAGATTTTATCTATGATAAATAACTTAATAATTTAAATTTAAGTTAATATGGAATTTTAATTCTAACCTAATAATAGTAGATTTTATTTATGAAATTGATATGTATTGTATAAATAAAATTATGATATATTTTGAAATAGTATGTTTTAAACATGTTATAGTAGTATTTGTAGCATTTATAAAATGTTGTGTTAATTTAGTTATGTTTAAAAAAATGCTATGTTACTTTTAGGTTATGTTTTAAAAATGCTACTATTTCTAAATTGTTAATGGTTTCCAAAATGCTATGTTATTTAGGCTGCATTGTTAAAAATATTATACTACTTTAGGTAATGTTTTAAAAAAGCTGTATTTATAAAAAGATAACATTTTTTAAATGTTATTATCTATATTGATCACTTTTTTCAAGTATTATGATTTTTAAAAGATAACATTTTTAAAGGGCTATGATTAAGTGTAGGGATTTGGAAATATTACCATTTTGAAATGGATATTATTTTTGGAGCATTTGGTTTTAAATGGTTTCGGAACAGATATGTTTGTTTTGAAATGCAAACCATTTGAAATAAATACCATGGGTTATAATAATGTTTGGTTGTTAAAGAGACTGGGATCGGAAGTTTTCATACTATTTGCCAACTCTGAAAATCACTTTAACAACCGTGTAGGTGGAGATTCCAGAATGAAGTAGGATGGTGGCGACGTTCTTTTAAGGTATATACGTGGACCCGACTCCCGTGAGTTGGCATAAGGCGGCTAACACATGAGCAATCGATGGGCTAATGAGGTAGCTCCTCTTATCGGACACACTTCTTCGTATGCCATTCTATTACTTTGTGATTGATATGGTCCGCACCTTTGATACTAGGAGTGTGGTTCAAGGTGGACGGTAGTGGCTGCTACGCGTTACCACTAGTTCGGAAGTGCAATTGGTATATCTACCCTGGCGTTGCCTTGTTGTGCCATGTCACCTTCCCTAGCGTAATTTACTACGAGTTTGATTTTGTGTCGTACCTATGGAGTATCCTCTGGTGGCTTTCCGATTAGGAGGGACTATGATACTTTATAGACTTTTGGCACTATTTGTGTGTTAAGGTGGAAAATGTAAAGCCTTAATGCTATTTTTAAGTAAGTTTATTTTACTTTAGACATTATTATAATAGTATCTATTACTACATAGTAGATAGTTTAACGGATCCTTAAAGGATGGGTGGTCCCTAACACCCTTTAACTTACATGTACATTTCTATTACTGGTCACTTGAGTTGGTTTACATTGTATAAGTATATATGTCCTGACTCGAGTGTTTGTGTTTTGCTTCACGCTCGGGTCAGCCTGAGTATCAACTTTGGATTTCATCTTCTGAAGCTAGATGATTTGCTGGAGATTATATACCAATCCAGTTGTCATCTATTTCTATTCTATTATTTCTATTCAGCTTATGTATTAGTGGACATATATGTATTGGGATTTCTGTTGTATTTACTTTCGGACCCTGGTATCTTGTACCTATTTTGAGACTGTGTTTGTAGTAGCTTCATGAACGACTATGGTTATTTTTATTTCCGCTGCGAGTTATTCTAATATTTTTGTGTCTGTGATTCTGTGATTGGTTTTATTTGCTCCAAATTATATTACAATCTACTGTTTTGAAGTATTCAAGTCCAGCATGTGTGGTTTTACTGTCGATTTGAATGGTTCAGAATAGTGGGTCCTTACATTTGGTATCGGAGCTTTGGTTTTAGGCAAACCTTAGCCGGCGGAGCAAAAACTCATTGGAGATAGGGTATAAATACCCTAGAATGAGTGAAATCAATCTTAGAATCATTTCTTTGTGAGAGAATGTGTTTTAAAGTATAAAATGATTTTCAAATGATTTTTAAAAGGATTTTTAAAGATTATTTTGATATACAGGAAAATAGGCACAAGAAAAAAGTTATAAAAAAATTTAGTCTTAGGGATGGTAAGTTTGTTTTTTAGTCTGAAGGACACTTTATAGTGTAAACAGAAAATAATAGTTACATCTATCATTCTGTGATTTACACTACAAAGTGTCCTTCAGACTAAAAAACAAACTTGTTGTGCTTGAGACTAAATTTTTTTGCAACTTCTTCCCTGTGCCTAAAAACCCCTTTGATATAAATCTTTCTTGTTTTGAAATCAATTTTCGTAGCTTCTTTCTTTTCCTTATCCACCTTGTTAGTAATTTCTTTGTTTAGGACATTCATTCTAGTTGAATCTTATCTTATCTTATCTAATCTTGTCTTTGTTTCTCAATTACCTTTGTCCTAAAACTCATTCTTGAATTTTTCAGGATGAATCGAAGGAATGCTAGAGGTGGGGTCATGGTGTTGCCCCAGTTCCCGAGCCTGCTGCACCCGTTAGGTTCACGACTCTCTGTAAGGAATACACTGAGCATGGTGGTACCAAGTTTAACGGATCAGTGAGCATTATCGAGGCTCAGTAGTGGTTGAAGAGATTGGAGAGGATTTTCTCCGGTCTTGAGATCACTAATGTTCAGAAGCATCAGTTGGCAGCTTGACAGTTGAAGGGAGCGGCCTTGGATTGGTGGGAGACTATTACAGCTCACACTGTTGAGGCTGACATTTCTTAGGAACAGTTTAGGTATCATTTTCTGTTTGTTTGAATTTGGTTCAGTTTTCTCTTTTGAAATCTTTCTTATGTTTCTTTATCATTCTTTAGGGATGCTTTTGTTGTGAAATGGATGCCAGAAGCAGGGAAGTCTCGGCTTTATCGGGAGTTTATGGATCTTAAGAAGGGTGATATGTCATTTGCTGAGTATGAGAGGAAGTTCAATGAACTTTCTAAGTTTGGCCCTAATCTGATTGACACTCCTCCCAAGATGAATGAGAAGTTCATAGATGGTGCTCGTCTAGAGTATTATGATCGTCTCGTCACTCATGTGCGTAGTCCTTTCACTAGTTTGATGGATATGGCCATTACATATGGGAATCCTACTTCTAAGGATCCTCCTGTTGCTTATGCTACTTCATCTCAGTCTTTCACTGGTAATCCTAAGAAGAGAAAGCCTAATTTTCATCAGCAGAAGAAGAATTGGAACAAAACTCCAAGTTTGGGATCTTCTTCCTCTCAAAGGTAGCCTAATGACCTTTCTTCTATCACTTGCTTCAGGTGTGACCAGAAGGGACAATATGCTAATAGTTGTCCTACTTTAGTTGGTGCTGTTGTTCTTCCTCCCGCTCAGCTGAACAGGCGTAATCTATGCCATATTTTTCTGCAGCCTGGCCACTTCAAAAACAATTGTCCTACTCAGCAGAAGGGCAAGCCTTTTGGTATCTTTGCTGTTACCTTAGCTTCTTCACCTATTCCACCTGCACCTGCTCCCACTCCTGCTCCTAGTGATACCCAAGGTACTCTTCAGGGCACTTTTTCTCTGTTTAATTTTCCTGTTTATGTTCTATTTGATATTGGAGCTTCCCATAGTTTTATTTCTGTGGATCTTTTTGATAAATTTGAGCATCTGCTTTCACCCGAGTTTGCTACTGCACCTTTGTGTGTTAAAAATCCTATTGGTGGTCCTGTGAACCATAGTAGGATTTGTAGAAGTGTTAAACTCTTCTATTCTGGTTATTGGTTTTCTGGTGATTTCTATGTTCTGGGTTTTGATGTTTTTGATCTATTGCTTGGAGGTGATTGGATGAAGAGGCATGAAGCCATTATCTCTTGTAAAACCTGAACTGTTTCTCTTGTTGGTGACAAGGGTGATTCTTTGGTGATTAACTGCTGCTTACCCTAGGATTTTGCTGGCATTTTTATTTATTCTCTTGATTCTTCTTCTGTGATATTCATTCGACTACTGTGGTAAAACTCTATCTCGATGCCAAATTCGTTTTGATTTGTTGAGCTTCATGAACTACTTGATATTTTCGATTTGGATTTGTTGAGAATAAAAAAATTCAATGGTAATGTGGTTAAGATTATTTTCATTGCCAAATTCGTTTGAAAAGTTGTTTCCATTTTCATTTTGAGTTAGAAATTCATTTTGGAGTTTGAAATTGAATTGGCAAGGGTTATAATCGAAATCGTTTGAATTATGAATTGAATTCAAATTTTGGAATTCTTGACTTGAGGTTTTACACAAATAAGAATTACACAAATCATTTGTCATTTGATTTTGTTGTGTAGAGAGTTCAACTAGAGATGAAATGCTATTTTCAAGATTCAATGGTTGGTCATCGTTTTGAAAACTTTGTTGTTCGAAATTCAAACTGTTTATACAAAAGTTATCATTAAAATATCCATATGAATTTGGAGTGAAATCATATGGGTTATATTGATTTTCACAACTATTGTAAAATTCAAGTGAGTAGGGAAAAGGAAACTCGGACATTTTCAAGAAATGTTTTTTGGTTTTTTTTATAATGGAAAAATATTTACAAATAAAATTTATTTTTCAGAAGGGAAATTGATTTTTGTTTTTCAAATTTTTCTTTGTTTTTTAAATGGTATTGTAATGTTTTTTGGATTTTGGGTTTTTCAAATTTTTTTTTTGGATCTCTGAAATTTCAAAGAAAAAGGAATTTTAAAAAAAACCTAAGTTGAAGAATATTTACAATTTTTTTTAGTTTTGGATTTTGAATTTTTTTTTAAATATGCATGAACTAATGCAATTAAATGAATACAGTGCTTAATTACAAATGATTTATCCTAAGTCAACCCAAAATTGTATAGTCACACATTGTCTTAAATAAACAAGATAGTTCTCGGCCAGGTAATGGACAAGATTTATTGGTGCAGCGGAATCATCGTAGCAATGCAGCCGAAGGTTTAAGTACCTTCAGAGGAACGACCACTATAATATTTACCAATCACCATAATATTTATAAATGGTTATTACTTAGCCGTAGCCTAGACACCAAGAAATTAAATTGCCGAAAAAGGATAAATTATCAATATACAATTAAGTGTTATTGATTTCTAACCGTTATTATTAGCCAAAATTCTAGGATGAAATGCAAATCAGAAATAAATATACAACTAACGATGCAACTATGAATGGAATTTTTTTTTTGGTTTTTGAAATTTTTTTATGCAAATGCAAGCAAACAACAATGCAAGATAAATAAAAAAATAAAGTAAGCAAGCTTTTTTTTGGGCAAGCAAAGCGAAGCAATTATTTTTAGCAAGCGTTCTTCTCCTTCTGCTTTCTGCTTTGGCCACCTGAAATTAACAACAAGATTTACATACAATTTTTTTTTTGAATGTATATCAAAGGGAAATTAAACAGAGGAAAATAAAAAATTATTGAAATCAAAATAAACACAGCAAAACAAAAGATTTCCAAACAAATCAAATTTTTCTTTTTGGTTTTTAGAAGCCTTGAAAGAAACTTAAAAGAAAGAAAAAAAAAGTACCTAAAATCACTTCACAAATACAAACTAAAAAAAACTAAGACAAACACAACTTTTCAACCCGGCACAATATAATAACACTCGATCCAAATAAAACTAATATCAAAAATTTACCCAGTAGAAACAAGTACTAAAACAGATCACTCAAATCAGCAGGTTAAATTTTCCAAATACAAAGACATCCAAAACTTCCGCAAATTCCAAAACCAATTTAATTCAATCAGAGGATTGCGAGCAGAATATTGGTAGCATGTGAAGGTTAGTGAATGGATGAGTCAATAAATTTGATTTTACTGGTTGCCGAGTTACAATAGGTGATATGGATTTGGCGGTTCGCGAGCACGAGTTGGTCGAGGAGAGAAAGTGGGCTCGATTCGAAGGTGGTGGTAGAAAAGACGAGGGGGAAGTTGCAACAGAGGAGATGAGGCGATTTAGGTGAAATGCAATTGGGGAAGGTGAAGTGGGCGAAATCCTGAGGTGGTTCCCGTGACTGGGCTGTTATTTTTATTTTTTTTGGTTCTGGTGGGATGATGTTGTGGTAAAGGAGACAAATGTGAAGGCCGTGGTCGGTGGTTTGGAGGTATGGGTTAGTGATGATTATGTGATGGCAGTTTGTATGAAATGAGATATGCAGGGGAGGGTTGTTGAATGCAAGAAATGGTGGAATGGGCTGTGTTTAGGTATGAAGTTGTATGGATGGGTTGTTTTGGTTTTGTGAAATGAGCAGTTGTACTGCAGTGAAGTTATGGAACTGCAGCAGTATATGTGACGTGGCGGATATTAACGATTGACGACGAAATGAAGATTTCGTGTCAAACTAATCGATGAAACGATTAGATGAGGCAAAATAAATCGATGGATTAAAAATACCCAAATGCCCAACTTCGTTGATCTCCAAAAGATACCAATTCTAGCTATCTTCGACACGTTGATCGCGCACAATACCGTGCAAGAAGATCTACAATTCTTCGAACGTTGATCAAGCGCACTTGATACCATGAATTGGCTTCAACAATCGTTGATTCGAGCGTACTCGAATAACCGAAAGTGGAGATAGGAGATCACACTCAACTACCAATTTCAAAAGTGGCACAAAGCACACAAACAAAGTTTTATTCAAAATCAACCAAGATTTTACATTGACACAACACGCCTATTTATAGGCTACAACACGTACATGACTCACGATCTAACCAATGTCGTTCACGACCTAAACAACACGGTGTACGACCTATACAACATTGTACAGACCATAACGACCTAACTCTGAATGACCTGCGACCTATATTACCAATGACATAAGTGCAATGCAACACAAGAATACAACACACACGAGTTATAACAACACACATAGCAACATACAACTTATCTTTAGAGACTTAACATATATACAACATGACCCAAGACAGCAGCGGCCTAAGGAATGCTTGCATCAGAAGTTCCAGCGACTTAAAGAGGACTAAGTGACCTAACTTAGGTCGTGGTTCGTCAAATTTTTAACTCAAAAGGTCGGAGCGACCTAACGAAATGTGCACCGGCTTCCTTAACTCGTTAGGTCGGCTCACACAGCTTGCATATGCCTTAGGAATTGGTGCGCTAGGTCGCTGGCACGCTCTAAACTCCAAGTTGCTAGGTCGCGAATGGCTTAAAGTACTCGAGCGACTTAAAGCAGCTGAAACATCTGAACGACCTAAGGCACACGATGGATTGCTTAGCTCGCTAACTCACGAGCGACCTTCACTAGGTCGTGTGCGACCTAAGACTCCTTCCTTTGAACAACTCAAATTCATTGAATTTGTAGATTGCACTGCTTCGTCTTTAGGCTGGGCTGCATCATCCTCCCTTGGTTGGGAAAAATTCGTCCTCGAATTTAAAAGTTCTTCCCCATTGGATTGTTCATCTCCATAAGAAGGTATAAGATGTTTAACATTAAACACGTCAGAAGTGTACACATCTTCCGGCAGCTTCAACTTGTAAGCATTTTCATTGATCCGTTTCACAATTTTTATAGGGCCAATCTTTCGAGCTTTAAGTTTATTGTATGTTCCCACTGGAAAACGATCCTTCGTTAGTACAGCATATACTAAATCTCCTTCATTAAATTCAACACTTCTTCGCTTCAGATCCGCAGATCGTTTATACTTCTCATTCGTCTTCTCCAATCGTTCCTGAACGATTCTATGGCATTCTGTCAACCCATCAACAAAATCAGTAGCCTGCTTAACTGTCCCCTTCGGTTGTGGCACTATCGTTAAATCCAACGGCCCCTTTGGCAAGCTTGAATATACAATCTGAAATGGACTGAAACCCGTACTACGGTTGATAGCAAGATTATGAGCAAACTCTGCTTGACATAACTTCACATCCCAGCTCTTTGGATTATCCTTCATGAGACACCGCAATAAATTTCCCAGCGATCTGTTCACAACCTCCGTTTGTCCATCACTTTGCGGATGATAAGCACTACTGAAATTCAGCTTCGTTCCCACCATCTTCCGCAAAATTAGCCAAAAATGAATCAAAAATCTGGTATCCCTGTCTGAAATTATAGACTCTGGTAAACCATGCAAGCGATAGATCTCTCTGAAGAATAACTGTGCCACATGGACTTCTTCTTACAAGCAACAAAATGTACCATCTTCGAGAAACGGTCCACCACAACATATATAGAGCCATTTCCCGTTGAGTCCTCGGCAAACCCAACATGAAATCCATGCTTATATCTACCCACGGTTTTGTAGGCACAGGTAAAGGCATATACAATCCCGCATTTGTAGCTGTCCCTTTCGAAACTTGACAAACATGACATCTACGCACAAACTTTTCAACTTCCCGCCTCATCGATGGCCAATAGAAAGACTGAGAAATCAACTGTAATGTGCGATCCCGTCCAACATGTCGTTCTTCATGCAACTCTTTCACAATTTTCATTCTCAAGCTGCAATCTGGTACGCATAATTGATTCCCCTTGAATAAGAATCCATCCACCAATACAAACTCATCAGTACTCCCATCCTTGACTTTCTCAACAATCTTCGTAAAGTAAGGATCTTCTTCAAACAACTCTGGCAATAGTTCAAATCCTGTCACTTCAACTTTCATTGTTGTCAACAAATGACTCCTACTCAAAGCATCAGCTACACGATTCGTCACCCCTGATTTGTGCTTTGCAACAAAAGTAAACTGCTGTAGATACGAGACCCATGAAGTGTGTCTAACTGAAATTTTGCCCTGCCCTTGCAAATGTTTCAAACCTTCGTGATCTGTATAAAGAACAAACTTCTTCTGAAACAGATAATGTCTCCAGTGCTTCACAGCTTGAACAATTGCGTAAAATTCCACATCATAAGTGCTATATATCAACTTGGCTCCAGAAAACTTCTCACTGAAATAAGCAACTGGTCTGCCCTTCTGACTTAATACTCCACCAATACCAACCTCCGAAGCATCAGTATGTAACTCAAACAACAACTAAAAGTCCGGCAATACTAGAATTGGTGTTGTCGTCAACAGTGTCTTGATCTTCTCAAAAGCAACGCCTGTTTCCTCTGACCACTTAAACTTCTTCCCTTTCATGCAATCGGTTACAGGTGCCATTAGCTGCTAAAATGTGGAATGAATCTTCGATAAAAAGATACCAACCCATGAAAGCTTCTCGCTTCAGTAATTGTCTTGGGCTGTGGCCAACTCCTGACAGCTTCTACTTTACTTTCATCCACTTGAATACCTTCCTTCGACAGAACATACCCCAGAAACAAAACACTATGCGTCATGAACACACACTTCTTCGTTGCAGCATAAAATTGCTCCTGTCGTAGGATCAACAACACTTCTCGCAAATGCTGGACATGCTCTTCCATACTCCCACTATAAATCAAAATATCATCAAAGTAAACTACCACGAACTTCCCAATAAATGGTCTGAAAATTTGGTTCATTACTCTCATAAAAGTACTAGGAGCATTTGACAAGCCAAACGACATAACCAACCATTCGTATAGACCTTCTCTAGTTTTAAAAGCAGTCTTCCACTCATCATCCGGTCTAATACGAATTTGATGGTACCCACTCTTCAACTCAATCTTCGAGAACATAACAGCCCTACTCAACTGGTCAATCAAATCATCAAACCTCGGCATTGGAAATCTGTATCTCACAGCGATCTTGTTTAGAGCCCGACTGTCCGTACACATCCTCCACGTCCCATCCTTCTTTGGTACCAATAAAGCTGGCACGACACATGGACTCAAACTCTCCTGAACGCACTTTTTCTAACAACTCCTCCACCTGCCGTCTCAGTTCCTCATGCTCTTTAGGACTCATCCCTGTAGTGTGGCCTGTGAGGTAGTACTGCTCCTGGAACAAGATCTATTTGATGTTGTATGTCCCTCAACGACGGTAATTCCGTTGGCAGTTCTTTAGGAAACACATCTTCAAATTCCTCCAACACCGGCTTGACTTCCTCTGGAATTTCAATTTCCTTACCACTTTCATGCCCGATCAACAAGAACTTCAGGCTCATCTTCGACTTCTTTAACAAACCCTTTCAGAGTCAACAAAGTCTTCAGCTCCTCAATCTCTTCTGATTTGCTCTCTCCTTGTTGTCTCTTCTTTGCAACTAAAATAATCTTAATACCCTCAAACATAAAGCTGTAGCTATTGGTTCGACCATCATGTTGCACTGCTCGGTCATATTGCCATGGTCTTCCCAAAAGCAAGTGGCAAACATCCATCTCCACCACATCGCACCAGATCTCGTCTTTATACTTCTTCCCAATAGAAAATGGAACATGTACTCGCCTGTCCACCTTCACCTCTCCTCCTTTTCTCAACCATGCTAACTTGTAAGGATTTGGATGCCTCTCCGTCTTCAACTTCAACTTTCTCACAGCTTCAGTAGAAATGATATTATCACAACTTCCCGCGTCAATCACAAATTTACACATTCTTTTTTAGCAAAGATTGCACATTGAATTCGGCCACATAGACACAAACATATTGCCTTATTCTAAGTCGGTGAACTTCCTAGACAACACCGACCTCTAAGCAGTTAGGATGATTTCTTAGTGAATTATGAATCGATCCCCAAGTAAATGATCCTTGAGAGTTGCATCTTTAAAGGCATTCCACCAGTTCATAGCTTGTCCATGGAGTTTTCTAGATTCCAATCTCTACCTCATAGCATCATCTAACTCTAAGTCACCGAAGATCCTCTTGCAAGTATCCATCCAGTCTTTTCCCTCAACAGTCGACTTCGTTCCAAGGAATGGTTTGCCTCCTAGACTTATAGAGTCTTTATACAGCTCGGCAAGTTCAATTCTAGGCATTTGCACTTGAGCACCATTAACATTAGAAGCAACTAAGGCATTTAGAAACCAAAACATGTCCTATAAATTGAGATTAGCGGCCCATGAATCTTCCTACCCCTCAACTCTAGAGATGGAATGTAATGGCCCGTTTTTTCGTACCCTTTGAATCGACAATAAACCACACATGTCCAACTCAAATTGCACGAAAAGACGGATCATTAAGGGTAGAAAGAAAAATAAAGTCAGAACAGAATCTCACACGAATGGAATAACATATATCATTTTAATAATAATCTTTACAGCGGAAAATTTTAAATACAATATCAGAGTCTAACCTAAATTCAGCTTGGACAGTTATAAACATCTGTCCTTACAAATGTTGACAAACATCAAACAAAATACACTAAGCAAAGCGGATGATAGAATATGTCCATACGATGATGAAGATCTCCAGCTCTCCTCTGGAAACTCCAACCGTCTTCGACTAAACCTGAAACTACTCGGATCTGACCCGAGTATTGAAAAAACCCGGATCAGGCTTGATAAACCAGCGTGAGAAAACTCAATAATAAATGACAGTGTCATATATCAGCCTTAATAAAATCCTTTTGAAAAGAAAGAGTATCTCATAAGACCACGCCCACACATAAACACGGACAGGTTTTTACCTTATGATAACTAAAACACTTTTATATATCAAAACGTTTGATATTATTTCTAATGACATTCTTTTGAAAACACTTTTCAAATAAACTTATTCAAATAAGATATCAATATCTGGACTAAGTCTAAGGTAATATATCCAGGCTAGGTCAACGAAATATACCAACGGAATATATGATACCAAAAAGGGGTAGCTGAAATGTTTGTAAGTCATTACAGCTATTTTGGGAATAGAATCAAAACCGTAAATCTCGTATTGGGTTTGGATTTCCAACATGATAGGAAACTAGTGACCTTTTCTTCGAACCATGCACAACAAACATAGTTCCCACGGTGCCTCAATCGCTTTCCTCAAACTAGTCACTTGGAAACTATACTTGCTACACTACAAATGATAACCAGTAGTTCCCTGCTTTTCTCAAGCTAACCACTTTATCCACATGGGGAAATAAATGCCTTGAGGCCCAGACGTTTCTGGTACCTAGGGCTCAGAACATCTTATAACCCAAGTCACTACTATCCGAAATGTGAGCATACATCTGACCACATAGAATCCCATCATAACCGGGATAAGAGGCTCGCGAAGCTACGATCAATTTATTCAAAGCCACATTTTTCATACAAAACCACGCTTTGATCATAACAAGTTCCACTTTGAATGCCACACTTCTTGTAGGATCTAGATTAACCCTAGAGGGGGGGTGAATAGGGTTATAGCAAATTTTCTCGATTTAAACGCAGAAATAAACTACAGAAATAAATATGCAGTAAAGTAAATCACACACAAAATTTACCCAGCTTCGGCAACCCCTGCCTACTGTTGCATTCACAGATTTCTATTAGAATTAAACAGTATCACACTTACAAACACTCTACTAGACTCGCAGACATTTGCTCCACGCTCACAACACTCTACTAGACTCGCACACCCTGCTCGCAAACATTTGCTCCATGCTCACAAACACTCTACTAGACTCGCACACCCTGCTCCGCCTATAGAGTTTCGCTTACTCGCAAACTTTGCCTCCTGCCTATAGAGCTTCGCTTACTTGCAAACTCTGCTCCCGCCTACAATAGAATTTTGCAAACTCGCACACCCTGCTCACTGAACTAATTCTAACTAGACAATCTGACACTACCTAAACCCTAGGTGGTGATTTACAAAGTTTTGATTCGAAAAATAAAAACGATAATTAAAAGACACATAAATAAATAACCCTAAACCCTAAAAATAACCCTAATTAAAAAATAAAGCCTTTAGAAAATAAGGCCGGCCCACTTAAACCCGTTCCTTATTTTTTTTTCTTTGTTATCTCCAGCTCGATCCCCTTTTTTTCTTTATTGCGAAAAATAATGGCAGCATTCGTCTTCGTTCTTCGATCTGAAAATTAGGGCTCGTGCTTGATATTCTTTTCTCTGGAAATTTGTGGCTTTCTCTTAGCTCTGAGGTCTAGGGCTATTTTGAAGCACCGACTTTAAGTTGATCGAATCAGTGATTAATTGCAAGTCGTCTTGTTCGATCGAATCCTTGTTGCTTACTTCGGTTGCTTTGATGAGTTCATTTGTTGCTTCGGGTAAGATTTATAGCTCTGTTCCTTTTTGATTTTTGTATTCGAACTCGTACTTATGCCGATGATGATTTAGGCCTTTTATATGCGTTCGTATTCCTCGAATTACGTTCGTTTGAATTCATCAATTTACTTGCTCTGGCCGCTTGATTATGTTTTGATGCTTGGGATTGATCTGACTTTGTCAATTTCGTATTTTTGATGCTTGGTTGACACGGCTTCGATTTTGACTTGTTCAACATTGAAATTTTGATCACGGCTTTGGCTTGATGCTGAATAATGTTTGACTTCGACTTGATTTTGGGTATGCGAATCCACTACTCTATATTAGCTTCGGCCATCACCATTGCTTTTATATTGTCTCTGCTGCATACCACTGCATTTTTTTTATACTTGATTTATGACTTGGTAATCACTGCACTGTTGAAATTTGTGTCTGCATTTGTTATTTCTGGAGCTCGATTTGCACTTGCTCTCTTCTTGATGGTCTTGTGACTCTTGCTATGCCTTTGTATTTTATTCTGTATTGCTTCATTGTGTTCTTGATAAATGCACATCTGTCATTGAGGTTACTTATGCAGTTTGGTCTTATTTATGCTGTGCATTTACTTGGTGGTGTATTGCTGCCTTCACTGTCCACCTGTATCATGCTTGGTTTTGTTTCAAATTGCATTTGGTCTGCACTTTCACTGTTGTGTCTGGTTTTTTTCATTCATGTTGCAACTCAAATGTTTCACTCTGATATATTTATGCATTTGCCACTGAGCTTGATTCATATGTTCTTCAAATCAGTGGTGCACTGTGCCATTTGATCTGTTGCATTGTCTCTGCTCCATCCTGGTTGCTTCCCTGACCTTGTATCACTCTGGCCTGTTGTATTTTGATTGTGTTCATATACACTACTGCCTTGAACTTGATTCACATCATGTTGTTGTTTGGACATTTGCATTTGTACACTCCATACTTGGTCGTGCTGGAGTCTTTAAGCATGTTGCTGTTGCATTTGTTAGTGGCTTTAGTCTTGAACTGTTTGTAGTCAATTGCTTTGTCTATTCATTTGCCTTGAGTTGAACCTATCTTGGGTTTGACCTTGTTTTTGATTTCTGTGCTTTTGTTTGATTTTTGCACACGAGTTGGCGAGGCAGTGCACACGTATACGAATGTACACGTGTGTACTGCAGCCACTTATAATTAACTGTCCCTGATAAAAAATACTAATATGCACAGATATTGCACAGTCAAAAATGATGACGAACAACCCAAATAACTGAGGCAAACAATGTTTTCAAAATCATCATTTCTTTCAAATTTCAAAAATATTTCTCTTTCAATTTTACTGCGTTTGAGAATATTTTTGCAGATTACTCAGATGCTGGATTCAAACTGGAATGCAGTTGAAGATAAAAATACGAGTGTAAGTGATATGTAGTGAGGTTAACGGTAAATGTGAAATGTGATGTGATTGTAATCAAAGTTGTATAGTTATAGTGAGAGATTGAAATTGTATTATTCAAAAATTGTAATAAATATTTGTTTGAATAAAAATTTCTGTTTGAATTCAAAATCTGTTTAACTTGTTCTGTTTGAATTCAAATTCGAATTCTGTGTAATTTAATTTTATTCAACAAATATTTATTTAATCTATGAAAAAACAAAATAGTACATTTCCAAATGCATACTATTCAAAATTGTAATGAATATTTGTTTGAATAAAATTTCTGTTTGAATTCACAATCTGTTTAACTTGTTTTGTTTGAATTCAAATTCAAATTCTGTGTAATTTATTTTATTCAACAAATATTTATTTATTCTATGAAAAATAGTACATTAACAAATACATTTAAATGAATGTATATATGTTTATTATGATCAAACAAAAATCATATAGCACAAAGCGCATATTCAACAATCTCCCCCTTTTGATGATAACAAACATATATTTAAGATTTTGAATATATTAAATGTATTTGATAATTTCGTTTGCTCCCCCTATTTGAATGCTTCCTTTTTATGTGATACTCCCCCTACATATATGGCTCCCCCTACATATATGCATACAAATAAAAATATGTAAATGAGCCTATATGCAAATTGAAAGTTATTTGACCTTTGCTTGATTCTATTTGACAAAATCTTAACTTTTCTCTCCCCCTTTTGTTATAAGCAAAAGAATAATAGTGTTATAAAATAGGGATGAAGTGATAGACATGAATCAAACATTTAACTCAATTAAATATAAATAACAAATTTCAATACAACTCAAACAAAAATCATAATTACCCTTGTCAACCGCATATTCCACTTTCAGAAGTGATGAGGATATAATCATCAAAAAATCATACAATTCTGTCTATTTGTGGTATATTTATTTCAGGAAATTTGAATATCTACTAACCATGCATAACCGTTAGAACTTTTAAATGAGATTAGTAGTATTCCAATTTAATTTAAAAAATGAAATCAAGTATCTTCTAAACACGCATGACCGTGAGGACTTTTAAATGGGATTAGAATCAACTTGTCTATTTGAATCAATTAATTTTGATATGCGTTCCATACATGCATAACCGTGAGGACTTTTAAATGAGCATGGAAGCACATAATCAAAAAAATCCAAGTAATTCACCCATGCATAACCGTGAGGACTTTTAAATGAGAGTGAATACTTTGGATATTTAATTTTTTTTTTGCTGAATATAATAAGTTGAAGCACAAATAATTTCCTTCACAGATTTAAAGATATTGAAGAACAAATGATTTCCTTTGTAAACTACCACAAATTTACATACTATATATGATCTTGAAGAGTGATGGTTGATAGAAAGATGATAGAAATAGAAATGGTCATGGAATTATTACCCAACAAAAAGTTTTTATAACTCTTGTTATGAAATTCTAAAGAAATTTTCTAATTATACTTTCTCGAGTTATAATATATGATAAATATCAACACTCATCTCTTTTTCAATCACTATTCATCTTTTCGATAATCAAAGAGAGTTAGATTAGTCAAAAATTTGTCATTTAAAATCAAATTAAACATTATAAAATCAATTTTTAAAAAATGATTAATATGTAAATATGGTCAAACATGATTTTCTCGAGGGGGTTTTATAAGAAAATTTTCTGCTAATTGAAAATTATTTCAAATGAACAAATATGGAGATATTTTCTTTAAAAAAACGATGCAGCAAATGAATGTTAAAAAGAAAATTAATCACGTTTCACTAGTAATTTTTCTATCAACTATATTACCAGTGTAATCTGTATCTGAATTTAAATTTCACTCAATATTCACTCGTTGGACCATGAAGTGTGCACCAAAAATTTCAAACATAACATCATTCTTTTGAATTTGAATTTAAGCCGTGTTAACACTCAAACAAATATCATGATGTTAATTTCAGAAACCATAGAATAAACAATTATATTCATGAGTAATCAACAGTCAATCAACATCATAATTATTTCAAAAACAATTTCTTAAAATCCTTTTTCTCATGAATTTGAAATCGTGCAAATTTACAAGCAGTGACCAAAATATCAAAAACAAATATATCTACGTGTAGCATAAGTAACCAGCATTTGACCGAACAAATTTATATAAATTAGTTAAAAATTGAAAATCTGATTGGTCATCAATTAAGCACAAATCAATCTCATAAATAAGAACAAGTCAAAAAAAATCATATCAATTAAGTCCGAATCAGTCAACCATCATAATTACTCCAAGTAATTCTTTTTAAAGATGGTTAGTCAATCTTTTGAAAAAAAAAATCATAGCATCAAAAACATCATCTTTTGTTTATCTCAATATTGGCTGATTTTAATTTAGAGTATGGTGCAGATAATCACATTTAAAAACAATTACCTGTTTTACCTTTACGATAATTTTTCGTGATTGCCCATTGTGATTCTGTCACCTTTATACTAGGCTAAGGAACTTTGCTTTGTCGCCCGTTGTGTTTCTGGAACAGCCGAAATCCAGAGAACACTGTTGTTGTTCCTTAGCCTGCCACCACACCTATACGATAAAAGATTTATGTGACCTATTTGTTTTTATAGGTCCATTGTTGTTAGTGGCAGAAAGTGAAAAATATGTTTTTGGAGACCCAAAACTATTTATATATGTTCCTTTTGACACCCAAATTTGTTTGACTTTCAAAGATTTTATATTTGTGCCTTTTGGAACCCAAATTGGTATAGTTTTCACGTGTTTGGGTCTATAACAACAATTATTTCGATTATGTCCAAATTCTCTACAAAACGTGCTCATTAAATTGTCTTGATTAAATTTTGTGTTCCTATGACTATGATTTTCAACATGATTTCCAATTATTTCAGATCGAGCAAAAACACTTTTATTTTTTGCATTATCATCATTTTGTGATTTCCCAAAGCCTAGTCCTTTTCTATTGTTAGCAAAAATTTGATTTCCCAATAGCATATTAAAAGATTTTTCGCCTCTTGAAAAGTTATTCAAAGATTTCTCAAGATTTTGGACTTTGTTTTTTAATGTTGAGTTTTCAGTGACAAGTGAGGTGCATCGATTAATAAAATTCTTTCTCCTAGTGTCGATGGTTTCCTTAAGATTCAAGTTTTCATTTTCAAGACTTTCAAAGTTATTCCTCAGTTCTGATAATTCTGAATCTAAAATCTTACATTTTTTACATTCTAGGTTTTGAGTATTTTCAAGTTCAGTTCTTAACCTAAAATTTTCACGAGCAAATTCTCTCCTATCAGATTTCAGTTTTTCAATTTTAGATTCAAGAGTATCCACTACCTTAGTAAGATCAGAACACATAAAAACAAGTTCTTTATAAGAAAACTCACCTGCCTCACTAGATTCGTCGGAGGTTGCTTCTGATTCTGATTTTGCCATGCAACACAAGTTAGCCTCCTCTGAGCTGCTATCCGAAGCTTCCTCTCCTTCTTCATCATCCCAAGTCGCTGCAAATACCTTCTTCGCCTTTTTCTTTTCTTTGTTGTTTTTGAGAAGTGGGCATTTTGGTTTGATGTGGCCAGGCTTGTTGCAGTTATAACACGTCAGTTCATTATCGGAATTTTCGGAATCTTTTGACCTATTGCCTTTTGTTTTCTTCTTGCTTGGCTTGAATCTAGACCATCTTCTAAGATTATTGACAGCCATTGCAAGCTCTTCAATTGGATCTTCTTCATCGCTTTCTTCTTTACTCTTTAAGGCAATCGTCTTCTTCTTTGGTTCGGAGTTGTTGCGTTCTTCCTTTGCTTTTAACTCAAGCTCATATGTCATCAAGTTGCCAATCAACTCCTCCATGCTTAGTTTGCTCAGATCTTTCGATTCTTGGATTGCTGTGACTTTTGCCTCAAAGTTCATTGGTAAAACTCGTAGTATCTTCCGCACAAGCTCTACCTCAGTGAATACCTTCCCAAGTGCTCTATCATTGTACACCAAAGTTGAAAAGCGTCCAAACATGTCCTTTATGCTCTCGCCTTTGTCCATCACAAAGTTCTCGTATTCATTGCTGAATAGGGCTAGACGAGGCTCCTTGACTTGAGAAGTTCCTTCGTGTGTTACCTCCAAAGTGTGCCAAATTTCCTGTGCTGTTGTACAATGAGAAATTCTATTAAATTCATTTTTATCAAGAGCACATATCAAAGCATTCATGGCTTTAGCATTTGTCGTTTTCAATTTCTTATCGTTAGCATCCCACCTATCCTTAGGTTTAGGAATCTCAGTACCACCAACGATTATAGTGGGAGGTTTATAGCCAGTTTCAATAATATCCCAAACATCATAATCAATGGAACTAAGATAAATACTCATCCTAACTTTCCAATAAGCATAATCGTTCCCGTTAAACATGGGTGGCCTAGCAATAGATTGCCCCTCAGAAAAAGCATTATTTTGTAGACTCATGACTCTAGAGTTAAATAAAAATATACTGGGCTCTGATACCACTTGTAGGATCTAGATTAACCCTAGAGGGGGGGTGAATAGGGTTATAGCAAATTTTCTCGATTTAAACGCAGAAATAAATATGCAGTAAAGTAAATCACACACAAAATTTACCCAGCTTCGGCAACCCCTGCCTACTGCTGCATTCACGGATTTCTATTAGAATTAAATAGTATCACGCTTACAAACACTCTACTAGACTCGCAGACATTTGCTCCACGCTCACAAACACTCTACTAGACTCGCGCACCCTGCTCGCAAACATTTGCTCCACGCTCACAAACACTCTACTAGACTCGCACACCCTGCTCCGCCTATAGAGTTTCGCTTACTCGCAAACTTTGCCTCCCGCCTATAGAGCTTCGCTTACTCGCAAACTCTGCTCCCGCCTCCAATAGAATTTTGCAAACTCGCACACCCTGCTCACTGAACTAATTCTAACTAGACAATCTGACACTACCTAAACCCTAGGTGGTGATTTACAAAGTTTTGATTCGAAAAATAAAAACGATAATTAAAAGACACATAAATAAATAACCCTAAACCCTAAAAATAACCCTAATTAAAAAATAAAGCCTTTAGAAAATAAGGCCGGCCCACTTAAACCCGTTCCTTATTTTTTTTTTCTTTGTTATCTCCAGCCCGATCCCCTTTTTTTCTTTATTGCGAAAAATAATGGCAGCATTCGTCTTCGTTCTTCGATCTGAAAATTAGGGCTCGTGCTTGATATTCTTTTCTCTGGAAATTTGCGGCTTTCTCTTAGCTCTGAGGTCTAGGGCTATTTTGAAGCCCGACTTTAAGTTGATCGAATCAGTGATTAATTGCAAGTCGTCTTGTTCGATCGAATCCTTGTTGCTTACTTCGGTTGCTTTGATGAGTTCGTTTGTTGCTTCGGGTAAGATTTTTAGCTCTGTTCCTTTTTGATTTTTGTATTCGAACTCGTACTTATGCCGATGATGATTTGGGGCTTTTATATGCGTTCGTATTCCTCGAATTACCTTCCTTTGAATTCGTCAATTTACTTGCTCTGGCCGCTTGATTATGTTTTGATGCTTGGGATTGATCTGACTTTGTCAATTTCGTATTTTTGATGCTTGGTTGACACGGCTTCGATTTTGACTTGTTCAACATTGAAATTTTGATCACGGCTTTGGCTTGATGCTGAATAATGTTTGACTTCGACTTGATTTTGGGTATGCGAATCCACTACTCTGTATTAGCTTCGGCCATCACCATTGCTTTTATATTGTCTCTACTGCATACCACTGCATTTTTTTTTATACTTGATTTATGACTTGGTAATCGCTGCACTGTTGAAATTTGTGTCTGCATTTGTTATTTCTGGAGCTCGATTTGCACTTGCTCACTGCTTGATGGTCTTGTGACTCTTGCTATGCCTTTGTATTTTATTCTGTATTGCTTCATTGTGTTCTTGATAAATGCACATCTGTCATTGAGGTTACTTATGCAGTTTGGTCTTATTTATGCTGTGCATTTACTTGGTGGTGTATTGCTGCCTTCACTGTCCACCTGTATCATGCTTGGTTTTGTTTCAAATTGCATTTGGTCTGCACTTTCACTGTTGTGTCTGGTTCTTTTCATTCATGTTGCAACTCAAATGTTTCACTCTGATATATTTATGCATTTGCCACTGAGCTTGATTCATATGTTCTTCAAATCAGTGGTGCACTGTGCCATTTGATCTGTTGCATTGTCTCTGCTCCATCCTGGTTGCTTCTCTGACCTTGTATCACTCTGGCCTGTTGTATTTTGATTGTGTTCATATACACTACTGCCTTGAACTTGATTCACATCATGTTGTTGTTTGGACATTTGCATTTGTATACTCCATACTTGGTCGTGCTGGAGTCTTTAAGCATGTTGTTGTTGCATTTGTTAGTGGCTTTAGTCTTGAACTGTTTGTAGTCAATTGCTTTGTCTATTCATTTGCCTTGTGTTGAACCTATCTTAGGTTTGACCTTGTTTTTGATTTCTGTGCTTTTGTTTGATTTTTGCACACGAGTTGGCGAGGAAGTGCATACGTATACGAATGTACACGTGTGTACTGCAGCCACTTATAATTACATGTCCCTGATAAAAGATACTGATATGCACAGATATTGCACAGTCAAAAATGATGACGAACAACCCAAATAACTGAGGCAAACAATGTTTTCAAAATCATCGTTTCTTTCAAATTTCAAAAATATTTCTCTTTCAATTTTACTGCGTTTGAGAATATTTTTGCAGATTACTCAGATGTTGGATTCAAACTGGAATGCAGTTGAAAATAAAAATACGAGTGTGAGTGATATGTAGTGAGGTTAACTGTAAATGTGAAATGTGATGTGATTGTAATCAAAGTTGTATAGTTATAGTGAGAGATTGAAATTGTACTATTCAAAAATTGTAATAAATATTTGTTTGAATAAAAATTTCTGTTTGAATTCAAAATCTGTTTAACTTGTTCTGTTTGAATTCAAATTCGAATTCTGTGTAATTTAATTTTATTCAACAAATATTTATTTAATCTATGAAAAAACAAAATAGTACATTTCCAAATGCATACTATTCAAAATTGTAATGAATATTTGTTTGAATAAAATTTCTGTTTGAATTCAAATCTGTTTAACTTGTTTTGTTTGAATTCAAATTCAAATTCTGTGTAATTTATTTTATTCAACAAATATTTATTTATTCTATGAAAAATAGTACATTAACAAATACATTTAAATGAATGTATATATGTTTATTATCATCAAACAAAAATCATATAGCGCAAAGCGCATATTCAACAACACTACCATTCCTTTGATCACTATTTGACTCCCACAAAAATACAACCCTTGAGCTCGTACGTCTCAAAGATGGTGTTTAGCTAAGAGAAGTTGCCTTCCCCGCCTCCACAGATGTACATTTGTAAAAGATAAACGTTGTGTCTCAGAAATGCAATGTCGGACATTCGTCCATACAAGTTTGTTCTAGGACTGAACGAAACCGAAGGCACTTTCCTCGTCCATTACTAGGCGAGAAGCCTTTGCAATCCGAAAAATCTCCATCACGAGGAGACCACTACTATAAATAACTCTATAATGGCGGCCAAACAGAGCATGTTCAACAAGCAGTCTTCACACTATGAAGATCCATGGTCTTCAATAACCATCATCTTCAACATCTCTTCACTTACGAACGTATACATTGGTTCGAAGTGGTTTTAGGATAGGAATCATCCAAATCCGACTTCGGTTCCTTCGAAGCCAACCATCGATTTAAAAGATGTTAATTTCGTTTATGGATATCAATCATCAATCAATTACTTCATCTTTTATTCAAATATCTTTCTTAGATGTAATCTTTTCAATTTATTCCATTTCCTTTTCAAATGTATAAGGAACCATTAAGCCTCATTTATCTAATCATTTGGTTTATTTAAAACTTTCTTAAATCTTGGAATAATTCCAAATCATTTTCTCTTTTACTTAGGAAAACTTTTCTAAATCATTTTTTTAATCTTAATCAAAGATATCTTATATTCAACTTATAACTTTTAAACTTAGGGAAAATATTCCCAAATCATTCATTAAATCTTAATCAAAGAATTCTTTATTAACTTCAAATCATATTCTTGTAAATCAAATATTTTCATAACATAGCAAGTTTCACCTCTAGGGACTAGTGGCAAGTTTCACCTCTAGGGACTAATGGCAAGTAATCTTACATCATGAATATCTTTGTCTTTTAACTTGGAAAAACTTAAATATGATCTTTTTAGAGCATCCGGGCTTTCCTTTCGATCTATTCCACCCCTCGCCTAAAAAGAGAAAACATCGGCCAGATAAGTTCAGGGCACTGGTTTCTCCATCCCTAACCTTAGTTAAACACCTTGTTTACCTTCCTAGATCTCACAGACGGAACAAATGTACTAGTCGTTTCCGCATACTCAGTTTGTTATTACATTCAATCTTCTTCACTTTTTGTTTAGGTGGTATAAACAATTCAATTTAAAAATTTATTCAAACTCTTATTAAAACTTCCAAATCATCTCAGTTTTTCTTTTAAAATCGTTCACAAAATATATAGGAAAGAATTGTTAAGTTTAAAACTACATTTCAAAACGTTATAGAATTCGCAGCATAAAATTGCTGTAGAAAGTGCTATATAAGCTTATTTGATTTAAACAACTTTTAAACATTTGACAAATTCATATTTTCCATTCCAATTATCTTTTAAACCATTTTAATAGATTTATCAAATTTATTTCATATTTTTTAAAACAATTAAAATATTAATTTTAAACTTTGGTCACTTTACTACAAAAGCGTGATTTTTCTGAAAAATTATTTTGGACATATTTAAAATGTACAAGATAAAATCTTGATTTTATGCCTTTATTTCTTTAAACATATTTAAATGTTTATAAAACATTTCTAACTCATTTTAAAACTATTTCCAAAAGTTTTAAGCATTCCATATACACCATTTCATTTTAAAAAGGAAAGTAACTTCCTTTGTGCTTATCGACGTGTATTAACGTGACTTGGTAAAACAATTTAACAATCATATCAAACAATCAATACTTGATGATAAAATCATATATAAGCATCCATAGCAATCATAACACAACATCAAACATGTATATACATAAATAAAGATGCTAAATAGAGTTTCTCACCATAAACCAAAGCGATTAACTTCCTACCAACATTCATATCATCCAACACTTCACTAACTACTTCCTACTCCATTAAACACTAGCAAATAACACCCTCTCCCTTCCAATAGCATGGCCAAGGCTTGAGATGGAGGTTGGCCGAAAATATAGAGAAGAAGCGATAGAGCGTTGAATTTGAATTTCCACGATTTTGATCCAAAAACGAATCATCTTCTCTCTTGTTTTTGACTCTCTTGCTCTCAAAATTAAAAAAACTTGTTAACTGAAAAGTTTTTGCAAATTCTTTTCTATTGAATTGAAAAAAAAGAATCATTTGAATAGAATTAGTTTTGATGGAGATATGGTAGAATGAAGAAGAGGAATTGTCGGATTGACAAAAATGAAGCCCGAAAATACACTTCAAAGAATTGAGTTTCAGGTATAGCAAACCTCAAAACTGGAAAAAATGATTAAAAAATAAATTGTAGCAACTGAAATTTCATACAGTTTAAAAAAAAAGAATTTCTTAATTTGGATCTTTTATGATCAAGTGATGATCAAAACAAAATAGGATATTTTCTGTGTTAAAAGCTGGGCCAGAAAATGTACTGTAAAGAAGTGGGTTTTTAGCATGGTTATCTTTAGAATGAGACAAAGTAGTCAACATGAAAGTTGTAGACACTGGAAAAATACATGATTTAAAAAAAGAATTTTGCATTTTGGTTTTGTGATTAAGAAGTTATGGTCGAGAGAAGAAGAGGTAAAATGTGGAGAAAAGAGGAGTTTGATTTGAGAAAAATAAACATTGATTTATTTTTGAATATTTTGTAAATATTTTGACATTATTTCTTTTAAATTTTTTATATGGCATGGAAACTATTAAAGAGAAGAGGAAGAAGATGAAGAAGCTTGAGAAAAGAAGAAGAAGAAATGTGAATGAAAGTGAAGAAGGAGGTGGGTATTTATAAAAAAAAGAAAGAAGTAGAAATTTACCAAAATAACCTCTTACCAAATTACCAAAATACGATATTTACCGAAATAACCTCTTATCAAATTACCAAAATAACCTCTTACCAAATTACCAAAATAACCAAATTACCAAAAGTGTAAAAGTACATAATTTAATCCGAGATATGTACCTTATTTTTTTATTAGCAAGCATATACGGCTAATATAGCGCGAAAGCGAGCTCCAAATGCGAAGCAAACGCGATCCGCACCTACTAAACACTCAACAAATAGATGAGAAACATGTATATAGACAATAGTATCGAATACAACATACAGCAACATAATAACTATATATTCCAACATAGCAAATGCAATAAAAGAAATATATTCAACCATCAACCAACTAGCATTCAACTAACATCCATAACCAATAAATATTCATTCATATTCTCATTAATATTCAATGAAATGGGTTTTCAGTTTAATCACATTTGATTTATTAACAGTGGATGTTTTTACTAACATTCATTTTCAATTAGTTTATATTCACTAATCCATATTCAAGTTGGTTCACTTCCAAATCAAATTCAATTCTATTTAAGATTCACTTAACTTCCAATTGAATTTCAATTACTTTAGCCCTCAATTTCATTAACTCAATTTCATTAACACTTAATGAATTATATACAATCAACTATCAATCATATAACAACCAATGTATATTAATTACAACCAAATTTATTTGCTTATATTCATTAATTTTGGTTTAACACCTTTACTTTCAATTGGTTTAATTAAATTGATTTCCTTCAACAAAAAAAAATTTAACTTCCAATAACATTAGATTTTAATGAATTTACACTTACATTCATTATTTCATATCAACTTAATTTACATTCAATTGATTAACATTCAATCCATTTGTTCAATTCAATTTCTAATTCATTTATATAACTCAAGTTCACATTTATCACTTAACTTTATTAATTTACTTTGATACCAAAATCAACTTCATTCAACATCACTTAAGTTATATTTCCATTTTACAAACATCACTTGGTTTTACTTAACTTAAATTTCCACTTATAAATCAATTCAACTTCCAATTCTGTAGTAAATTTCCATTTAACTTTAAATTCATTTTTATTTACAACTCATATTCATAAACATATTCATATAGTTTCACTTCTTATATATATAAGTTTATTTCACAATTGTAAATCACTTTAATTATAATTCTTTTCTTATAATTCATTTGCTTATACAATTATTCTTTAATTTAGATTATTCAAAAAACTAGACAATCAACTTATATACACTTTAATAATTCTGAAAAAATTTCCTTTATATATAAAATATAATCAAGGAAAAATTATTTCATTTACCCAATTTAAAACAATATCGTGTCGAATTGTTCTGTACAAGTGTTTAGAGATCCCTATCAACAACGTTAATTACTCGTATTAACCGGAATCCATATACCACTCAACAAACCAAACATCACAATATAAAACAATTTTATATTCACTAACAAATACGCACTCATAGCTATTATTACACTCAAACTAATTTTAGAGTACTACTGACTCTATCTCTAATGAGTAATACCAAACAGAGCCATGGTTGTCGCTTAACCATATGCTTTTATACCCAATGTGAGGACCCGCAAATCCGTACTCCTTGAATATACATTAATCTCCATAGATTAACTCAAGATGAACAGAAATACGAATTCTCAATGTTTAAGAAACAGAAAAAGACAGAAGAAGAGAGAAAAGATAGAAAATAGAACGGAACAGAACCGAAAACAACAGAACAATATCAGAATCTCACAATCGCAGCGGAACAACATATGATAAATAAATGAATAATCTTTAAACAAAGAACTATATCAGTTATTACATTACATTACATCAGAGTGTACAACAACAAACAACAACAAACAGCGGAAAAGAAATACTATATACTAGTAATACGCCATGCCATCCAGCTTGCCTCCAGCAACTCCTGAATATCCAGAATATCCTGATAAACCTGTCTCTTGACTGCCCGTGTGGAAATTGGTGGGCACCCAGAGTTTAGGAAGGAAAACAATAAACTCCGAGTCAGTCATGTGACTGGTGTGAGAACTCAAAACAGTTTATTTTTCTTTAAAATCAAAATAGAGGAATATTTTCAAAGTCAATTCGCAATGCTTTTAAAAATGAGACTAGCATAAGACCTCCCACCACACACACAATGAAAACGCAGACTTGGAGGAGATTTCTCCTTATGATAGTCAAAGATGCTTGATACGCATTAAAAAGAAACATTTGATATTATTATTAGTGCATAGTGTAGGGAAAATCATTTCGAAAGTAGAATATAAATCTTAGCCAGCATAGGTACCATTATATTATGCTTACTATAGCTACCATATTAGATGGCAGGTTCTACAACTAAAACCGTACAAGTCTCGTATTGTTTCTTTGGATTTCCAACAAATGGTCAGGCCAAGGAACTTCCTATTGCCACATGAGAACGCCTCTGGAAGGACGTCCCCGAGAACCTAACCGGATCTCTGCCAACACAAGGTCGGGTTACCCCTAACTGGGTAACTACTGACACGAGTATGCCATCCCCCGGTCCTTTGGGACCTTTAACCAAGCGCTCGTAACCATCATCACACAATCATAAATAAAGTGTTTCAACATGAGTAAGTATCTGGGCTCCATACCATGATACCACCCTTTTCCAGGAGGAAATGCACATACCCTAAGGGGCGCTACCCCCAATAACCTTGCCGCATCTTTCCTGTTTTGACCATTCGGGGTGTGAGGCTCGACGAAGTCTCATCCACAAAGCCACGCTTTATACAAAAGCCATGCTTTGGGTCAACAAATGATCATAGAAATGATCACAAAGATAAACGATCAAACAAATGATCATATCACAAATGATCAAACAATGATCATTTCACAGCAACACTCCGCATGTCACATTACCAAATTGGGAATATATTGCTAATAACCTTCAACTACATTACCTTTGAGCTCGTACGTCTCAGAGAAGGGTGTTAAGCTAAGAGAATAAATTCTCCGCCACCAACAGAAATATATTTGAAAGAAATCAGCTTTATATCTCAACTTGTAATGTCAGACATACATTCCGTACAAGTCTGTTCCGGGATCCAACAGAACCAAAGGCAGTTACAAAGAAGTCCTTGCAATCCGGATATTCACTAATCACGACCGAACTTCCCATCACATATGGAATTTCTATACCGGGGCCATTCGGTGCGGAAACATTCGACGGTAATCCTTCCGTTTTCAAAAATATCCGGTCTTCAACACCAGTCATCAATGTTATCCATTACGTCGTATCACTATTCGGAATGGGTAACCCGAATAACGAGCGCAATAATTTAAAAATAAGTGTGGCATTCAAATTCAAGCAATCACAACAAATACCTATTCAAAGGTAAATATTGATAGTCGGTTATTGAACTATCAATGGATATGCACAACATCACCAGATTCCAAATAATTTTTCAAATTATTTATTTCCCAAAAATATCTTTACAAGATATATAATTTTCACACTTCAATCATTTAAAAACAATTTTCAAATCACTTTTCCTCCTTACCACTTTTGAAAACAATTCAATCATTTTCCTTACGTGGAAATACTTTCATTTCAACATGGTTCATTTAAACCAATTAAATAAATCCTTAACGATTTACTTTATATTTACGTTCCAAATCTGTAAATTAATTCTCACACTTCAAAAATAAATCAACGTTTATTTTTAAACAAATTCCCCTTTTCATTTATAAATTCCATAATGAATTTATATTCCAAAATATCTATGAATATACGATTTCAATTATTCATTTTCAATTTATCTTCAAAAAGATAAATTCTCAAAACGTTTCATTCCACATTGGCAAACATTTCCATACTTAGCTATTAATAAGTAATTCACAAATCTATTAATTTTCAACACTTGGAAAATATTCAATATACTTAAATCGAGATTAAGTATATATTTCATTCTTTAAGGAAATCATTCTCTTAAACATATTTATTTGGGCCAAAACGAATATTGCGTAAAACATCGTTACGACAACCCAAAATCACTAGTATAGGGATTCGAAATTAAAATAGATATATAAATCCCAATACTATACAAAACATTCCTTTCGTAAATCATTTACTATAACAACAGTGTTATAGTCCATCATTTCCTTCTATTTCTCGGAAACGTCTATTTCAACAATGAATGTTGAAATCTATGATTTCGAATCATAACACATTTTAAAACATCGTTAGATCGTTTTAATTCTATTTAAAACAAATATCCAAAACATTTTCTTTAACATATTATTCACTATTCAAAACCGTGAATATACTACGTTAACCAATTCCATCATTTCTATTCATTTTACTTTAAAGGATTATTCACTGTCTAAAATGTGAATATAACTCCATTAATAAGTTATAACAATTTACTTATCAAAATAAGTCGTTGCGAATTTATAAAACAATGTTTATAAATTCCACTTTTATTTATTCTATAACAACTTCCTTTTATAAATCTATTTCAATTTATAACTCAATTACAAACCAAAAGTTCATATTATAAGTTAAATACTTATAATTTATTTATTTGCCAAAATCATTTCTTTAAACATCCCAAATTATAAATCTTATAACTTATAAGATTCATTTATTTACCCATATCTATTCTTCAAATAACCTTTACAAATTTTATAAACCTACTGCATATAAAATTCCATTTATAACTTCGCCATTTATAATTCTATAAATTTCATTCATTTATGAAATTCATTTAAAATTCATTCTAACACTTATAAAAACTCATTTTATAATTCCAATACTTTAATTTGTAAATATCAATTTATAAATCTTTTATATAAATCAATTTATACCATTATTAAAAACGTCTTTAAACTCCTTTATAATTTCACCATTTTCTTAGATTTATAAAATAATCAAATTTCATAAATCCTATTTTTAAACTTTTTATAATAAAATCAGAAATCCCAATTTAAGCTATTTTATAAAATCATTAACCCATATTTTCAAAAATCAACTTTTAACTATATTTCTCAAAATCATAATTTTATAACATTAAAATTTATACGTTTATTTATTTATAATGAATCGATTCCAAAAATATTTTATAAACGTATACTTTCAAAAATCACTTTGAAAAATCATTTTTAAAGTTCCAAATTTGGTCCAATAATGCTACACACCAAATAGTCAATCATGATAACAACGACATCATATATCGATATGATAATCCATCAAATATCAACATATCTGAAATCAAATAAATACTGTTGAGGAATCCAGTTGGATCCCTCCAAACTGTTTTCCTGCATCCAAAAACATTAGCACAATACCAATTCCGTTCCAGTATGGAATTATCGCGGTATATGGGATTTAAAATATTATCCGCTTAATAGACGGCGCAATAGGGTCTCATCCACTATATAATGTGGGAAATCAACAACTGCAATATATACATATGCCAATATATATATATTGGTATTATATATAATACCAATTTCTCTGTTTATGAAATATTTGCGGTATATGTTTTTAATAAATAACATCCACTTACTAACGGCGCATAATGTCTATTTTAACAATCAATAGAAACAATCATCATTCAAACTTACATTCAAGTATTTTGAATATAACTATTTAAAATTAAAATCGGAACTGATTCGATTGAGTGAGAAGTTCTCACCTTGATTTCAATTCCGTTTTTAGAGATTTATTTCGAATAAAATTAAACGGACGTTTAATTTTACCCGAAATTTTCACTAACTCCAAACGACTCCAATCCAATTCCATAGCGCAGTGCTCGTCCATACGATTCCAACGCAACTGGTTTCGCGCGTTTTCGACCTCGTATGAGAAAGATGTATTTTTGAAGTTACACGAATTTATATATATAAATTACAACATAATTTACTATTTTTAAACCTACATTCAACACAGCCCTTAGATCTGCATCCCCCCATCAGGACCGTCCCCTGCTTCCTCCATCTCCCTCACGTTTCTACCAGTAAACAAACACACGCAACTAAACCCATTTAGTCGAAACTAGGGTTCCAAATCGTGACTAACACAAACCACTTCAACTCGATCAACTACCACCATTCTGAAGAGCATCTCGAATTCCATCTCCACCATGAACCACGTGTAGCTCGGCCCTCTATTTGCATGGGAATTCGTGCACGACCTTCGGTTATTTGAGGACAATTTGCCACCAATCCGCTAACCCAAACGCGATCATGACCGTTGGATAGCAAGATCTCACTGTCCTCTACAAGTTTCATGTTGAAGGATTTCGCTAATTGTTGATGGATGAAGAGAAATTGAGGGAAGAATATTGAAACATTCCGGCCACTCATTGCTAAGGGTGGCGGCTGGCTTGAGGGGAAACACTAGCCTCTTTTTACTTTGCAAAAAATGAATTCCATAGGGGTTTTATAGAAAATTATCTCAACACTATTCATCCCGGATTTTCCGAACTCCAAACGAAGCATGCCGGGTTGCATTTCTAAGGTTTACCCCGCGTTCCGAACACAATGGAACGTGGTTCGGGAGCTTATTCGGTCATCTGTGCGAGTTATGGCAATAAACGTTTGATTTAAAATTAAGCCGATTAAACGATTTTCTAGGCGTTTTAGCTTGCATCGGACAAACGGTAAATCCAATTGACATGAAATTTGAAACCATACAATAATATCACATTACGGATCCGATGAAATTGGTTTCGTCGAAATCCGACACTGTTTGAAATATGACTATTTTAACTCGCCAAATTAATATGAAAACAATTTCGATGCGTTTCGAGCTGCCACGATCAAACGAAAACTCCGATTGCTACGAAAATTGAAATCCGGTAATAACAAACTATTACGGATCCAATGGAACTAGTTTCGTCCAATTCTGAGATTGTTCGAAAATTGTCTAATTTCATTAGTCGATTTAATATTAAAATATTCAATTTTCACAAATTAACTTTTAATTCGATTTTAAAAGTTCTAAAATATTGTTCTTACTTCAATATAATAAAGTAAAATTTTACAAATCGTTTTCAATCATATTAAACTCAATTTTCAATTATTTCTGTATTTTCACTTATTAAATTATCGATTTAATTATCCAATTAAATCCAATTATTCGAAATAAAATTTATTCGACTATAATTTCACTTATTAATATTTAAAATTAATTAAATATCCAAATTTTAATTAATTAAAATCCTGGGTCGTTACATACTTCCCCCCTTAAAAGAATTTCGTCCTCGAAATTACCAAGTAAGAAAGGTTACATAATCTATTAACTTTCCCAAAATCCATAGTTAAATTTCTTACAACACTTTACTGAGTTTTCAAATCATATTTAGTTATCTTTTCAAAAACAACTACTATTGTTTAACTTTCAATTCCAAATCAAAGTTATAGTTTTCACAAATTTTCTCAAAAATATTCTAACGCCTTAAATTTTCGGAAAAATTCGCCAGAGTCTCCTTTGCGCGGCCCGATCCGAAAAAAAATGACAATATATATATCACAAATATACATCTGATCAAGTGATGAGGCATCCCGCCGGGAAAAAAGTGTAAAAGTACGATATTTAATCCGAGATATGTACCTTATTTTTTTATTAGCAAGCATATACGGCTAATATAGCGCGAAAGCGAGCTCCAAATGCGAAGCAAACGCGATCCGCACCTATTAAACACTCAACAAATAGATGAGAAACATGTATATAGACAATAGTATCGAATACAACATATAGCAACATAATAACTATATATGCCAACATAGCAAATGCAATAAAAGCAATATATTCAACCATCAACCAACTAGCATTCAACTAACATCCATAACCAATAAATATTCATTCATATTCTCATTAATATTCAATGAAATGGGTTTTCAGTTTAATCACATTTGATTTATTAACAGTGGATGTTTTTACTAACATTCATTTTCAATTAGTTTATATTCACTAATCCATATTCAAGTTGGTTCACTTCCAAATCAAATTCAATTCTATTTAAGATTCACTTAACTTCCAATTGAATTTCAATTACTTTAGCCCTCAATTTCATTAACTCAATTTCATTAACACTTAATGAATTATATACAATCAACTATCAATCATATAACAACCAATGTATATTAATTACAACCAAATTTATTTGCTTATATTCATTCAATTTGGTTTAACACCTTTACTTTCAATTGGTTTAATTAAATTGATTTCCTTCAAAAAAAAATAACATCCAATAACATTAGATTTTAATGAATTTACACTTACATTCATTATTTCATATCAACTTAATTTACATTCAATTGATTAACATTCAATCCATTTGTTCAATTCAATTTCTAATTCATTTATATAACTCAAGTTCACATTTATCACTTAACTTTATTAATTTACTTTGATACCAAAATCAACTTCATTCAACATCACTTAAGTTATATTTCCATTTTACAAACATCACTTGGTTTTACTTAACTTAAATTTCCACTTATAAATCAATTCAACTTCCAATTCTGTAGTAAATTTCCATTTAACTTTAAATTCATTTTTATTTACAACTCATATTCATAAACATATTCATATAGTTTCACTTCTTATATATATATAAGTTTATTTCACAATTGTAAATCACTTTAATTATAATTCTTTTCTTATAATTCATTTGCTTATACAATTATTCTTTAATTTAGATTATTCAAAAAACTAGACAATCAACTTATATACACTTTAATAATTCTGAAAAATTATTCCTTTATATATAAAATATAATCAAGGCAAAATTATTTCATTTACCCAATTTAAAACAATATCGTGTCGAATTGTTCTGTACAAGTATTTAGAGATCCCTATCAACAACGTTAATTACTCGTATTAACCGGAATCCATATACCAATCAACAAACCAAACATCACAATATAAAACAATTTTATATTCACTAACAAATACGCACTCATAGCTATTATTACACTCAAACTCATTCTAGAGTACTACTGACTCTATCTCTAATGAGTAATACCCAACAGAGTCATCGTTGTCGCTTAACCATATGCTCTGATACCAACTGTGAGGACCCACAAATCCGTACTCCTTGAATATACACTAATCTCCATAGATTAACTCAAGATGAACAGAAATACGAATTCTCAATGTTTAAGAAAAAGAAAAGGACAGAAGAAGAGAGAAAAGATAGAAAATAGAACGGAACAGAACCGAAAACAACAGAACAATATCAGAATCTCACAATCGCAGCGGAACAACATATAATAAATAAATGAATAATCTTTAAACAAAGAACTATATCAGTTATTACATTACATTACATCATAGTGTACAACAACAAACAATAACAAACAGCGGAAAAGAAATACTATATACTAGTAATACGCCATGCCATCCAGCTTGCCTCCAGCAACTCTTGAATATCCAGAATATCCTGACAAACCTGTCTCTTGACTGGCCGTGTGGAAATTAGTGGGCACCCAGAGTTTAGGAAGGAAAACAATAAACTCCGAGTCAGTCATGTGACTGGTGTGAGAACTCAAAATAGTTATTTTTCTTTAAAATCAAAATAGAGGAATACTTTCAAAGTCAATTCGCAATGCTTTTAAAAATGAGACTACCATAAGACCTCCCACCACACACACAATGCAAACGCAGACTTGGAGGAGATTTCTCCTTATGATAGTCAAAGATGCTTGATACACATTAAAAAGAAACATTTGATATTATTATTAGTGCATAGTGTAGGGAAAATCATTTCGAAAGTAGAATATAAATCTTAGCCAGCATAGGTACCATTATATTATGCTTACTATAGCTACCATATTAGATGGCAGGTTCTACAACTAAAACTGTACAAGTCTCGTATTGTTTCTTCGGATTTCCAACAAATGGTCAGGCCAAGGAACTTCCCATTGCACATGAGAACGCCTCTGGAAGGACGTCCCCGAGAACCTAACCGGATCTCTGCCAACACAAGGCCGGGTAACCACTAACTGGGCAACTACTGACACGAGTATGCCATCCCCCGGTCCTTTGGGACCTTTAACAGAGCGCTCGTAACCATCATCACACAATCATAAATAAAGTGTTTCAACATGAGTAAGTATCTGGGCTCCATACCATGATACCACCCTTTTCCAGAAGGAAATGCACATACCCTAAGGGGCGCTACCCCCAATAACCTTGCCGCATCTTTCCTGTTTTGACCATTCCGGGGTGTGAGGCTCGACGAAGTCTCGTCCACAAAGCCACGCTTTATACAAAAGCCATGCTTTGGGTCAACAAATGATCATAGAAATGATCACAAAGATAAACGATCAAACAAATGATCATATCACAAATGATCAAACAATGATCATTTCACAGCAACACTCAGCATGTCACATTACCAAATTGGGAATATATTGCTAAAAACCTTCAACTACATAACCTCTGAGCTCGTACGTCTCAGAGAAGGGTGTTAAGCTAAGAGAATAAATTCTCCGCCACCAACAGAATTATATTTGAAAGAAATCAGCTTTATATCTCAACTTGTAATGTTAGATATACATTCCATACAAGTCTGTTCCGGGGTCAAACAGAACCGAAGGCACTTATAAAGAAGTCCTTGCAATCCGGATTATCACTAATCACGACCGGACTTCCCATCACATATGGAATTTCTATACCGGGGCCATTCGGTGCAGAAACATTCGACAGTAATCCTTCCATTTTCAAAAATATCCGGTCTTCAACACCGGTCATCAATGCTATCCATTACGTCGTATCACTATTCGGAATGGGTAACCTGAATAACGAGCGCAATAATTTAAGAATAAATGTGGCATTCAAATTCAAGCAATCACAACAAATACCTATTCAAAGGTAAATATTGATAGTCGGTTATTGAACTATCAATGGATATGCACAACATCACCAGATTCCAAATAATTTTCCAAATTATTTATTTCCCAAAAATATCTTTACAAGATATATAATTTTCACACTTCAATCATTTGAAAACAATTTTCAAATCACTTTTCCTCCTTACCACTTTTGAAAACAATTTCAATCATTTTCCTTACGCGGGAATACTTTCATTTCATAATGGTTCATTTAAACCAATTAAATAAATCCTTAACGATTTACTTTATATTTAAGTTCCAAATCCGTAAATTAATTCTCACACTTCAAAAATAAATCAATGTTTATTTTTAAACAAATTCCCCTTTTCATTTATAAATTCCATAATGAATTTATATTCCAAAATATTTATGAATATACGATTTCAACTATTCATTTTCGATTTATCTTCAAATAGATAAATTTTCAAAACGTTTCATTTCACATTGGAAAACATTTCCATACTTAGTTATTAATAAGTAATTCACAAATCTATTTATTTTCAACACTTGGAAAATATTCAATATACTTAAATCGAGATTAAGTATATGTTTCATTCTTTAAGGAAATCATTCTCTTAAACATATTTATTTGGGCCAAAACGAATGTTGCGTAAAACATAGTTACGACAACCCAAAATCACTAGTATAGGCATTCGAAATTAAAATAGATATATAAATCCCAATACTATACAAAACATTTCCTTTCGGAAATTATTTACTATAACAACAGTGTTATAGTCCATCATGTCCTTCTATTTCTCGAAAACGTCTATTTCAACAATGAATGTTGAAATCTATGATTTCGAATCTTAACACATTTTAAAACATCGTTAGATCGTTTTAATTCTATTTAAAACAAACATCCAAAACATTTTCTTTAACATATTATTCACTACTCAAAAACGTGAATATACTACGTTAACCAATTCCATCATTTCTATTCATTTTACTTTAAAGGATTATTCACTGTCTAAAATGTGAATATAACTCCATTAATAAGTTATAACAATTTACTTATCAAAATAAGTCGTTGCGAATTTATAAAACAATGTTTATAAATTCCACTTCTATTTATTTTATAACAACTTCCTTTTATAAATCTATTTCAATTTATAACTCAATTACAAACCAAAAGTTCATATTATAAGTTAAATACTTATAATTTATTCATTTGCCAAAATCGTTTCTTTAAACTTCCCAAATTATAAATCTTATAACTTATAAGATTCATTTATTTACCCATATCTATTCTTCAAATAACCTTTACAAATTTTATAAACCTACTGCTTATAAAATTCCATTTATAACTTCACCGTTTATAATTCTATTAATTTCATTCATTTATGAAATTCATTTAAAATTCATTCTAACACTTATAAAAACTCATTTTATAATTCCAATACTTTAATTTGTAAATATCAATTTATAAATCTTTTATATAAATCAATTTATACTATTATTAAAAACGTCTTTAAACTCCTTTATAATTTCACAATTTTCTTAGATTTATAAAATAATCAAATTTCATAAATCCTATTTTTAAACTTTTTATAATAAAATCAGAAATCCCAATTTAAGCTATTTTATAAAATCATTAACCCATATTTTCAAAAATCAACTTTTAACTATATTTCTCAAAATCATAATTTTATAACATTAAAATTTCTACGTTTATTTATTTATAATGAATCGATTCCAAAAATATTTTATAAACGTATACTTTCAAAAATCACTTTAAAAACCCATTTTTAAAGTTCCAAATTTGGTCCAATGATGCTACATGTAACGACCCAGAATTTTTAGAAATTAAAATTTGAATATTTAATTAATTTTAAAATATTAATAAGTGAATTTATAAGTCAAATAAATTTTTATTTGAATTATTGGATTTATTTGAATAATTAAATCGATAATTTAATATGTTAAATTATGGAAATAATTGAAAATATAGTTAAATATGATTAAAAATGATTTGTAAAATTTTATTTTATCATGTTGGAGTTAGAACGATATTTTAGAACTTTTAAAATCGATTTAAAAGTTAATTTGTGAAAATTGAATATTTTAATATTTAAATCGACTAGTGAAAATAGCCAATTTTTGAACAGTCTCAGAATTGAACGAAACCAGTTTCATTGGATCCGTAATAGTTAGTTATTACCGGATTTCAAATTTCGTGTCAATCGGAGCTATCGTTTGATCGTGGCAGCTCGAAACGCATCGATTTATTTTTAATTTAAATTTGGCGAGTGAAAATAGCCATTTTTCAAACAGTCTCGGATTTCGACGAAACTAGTTTCATCGGATCCGTAATGTGATATTATTGTAAGGTTTAAAATTTCAAGTCAATTGGATTTACCTTTTGTCCGGTACAAATTAAAACGCCTAGAAATCGACTTAAATCGGTTTAATTTAAATTGAGCGTTTATAGCCATAACTCGCACATACTTCCGAATTAGCTTCCGAAACCTGTTCCATTGTGTCCGGAACGCGGGGTAAACCTTAGAAACGCTGGTTACGGCGCGTAAATCGGAGTTCGGAATTTCCGGATGAATAGTGTCGAACGAAACTCTATAAATAGCCCTACCCCTTCACAAAAAAAAAAAAAAAAAAAAAAAACCCGAGCAAAACTGCAGCCGCCAACCCCCCCCCCCCTTGAACGGCCAGAATTTGCCAAACTTCTTTCCTCTAGATCTTCCAATCCATCAGCAATTAGATGAAGCTTCCAACTAGAAAGTTGTAGAGCACAACACGAACTAGAGATCCAACGGTTATGATCGAATTTGGAGCGACGATGGAGGAGAAAAGGGGGCCGTTCTCTTCAGGCCTGCGCACGAAATTCGAGGCTCATCATGAGGCCAAGCTTAGGGGGATTGAGGCCGAACATAGGTGGGGTTTGTGGCTTCGATTTGGTGCCTACGTGATGAAGTTTCGTCTTGTGATCGAGGAGCAAGATCAAACCCTAGTTGATCTATGTTGGGTTCTTTGCTCACGTTGATAGCCTGTAGAAGTTGCGTGCAAATGGGAGAGGGGGGAGAAGCATATGCACGGCCAGGATTTCATGGAGTGGGATCTAACGGCTATAGTTGAGTAGGTTATAAAAATTATAGATTATGTTGTAAATTATAGTTAAAATCGTGTACAAACTTCAATAATTCATAACTTTTTCATACGAGGTCGAAAACGCGCGAAACCAGTTGCGTTGGAATCGTATGGGCGAGCACTACGCGATGAAATTGGTTTGGAGTCGTTTGGAGCTAGTGAGAATTTCGGGTAAAATTAAACGCGCGTTTAATTTTATTCGAAATAAATCGCTAAAACGGAAATAAAATCAAGGTGAGAACTTCTCACTCAATCGAATCAGTTTCGATTTTATTTTAAATAGTTAGATTTAAAATATTTGAATGCATGTTTGAATGATGATTAATATCTATTGATTGTTAAAATAGACATTATACGCCGTTAGTAAGCGGATGTTATTTAATAAAAACATATACCGCGAATATTTCATAAACAGTGAAATTGGTATTATAAATAATATCAATATATATATATTGGCATATGTATATATTGCAGTTGTTGATTTCCCGCATTTTTTTAGCGGATGAGACCCTATTACGCCGTTATTAAGCGGATAATATTTAATAAGAACATATACCGCGATAATTTCGTACTGGAGCGAAATTGGTATTGTGCTATTGTTTTTGGTTGCAGGAAAACAGGTTGGAGGGATCCAACTGGATTCCTCAACAGTTTTTATTTAATTTCAGATATTTTGATATTTGATGGATTTTCATATTGATATATGATATCGTTGTAGTCGTGATTGACTATTTGGTGTGTAACATCATTGGACCAAATTTTGGTATTTTAAAATGATTTATAAAGTGATTTTTGAAAATATACTATATTTTTGGAATTGATTCATTTTAAATAAATAAACGTTATAATTTTTAATGTTATAAAAATTATGATTTTGGTGAAATACAGTTAAAAACTGATTTTTGAAAATAAGGAATTAATGACTTTATGAAATAGTTAAATTGGGATTTCTGAAATAATTGTGAAAAGTTTAAATATAGGATTTATAAAATTTAATTATTTTATGAATCAAAATGGTGAAATTATAAAGGAAATTAAAGACGTTTTAAAGAATAATATAAATTGATTTATATTAAAGGATTTATAAATTGATATTTATAAATTAAAACATTTGAATTATAAAACGAGTTTTTATAAGTGTTTGAATGAAGTGAAAATGAATTTCATTAAAGAATGAAATTTATAAAATTATAAACTGTGAAGTTATAAATAAAATTTATAAATAGTAAGATTTATAAATTTGTGAAGTTATTGAAAGAATAGATTTGGTTAAATAAATGAATCTTATAAGTTATAAGATTTATGGTTTGGAAAGTCTTTAGAGGAACGATTTTGTAAAATAATCGTTTTGTAAGTATTTAACTTATAATATGAACTTTTAGTTTATAATTGAGTTATAAACTGGGATAGGTTAATAAAAGAGTTTATAAAAAGGAAGTTTTTATAAGTAAATAGAAATGGAATTTGTAAACGTTGTTTTATAAATCCGCAAATGACTTATTTTGATAAGTAAATTGTTGAAACCTATAAATGGAGTTATATTCACATTTTTGAATAGTGAATAATCCTTTGAATTAAAATGAATAAAAGGATGAAATTGTTAATGAAGTATATTCACGTTTTTGAATAGTGAATAAGATGTTAAAGAAATTGTTTTGAATGTGATATTTGAAATAGAATTAAAACGATCTAACGATGTTTTAAAATGTGTTGAGATTCGAAACCATAGATTTCAACATTCATTGTTGGAATAGACGTTTTCGAGAAATAAAAGGGAATAATGGACTATAACACTGTTGTTATAGTAAATGATTTCCGAAAGGAAATATTTTGTATAGTATTGGGATTTATATATCTATTTTAATTTCGAATCCCTATACTAGTGATTTTGGGTTGTCGTAACGATGTTTTACGTAACATTCGTTTTGGCCCAAATAAATATGTTTAAGAGAATGATTTCCTTAAAGAATGAAATATATACTTATTTTTGATTGAAGTATATTGAATATTTTCCAAGTGTTGAAAATAAATAAAATTTGTGAATTACTTATGAATGTATAAGTATGGAAATGTTTTTCCAATGTGAAATGAAACGTTTAGAGAATTTATCTTTTTGAAGATAAATGGAAATGAATTATTGAAATCATATGCATGGATATTTTGAAATATAAATTCACTAAGGAATTTATAAAAGGAAGTGGAATTGGTTTAAAAATAAATATTGATTTATTTTTGAAGTGTTGAAAATAATATATCTAGTGAAGATATTTTGGAAAATTATTTGGAAACTGGTGATGTGTGCATATCCAGTGATAGTTCAATAACCGACTATCAATATTTCCCTTTGAATGGGTAATTGATGTGATTTGTTTGAATGTGAATGCTACACTTATTTTTGAATAAGCGCTCACTATTCGGGTTAACCGGGAAAGGACCATGGGGTCGTATAACCCATTCCGAATATGTGATACGTCGTTATGAATTGCATTGAAGATCGGTGTTGAAGACCCGGTATTTGCGAGAGCGATAGGATGACCTGTCGATTTACTCTACACTGAGTAGCTACGGTATAGAGTTCTCCATATGTGATGGTGAATCCGATCAGGATTGTGAATATCCGGATTGCAAGGACTTCTTTGTAAGTGCCTTCGGTTTTGTTCGATCCCGGAACAGACTTGTATGGATTGTGTGTCTGACATTACAAGTTGAGATATAAAGCCGATTTCTTTCAAATATATTTCTGTTGGTGGCGAAGAATTTATTCTTTTAGCTTAACACCCTTCTCTGAGACGTACGAGCTCAGAGGTTAGATAGTTGAAGTTATCAGCGATATATTCCCAATTTGGTAATGTGATATGCTGAGTGATGCTGAAATGATCATTGTGTTGATTATTGTGATAGGATCGTTTATTTGATCGTCTATCTTGGTGATCATTGTGTTGATCATTTGTTGACCCAAAGCATGGCTTTTGTATAAAGTATGTTTTTGTGGACGTGACTTCGTCGAACCTCACACCCCGGAAATGGTCAAAACAGGAAAGATGCGGCAAGGTTATGAGGGGTAGCACCCTTTAGGGTATGTACATTTCCTTCTGGATAGAGGTGGTATCATGGTATGGAGCCCAGATATTTAACCTATGTGGTTACTACAAATTTATTACTTTGTGGTTGTTGGTTTTCGGGATCCCGTGAGAAAGGTCGTTTACGATCGGGGAATGGCGTGCTCGTGTCAGTAGTTACCCAGTTAGGGGTAACCCGGCCTTGTGTTGGCAGAGTTCCGGTTTGGTTCTCGGGGATGTCTTTCCAGAGGCATTCTCATGTGGCAATGGGAAGTTCCTTAGCCTGACCATTTGTTGGAAATCCAATTTCCAATACGAAACTTGTACGGTTTTAGTTGTAGAACCTATCATTCACTTATGGTGGTCACCACTGTTTGGATGGTAGTTATAGTAGGCATAGTTCGAAATGTCTATGTTGGCTAAGATTTATATTCTACTTTCAAAAATGAATTTTCCACTACACTATGCACTAGTAATAATATCAAATGTTATTTTAAATGCGTATCAAGCATCTTTGACTATCATAAGGAGAAATCTCCTCCGATTCTGCGTTTGCATGTGTGTGTGTGCGGGAGGCCTTATGGTAGTCTCATTTTTAAAAGCATTGCGAATTGAATTTAAAAATATTCCTTTATTTTGATTTTAAAGTAAATAAACTGTTTTGAGTTCTCACACAAGTCACATGACTGACTTGGAGTTTATTGTTTTCCTTCCTAAACTCTGGGTGCCCACCAATTTTCACACGGGCAGTCAAGAGTTAGGTTTATCAGGATATTCTGGATATTCTGGCGTTGCTGGAGGCAAGATGGATGGCATGGCATATTACTTATATAGTATTTCTTTTTCCGCTGCACTATTTGTTGTTGTTGTACACTCTGATGATATGATGTAATGAAATGTGATGTAATGTAATAACTGATATAGTTCTTTGTTTAAAGATTATTCAATTATTATTATATGTTGTCCCGCTGCGAATTGTGAGATTCTGATGTTGTTGTGTGTGTTCTATTTCTGTTCCGTCCTATTTTCTTCTGTTTTTATTTTTCCTCTATTCTCTTTTTCTTTCTATTTCTTCTATTTTTAAAATTTCCTATCTTCTCTTCTCTCTATTTTAAAATTCTGTTCTATTCTCCTTATTTTCTCTTCCCTCTTCTTTCTACCTTCTTTTCTACTTTTTCTTTTCTTAAATTTTTCTTAAAAACCCTCAGTGTTCGGTTTTCCGTCGTTCGATTCCTCGGCAGTTGATAAAGTGAGTGTCGATGTCGAATTTTTCGGAAGACGAAGAATCGTGTCCTGACAATGTGGTATCAGAGCTTATGGTTAAGCGACAACCATGGTTCTGTTGGGTATAATTCATTAGAGATAGAGTCAGCAGTACTCTAGAATGAATTTGAGTGTAATAATAGCTATGAGAGCGTATTTGTTAGTGAATATAAAATTTGTTTTATATTGTGATGATTGGTTTGTTGAGTGGTATATGAACCTTCGTCAGCACGGTATGTACAACTATGCCGAAGGGGTTTCTAAACACTTGAATAGAACAATTCGACACAGTATTGATCTTTAAATTGGGTAGATGAAATAATTTTACTTGAGTATATTTTATATATAAAGGAATAGTTTTTCAGAATTATAAAAGTGTATATAAGTTGATTGTTTAGATGTTTGAATAACCTAAATAAAGGAATTGTATAAGTAAAATGAATTATGAGAATTGAATTATAATTAAAGTGATTTACAATTGTGAAATAAACTTATATATATAAAAAGTGAAACTATATGAATTTATTTATAAATGGGAATTTAAGTTAAGTAAAAACAAGTGATGTTTGTTAAATGGAATATAACTTAAGAGTTGTTGAATGAAGTTGATATTGGTATCGAAGTAAAGTAATAAAGTTAAGTGATGAATATGAACTTGAGTATACAAATAAAAATTCAACTTTGTAATTGAATTGAATGAATAAATTGAATGGAAGTCAATTTAATTAAAGGTGTTAAACCAAAATGAATGTAAGTGAAGCAAAGGGATTTGGTCGTAATTAATATACATTGGTTGTTATATGATTGTTAGTTGATTGTATATAATTCATTATGTATTAATGAAAGTGAATTAATGAAATTGGAAGCTAAAGTAAATTGAATTCAAACTAGGAGCAAATAAAATTTGAATAGAATTGAATTTAATTTGGAAGTGAACCAACTTGAATATGAATTAGTGAATATAAACTAATTGAGAATGAATGTTGGAAACATCCATTGTTAATAAATCAAATGTGATTTAAATTGAAAACCATTTCATTGAATATTAATGAGAATATGAATGAATATTTATTGGTTGTGGATGATAGTTGGTTGATGTTTGCATTTGTTGCTTTAGTTGCATTTGCTATGTTGACATATATAGTTATTATGTTGCTATATGTTGTATATCGATACTATTTTCATATATGCATGATTCTCATGTTGTTGTTGAGTGTTTAGTAGGTGCGGATCACGTTTGCTTCGCATTTGGAGTTCGCTTTCGCGCTATATTAGCCGTATATGCTTGCTAATAAAATATAAGGTACATATCTCGGATTAAATACAGTACCTTTACACTTTTTTCCCTGCGGGATGCCTCATTACTTGATGAGATGTATATTTGTGATATATATACTGTCATTTTTTTTTCGGATCGAGCCGCGCAAAGGAGACTATGGCGAATTTTTCCGAAAATTTAAGGCGTTAGAAAAATTTGAGAAAATTGGGAAAGTTTTGAAAACTTTAACTTTGATTTGGAATTGAAAGTTAAACAATAGTAGTTGTTTTTGAAAAGATAACTAAGTATGATTTGAAAACTTAGTAAAGTTATTGTAAGAAGTTTAACTATGAATTTTGGGAAAATTAATAGATTCTGTAACTTGTATTACTTGTAATTTAGAGGACGAAATTCTTTTAAGTGGGGAAGATTGTAACGACCCAGAATTTTTAGAAATTAAAATTTGAATATTTAATTAATTTTAAAATATTAATAAGTGAATTTATAAGTCAAATAAATTTTTATTTGAATTATTGGATTTATTTGAATAATTAAATCGATAATTTAATATGTTAAATTATGGAAATAATTGAAAATATAGTTAAATATGATTAAAAATGATTTGTAAAATTTTATTTTATCATGTTGGAGTTAGAACGATATTTTAGAACTTTTAAAATCGATTTAAAAGTTAATTTCTGAAAATTGAATATTTTAATATTTAAATCAACTAGTGAAAATAGCCAATTTTTGAACAGTCTCAGAATTGAACGAAACCAGTTTCATTGGATCCGTAATAGTTAGTTATTACCGGATTTCAAATTTCGTGTCAATCAGAGCTATCGTTTGATCGTGGCAGCTCGAAACGCATCGATTTATTTTTAATTTAAATTTGGCGAGTGAAAATAGCCATTTTTCAAAAAGTCTCAGATTTCGACGAAACCAGTTTCATCGGATCTGTAATGTGATATTATTGTAAGGTTTAAAATTTCAAGTCAATTGGATTTACCGTTTGTCCGGTACAAATTAAAACGCCTAGAAATCGACTTAAATCGGTTTAATTTAAATTGAGCGTTTATAGCCATAACTCGCACATACTTCCGAATTAGCTTCCGAAACCTGTTCCATTGTGTCCGGAACGCGGGGTAAACCTTAGAAACGCTGGTTACGGCGCGTAAATCAGAGTTCGGAATTTCCGGATGAATAGTGTCGAACGAAACTCTATAAATAGCCCTACCCCTTCACAAAAAAATAAAAAAATAAAAAAAAAACCCGAGCAAAACTGCAGCCGCCAACCCCCCCCCCCCCCCCCCCTGAACGGCCAGAATTTGCCAAACTTCTTTCCTCTAGATCTTCCAATCCATCAGCAATTAGATGAAGCTTCCAACTAGAAAGTTGTAGAGCACAACACGAACTAGAGATCCAACGGTTATGATCGAATTTGGAGCGACGATGGAGGAGAAAAGGGGGCCGTTCTCTTTAGGCCTGCGCACGAAATTCAAGGCTCATCATGAGGCCGAGCTTAGGGGGATTGAGGCCGAACATAGGTGGGGTTTGTGGCTTCGATTTGGTGCCTACGTGATGAAGTTTCGTCTTGTGATCGAGGAGCAAGATCAAACCCTAGTTGATCTATGTTGGGTTCTTTGCTCACGTTGATAGCCTGTAGAAGTTGCGTGCAAATGGGAGAGGGGGGAGAAGCATATGCACGGCCAGGATTTCATGGAGTGGGATCTAACGGCTATAGTTGAGTAGGTTATAAAAATTATAGATTATGTTGTAAATTATAGTTAAAATCGTGTACAAACTTCAATAATTCATAACTTTTTCATACGAGGTCGAAAACGCGTGAAACCAGTTGCGTTGGAATCGTATGGGCGAGCACTACGCGATGAAATTGGTTTGGAGTCGTTTGGAGCTAGTGAGAATTTCGGGTAAAATTAAACGCGCGTTTAATTTTATTCGAAATAAATCGCTAAAACGGAAATAAAATCAAGGTGAGAACTTCTCACTCAATCGAATCAGTTTCGATTTTATTTTAAATAGTTAGATTTAAAATATTTGAATGCATGTTTGAATGATGATTAATATCTATTGATTGTTAAAATAGACATCATACGCCGTTAGTAAGCGGATGTTATTTAATAAAAACATATACCGCGAATATTTCATAAACAGTGAAATTGGTATTATAAATAATATCAATATATATATATTGGCATATGTATATATTGCAGTTGTTGATTTCCCGCATTTTTTTAGCGGATGAGACCCTATTACGCCGTTATTAAGCGGATAATATTTAATAAGAACATATACCGCGATAATTTCGTACTGGAGCGAAATTGGTATTGTGCTAATGTTTTTGGATGCAGGAAAACAGGTTGGAGGGATCCAACTGGATTCCTCAACAGTTTTTATTTAATTTCAGATATTTTGATATTTGATGGATTTTCATATTGATATATGATATCGTTGTAGTCGTGATTGACTATTTGGTGTGTAACATCATTGGACCAAATTTTGGGATTTTAAAATGATTTATAAAGTGATTTTTGAAAATATACTATATTTTTGGAATTGATTCATTTTAAATAAATAAACGTTATAATTTTTAATGTTATAAAAATTATGATTTTTGTGAAATACAGTTAAAAACTGATTTTTGAAAATAAGGAATTAATGACTTTATGAAATAGTTAAATTGGGATTTCTGAAATAATTGTGAAAAGTTTAAATATAGGATTTATAAAATTTAATTATTTTATGAATCAAAATGGTGAAATTATAAAGGAAATTAAAGACGTTTTAAAGAATAATATAAATTGATTTATATTAAAGGATTTATAAATTGATATTTATAAATTAAAACATTTGAATTATAAAACGAGTTTTTATAAGTGTTTGAATGAAGTGAAAATGAATTTCATTAAAGAATGAAATTTATAAAATTATAAAGTGTGAAGTTATAAATAAAATTTATAAACAGTAAGATTTATAAATTTGTGAAGTTATTGAAAGAATAGATTTGGTTAAATAAATGAATCTTATAAGTTATAAGATTTATGGTTTGGAAAGTCTTTAGAGGAACGATTTTGTAAAATAATCGTTTTGTAAGTATTTAACTTATAATATGAACTTTTAGTTTATAATTGAGTTATAAACTGGGATAGGTTAATAAAAGAGTTTATAAAAAGGAAGTTTTTATAAGTAAATAGAAATGGAATTTGTAAACGTTGTTTTATAAATCCGCAAATGACTTATTTTGATAAGTAAATTGTTGAAACCTATAAATAGAGTTATATTCACATTTTTGAATAGTGAATAATCCTTTGAATTAAAATGAATAAAAGGATGAAATTGTTAATGAAGTATATTCACGTTTTTGAATAGTGAATAAGATGTTAAAGAAATTGTTTTGAATGTGATATTTGAAATAGAATTAAAACGATCTAACGATGTTTTAAAATGTGTTGAGATTCGAAACCATAGATTTCAACATTCATTGTTGGAATAGACGTTTTCGAGAAATAAAAGGGAATAATGGACTATAACACTGTTGTTATAGTAAATGATTTCCGAAAGGAAATGTTTTGTATAGTATTGGGATTTATATATCTATTTTAATTTCGAATCCCTATACTAGTGATTTTGGGTTGTCGTAACGATGTTTTACGTAACATTCGTTTTGGCCCAAATAAATATGTTTAAGAGAATGATTTCCTTAAAAAATGAAATATATACTTATTTTTGATTGAAGTATATTGAATATTTTCCAAGTGTTGAAAATAAATAAAATTTGTGAATTACTTATGAATGTATAAGTATGGAAATGTTTTTCCAATGTGAAATGAAACGTTTAGAGAATTTATCTTTTTGAAGATAAATGGAAATGAATTATTGAAATCATATGCATGGATATTTTGAAATATAAATTCACTAAGGAATTTATAAAAGGAAGTGGAATTGGTTTAAAAATAAATATTGATTTATTTTTGAAGTGTTGAAAATAATATATCTAGTGAAGATATTTTGGAAAATTATTTGGAAACTGGTGATGTGTGCATATCCAGTGATAGTTCAATAACCGACTATCAATATTTCCCTTTGAATGGGTAATTGATGTGATTTGTTTGAATGTGAATGCTACACTTATTTTTGAATAAGCGCTCACTATTCGGGTTAACCGGGAAAGGACCATGGGGTCGTATAACCCATTCCGAATATGTGATACGTCGTTATGAATTGCATTGAAGATCGGTGTTGAAGACCCGGTATTTGCGAGAGCGATAGGATGACCTGTCGATTTACTCTGCACCGAGTAGCTACGGTATAGAGTTCTCCATATGTGATGGTGAATCCGATCAGGATTGTGAATATCCGGATTGCAAGGACTTCTTTGTAAGTGCCTTCGGTTTTGTTCGATCCCGGAACAGACTTGTATGGATTGTGTGTCTGACATTACAAGTTGAGATATAAAGCCGATTTCTTTCAAATATATTTCAGTTGGTGGCGAAGAATTTATTCTTTTAGCTTAACACCCTTCTCTGAGACGTACGAGCTCAGAGGTTATATAGTTGAAGTTATCAGCGATATATTCCCAATTTGGTAATGTGATATGCTGAGTGATGCTGAAATGATCATTGTGTTGATTATTGTGATAGGATCGTTTATTTGATCGTCTATCTTGGTGATCATTGTGTTGATCATTTGTTGACCCAAAGCATGGCTTTTGTACAAAGTATGTTTTTGTGGACGTGACTTCGTCGAACCTCACACCCCGGAAATGGTCAAAACAGGAAAGATGCGGCAAGGTTATGAGGGGTAGCACCCTTTAGGGTATGTACATTTCCTTCTGGATAGAGGTGGTATCATGGTATGGAGCCCAGATATTTAACCTATGTGGTTACTACGAATTTATTACTTTGTGGTTGTTGGTTTTCGGGATCCCGTGAGAAAGGTCGTTTACGATCGGGGAATGGCGTGCTCGTGTCAGTAGTTACCCAGTTAGGGGTAACCCGGCCTTGTGTTGGCAGAGTTCCGGTTTGGTTCTCGGGGATGTCTTTCCAGAGGCATTCTCATGTGGCAATGGGAAGTTCCTGGGTCTGACCATTTGTTGGAAATCCAATTCCCAATACGAAACTTGTACGGTTTTAGTTGTAGAACCTATCATTCACTTATGGTGGTCACCACTGTTTGGATGGTAGCTATAGTAGGCATAGTTCGAAATGTCTATGTTGGCTAAGATTTATATTCTACTTTCAAAAATGAATTTTCCACTACACTATGCACTAGTAATAATATCAAATGTTATTTTAAATGCGTATCAAGCATCTTTGACTATCATAAGGAGAAATCTCCTCCGATTCTGCGTTTGCATGTGTGTGTGTGCGGGAGGCCTTATGGTAGTCTCATTTTTAAAAGCATTGCGAATTGAATTTAAAAATATTCCTTTATTTTGATTTTAAAGTAAATAAACTGTTTTGAGTTCTCACACCAGTCACATGACTGACTTGGAGTTTATTGTTTTCCTTCCTAAACTCTAGGTGCCCACCAATTTTCACACGGGCAGTCAAGAGTTAGGTTTATCAGGATATTCTGGATATTCTGGCGTTGCTAGAGGCAAGATGGATGGCATGGCATATTACTTATATAGTATTTCTTTTTCCGCTGCACTATTTGTTGTTGTTGTACACTCTGATGATATGATGTAATGAAATGTGATGTAATGTAATAACTGATATAGTTCTTTGTTTAAAGATTATTCAATTATTATTATATGTTGTCCCGCTGCGAATTGTGAGATTCTGATGTTGTTGTGTGTGTTCTATTTCTGTTCCGTCCTATTTTCTTCTGTTTTTCTTTTTCCTCTATTCTCTTTTTCTTTCTATTTCTTCTATTTTTAAAATTTCCTATCTTCTCTTCTCTCTATTTTAAAATTCTGTTCTATTCTCCTTATTTTCTCTTCCCTCTTCTTTCTACCTTCTTTTCTACTTTTTCTTTTCTTAAATTTTTCTTAAAAACCCTCAGTGTTCGGTTTTCCGTCGTTCGATTCCTCGGCAGTCGATAAAGTGAGTGTCGATGTCGAATTTTTCGGAAGACGAAGAATCGTGTCCTGACACTACACACCAAATAGTCAATCATGACAACAACGACATCATATATCGATATGATAATCCATCAAATATCAAAATATCTGAAATCAAATAAATACTGTTGAGGAATCCAGTTGGATCCCTTCAACCTGTTTTCCTGCATCCAAAAACATTAGCACAATACCAATTCCGTTCCAGTACGGAATTATCGCGGTATATGGGATTTAAAATATTATCTGCTTAATAGACGGCGCAATAGGGTCTCATCCGCTATATAATGCGGGAAATCAACAACTGCAATGTATACATATGCCAATATATATATTGCTATTATATATAATACCAATTTCACTGTTTATGAAATATTCGCGGTATATGTTTTTAATAAATAACATCCGCTTACTAACGGCGCATAATGTCTATTTTAACAATAAATAGATACAATCATCATTCGAACATACATTCAAGAATTTTAAATATAACTATTTAAAATTAAAAGCGGAACTGATTTGATTGAGTGAGAAGTTCTCACCTTGATTTCGATTTCGTTTTAGCGATTTATTTCGAATAAAATTAAACGGACGTTTAATTTTACCCAAAATTTTCACTAACTCCAAACGACTCCAACCAATTCCATAGTGTAGTGCTCGTCCATACGATTCCAACGCAACTGGTTTCGCGCGTTTTCGACCTCGTATGAAAAAGATATGTATTTTTGAAGTTACATGAATTTATATATATAAATTACAACATAATTTACTATTTTTAAACCTACATTCAACACAGCCCTTAGATTTGCATCCACCCATCAGGACCATCCCCTGCTTCCTCCATCTCCCTCACGTTTCTACCAGTAAACAAACGCACGCAACTAAACCCATTTAGTCGAAACTAGGGTTCCAAATCGTGACTAACACAAACCACTTCAACTCGATCAACTACCACCATTCTGAAGAGCATCTCGAACACCATCTCCACCATGAACCACGTGTAGCTCGGCCCTCTATCTGCATGGGAATTCGTGCGCGATCTTCGGCTATTTTAGGACGATTTGCCACCAATCCGCTAACCCAAACGCGATCATGACCGTTGGATAGCAAGATCTTACTGTCCTCTACAAGTTTCATGTTGAAGGATTTTGCTAATTGTTGATGGATGAAGAGAAATCGAGGGAAGAATATTGAAACATTTCGGCCATTCATTGCTAAGGGTGGCGGCTGGCTTGAGGGGAAACCTTAGCCTCTTTTTACTTTGCAAAAAATGAATTCCCAGGGGGTTTTATTGAAAATTATCTCAACACTATTCATCCTGGATTTTCCAAACTCCAAACGAACCACGCCGGTTGGCGTTTCTAAGGTTTACCCCGCGTTCCGAATGCAATGGAACATGTTTCAGGAGCTAATTCGGTCATCTGTGTGAGTTATGGCAATAAACGTTCAATTTAAAATTAAACCGATTAAACGATTTTCTAGGCATTTTAGCTTGCACCGGACAAATGGTAAATCCAATTGACATGAAATTTGAAACTAAACAATAATATCACATTACGGATCCGATGAAACTGGTTTCATCGAAATCCGACACTGTTTGAAAAATGACTATTTTAACTCGCCAAATTAATATGAAAACAATTTTGATGCGTTTCGAGCTGGCACGATCAAACGAAAACTCTGATTGCTACGAAAATTGAAATCCGGTAATAACAAACTATTACGGATCCAATGGAACTAGTTTCGTCCAATTTTGAGACTGTTCGAAAATTGTCTAATTTCATTAGTCGATTTAATATTAAAATATTCAATTTTCACAAATTAACTTTTAATTCGATTTTAAAAGTTCTAAAATATTGTTCTAACTTCAATATGATAAAATAAAATTTTACAAATCATTTTCAATCATATTAAACTCAATTTTCAATTATTTATGTATTTTCACTTATTAAATTATCGATTTAATTATCCAATTAAATCCAATTATTCGAAATAAAATTTATTCGACTATAATTTCACTTATTAATATTTAAAATTAATTAAATATCCAATTTTAATTAATTAAAATCCTGGGTCATTACATAAATTTAGCTCCACTTTTTCAATACTTAAGATCACCTTTCACATCTTTACTTTATGTCTTAATCACTTAAAGATTAAGTAAAGAATATCATAATTATGCTGGCTTTGATTTGATGTGATTTGATGTTTAATTTTAGCTTCTCTTACTTACTTTTCATAATTCTTACTTACTTTTCTTAATGACTTCTAGAAGTTTCAAACCTTATTTAGTAAAAGTAAACTTGATTAGTGAATTAATTATAACATACACTATTTGAATATATGTTCCTATATAAGAAAATAAAGGTGCGACGACGTTGCGATCACTTTTAATCGATAAAACGTTGTTTTTCGACAAAATGTTTTACGGTCTCATTTTGACGTTTTAGTTAAACTATTTATTTATGTAAACCAAATTTAAAAATGAACTTTTTACTTCTTTAAACCAATTAAAACATTTCTCTTTATATTTAAAATCATATTTAAATAACATCAAAATCTCCAATTTTACGGTGTACTTAAAAGTGACAAAATGCGACAAAATCTGGTTATTTTTGTCAAACGATTATTAACATACTTATAAATATTTTAATATAATTTTAGTACCTTTATTAGATGTTTTCAATAAGATTTATCTTTTTAAATAAACATTTAAACCTATTTATTTAGGCATTTATTTATTTTTAACAAAACTTAACTTTTGTTTATTTGTTCTAAAATCCAAATTTATACATTTTAAATTATCAACTATAAGAATAAATAATTTCTCTATTATTATGTATTATATATAACTTGTTTATTTAACTTTTAAATCTTTTTAAATTTAAAACAAACGAAATCTCTCATTTTCGAAGTTGCGAAATTATGGGTCGTTACATTCTCCCCTACTTAAAAGAATTTCGTCCTCGAAATTACCTAAAACAAAAGTTTGCCTAAAACATTTATCTTTAAACTTAATTCCATATAATATACACAGATCATCCATATGAAATATCCTATTCGAACACACAACTTTATTTTCAAATTAGTATCGATCCCCCAATCCTCTAGTAAGGACTCTGATCAGGCTCTATGTTCAGAAACCTTTGCTTCCCTTGCATAGTGCTCAACTATGATAGAATACTCAATTATCCAACCATAAATCCTAATCAATGTTCATCGTTAAGAATCGATTAATAAATCCTTTTTCGGATCGGTGTAAACACCTTAAAGTTTCGTACTCGAATAGTAAATCAACATTTGTGTGACAAAATGATCTACATATATAATATATGTATTTATTAACTCTTAAAAATTTCATAAAAACTTCATCTTAAGCTCAAACACTTTATAAAGGTGCTTCTTTATATAATCCCTTTAATTATTTATTTCCAAATATTTTTAATAAAGGAAAACATTCCAAAGAAACCATTTTTCACTCAAAAGATAATTTATCTGTATTATAGTTTTTTTCCACAATCCTTCAACTTAGTATATTTTCTTCAACACTTTTGTTATTTATAAATCATTCGTAAAACTATTACTTAAGTTTATTACATCTTATAACTTATGTAAATCAATCACATTCTAAAGACTTAAGTCCAATTCTTAATTAATGCTAGAATTCACTAATAAAACATCTTCTAGGTTATAGTTTCCTCTTTTTTGTTTATAATCATATTTATAAATTATACTTATCCAATTTCATTTACTCAGAATATTTCACAATCTTTTACCAAAAGTTTTCCTAAATTTATTAGCTCCCAGTTATGTATGATTCAGAAATTTTTGACTGTCCAAAATCGTCGAAAGTCCCGCTTTTATCTTATCAATTAGCGATCCCATTTTATCTTTGGTTTAAAAACTTTTATAAAGATTACTAATCAATGATTCACGTTATCTCTTCTAACTTAAGAAAATTATATAGATCGAGTAACTTCGAAACAATCCAAGGAACCGGGTACTACCAATAGTATTATATATCCTCTTAACAAGAAAAATAATACTTAAGAGAATTGTTTACCATCCGAACACATTTATTGCCCATTTTTAGTTTATTTTCGAGTCAATCGAATTAGTTATCATAAAATACCTCTTTTTATTTGAAATAATACCATTTTCAAAATCCTTTAGAGATTTCTTTGTAAAACATATCTTATGAATCCATTTTATCTTATATTAATTAACTTCATTTAAATTACCGCAATTCTATAATCGAACTTAAATTCTCATTCCTTTTATATGTATCTTTTACAAAATCATTTTCTATTATTTAAATACGTTTTCAGCTTATATGTTCATTCCTTAAACAAATCTTATTATCAAACACCTTATAGTCAAATCGTGAAACTTAATTCACAAGGTATTTGTACTTAAACTTTTAAAACAATTGATCAATTTATGATGTAACTTAACATTATCATTTCTTTATTTATTATTTTGTAATAGGTATTAAAGATTTTAATTACCTTATCGGATTTCTTACTTATCTTTATGAAACATCCTATGGTCAAACTGTGAAATTCTAATCACATGATGTTCATATTTAAATTTCACTAATCCTGATTTCTAACTATACAACTTTTCAAAATATATACTTTATATTCAAAAATATAATCCAACAAAAAATTATTTCATTTACCAATTTTTTCAAAATCAGTGTGTCGGTTCGCCTTGTTTAAGTGTTTAGAAACCCTCATCGATTACGGTGATCAGGCGCATCGATCAGAATCCATAAATCACTCAACAGTTATATCAACACAAAACATATTTATTAGTCACTAACAAATACACACTCATATGTAATACACTCAAACTCATTCTAGGGTGTTACTCACCCTATCTCTAATGAGTTACTCATCCTAGGGTATTACTAACCCTATCTCTGATGAGTCTTTACCTAACCAAACCATGGTTCTCGCTAAACCTTCAGCTCTGATACCAAATGTAATGGCCCGTTTTTCCGTACCCTTTGAATCGAAAATAAAACACACATGTCCAACTCAAATTGCACGAAAAGACGAATCATTAAGGGTAGAAAGAAAAATAAAGACAGAGCAGAATCTCACACGAATGGAATAACATATATCATTTCAATAATAATCTTTATAGTGGAAAATTTTAAATACAGTATCAGAGTCTAACCTAAATTCAGCTTGGACAGTTATAAACATCTGTCCTTACAAATGCTGACAAACATCAAGCAAAATACACTAAGCAAAGCAGATGATAGAATACATCCATACAATGATGAAGATCTCCAGCACTCCTTTGGAAACTCCAACCGTCTTCGACTAAACCTGAAACTATTCGGATCTGACCTAAGTATTGAAAATACCCGGATCAGGCTTGATAAACCAGCGTGAGAAAACTCAATAATAAATGACAGTTTCATATATCAGCCTCTGAATAAAATCCTTTTGAAAAGAAAGAGTATCTCATAAGACCACGCCCACACATAAACACGGACGGGTTTTTACCTTATGATAACTAAAACACTTTTATACATCAAAACGTTTGATATTTCATTCTTTTGAAAACACTTTTCAAATAAACTTATTCAAATAAGATATCAATATCTGGACTAAGTCTGAGGTACTATATCCGGACTAGGTCAACAGAATATACCAACGGAATATATGATACCAAGAAGGGGTAGCTGAAATGTTTGCAAGTCATTATAGCTATTTTGGGAATATAATCAAAACCGTAAATCTCATATTGGGTTTGGATTTCCAACATGATAGGAAATTAGTGACCTTTTCTTCGAACCACGCATAACAAACATAGTTTCCACGGTGCATTGATCGCTTTTCTCAAGCTAGTCACTTGGAAACTATACTTGCTACACTACAAATGATAACCAGTAGTTCCCTGCTTTTCTCAAGCTAACCACTTTATCCACATGGGGCAACAAATGCCTTGAGGCCCGGACGTATTTGGTACCTAGGTCTCAGAACATCTAATAATCCAAATCATTAATATCTGAAATGCGAGCATACATCTGACCACATAGAATTTCTTCATAACCGGGGTGTGAGGCTCGCGAAGCTACGATCAATTTCTTCAAAGCCACGTTTTTCATACAAAACCACGCTTTGATCATAACAAGTTCCACTTTGAATGCCACACTACCATTCCTTTGATCACTATTTGACTCCCACAAAAATACAACCCTGGAGCTCATACGTCTCAAGGAGGGTGTTTAGCTAAGAGAAGTTGCCTTCTCCGCCACCACTGATGTACATTTGTAAAAGACAAACGTTGCGTCTCAGAAATGCAATGTCGGACATTCGTCCATACAAGTTCGTTCTAGGACTGAACGAAACCGAAGGCACTTTCCTCAGCCATTACTAGGCGAGAAGCCCTTGCAATCCGAAAAATCTCCATCATGAGGAGACCACTGCTATAAATAACTCTATAATAGTGGCCAACCCGAGCATGTTCAACAAGCAGTCTTCACGCTATGAAGATCCACGGTCTTCAATAATTATCATCTTCAACATCTCTTCACTTTCGAACGTATACATTGGTTCAAAGTGGTTTTCAGATAGGAATCATCCAAATCCGACTCCGGTTCTTTCGAAGCCAATCATCGATTTAAAAGATGTTAAGTTCATGTATGGATATCAATCATCAATCAACTACTTCATCTTTTATTCAAATATCTTTCTTAGATATAATCTTTTCAATTTATTCCATTTCCTTTTCAAATGTATATGGAACCATTAAGCCTCATTTATCAAATCATTTGGTTTATTTAAACCTTTCTTAAATCTTGGAATAATTCCAAACCATTTTCTATTTTACTTGGGAAAACTTTTCCAAATCATTCTTTTAAATTTTATTCAAAGGTATCTTATATTCAACTTATAACTTTTAAACTTAGGGAAAATATTCCCAAATCATTCATTAAATCTTAATCAAAGATTTCCTTCTTAACTTCAAATCATATTCTTGCAAATCAAAGATTTTCATAACATAGTACTACTACCATCTTAGATATGGTAAATTTCACCTCTAGGGACTAATGGCAAGTTTCACCTCTAGGGACTAATGGAAAGTAATCTTACATCATGAATATTTTTGTCTTTTAACTTGAAAAAACATAAATATGATCTTTTTAGAGCATCCGGGCTTTCCTTTCGATCTATTCCACCCCTCGCCTAAAAAGAGAGAACATAGGTCAGGTAAGTTCACGGCAATGGTTGATCCATCCCTAACCTTGGTTAAACACCTTGTTTACCTTCCCTGATCTCACAGGCGGAATAAATGTACCAGTCGTTTCCGCATACTCAATTTGTTATTACATTCAATCTTCTTCACTTTTTGTTTAAGTGGTATAAACAATTCAACTTAACAATTTATTCAAACTCTTATTAAAACTTCCAAATCATCTTAATTTTTATTTTAAAATCATTCACAAAATATACAGGAAAGAATTGTTAAGTTTAAAACTACATTTCAAAACGTTATAGAATTCGTAGCATAAAGTGCTGTAGAATGTGCTATATAAGCTTATTTGATTTAAACAACTTTTAAACATTTGACAAACTCATATTTTCCATTCCAAATATCTTTTAAACCATTTTAATAGATTTATCAAATCTATTTCATATTTTCTAAAACATTTAAAATATCAATTTTAAACTTTGGTCACTTTACTACAAAAGCTCGATTTTTCTGGAAAATTGTTTTGGACTTATTTAAAATATACAAGATAAAATCTTGATTTTATTCCTTTATTTCTTTAAACATATTTAAATGTTTATAAAACATTTCTAACTCATTTTAAAACTATTTCACCAAGGTTTAAGCATTCCATATACACCACTTAATTTTAAAAAGGAAAGTAATTTCCTTTGTGTTTATCGACGTGTATTAACGTGACTTGGTAAAACAATGAACAATCATATCAAACAATCAATACTTGATGATAAAATCTTATATAAGCATCCATAGCAATCATAACACAACATCAAACATGTATATGTAAAAATAAAGATGCTAAATAGAGTTTCTCACCATAAACCAAAGCGATTAACTTCCTACCAACATTGATATCATCCAACACTTCACTAACTACTTCCTACTCCACTAAACTCTAGCAAATAACACCCTCTCCCTTCTAATAGCTTGGCCGAGACTTGAGATGGAGGTTGGCCGAAAGTATAGGGAAGAAGCGATAGAGCTTTGAACTTGAATTTCCAAGATTTTGGTCCGAAAAATGAGTCATCTTCTCTCTTGTTTTTGACTCTCTTACTCTCAAAATTAAAAAAACTTGTTAATTGAAAAGTTGTAGCAAATTCTTTTCTATTGAATGTAAAAAAAAGAATCATTTGAATAGAAGTAATTTTGAGGGAGATATGATAGAATGAAGAAGAGGTATTGTCGGATTGACAAAAATGAACCCGAAAATACACTTCAAGGAATTGAGTTTCAGGTATAGCAAACCTCAAAACTAAAAAAAATGATTAACAAATAAATTTTAGCCACTAAAATTTCATATAGTTTTCAAAAAAAAAGAATTTCTTAATTTGGATCTGTTATGATCAAGTTATGATCAAAACAAAATAGGATATTTTCTGTGTTAAAAACTGGGCCAGAAAATGCACTGTAAAGAAGTGGGTTTTTAGCATGGTTACCTTTAGAATGAGACAATGTGGTCAACAATAAGGTTGTAGCCACTGGAAAAATACATGATCTAAAAAAAGAATTTTGCATTTGGTTCTGTGATGAAGAAGTTATGGCCGAGAGAAGAAGAAGTAAAATGTGGAGAAAAGAGGAGTTTGATTTGAAGAAAATAAACATTGATTTCTTTTTGAATATTTTGTAAATATTTTGACATTATTGCTTTTTAATTTTCTTCATGGCATGGAAGCCACTAAAGAGAAGAGAAAGAAGATTAAGAATCTTGAGAAAAGTAGAAGAAATGTGAATGAAAGCGAAGAAGGAGGTGGGTATTTATAGAAAAAAGAAAGAAGTGGAAATTTACTGAAATAACCTCTTACCAAATTACCAAAATAACCTTACTTCCACCTAAAGTAAGCTTCACTTTTTCAATAATTAACATCACCTTTCACACCTTTACTTTATGTCTTAATCACTTAAAGATTAAGTAAATAATATCATAATTATGTTGGCTTTGATTTGATGTGATTTGATGTTTACTTTTGACTTTTCTTACTTACTTTTCTTAATTCTTACTTGCTTTCCTTAATGACTTCAAGAAGTTTCTAACCTTATTTAGTAAAAGTAAACTTGATTAGTGAATTAATTAATACATACACTATTTAAATATATGTTCCTATATAAGAAAATAAAGGTGCGGTGACGTTGCGACCACTTTTAATCGATAAAACGTTGTTTTTCGACAAAATATTTTACGGTCACATTTGGGCATTTTAGTTAAACTATTTATTTATGTAAACCAAATTAAAAATAAACTTTTTACTTCTTTAAACAAATTAAAACATGTCTCTTTATATTTTAAAATCATATTTAAATAACATCAAAATCTCCAATTTTACGGTGTATGTAAAATGCGACAAAATGCGACAAAATCTGATTATTTTTGTCAAACGATTATTAACACACTTATAAATATTTTAATATACTTTTATTATCTTTATTAGATGTTTTCAATAAGATTTATCTTTTTAAATAAACATTTAAACCTATTTATTTAAGCATTTATTTATTTTTAACAAAACTTAACTTTTGTTGGTTTGTTCTAAAATCCAAATTTATACATTTTAAATTATCAACTATAAGAATAAATAATTTATCTATTATTATATATTATATATAACTTGTCTATTTAACTTTTAAACCTTTTTAAATTTAAAACAAACGAAATCTCTCATTTTCAAAGTAGTGAAATTATGGGTCGTTACACGGAATTCATAGCATCATTTCTCGTATACCTACTCATACTTAATATATAATAAAACTAATCAGTCTCTCATAAAGAAGAACTACATCAATGGCACTCATGTGCAATATGACTTATACTATACATATATAGTATTTATAGTTTTGAAAATCAAAATATAACAAGTTGGCTTTCTCGTATATCACTTGATCCATTCTGAGGTGAGAGCTCCTTTCTTGCCTCTATTGGATCCAAGTACTTAGGTCATCTACAAAACCTAAGCTCTTATACCAAATATGACAATTTCTCTACACCACCACCCAATGTACTTTTATAATGTGATGAGACGACCCGACTTTTCTCTACAAAAAGTCGTATCATCCTTAAGAAAGAAAGGGATAGAAAAGAGAAAAGAAAGAAGAGAAAGAAGAAACAACACTAGAATCTCAACAGCGGAACGAATAAATTATATTAATAACATAAATATTACATAGTATACATCAAATATCAGAGTTACACAGACATATACAACACATACTAGACAGCTATAAACACCTGTCTAGTTATTACAACTCAATACACAATACAGAAAAACTCAGAGATACTAACACAGCGGAAAACTATATAACTATACGCAGAAGCCTCCTGCTCCATATGCTCCTCCACAATACGTCAAAAGCTAACCTGAATCCTAACCTGAATTCCCTTGGCTACTGGTAAAAATTTGACTACCCAAGAGTTAAAGAAAAACAGAAATAACTCCGGGTCAGACATGGGTCTGGTGTGAGTAATAGGTTAAAGTTGCTTAACTTTGAAAAACCTTTGAAAAGAAAAGGTATCACGTAAGACTTCCCACACATAAACATGGAAAAGTTTTTACCTTATGCTAACCAAAAATTTGATAGGAAATCCAGTGACATTATAATAGTGTCTAGGGTTTCCAAGTAAAATATAGAAATAGCTGAAATGCTTACATATCACATTCCAACATAGTTGGGCACAACTAATACGTACGACACTAATTGGATTTTGGATTCCATCAATGGCTGGGCTACTGGGGTATCGCCCGTCACAGTACGTGGCCTAGATCACCGTACCGAGGATTACTCCCAATCCCCTGCAACACAAAGCTGGAACCGTTCCTTATTGAACAGTTCCAAACAATACAACCCCGCAGTTGTGATCAGCAACTGCACCACTAAGCCGAAAATAAAGGGACATCTAGACAGGGGTAAACCTTGCTCTTAAGTGGGGGCTACCCACGAAGCTTTGTTGCACCTTCCCTGTTTTAGCCATTCCCGGTTGGTGAGGCTTGAGGCTACGATTACCTTTATAGGACATATCACTTAGAATGCTCATCGTCCACCTGACGATGTTCTGAAAGCATTCAATCCATACAAGTTCGTTCCGGGTTTGAACGAAACCGAAGGCATTATCTCGTTACACTCATTTTGAAATCACCCTCAGAGTTAACGACGATAACCCTTGCACTCTGAATCTTTACCGTCACTTCAGATCCATGACCTAACGTTTAATTGGAATCGATATGGTTTTCGGATGTCCAAATATGGACACCCGATCCTGGTCTCATCGAAATCCAAAGCGTGTCTTTTAGGTCCAAGTTGTTTTAAGTTTAAAACAATTCAATTCATTATCTAAATATACACAGATAGATAATTCACAACACAATAGATAATCAACCTTATCATTATCAACAGATAATTCATATCATAATCAGATAATCCATATTATCATCCAAAAGCAACCAATGCATCCATATTGTAACGTCCCGAAAATTTTCGACTTTCGAAAATTCAACATCGACACTCACTTTATCGACTGTCGAGAAATCGAAGGCCGAAAACCCGAAATGTTATGGTTTAAGAAAAAGAAAAAGAGAATAGAAGAGGGAAAAGATAGAGAATAGAGAGAGAAGGAAAGAGAATAGAATATAGAACAGAAAGGAAACAGAGAATAGAACAAAAAGAAAATAGAACGATAGAACGGAATAGAAAACAACAGAACAACAACAGAATCTCACAATTCGCAACGGAACAACATATAATAATAAATGAATAATCTTTAAACAAAGAACTATATCAGTTATTACATTACATCATATCATCAGAGTGTACAACAACATACAAAAAATAGTGCAGCGGAAAAAGAAATACTATATAAACTAGTAATACGCCATGCCATCCAGCTTGCCTCCAGCAACTCCAGAATATCCTAAAAAACCTAACTCTTGACTACCCGTGTGGAAATTGGTGGGCACCCAGAGTTTAGGAAGGAAAACAATAAACTCCAAGTCAGTCATGTGACTGGTGTGAGAACTCAAAACAGTTTATTTATCTTTTAAAATCAAAATAGAGGAATATTTTTAAATCAATTCGCAATGCTTTTAGAAAATGAGACTACCATAAGGCCTCCCGCACACACACAATGCAAACGCAGAATCGGAGGAGATTTCTCTTTATGATAGTCAAAGATGCTTGATACGCATTTAAAAGAACATTTGATATTATTATTAGTGTATAGTGTAGAAAAAATTTCGAAAGTAGAATATAAATCTTAGCCAACATAGACATTCCGAACTATGCCTACTATAGCTAACTATGTTCAATAGCAGGTTACCGCCACATTCCGTAGCAGGTTATACAACTAAAACCGTACAAGTCTCGTATTGTTTCTTTGGATTTCCAACGAATGATCAGGCCAAGGAACTTCCCATTGCCACATGAGAATGCCTCTGGATGGACATCCCCGAGAACCAAACCGGATCTCTACCAACACAAGGCCGGGTTACCCCTAACTGAGTAACAACTGACCGAATATGCCATCCCCCGGTCCTTTGGGACCTTTCACCGAGCGCTCGTAATCAATTCACACAATCATAACAAAGTGTTTTCAACATGAGTAAGTATCTGGGCTCCATACCATGATACCACCCTTTTCCATAAGGAAATGCACACATCCTAAAGGGCGCTACCCCTCATAACCTTGCCGCATCTTTCCTGTTTTGACCATTCACGGGGTGTGAGGCTCGACGAAGTCACGTCCACAAAAACATACTTTATACAAAAGCCATGCTTTGGGTCAACAAATGATCATAGAAATGATCACAAAGATAGACGATCAAATAAATGATCCTATCACAAATAATCAACACAATGATCATTTCACAGCAACACTCAGCATGTCACATTACCAAATTGGGAATATATCGCTGATAACATTCAACTATATAACCTCTGAGCTCGTACGTCTCAGAGAAGGGTGTTAAGCTAAAAGAATAAATTCTTCGCCACCAACAGAAATATATTTGAAAGAAATCGGCTTTATATCTCAATTTGTAATGTCAGACATACAATCCATACAAGTCTGTTCCGGGCTCGAACAAAGCCGAAGGAACTTACAAATAAGTCCTTGCAATCTGGATATTCACAATCCTGATCGGATTTCCCATCACTTAGGGAGTCTCTATACCATTGCAACTCAGTGCAGAGACAATCGATAGGTCATCCCATCGCTTTCGCAAATACCGGGTCTTCAACACCGATCTTCAATGCAATTCATAACGACGTATCACATATTCGGAATGGGTTATACGACCCCATGGTCCTTTCCCGGTTAACCCGAATAGTGAGCGCTTATTCAAAAATAAGTGTGGCATTCACATTCAAACAAATCACATCAGTTACCCATTCAAAGGGAAATATTGATAGTCGGTTATTGAACTATCAATTGATATGCACACATCACCAGATTCCAAATAATTTTCCAAATTATTTATTTTCCAAAATATCTTTACAAGATATATAATTTCACACTTCAAAAATAAATCAATATTTATTTTTTAACAAATTCTTCTTTTCTTTTATAAATTCCATATTGAATTTACACTTCACAATATCTATGAAAGTTCGATTTCAATTATTCATTTCAATTTATCTTCAAAAAGATAAATTCCCAAAATATTCACTTTATATTGGAAAACATTTCCATACTTACTTATTCCTAAGTAATTCACAGATTTTATTTATTTTCAACACTTAGAAAATATTCGATATACTTAAATCGAGATTAAGTATATATTTCATTCTTTAAGGAAATCATTCTCTTAAACATATTTATTTGGGCCAAAACGAATGTTACGTAAAACATCGTTACACAACCCAAAATCACTAGTATAGGGATTCGAAATTAAAATAGATATATAAATCCCAATACTATACAAAACATTTCCTTTCGGAAATCATTTACTATAACAACAGTGTTATAGTCCACTATTTCCTTTTATTTCTCGAAAACGTCTATTTCAACAATAAATGTTGAAATCTATGGTTTCGAATCTTAACACAATTTAAAACATCGCTAACTTGTTTTAATTCTATTTAAAAACATCACATTCAAAACAATTTCTTTAACATATTATTTACTATTCAAAAACGTGAATAACTACGTTAATCAATTTCATCATTTCTATTCATTTTATTTTAAAGGATCATTCACAGTTCAAAAACGTGAATATAACTCCATTAATAGGTTTCAACAATTTACTTATCAAAATAAGTCGTTTGCGAATTTATAAAACAATGTTTATAAATTCTATTTCTATTTGTTTTATAAGAACTTCCTTTTATAAACTCCTTTATTAATCTATTCTAGTTTATAACTCAATTATAAAACAAAGGTTCATATTATAAGTTAAATACCTATAATTTATTCGTTCACAGAAATCGTTCTTTTGAACTTCATAATCATAAATCTTATAACTTATAGGATTCAATTATTTATCCAAAACCATTCTTTTAATGACTTTATAAATCTTATAAACCTACTGTTTATAAAATTCCATTTATAACTTCACTGTTTAAAATTCTATAAATTCCATTCAATTATTAAATTCATTTTCACTTCATTCAAACACTTATAAAAACTCGTTTTATAATGTCCATATTTCAATTTATAAATATCCATTTATAAATCTCTTAATATAAATCAATTTATATTATTCTTTTAAAACGTCTTCAAACTCCTTTAAAAAACTTCATCATTTTGATTCATAAAATAATTAAATTTCATAAATCCTATATTTCAACTTTTCATAATAAATTCAAAAATTCCGATTTTAAACCATTTTATAAAATTATTAACCCCATAATTTTAAAAATCAACATTTAACTATATTTCTCAAAAATCAGCTTTTAACTATATTTCACAAAAACCATAATTTTTATAACATTAAAAATTATATCGTTATTTATTTAAAATGGATCAATTCCAAAAATATAGTATATTTTCAAAAATCACTTTAAAATCATTTTTAAAATACCAAAATTTGGTCCAATGATGCTACACACCAAATAGTCAATCACGACAACAACGATATCATATATCGATATGATAATCCATCAAATATCAAAATATCTGAATTCAAATAAATACTGTTGAGGAATCCAGTTGGATCCCTCCAACCTGTTTTCCTGCATCCACAAACATTAGCACAATACCAATTTCGCTCCAGTACGAAATTATCGCGGTATATGGGATTTAAAATATTATCCGCTTAATAACGGCGCAATAGGGTCTCATCCGCTAAAAAATACGGGAAATCAACAACTGCAATATATACATATGCCAATATATATATATTGCTATTATATATAATACCAATTTCACTGTTTATGAAATATTCGCGGTATATGTTTTTAATAAATAACATCCGCTTACAAACGGCGCATAATGTCTATTTTAACAATCAATACATAACAATCATCATTCAAACATGCATTCAAATATTTTAAATCTAACTATTTAAAATAAAATCGAAACTGATTCGATTGAGTGAGAAGTTCTCACCTTGATTTTATTTCCGTTTTAGCGATTTATTTCGAATAAAATTAAACGGACGTTTAATTTTACCCAAAATTCTCACTAACTCCAAACGACTCCAATCCAATTTCATCGCGTAGTGCTCGACGATACGATTCCAACGCGACTGGTTTCGCGCGTTTTCGACCTCGTATGAAAAAGTTATGCATTTTATAAGTTTGTACACGATTTTATATAACATTTTACAACATAATATAAAATTTTTAACCTAAACTATTAACAGCCGTGAGATATCCTACCACTCCATCAAGACCGCACGCACCTCCTTCCCAAATGACGTTCTCCTTCTCCAGATAATACACGCGCAAAAGAAACCCATACATAGAAAACTAGGGTTAAACTTTGCTCAATCAATACTCGATTAAAACTCGATCAGATTACTTCATCGCGTAGCCTCACGCGAGCACTACACTCGGCCCCCCTATGGTGGAGCTCGGTCACCATTCTAGCGCGCGGTTCTAGGCCGAACGGCCAGGCTTCTAGCTCGATTTCTGGCCACCACGTCACTCCAAATCACATCTCCACCGTTGACATCCAAGATCTCACCATCCTCTACGAGTTTCTAGTTGAAACTTTTGCCTAAATACTGATGGATTGAAAGAAAAAGAGGGAGGAAGGGGAGACAATTCTGGCCTTTGATTCTTAAAGTGGCGGCTAGGTTAAATATTAGGGTTTTGATATTTTTTTCTAAAATTATGAAGGTGGTGGTGCTATTTATAGAGAACGAACGAACACTATTCATCCGAAAATTCCGAACTCCAATTTACGCGCCGTAACCAGCGTTTCTAAGGTTTACCCCGCGTTCCGGACACAATGGAACAGGTTTCGGAAGTTAATTCGGTCATCTGTGCGAGTTATGGCTATAACCGTTCAATTTGAATTAAACCGATTTAAATCGATTTCTAGGCGTTTTAATTCGTACCAGACAAACGGTAAATCCAATTGACTTGAAATTTGAAACCTTACAATAATATCACATTACGGACCCGATGAAACTAGTTTCGTCGAAATCCGAGACTTTTTGAAAAATGGCTATTTTAACTCGCCAAATTAAAATTAAAAATAATTCGATGTGTTTCGAGCTGCCACGATCAAACGATAGCTCCGATTGACACGAAAATTGAAATCCGGTAATAACTAACTATTACGGATCCAATGAAACTGGTTTCGTTCAATTCTGAGATTGTTCAAAAATTGACTATTTTCACTAGTCGATTTTAATATTAAAATATTCAATTTTCACAAATAAACTTTTAATTCGATTTTAAAAGTTCTAAAATATCATTCTAACTCCAATATGATAAAATAAAATTTTACGAATCATTTTCAATCATATTTAACTCAATTTTCAATTATTTCCATAATTTAACATATTAAATTATCGATTTAATTATTCAATTAAATCCAATAAATCGAAATAAAATTTATTCGACTTATAAATTCACTTATTAATATTCAAAATTAATTAAATATTCAAATTTTAATTAAATAAAATTCTGGGTCGTTACAATCTTTCCCCCTTAAAAGAATTTCGTCCTCGAAATTATTAAGTAAGAAAAGTTATAGAATTTATTAACTTTTTTCCAAAATTCATAGTTAAACTTCTTATAATAACTTACTAAGTTTTCAAATCATACTTAGTTATCCTTTCAAAAACAACTACTATTATTTAACTTTCAATTCCAAATCAAAGTCTAAGTTTTCAAAATTTTCCAATTTTCTCAAAATTTTTCTAACGCCTTAAATTTCCGGAAAAATTCGCCATAGTCTCCTTTGCGCGGCTCGATCCGAAAAAAAAAATGACAGTATATATATCACAAATATACATCTCATCAAGTAATGAGGCATCCCGAAGGGAAAAAAAGTATAAAAGTACTGTATTTAATCCGAGATATGTACCTTATTTTTTTATTAGTGAGCATATACGGCTAATATAGCGCGAAAGCGAGCTCCAAATGCGAAGCAAACGCGATCCGCACCTACTAAACACTCAACAAACAACATGAGAACATGCATATATGATAATAGTATCGATATACAACATATAGCAACATAACAACTATATATGTCACATAGCAAATGCAACTAAACAACAAATGCAATATATATTCGACCATCAACCAACTAACATCCATAACCAATAGATATTCATTCATATTTTCATTAATATTTAATGAATTGGTTTTCAATTTAATCACATTTGATTCATTAACAGTGGATGTTCTTACTAACATTCATTTTCAATCAGTTTATATTCACTAATTCATATTCAAGTTGGTTCACTTCCAAATCAAATTCAATTTTATTTAAGATTCACTTAACTTCAAATTAAATTTCAATTACTTTAGCTTTCAATTTCATTAATACTTAATGAATTATATACAATCAACTAACAATCATATAACAACCAAAGTATATTAATTACAACCAAATTCCTTTACTTACATTCATTCAATTTGGTTTAAATTTTAATTGATTTTCATTCAATTATTCAACTTCCAATAACATTAACACTTATATTCATTATTTCATATCAACTTCATTTACATTCAATTGATTAATATTCAATCCATTCATTCAATTTAATTTCTAAAGTTGAATTTCATTTACATAACTTAAGTTCATATCTATCACTTAACTTTATTAATTTACTTTGATACCCAAATCAACTTCATTCAACAACTCTTAAGTTATACTTCCATTTAAACATCACTTAGTTTACATTTCATTTAACTTTAAATTCATTTTTTATTTACAACTCATATTCATATATATATCCATATAGTTTCACTTCTTATATACATAAGTTTATTTCGCAATTGTAAATCACTTTAATTATAATCCAATTCTTATAATTATTTACTTATACAATTATTCTCTTGTTTAGATTATTCAAACAACTAAACAATCCACTTATATACACTTTAATAATTCTGAAAAATTATTTCTTTTATATACAAAACATAATCAAGTAAAATTATTTCATTTACCCAATTTTAAAACAATATTGTGTCGAATTGTTCTATTCAAGTGTTTAGAAACCCCTTCGGCATAGTTGTCGAGACCACGCTGACGAAGGTTCATATGCCACTCAACAAACCAATCATCACAATATAAAACAATTTTTATATTCACTAACAAATACGCTCTCATAGCTATTATTACACTCAAACTCGTTCTAGAGTACCGCTGACTCTATCTCTAATGAGTAATACCCAACAGAACCATGGTTGTCGCTTAACCATAAGCTCTAATACCAAATGTAACGTCCCGAAAATTTTCGACTTTCGAAAATTCAACATCGACACTCACTTTATCGACTGTCGAGAAATCGAAGGCCGAAAACCCGAAATGTTATGGTTTAAGAAAAAAAAAAAGAGAATAGAAGAGGGAAAAGATAGAGAATAGAGAGACAAGGAAAGAGAATATAATATAGAACAGAAAGGAAACAGAGAATAGAACAAAAAGAAAATAGAACGATAAAATGGAATAGAAAACAACAGAACAACAACAGAATCTCACAATTCGCAGCGGAACAACATATAATAATAAATGAATAATCTTTAAACAAAGAACTATATCAGTTATTACATTACATCATATCATCAGAGTGTACAACAACATACAACAAATAGTGCAGCGGAAAAAGAAATACTATATAAACTAGTAATACGCCATGCCATCCAGCTTGCCTCCAGCAACTCCAGAATATCCTGAAAAACCTAACTCTTGACTGCCGGTGTGGAAATTGGTGGGCACCCAGAGTTTAGGAAGGAAAACAATAAACTCCAAGTCAGTCATGTGACTGGTGTGAGAACTCAAAACAGTTTATTTATCTTTTAAAATCAAAATAGAGGAATATTTTTAAATCAATTCGCAATGCTTTTAAAAAATGAGACTACCATAAGGCCTCCCGCACACACACACACACAATGCAAACGCAGAATCGGAGGAGATTTCTCCTTATGATAGTCAAAGATGCTTGATACGCATTTAAAAGAACATTTGATATTATTATTAGTGTATAGTGTAGAAAAAATTTCGAAAGTAGAATATAAATCTTAGCCAATTCCGAACTATGCCTACTATAGCTAACTATGTTCAATAGCAGGTTACCGCCACATTCCATAGCAGGTTATACAACTAAAACCGTACAAGTCTCGTATTGTTTCTTTGGATTTCCAACGAATGATCAGGCCAAGGAACTTCCCATTGCCACATGAGAATGCCTCTGGATGGACATCCCCGAGAACCAAACCGGATCTCTACCAACACAAGGCCGGGTTACCCCTAACTGAGTAACAACTGACCGAATATGCCATCCCCCGGTCCTTTGGGACCTTTCACCGAGCGCTCGTAATCAATTCACACAATCATAACAAAGTGTTTTCAACATGAGTAAGTATCTGGGCTCCATACCATGATACCACCCTTTTCCAGAAGGAAATGCACACATCCTAAAGGGCGCTACCCCTCATAACCTTGCCGCATCTTTCCTGTTTTGACCATTCACGGGGTGTGAGGCTCGACGAAGTCACGTCCACAAAAACATACTTTATACAAAAGCCACGCTTTGGGTCAACAAATGATCATAGAAATGATCACAAAGATAGACGATCAAATAAATGATCCTATCACAAATAATCAACACAATGATCATTTCACAGCAACACTCAGCATGTCCCATTACCAAATTGGGAATATATCGCTGATAACATTCAACTATATAACCTCTGAGCTCGTACGTCTCAGAGAAGGGTGTTAAGCTAAAAGAATAAATTCTTCGCCACCAAGAGAAATATATTTGAAAGAAATCGGCTTTATATCTCAATTTGTAATGTCAGACATACAATCCATACAAGTCTGTTCCGGGCTCGAACAAAACCGGAGGCACTTACAAAGAAGTCCTTGCAATCCGGATATTCACAATCCTGATCGGATTTCCCATCACTTAGGGAGTCTCTATACCGTTGCAACTCAGTGCAGAGACAATCGATAGGTCATCCTATCGCTTTCGCAAATACCGGGTCTTCAACACCGATCTTCAATGCAATTCATAACGACGTATCACATATTCCGAATGGGTTATACGACCCCATGGTCCTTTCCCGGTTAACCCGAATAGTGAGCGCTTATTCAAAAATAAGTGTGGCATTCACATTCAAACAAATCACATCAGTTACCCATTCAAAGGGAAATATTGATAGTCGGTTATTGAACTATCAATTGATATGCACACATCACCAGATTCCAAATAATTTTCCAAATTATTTATTTTCCAAAATATCTTTACAAGATATATAATTTCACACTTCAAAAATAAATCAATATTTATTTTTTAACAAATTCTTCTTTCCTTTTATAAATTCCATATTGAATTTACACTTCACAATATCTATGAAAGTTCGATTTCAATTATTCATTTAAATTTATCTTCAAAAAGATAAATTCCCAAAATATTCACTTTATATTGGAAAACATTTCCATACTTACTTATTCCTAAGTAATTCACAGATTTTATTTATTTTCAACACTTAGAAAATATTCGATATACTTAAATCGAGATTAAGTATATATTTCATTCTTTAAGGAAATCATTCTCTTAAACATATTTATTTGGGCTAAAACGAATGTTACGTAAAACATCGTTACGACAACCCAAAATCACTAGTATAGGGATTCGAAATTAAAATAGATATATAAATCCCAATACTATACAAAACATTTCCTTTCGGAAATCATTTACTATAACAACAGTGTTATAGTCCACTATTTCCTTTTATTTCTCGAAAACGTCTATTTCAACGATAAATGTTGAAATCTATGGTTTCGAATCTTAACACAATTTAAAACATCGCTAACTTGTTTTAATTCTATTTAAAAACATCACATTCAAAACAATTTCTTTAACATATTATTCACTATTCAAAAACGTGAATAACTACGTTAATCAATTTCATCATTTCTATTCATTTTATTTTAAAGGATCATTCACAGTTCAAAAACGTGAATATAACTCCATTAATAGGTTTCAACAATTTACTTATCAAAATAAGTCGTTTGCGAATTTATAAAACAACGTTTATAAATTCTATTTCTATTTGTTTTATAAGAACTTTCTTTTATAAACTCCTTTATTAATCTATTCTAGTTTATAACTCAATTATAAAACAAAGGTTCATATTATAAGTTAAATACCTATAATTTATTCGTTCACAGAAATCGTTCTTCTGAACTTCATAATCATAAATCTTATAACTTATAGGATTCAATTATTTATCCAAAACCATTCTTTTAATGACTTTATAAATTTTATAAACCTACTGTTTATAAAATTCCATTTATAACTTCACTGTTTAAAATTCTATAAATTCCATTCAATTATTAAATTCATTTTCACTTCATTCAAACACTTATAAAAACTCGTTTTATAATGTCCATATTTCAATTTATAAATATCCATTTATAAATCTCTTAATATAAATCAATTTATATTATTCTTTTAAAACGTCTTCAAACTCCTTTAAAAAACTTCATCATTTTGATTCATAAAATAATTAAATTTCATAAATCCTATATTTCAACTTTTCATAATAAATTCAAAAATTCCGATTTTAAACCATTTTATAAAATTATTAACCCCATAATTTTAAAAATCAACATTTAACTATATTTCTCAAAAATCAGCTTTTAACTATATTTCACAAAAACCATAATTTTTATAACATTAAAAATTATATCGTTATTTATTTAAAATGGATCAATTCCAAAAATATAGTATATTTTCAAAAATCACTTTAAAATCATTTTTAAAATACCAAAATTTGGTCCAATGATGCTACACACCAAATAGTCAATCACGACAACAACGATATCATATATCGATATGATAATCCATCAAATATCAAAATATCTGAATTCAAATAAATACTGTTGAGGAATCCAGTTGGATCCCTCCAACCTGTTTTCCTGCATCCACAAACATTAGCACAATACCAATTTCGCTCCAGTACGAAATTATCGCGGTATATGGGATTTAAAATATTATCCGCTTAATAACGGCGCAATAGGGTCTCATCCGCTAAAAAATACGGGAAATCAACAACTGCAATATATACATATGCCAATATATATATATTGCTATTATATATAATACCAATTTCACTGTTTATGAAATATTCGCGGTATATGTTTTTAATAAATAACATCCGCTTACAAACGGCGCATAATGTCTATTTTAACAATCAATACATAACAATCATCATTCAAACATGCATTCAAATATTTTAAATCTAACTATTTAAAATAAAATCGAAACTGATTCGATTGAGTGAGAAGTTCTCACCTTGATTTTATTTCCGTTTTAGCGATTTATTTCGAATAAAATTAAACGGACGTTTAATTTTACCCAAAATTCTCACTAACTCCAAACGACTCCAATCCAATTTCATCGCGTAGTGCTCGACGATACGATTCCAACGCGACTGGTTTCGCGCGTTTTCGACCTCGTATGAAAAAGTTATGCATTTTATAAGTTTGTACACGATTTTATATAACATTTTACAACATAATATAAATTTTTTAACCTAAACTATTAACAGCCATGAGATCTCCTACCACTCCATCAAGGCCGCACGCACCTCCTTCCCAAATCACGTTCTCCTTCTCCAGATAATACACGCGCAAAAGAAACCCATACATAGAAAACTAGGGTTAAACTTTGCACAATCAATACTCGATTAAAACTCGATCAGATTACTTCATCGCGTAGTCTCACGCGAGCACTACACTCGGCCCCCCTATTGTGGAGCTCGGTCACCATTCTAGCGCGCGGTTCTAGGCCGAACGGCCAGGCTTCTAGCTCGATTTCTGGCCACCACGTCACTCCAAATCACATCTCCACCGTTGACATCCAAGATCTCACCATCCTCTACGAGTTTCTAGTTGAAACTTTTGCCTAAATACTGATGGATTGAAAGAAAAAGAGGGAGGAAGGGGAGACAATTCTGGCCTTTGATTCTTAAAGTGGCGGCTAGGTTAAATATTAGGGTTTTGATATTTTTTTTCTAAAATTATGAAGGTGGTGGTGCTATTTATAGAGAACGAACGAACACTATTCATCCGGAAATTCCGAACTCCGATTTACGCGCCGTAACCAGCATTTCTAAGGTTTACCCCGCGTTCCGGACACAATGGAACAGGTTTCGGAAGCTAATTCCGTCATCTGTGCGAGTTATGGCTATAAACGTTCAATTTGAATTAAACCGATTTAAATCGATTTCTAGGCGTTTTAATTCGTACCGGACAAACGGTAAATCCAATTGACTTGAAATTTGAAACCTTACAATAATATCACATTACGGACCCGATGAAACTGGTTTCGTCGAAATCTGAGACTTTTTGAAAAATGGCTATTTTAACTCGCCAAATTAAAATTAAAAATAATTCGATGCGTTTCGAGCTGCCACGATCAAACGATAACTCCGATTGACACGAAAATTGAAATTCGGTAATAACTAACTATTACGGATCCAATGAAACTGGTTTCGTTCAATTCTGAGACTGTTCAAAAATTGACTATTTTCATTAGTCGATTTTAATATTAAAATATTCAATTTTCACAAATAAACTTTTAATTCGATTTTAAAAGTTCTAAAATATCATTCTAACTCCAATATGATAAAATAAAATTTTACAAATCATTTTCAATCATATTTAACTCAATTTTCAATTATTTCCATAATTTAACATATTAAATTATCGATTTAATTATTCAATTAAATCCAATAAATCAAAATAAAATTTATTCGACTTATAAATTCACTTATTAATATTCAAAATTAATTAAATATTCAAATTTTAATTAAATAAAATTCTGGGTCGTTACACATATCACATACACTACTCATCTCATAATTGAGATTACAAACCACACCAGGCAACAAATACCATTCATCAAACATAAGCAATGATCTAATGATCACACCTTATATAATTAATTTAAGAGGAATTAAATTAATTACCTAAACTCTAATTAATTTAAAATGAATTAAATTAATTACTTCATCATTAAAATTCTGCTTATCTTAATCTTCAATTGATTTCAAATCAATTTATAAATCATCATCTCAATATTCATTTCAATTAATCCTCATTGATTAACCATCTCTCATTAATTTCACAAGTTAATTATATTAAACCCTTTGCAAATAATTAACTTGTATTTGCTTAATTAATTAATTTGCTAAAATTAATTACATTAATCATTTCTGCATTATTAATTATACCTTAATTAATCAATTCCAAATTATATCATTAAGTAATTAATTAATGATTTCTGATTATATTTAATCAATCTCTAAATATAAATTAACTACAAAAGTAATTAATCTTCAATTAATCCACGCATATATATTAATCACCCTTGATTAATAACCATTCAGTAATTAACTACTTTAATTACTCATCCTATAAATTAATTATTCTTAATTAATTATCTTCATTAATCACTTGATTAATTTTCAAAGTAATTTAAATTTAAATTACTTCTACAATAAATATTTTAATTACATCCTGTAATTATTAATTAATTACTTCCTTAAGTAATTACAAATCCATAAAGTAATTATCAACAATCCACAAATGTTTAAATTAATTATACTTAATTAATCTAAACTAATCACATAAATCAAATTAATTACACCAAGTAATTAATTCATTAACTACTTTCATTAAGTAACTAAACATAAACAATAGATTATTATTGATTAATTAATCTAATTAATTATCAAAATTAATCACATTAATTAATTGTTAAATAATCTTAAGTTAATGACCTTCATTAATGTAACGATCCCGAATTCTAATCTATTTTAAATTGATAATTAAACTAATTTTTGATTTAAAATTTTGGAATTAAATGATAAATTGATTTGAGTTTTCCAAATCCAAATAAATTATGTTTTTTTAAGGAATATATAGTTTCTTTTCTAAATTATTTTAATTTAGTATTGAGTTATTTTTAAACAATATTTAAGTTAAAATAAAAGCAAATATACAAAGTAAAAATATAAAAACTTTTTTTTCAAATGTGTAGGCAAGACAAAATATAAACATGCAAGTATAAAACAAAACAAGTTAATAAAACAAACAAATGTAAACATACAACAGACAACAAAATAAAATTTAACAAGTGCAGCCTGGAAGCTATAAAATCTAAAGTTAGCTGATACAAATCAAGTATCAGGTCAGAGCAAAACTTAGCAAGAAAGTCCAAAGTAAACAAAAAAAAGGATATGTAGATTGTACAAAGCAAAAGTACATATGAACATACACATACAAAGCAAAGACTGCACATAAATATATAAGTAGAAAACATAAAGTACTTAACAATAAATGCAACATACTTCTAGCATTTAATGCAAGCACCCTTAGCATGCCTTTTGTACACAAGAAAACTATCAGCCTACAAACCTGTAACTCATTTCTTCTATATTTATCCCTTCTTATTTCATTCGTTCAAGTCATAGCAAGTTAGAAAAAGAAAAAAAATGAAAACAAAATAGCAACTTGAAAACAACAGCAACTAAAACCATTCAAACAAGGAGATCAACAACAAAACAGGATTTAAAAAGGGAATCATCTGCATTTTTCAAACAATAAATGTCCTCTGTTCTTCAAAGTTTCAGGTGAGTAACTGATCTTGAACTGGTCATAATTTTTTGATGCTATTGTTTGTATGGATGTTGAGATGCTTGTATGTTTGTGTGTATGAATGTGTATATTGTATACAGATTGTTTACAGGCATCTGTACCTTTGTTAAATATTCATAAGTAAAGGACAACAGAAGAAAAAAATATCTATACCTTCCTAAATAGACATTATTAGATTATGATTCTGATATCAACTCTTTTGATCTTTGTTAGGATGAAAGACTTAAGCACAATATGTTATTAGTTTATAAATAAAAGTTTAAAACTTATTTCCAGCGAAATAGATGTGAAAGGAGTCTGATACTCCATGGAACATATGAACACATATGAATATGATAAAAATCAAATAAAATGAATTGTTGAATCGAGTATATAAGTGGAATCATTAGTTAAAAACATGATTTTTAAAACAGAAACTTTGATTTTTCATTTACTATGTTGAGAGAAGTCCCTAGTCGATCAGAAATGCTTTTCTTCCCAAATTTACTGCGATCGATGAATCTTTGAGGGTTGAGATTTTGATGGAAGCTTGCTTGGTTATCAATGGGTTTAGGAAAAATGTTAAAAAAAGATTTATTGCAAACATTGATAGAACGAGGAGGATTTAGGGTTTTACCGTTAGTTTTAGGTCGAGTTAAGTAGTGGTACTATCGCGTTGCCATCGAAGCATTTCAGGCGACCAGCCATAGGGGGCTGGGTGCGTGGGGTTGCGGTGGAGCTCCGGGCGAGGTCGCGTGAATTCTGGTGAAGTGACGTGAATACGCGAGGTGAAGTTGTTGGTTCGAGTTAGGCTACAGGGACGAAAAAATTGGCCATGTACTCGCTCGATTTTGACTCGGTAATGATTTTGCATCGTGGATGGCTCGGAACGTTTTGGATGGTCGTTGATGACTTGGGTGGGGCTGCCGCGTTGACCGGAGTTGGTCGCGACATTCGTGCACGTGCACGTGCTTTGCATGTATCACATTGAAGGGTCGAAGAGGAAGAAGTACAGGAGCTCGAGAAATTTCATAGGTTACTTCGGGTGTTTACTCGAGTGGGAGAGTGGGTTGCTTGTTAACAATGATTTAGTTGTAGCTTAAAACCTTAAATGAAAAAAAAAGGAGAAGAAGATGCGTACCAGGAAAGTGCCTGGGAAAACATAGTGAAGAGCTCGAAGGGGAACTCGCGTAACTCAGTAATTTACTCGGGTTTTCCAGTGTTGGCTCAAAGCCAATATAGTACTGATTCGGGAACTAAAATTCAAGTTTAAAGCAAAGTTTAAATTAAGTTTCAAAACAAAGGTCTAAATATAAATTCAAGTTCAAGTTTGAAGCTTAGTAAAAAAAAAGTTTAAAATTGTTTTAAATAAAAGAGTTTAAGCAATTAAAGTATGTTTTAAAGAATTTGAATTTAAAATGGAATTTGAAAATTATAAAAAAATGAATTATAACAAAGATTTAATCAATGTTTAAATCTGGAATTCAATCTAAATTTGAATCTTAGTTTTGTAATAAAGGAAGTTTTTTTTTACATGAACGATTGAGTGTATTTTTTTAAATTAATTTGAATTTAAGATTTAAAGCGTAATGATAGAAATACACTTAAATATTAGTGAAGTCATTAATAAAGAAATTAATTATCTTAGAGATAAATAAGCAAATAAAATGATTTAAATTTATAGGGTAATTAAAGAATGATTTATTTAATTTATAAATAAGTAATTTAGATTTAATTTATAATTAGGAATGATTAATGATGAATTAATCCAAGATATTTTTCTTGAGAAAGTAATTAAGGAAATGTTATTAGTTAATGAAGATAATTAACTAAAGATTATTAAGTAATTAAATTAATATGAATAATTAAGAATAATTTAATTTATTAAAGTGTTTGATAAATTGATATCAAATGATTTGTAATGAATTAATCAAGATTGGGTAATTAATTCATAAGAAATAAATTTATTTGGAAATAAATTGAATTAAGTAAGATTAAACGATTAATTAATCCTACTTATAAATGATTATTGAATGTTAGCCCTACTTATGAAGGATTTTATTGTATGAGATGCTTTGAATTGATTGTCCTATCTGATCTGTGACACTTTGTTCTGTGATTGTGCTATGTATATTTTATTCATTTATTTATGATAAATCTATATATTATCTGTGAATCTGTGAATGGGCGATAAGCTTTATAGTTATATCGCTTATCAACTATATTTCTGTGTTTGATCTGTGATGATTGAATGATGTTGCACTGTTGTGTTAAACCCTGGACCACACTTATACATACACAAATAAGGATTTCACGGGGAAATCGATAAGTCACAGATTTTGAAATAGTTTAATAGTTGAATATTTAAGTTCAAATGTTTTGGGAATGGATTAGGTTTAAAGTGAAAAGATTTTGAAATGGAATTTCAAAGATGAATTTTATTTTGAACAACTTGATTGGATTTTGAAATTTAAATATTTTGATTTATATTTGAATTCAATATTTAAAATTGAATTCTATGATTTGAAACTAGGGATTAACGATATTATACTAGTTATATATGAGTCAAACCATTTTTAAAGTATTGTTCTTTTGGGAATTTGAATTAAACCAAAGATTGTAACTTGTATAAATGAAATCGGGTTTTTTCGAAATAAGATTGTTGTTTCTAAATGATAAAAAGCTTTCATAGGAGAAATGAATTTCAAATTGTATTAAAGGGATTTCAAGTTTAAACTAAAATAGTTTTCCAAGTTATAAATGAATATTTGGAAACGGATTTTGAAAGTGAATATTTGGAAACGGTTTGAAAACTATAAGATAAATCTTTAATTTAAAGATTTAAATGAATTAATCCAATTGAGATGGAATTGTTTTGAAATCCGGGAATGAATCTTTGTGAAAATGGGTGAACTTAGTAAAATAAATCTTTTGTTTAAAAAGATTTGAAATGGTAATTTGTTTAAACCATTTGAAAGAAAAGTTTTGAATTATTAAGTTGTGACTTAATTGAAATCCCTTATCCATATGTTTTAAATGTTGCGCTTACTATTCGGGTTAGCCGGGAAAGGACCTTTGGGTCATATAACCCATTCCGAATATGTGATTCGACGTTATGGATAGCATTTGAAGACCGGTGGTGAAGACCGGTTATTTGCGAGAACGATAGGATGACTTATCGATTGTCTCTGCACTGAGTTGCTTCGGTATAGAGATTTCCTAAGTGATGGGAAGTCCAATCGGGATTGTGAATACCCGGATTGCAAGGGCTTCTTTGTAAGTGCCTTCGGTTCTGTTCTAAATCCGGAACAGACTTGTATAGATTGTATGTCTGACCTTACATTTTGAGATATAAAGCAGATTTCTTTCAAATACATTTCTGTTGGTGGCGGAGAACTTATTCTCTTAGCATTAACACCCTTCTCTGAGACGTACGAGCTCAGAGGTTATGTAGTTGATGGTTATCAGCGATATATTCCCAATTTGGTAATGTGACATGCTGAGTGTTGCTGTGAAATGATCATTGTTGATCATTTGTGATATGATCATTTGTTTGATCATTTATCTTTGTGATCATTACTTTGATCATTTGTTGACCCAAAGCATGGCTTTGTACTAAAGCATGGCTTTGTGGACGAGACTTCATCAAGCCTCACAACCCGGTATTGGTCGAAACAGGAATCGTGGCGGCAAGGTTTCAGGGGTAGCTTCCCTAGGGTAGGACCATTCCTTCTGGAAAGGGGTAGTATCATGGTATGGAGCCCAGATACTTACTCATGTGGATACACTATATCTATTACTGTGTGGTGTTGTTGGAATCGAGGCCTCGTATAAAGGTCCAAAAGGACCGGGGGTGGTATATCTGAGGTTTCTTACTCCCTGGGAAAGGGGTAGCCGACCTTGTTTGGCAGAGATCCATTTGGGATGCTCGGGGACGTCCTTCCAGAGGCGTTCCATTTCGGTATGGGAAGTTCCTTTGCCCGACCATTTGTTGGAAATCCATTCTTCAAATACGTACCTTATACAGTTTTAGTTGTATTACCTGCCATCTACTTCTGGTGGCGCCCTACTGTTTGGATGGTAGCTATAGTAGGCATAGTTCGAAATGTCTATGTTGGCTAAGATTTATATCTTTACTTTCAAAATGATTTTTTACTACACTATGCACTAGTAATAATATCAAATGTTTCTTTTTAATGCGTATCAAGCATCTTTGACTATCATAAGGAGAAATCTCCTCCGATTCTGCGCTTGCATTGTGTGTGTGTGCGGGTGGCCTTATGCTAGTCTCATTTTCTAAAAAGCATTGCAAATTGATTTTAAAATATTTCATTGTTTGTTTTTAAAGATAAACTGTCTTTGTTACTCACACCAGTCCCATGACTGATCCGGAATTTATTGTTTCTTTCCTAAACTCTGGATGCTCAAAATTTTCTACACGAGCAGTTTAGAGTTGGGTTTTTCAGATAGCTAGTTCAGTCTTTGGATGTGGACGAGACTTGCTTGTCTTTGCATATCGTGATGTCGAACGAGCTGTTGCTGCTGGAGTTCTCTTTTGAAGACTATCTTAGAGTTATATTGTTCCACTGCTATTTCTTGTATCATATCTCTGATGTATATTGACATTCATTGTATCACTCTGTTGTATCAAATATTGTATCTGTGTCGTATATCAATGTATTATTCTTCTTTTTCGCTGTGTTGTTTACTTAATGTTGTTATAAGCTCCGTCGAATCGGATTTGAACGGTCGAATCTGCGGCATTCGAATACGATGTGAAGTATGGATGTCGATTTTCGAGCGTGAAAAATCCCTCTCGTTACATTTGGTATCAGAGCTAAGGGTTAAAACTTTAGCTCAGGAGTATAAGACATTAAGTAGCTCATTAGAGATAGGGTGAAGTATACCCTAGAATGAGTATATCCCTAAGATTTCCGTCTGTATGCCTCAGTAAATTCTCTTACTATCCACTGATAGCAAGTATGAGTGCAAGAAGAGACCGAGATAGGGGACAGGGGAATACGACTATAAATGGTCGATGCCCTGCAACAGTGGAAACAAACTTTCTCTATCAATCTCTTTTGATTCATCTTTCCAAATTCTTTTGATTTGCCTCGTGGCAGTTGCAAGAAGAAGTTTCGGTGTGATGATGACTCTACGAATCATTGTAGAAAATTCTTACTTCATATCTTCATCGGTTTCTTACCAGTTTCTCGATTTAAACTTTAATGAATATGAGTTGAAAATTTGGAATTAAAATTTTAAATAAACTGGAAATTTTAAAAATTGAGTTAGCTTGATTAATAGAATATGAAGCTAATTTTGAATTGTATCGATAAAACGATTTCGTTTAAAACTGAATTTGAAATTCTAATATAATTTCTTGTGTAAACTGAAGTTCGAAGAGGGACAAATTGGTACATATTTTGATACTCCGACTTGAGTCTGGAATCCATATCTTGTGCTTGAGAAATTGTAGAGATTGAATTTATCTATTGTTTGGGTCTCGATATATTCTACGGATGGTTAGTTATCCTTCGGACTAACCAGTGCCTTGCATATTTCGTAGATTTGATGACCCAAGTATCTTGCGAGTGTTAAATAGATTTTTTTTTGTATCTATTAATGATATTCTGATTTGGTGAGCCAAAAGCAGATTTGATATCCAGTTCGATCTGGAAAGATATTTCTCTATCTTTCATCTATATTTGTTGTTTTCGCGCCTGCGAATTTCGAGGACGAAATTCCTTTTAAGGGGGGAAGTCTGTAACGATCCCGAATTTTAATCTATTTTAAATTGATAATTAAACTAATTTTTGATTTAAAATTTTGGAATTAAATGATAAATTGATTTGAGTTTATCCAAATCCAAATAAATTATGTTTTTTTAAGGAATATATAGTTTCTTTTCTAAATTATTTTAATTTAGTATTGAGTTATTTTTAAACAATATTTAAGTTAAAATAAAAGCAAATATACAAAGTAAAAATATAAACACTTTTTTTTCAAATGTGTAGGTAAGACAGAATATAAACATGCAAGTATAAAACAAAACAAGTAAACAAAACAAACAAATGTAAACATACAGCAGACGACAAAATAAAATTTAACAAGTGTAGCCTGGAAGCTATAAAATCTGAAGTTAGCTGATACAAATCAAGTATCGGGTCAGAGCAAAACTTGGCAAGAAAGTCCAAAGTAAACAAAAAAAAGTATATGTAGATTGTACAAAGCAAAAGTACATATGAACATACATATACAAAGCAAAGACCGCACATAAATATATAAGTAGAAAACATAAAGTGCTTAACAATAAATGCAACATACTTCTAGCATGTAATGCAAGCACCCTTAGCATGCCTTTTGTACACAAGAAAACTATCAGCCTACAAACCTGTAACTCATTTCTTCTATATTTATCCCTTCTTACTTCATTCGTTCAAGTCATAGCAAGTTAGAAAAAGGAAAAAAAAATGAAAACAAAATAGCAACTTGAAAACAACAGCAACTAAAACCATTCAAACAAGGAGATCAACAACAAAACAGGATTTAAAAAGGGAATCATCTGCATTTTTCAAACAATAAATGTCCTCTGTTCTTCAAAGTTTCAGGTGAGTAACTGATCTTGAACTGGTCATAATTTTTTGATGCTATTGTTTGTATGGATGTTGAGATGCTTGTATGTTTGTGTGTATGAATGTGTATATTGTATACAGATTGTTTACAGGCATCTGTACCTTTGTTAAATATTCATAAGTAAAAGACAACAGCAGAAAAAAAATCTATACCTTCCTAAATAGACATTATTAGATTATGATTCAGATATCAACTCTTTTGATCTTTGTTAGGATGAAAGACTTAAGCACAATATGTTATTAGTTTATAAATAAAAGTTTAAAACTTATTTCCAGCAAAATAGATGTGAAAGGTGTCTGGTACTTCCTTGAACATATGAACACATATGAATATGATAAAAATCAAATAAAATGAATTGTTGAATCGAGTATATAAGTGGAATCATTAGTTAAAAACATGATTTTTAAAACAGAAACTTTGATTTTTCATTTACTATGTTGAGAGCAGTCCCTAGTCGATCAGAAATGCTTTTCTTCCCAAATTTCCTACGATCGATGAATCTTTGAGGGTTGAGATTTTGATGGAAGCTTGCTTGGTTATCAATGGGTTTAGGAAAAATGTTAAAAAAAAGAATTATTGCAAACATTGATAGAACGAGGAGGATTTAGTGTTTTATTGTTAGTTTTGGGTCGAGTTAAGTAATGGTACTATCGCGTTGCCATCGAAGCATTTCAGGCGATCGGCCATGGGGTGCTGGGTGCGTGGGGTTACGGTGGAGCTCCGGGCGAGGTCGTGTGAATTCTGGCGAAGTGAGGTGGAGATGCGAGGTGAAGTTGTTGGTTCGAGTTATGCTACAGGGACAAAAAAATTGCCCCTGTACTCGCTCAATTTTGACTCGGTAATGATTTTGCATCGTGGATGGCTCGGAACGTTTTGGATGGTCGTTGTTGGCTTGGGTGGGGCTGCCGCGTTGACCGGAGTTGGTCGCGACATTCGTGCACGTGCACGTGCTTTTGTGTGTATCAGATTGAAGGGTCGAAGAGGAAGAAGTACAGGAGCTCGAGAAATTTCATAGGTTACTTCGGGTGTTTACTCGAGTGGGAGAGTGGATTGCTTGTTAACAATGATTTAGCTGTAGCTTAAAACTTTAAATGAAAAAAAAGAGGAAAAGAAGATGCGTACCAGGAAAGTGCCTGGGAATACATAGTGAAGAGCTCGAAGGGGAACTCGCGTAACTCAGTAATTTACTTGGGTTTTCCAGTGTTGGCTCAAAGCCAATATAGTACTGATTCGGGAACAAAAATTCAAGTTTAAAGCAAAGTTTAAATTAAGTTTCAAAACAAAGGTCTAAATATAAATTCAAGTTCAAGTTTGAAGCTTAGAAAAAAAAAGTTTAAAATTGTTTTAAATAAAAGAGTTTAAGCAATTAAAGTAAGTTTTAAAGAATTTGAATTTAAAATGGAATTTGAAAATTATAAAGAAATGAATTATATCAAAGATTTAATCAATGTATAAATCTGGAATTCAATCTAAATTTGAATCTTAGTTTTGTAATAAAGGAAGTTTTTTTTTTTACATGAATGATTGAGTGTATTTTTTTTAGATTAATTTGAATTTAAGATTTAAAGTGTAATGATAGAAATACACTTAAATATTAATGTAGTCATTAATAAAGAAATTAATTATCTAGAGATAATTAAGGAAATAAAATGATTTAAATTTATAAGGTAATTAAAGAATGATTTATTTAGTTTATAAATAAGTAATTTAGATTTAATTTATAATTAGGAATGATTAATGATGAATTAATCCAAGATACTTTTCTTCAGAAAGTAATTAAGGAAATGTTATTAGTTAATGAAGATAATTAACTAAAGATTATTAAGTAATTAAATTAATGTGATTAATCAAGAATAATTTAATTTATTAAAGTGTTTGATAAATTGATATCAAATGATTTGTAATGAATTAATCAAGATTGGGTAATTAATTCATAAGAAATAAATTTATTTGGAAATAAATTGAATTAAGTAGGATTAAACGATTAATTAATCCTACTTATAAATGATTATTGAATGTTAGCCCTACTTATGAAGGATTTTATTGTATGAGATGCTTTGAATTGATTGTCCTATCTGATCTGTGACACTTTGTTCTGTGATTGTGCTATGTATATTTTATTCATTTATTTATGATAAATCTATATATTATCTGTGAATCTGTGAATGGGCGATAAGCTTTATAGTTATATCGCTTATCAACTATATTTCTGTGTTTGATCTGTGATGATTAAATGATGTTGCACTATTGTGTTAAACCTTGGACTACACTTATACACACACAAATAAGGATTTCACGGGGAAATCGATAAAGTCACAGATTTTGAAATAGTTTAATAGTTGAATATTTAAGTTCAAATGTTTTGGAAATGGATTGGGTTTAAAGTAAAAAGCTTTTGAAATGGAATTTCAAAGATGAAATTTATTTTGAATAACTTGATTGGATTTTGAAATTTAAATATTTTGATTTAAATTTGAATTCAATATTTAAAATTGAATTCTATGATTTGAAACTAGGGATTAACGATATTATACTAGTTATATATGAGTCAAACCATTTTTAAAGTATTGTTCTTTTGGGAATTTGAATTAAGCCAAAGATTGTAACCTGTATAAATGAAATCGGGTTTTTTCGAAATAAGATAGTTGTTTCTAAATGATAAAAAGCTTACATAGGAGAAATGAATTTCAAATTGTATTAAAGGGATTTCAAGTTTAAACTAAAATAGTTTTCCAAGTTATAAATGAATATTTGGAAACGGATTTTGAAAGTGAATATTTGGAAACGGTTTGAAAACTATAAGATAAATCTTTAATTTAAAGATTTAAATGAATTAATCCAATTGAGATGGAATTGTTTTGAAATCCGGGAATGAATCTTTGTGAAAATGGGTGAACTTAGTAAAATAAATCTTTTGTTTAAAAAGATTTGAAATGGTAATTTGTTTAAACCATTTGAAAGAAAAGTTTTGAATTATTAAGTTGTGACTTAATTGAAATCCCTTATCCATATCTTTTAAATGTTGTGCTTACTATTCGGGTTAGCTGGGAAAGGACCTTTGGGTCGTATAACCCATTCCGAATATGTGATTCGACGTTATGGATAGCATTTGAAGGTCGGTGGTGAAGACCGGGTATTTGCGAGAACGATAGGATGACCTATCGATTGTCTCTGCACTGAGTTGCTCCGGTATAGAGATTTCCTAAGTAATGGGAAGTCCAATCGGGATTGTGAATACGCGGATTGCAAGGGCTTCTTTGGAAGTGCCTTCGGTTCTGTTCTAAATCCAGAACAGACTTGTATAGATTGTTTGTTTGACCTTACATTTTGAGATATAAAGAAGATTTCTTTCAAATACATTTCTGTTGGTGGCGGAGAACTTATTCTCTTAGCATTAACACCCTTCTCTGAGACGTACGAGCTCAGAGGTTATGTAATTGATGGTTATCAGCGATATATTCCCAATTTGGTAATGTGACATGCTGAGTGTTGCTGTGAAATGATCATTGTTGATCAATTGTGATATGATCATTTGTTTGATCATTACTTTGATCATTTGTTGACCCAAGGCATGGCTTTGTGCCAAAGCGTAGCTTTGTGGACGAGACTTCGTCAAGCCTCACAACCCGGTAATGGTCGAAACAGGAATCGTGGCCGCAAGGTTTCAAGGGTAGCTTCCCTAGGGTAGGACCATTCCTTCTGGAAAGGGGTAGTATCATGGTATGGAGCCCAGATACTTACTCATGTGGATACACTATATCTATTACTGTGTGGTGTTGTTGGAATCGAGGCCTCGTATAAAGGTCCAAAAGGACCGGGGGTGGTATATCTGAGGTTTCTTACTCCCTGGGAAAGGGGTAGCCGGCCTTGTTTGGCAGAGATCCATTTGGGATGCTCGGGGACGTCCTTCCAGAGGCATTCCATTTCGGTGTGGGAAGTTCCTTTGCCCGACCATTTGTTGGAAATCCATTCTTCAAATACGTACCCTGTACGGTTTTAGTTGTATTACCTGTCATCTACTTGTGGTGACGCCCTACTGTTTGGATGGTAGCTATAGTAGGCATAGTTCGAAATGTCTATGTTGGCTAAGATTTATATCTTTACTTTCGAAATGATTTTTTACTACACTATGCACTAGTAATAATATCAAATGTTTCTTTTTAATGCGTATCAAGAATCTTTGACTATCATAAGGAGAAATCTCCTTCGATTCTGCGTTTGCATTGTGTGTGTGTGCGGGAGGCCTTATGGTAGTCTCATTTTCTAAAAAGCATTGCGAATTGATTTTAAAATATTTCGTTGTTTGTTTTTAAAGATGAACTGTCTTTGTTACTCACGCCAGTCCCATGACTGATCCGGAGTTTATTGTTTCTTTCCTAAACTCTGGATGCTCAAAATTTTCTACACGAGCAGTTCAGAGTTGGGTTTTTCAGATAGCTAGTTCAGTCTTTGGATGTGGAAGAGACTTGCTTGTCTTTGCGTATCGTGATGTTGAACGAGCTGTTGCTGCTGGAGTTCTCTTTTGAAGACTATCTTAGAGTTATATTGTTCCGCTGCTATTTCTTGTATCATATCTCTGATGTATATTGACATTCATTGTATCACTCTGTTGTATCAGATATTGTATCTGTGTTGTATGTCAATGTATTATTCTTCTTTTCCGCTGTGTTGTTTACTTAATGTTGTTATAAGCTCCGGCTAATCGGATTTGAACGGTCGAGTCTACGGCATTCGAATACGATGTGAAGTATGGATGTCGATTTTCGAGCGCGAAAAATCCCTCTCATTATAATTAACATTACTTAATTGGGAGGTTAACTTATATTAACCATTATTAATTATCAATTAATTAATATTTAATTATCATTTAATTAATCTCTAATTATTAATTAATTAAGTGTTAATTAAAATCTTAATTATCATTAATCACTTGATTAAGTAAATCTTAATCATTAATTAAAATTTAATTACCCACCCTTAATTATTGATTAATTAACCTTAATTAATTAATCTCAAATCTAATTAACTAACTTAAAAATTATTAATTACCTAATTAATCACCCACTTTATTAATTAATTAAATAATTAATATTCCATTTAAATTAATTTAATAATTTAAATTAAACCAATTTCTTAAGTTCTAAATTAAGAAACATTCTTCTTTATACAAAGTAATTTAAACAATTTGTTTCAAACAAAATTCAATTTAAAAAATTTCTTTTTTTTTTAAATTTCAAACTGAAACACAATTTAAATTTTCATTTGAGGTTCAATCTTAAAAATAAAAACTTTACTTACATCTCTATCTTCATTTTTAAATTCAAGTTATTTAACCTTTCCTAAAATAGTTAAAACAAATTTAAATTTAAAAACTTATTTTATTTTAAAAACTGACATTAAAGTCAAATCTTAGGTTTTAAAACTAAATTTAAACTTATTTTAAATTTTATTTAAAACTTATAATTTTAAATTCAAAACCAAAGTTCCTGTATACTTTAAAAGTTTAAAAAAACAAAATTTAAATTTCCAGTTTTAAATAAAATTCAAACTTAGATTCTTCTACCTGAGCTTCATATTTTAGTTTCCAGATTTAAACCTTGTTTTCAATTTCAGTTGCATTTTAAAATTTACTTTTAAATTTAAACAGAAAAAAACAATTTTCTGTCTTAGTCTAAACATCTTACATTTTTGAATTCAAAAATGTTTCAAAATCCTGGATTTAAATTATTGAATTCATAATTAAGTTTCAGGTTTAAAAATTTCAAATTGAACTTCATCCTTTAAAATTTTAAATTTTACTTTTAAATTTTTAAAACAGAAAGGCAGTTTCTGTTTTTGTTTAAAACCAAACTTGAGTTTAAAAAGAATTTCAAAATAGTTTCAAAAATCTAAAATTTAAACTTAATTGAATTGAAATTCAATTCTAGATTCAAACTTATTTTCAGATTTTGTTTGCATCTTACTTCACCTCAAATTTTAAAAAAAAACTGACAACATGTTTCCTGGTTTTGTTTAAAACCAATTAAAATTTCAAGATTTAAATTATTTCAAACCTAAGATTTAAACTGATTAAATTCAAATTCAATTCAGGTTTTTTTTTTATATTTTAGTTTAAAGTTTATTTTATAGTTAACTTGCTTTTAAATTTTAAAAACTGTAAAACAGGTTCTGTTTTATTTATCAAAACCTGAAACACAGGTAACTCGAGCAACCCTATTTTTACTTCGGGTCAGTAACCCATATGCTTCGAGCTACAACCCAAACTCCCCGAGACACATGCGAGGCACTAAAACTGCAACCCAACAAACATCACCAGTATCCGCCTATGTACTGTGCACCTGTACATCACTTCCGGCCACCTCTGGCCAACCACGCGACCTTCCCACGGTCGTCACTCAACTCCACAGTCCATCCATACACCTATTACCTCCATAAATACCAGAAATCAAGATCGAGACACTGATTTCAAACCTAGAACAGTGGTACCCCTTTTAATCACCAACCTGTCAACGTCTCGTTGATGCATCTCCAGCCACCATCGAAATTACGGCGACGTCTTCGACAACCCAACCTCTTCCAGAAGCCAAGACCCCTAGCCACTCGATCAATTAAAGATGCTGTGGTACTCAGTTTACTCAAACCCAAAAGAACTAGGTTCTAAACATAAATTCACAACTATCATCACCACAATGCAATACAACCCAAATCTAAGAATTTTCTCATAATCTATGATAGATACACTATCCCCAGAAACAAATTCAACCAATTCAATTGCAAGCATCATCTGTACTTAGCTAATATGTAAAATACAGTAATTTGAAATCTGCATTTTGTATAAAGCATTAAAATTTGTAATTTTTCTTTTAGAAATCATGATTTAGTATGGTGATATGATTTATAATTCTGAATTCATAAATTTCTAAACTTAAAATTTCACTAATTTACTGATTGATCATCTGTTTGTAATTCCAGAGCCATTTCGATATATTTTTTACTTAAGTATAAATTTTAGTCTGAATATTATAATGAAACAAACATATTTGTTTAAGACCTAAATTCAAATGAAGATTAAATTAAAAGACAATAGGATTTACATCTGACAGAAGCTTGAAATCAAAGAAAACAGAGATGCTTCAGGTAAACAATCATACACACCCATAAATATATTCATATATATATTCACAGCCCATTTATAATATATTTTCATATCTAAATCAAAGCATGCAATCAACTTTTATCTACTTAAAATCTTAAAAGGTTGAGTTACTCACCTGAAATAAAAATGCAGAGCCCAAAATTTTAACATGCAGAGCACAGTCCAGAATTTTGAAAATCCTTTTTGAAATCTTTCTGAACTTCTTTTGCAAACTTTTAAACTTGAATGTTGTAGATGTCTTTATCCAGCTTTAAAATGCTATTGCTCATTGATTTACAACCTTACATGCATGCTGGCTACAGATGGAAGAATGCAGTGACAAATTTCAAGATTTTTGAAAGAAAAAAAAGAAAGCATGCCTTTAAATTGCATGTTGAACCTGAGTTACAGGTTATGATTATGAAGAGGGATTTGATTTTGCAGGTTTTTGAGGAGTTATTCACAGCTTGAAGAAAGAAAAAAAACTTTGCATTTTGAAAATATTTTATAGAGAATGATTTGCAGGGAAGTGATGTGCAGGATTTTCATTTTGAAATTGAGGATTTGATTTTGAATCTGAAATGATTTGTATGTTTTCAGATTTGTTTGTTCAAAATGAAAAATGCGAAAAAGGAATGGAATGAGTATATTCAAGTTTATATAGCTTGTTTATGATTTATTTAAAATTAAAGAAAAATAAAAATTGAAACATGACACTTGTCTTAAGTGTTAACATTTGTTAAATTCCTTATTCAAACATCTAACACATGTTCTAAATTACATACACATGTCTTTTTTTAAATGATTTGTTATCTTAATTAAATGTTAAAGAAAAATTAAGCTTAATGAATGTTTAAACTTAGTTAACTAGTTTTATACTTAGTTATGTATTAAAATAATTTCTAAAGAATATAGCAAAGTATTATAATAAATAAAACAATATACAATTAAATCCATTGTCAAAGATACTTTTAAACAATTAAAATAAATTTGTAAAAGAGGTTATAACTTAATGAATACATGTTTCATATTTTAAATTGTATTTTAAATTTCAAATTAAATTTACAAATCAAAATTATCAATTAATATTTTAAAAAGAATAACACAAATATTTTTGTAACTTATTTTAATATACAAACTTAAGTTAAAATGAATTTTAAACCAATAAAACATTTATCTCATATATTTAAAATCATTTAGTTATTTTATTAAATATTTTTGAAAAGCTTAAATTCAAAAATAAATCATAATTCCTAAATTCAAAATATTAAAATTATGCTATACTAATTTAACAACTTATCTATTTATAATATATATAAATACATATACATTACTAAATAGAAAACAATTTATTAATTCATTAAAAATAAATTTCACAAATTAAATATTTAAATAAAGAAGATTATAGAATCAATTCAAATTTATTAACAGAAATTATCAATTCAATGTTAATTTAAACACAGATTATTAAATTTATATTGTCCAAAATTCCGGGATATTACATGTGATGTAGTGGTACCTGATCGATGAAGGATGGTAGCCAAAGGTGTAAAGTAATAAAAATCCTGACATAAAACTTGTAAAACATCCCGTAGCATATAGACAAAATATAATATAATAACATAAATGTAAGATAGTTAAGACATTGATATAATCAAATAAGCCATAAATCAAAACATGAGAGTTCAACAAGTTCACAAATTAAACAAAATCTGAAATAGAAGAGTTTATATGTTCCAAATCTCCAAAATAAACTCTATAACTGTCTCTAAAGCAATACCGGTACTGATATAATTCCATACACTGCATGGAGGAATATAAGCGATAATGAGCTCCAAAGTATGATATATGAAAGCATAGCCTCCTGCTTGCACTCGATACAGCTCTATGCACTATGCAGACCTACTATTTCTAATGTACTCATCTAAAAGTACCCGAGATAATAAGAAGAAAAGCATAAATCCTTGGGCCATACAACAATCTAGTGTGAGCGATACATCATTTCAAAAATACTATAAAATCATATATAGTAAATAGGGGAATAGGGTGTGAAAAACCGTACATGACTTGTCCTCGCCATTTAAAGAGTTAGGACATAACAATTGATATATGACAATCTACTACCATTAACTTATTTGTGTACTACAATCGAAGTACAATATCTAGTATCTAGGTATATGGTCGGAATCACCTACATTACATGATAGCCTAGAGTGGTAAACAACTATGGTAAACATAGCATCCATCAAAAAATCCTCACTATCACTCGTGTGCATTGCATATATGATATTCCGTATGGAGCAATCGAAACTAGGGATGCAATAAAATCCTAGCTTCTTTGGTGCTCGAATCTATATCACTTCATAATTCTAAGACTAGGCTCACAATTGCAAAAGCCCAGGGTAATCTAATGTTGTAAGATTTGGACACGATCACAAATCCGAGTGGTATCCCTATATACCCCTCCTTTACAAGCACGTTAGAAACCTCCAAGTCGTCAAAGATCCCTTTGCACATATCTTCATAATGGAACTCAATCGTTATTCCATCTCGGCTATCTCTATAGTAAAACAAAATTTCAAATCCTATTTGTATGCCCTCATCATTGAACTTTTCCTTATGGATCATTGTCATGACTCACATCGTTAAATCATCATCTTTGGAATGCCTCAAACACCCATCCTAAGTCGTAGAGCCATCGTACCAAAGTATTGAAGTTTTGAAGTCATCATTATCATGCTAAAGCGCTATGCCTTCACCTCACAGTCGCCACAAGAAATCCAAGCCTTCTTGAGTCATTGGAGTTATCTACCGCACTCCGCAACGCCCACTAGACCCGCGAAACGAGCCATAAAGAAATCCCAGAGTGTCGCCTTGCCACAGCCAAAATTCTCGAATTTCAAGTTTTTGTTCGGGTATCACCTAGGTCAAACCCGAGGCATCCACTAAAAAATTTGAAGCAACTCTCCCTTTGACTCTAAGCAACCCTAAACCCACCAAACTTGGATTCTTGTTTGGTTGCCGACCTGAAGCAACCACTCCAAATTACCGAGCATGAAACCAAACACTAAGTGGAACATATTTCTTACTCAGCCATTAAACGACAGCACTACCGATCATCATTTGTTGTTTGGTTCTTCCCTATGCCAATCTGAATCAAGACCAAGGCAAACCCTCTACTAGACCGAAGCGCGACTTTATGCACCACCAGGCAGAAATTCTATAGTTGCTCAAATTTCCAATTTTGCGCCAGTTTCACCACTACACTGCATTTTTTATGTGCATGCATTCCATATACACTAGTGCAACCTACAACATCCTAGGGTCTATCCATCCAAGTCTAATTTTATGGTTCTACCCTGAATTCGCTCTGATGAGTGTTTTCAACCATTCAATTGTACAGACAAATACCACACATGCATCAAACAATATCCAACATGTAAATCACATAACCAATCATAACAACCATCATGCCATGTATCTACAACATATCCTAACAGATATCACAACAATCACACATCTAAATAACATGTTTAGAACATTAATAATCCATTTATTCGCATTTTTACTTTAGATAGGATTTTAAAACTGCAATAAAACATGATTTTGACTTTCAAAATTAATCCAAAACATGTTAGAACCTACAAATACATATATAATAGGGTGAGAGATGATAAATCACTCAACAAACCCTTCAAACAAAAGTTTTGCACGCAAATAGAGGAAAATTGAAAAATAAACTACATAGACCTAATTTTTCTTCCTTAAAAATATAAATCTGAAGATCTCTAATTAATCCCCTTGTTATTCCACCATTAATGTATGATTTAGACTTGATTTAGAGGAGAAGATAGAAGGTTTTGGGTGAAGAATGGGTTAATATATGCTTAGATCTATTTGGAAGATGGTAGAAATGATTTGGCGATGTTTATTTCAGCTAAGATAACCTTTAAACCCAAATTGGATTATTGGGCTTCTCCTCGGTCTCACTATTTACCTACTAAGCTGCTCCAAAAACTACCAAAATTCAAATAGTGGTATCTTCTAACTAGACTGGCCTTATTTCTATTATGACCACTTTAAGGAAACGAAAACCACTATATCTTTCCAATGGCAGTGGTCTCGAATGCTAATTCAGTATCTATCAAAATTTAGAGCCATTTCATGTTTTCAAAGGTAAATTGTCCGATAAAATCTGGAGTCAAAAATATCACTACTTAACAACCCCTAAAATTATAATGTCATATGACCTAACATGAATTTAAAAATAATTTTTTACAAACCTCTCGTACCTAAAATGCGGGTTGTTACATATATAATATCCTTAAATATTATGGATGGTCGAATGTATTTTTCTAAATAGTTTCATGCGGTCGTGTAGTAAGAGTTTCCTTTGCATCGTTTAACCATTTTGGAAAGCAAAGGTACAATGGTGGATGTAACTTAGGCATGCTTGGGAATGAAGAGAGTGAATGCTCATCTCTGCTTCATGAAGTTACATCAAAGGCAAAAATTGTATAAAACAATAGTAGATACTTAACATATCATGAAGAGACATCAAAGATGAAAATTGTATAAGACAATAGTAGATACTTAACATTGAATGAAAAATATAATTTTTGTTATAGAAGATATTTTCATGTAGAATTTTTTTCAATGATTGTTTCTTTATGTTTAAGATATTTGATCTAAAACTCTCGACTATAAATTAATTATAATAAACGAATAGATAGCCCATATTAAGTGTCTGAATGTAGCTTTGTATTTTGTACGCTTTTATAGTAATGGCAGAAATAGTGGGAGCATACTATTTGACACTTCTTAGTCGATGTATCGAGTTATCAAAATTATTTTCATAAATATACCAAATATTATTTGAGAAATAATAACTTGTTTTACTATTGATTGGAAATATATATATGATATCATTTTGATATGAATATTATGAATGTCATTGTAAGATAAAGTTATAATAATTGTATTTGTTTTCAACAAAAGTAATGCATTAGAAAATAAAAAGTATCTAATTTTTTTTCAATTATTCGAATAATGGACGAAGAAATTTCTTTGAGAAATAATTCAATAATCATATGCCACTAGAAAACTTTACCTCAGAAGATGAAAGGTGAAACACACATACAGTGGAAGCGATAAAAGAGTTAACGAACTCTTTGAATTGATATATACAAAAATATGTAGTATAAATTATAATAATACAAAAACGAATCCACTTAATTCGTTAAATTCATAGATTGATTATATAGAAATGAACATGTATATTAGATACATAAGTAGTATATTTACAATAAGTTTATTGAATATAAAATGAAATCACAAAACACAACATGCAAGAAAATAAATATTTGATTTGATCGAATAGGTGAGTGTAATAGAAAGGATTCTAAAAATACATAAAACGAATAAGATTCAATCTCAAAGATCACTCCTTCATATGATACATAATGATGTAGTGAAAAGGAGTAATCGGACTTTAAGGAAAGATTAATAATGAGTAAGCAGAGTTAACTTCTTTCTGTTAGGATATATACTTAAGAATAAGTATGTAGATCAAAATTTATTTCATCTAAAACATAATTTTTAAGATCCTACAGGATTAAAGTTTATAAGAAACCTCTACATATCCTAGGTCAAGGAGTTGATAAGTTGAGTAAGTCGAGAGGGTGCATGTAATATTGATTTGTGAGGATCTTCTATAGATCACCCTAAAGTATTTTGGGGCTGGCCAATATTGGTTGAGTAATTCATGTTATGAACATAATTTTTTAACCCAGAATAAAATCATATGTATATCTTTGTTTGTGTGTGTGTGGTTCATTAAATGCTTTTGATTGCCTATTTTGTTATACTGAGAAATAAAAATTATTTCAAAAACTGTCAACTTCTTGATGAAGGAATTTTTAATGACCCGACTTTTCGACCCTTGAATGTCGACACTAAATACATCCACCGTAGTCATGCGTCGAGCACTAGAGTGCTGGAAAGATAGATAGTTAGGCTAAAATAAAATATAAAGAATAGAACAAGAAAGAAAGAACACGACATCTGAATCTTATAGCCAAACGATAATATATAATATCAAAAGGACGGTAAAGTAGGTTACTCCGAACAATAACCATTGGTGCTCAAAATGCCAATACATACATACATAATACAGTACAACAAAAATAGAAATAAATAGATAATGAAAGCCTCCAGCTCGTCTCCTGAACTCCAAAGTATCCAAAGTGAAACCTAATTTAATCAACCTACTCGATAGAGCGCACGAGGAATTTATGGAAAACGAAAACTGTGTGTTAGATATTAAGTCTTGTATGAGAAACTCAAGAAATATGCAGATAGTAAAAGTAACCATTGAGACCGTATGGATTACCATGACAGTTTTCCCATTAAAAGAAGCCAACCATTCATTTAGTTAATATAGTGATGTAAAAGATAATATATAGGGTGTAGAATATAAATCTAAAAATAGATATGATGCTTGTATTGATCACCCCACAACAATATTGAGGGTATGATCAAAATCGCTAAGGTACCCATGCATATGGATTTTTCGTAAAGACAAATCTTCATGCACAAGGATTAGAAGTTACCTCTTTGAGCAACATATATCTCTAGATAAAATATACCATAAGGCAAACAACACCGGGCCACCCCCAAACATAATATGAACCACATAGAACCAAGTATCAACAACTCCCCCTAGCAACATCGACAATCATACTCTAGATATGGAGTTGATATGTCCTGATGTGGTCAGCTAAACACTAGGTTGTGCATCCTATTGTCTCTAGTCATTTTCGATGTCGAGGTCATGTTCGACATCTTTCTCACATGTCCTCTCTACTCGAACATAACACAAATTACTCAATAGATTCCAATGTAGCCCGTCCGACAAATGCTAACGCTAACCTCTTCCTTGGACTTAACCTTGGGATGGACAGTTCAACTCTATAACATAAGTCTAAAATGTTAACGTTGACCTCTTCCTTGGGCTTAATCTTAGGATAGATAGTTCATCTCTATAACATTCCTCTTCACAACCGCATCCAAAACATAGAATGATATACTAGTTTAGAAGTGGTATTCAGTAAGTAAAATACAAACTGATCATCGACTCTTTAAAATTAATTCGACGAATTTTTGGTAAACTCAATTTCGGTTTTGTTTAAGATAAGCAAACTATATAAAGAGGAGTCCTCCCTGAGGGATCTTGCATATATAATCTCCAAAAGCTAGGGAGGTTTCATACCAATGCTCTATTTCAAGGGTTCTCGAAGGGTATGAAACCATGAAGCTTTTAGATAATTCTTAAGTTATATTTGGCCCAGTTCGATAGTTGACTAATCGACTATCTAGTTAAAAATGATCTCTTAAAGAAATCAAGGTTCATATACTTACCGCATTTTCGACCTTCCAACTTATACTATCCTTAGGTCAAGAGTCAAGTTAGGTAAGTTAGAGCATTGATTGTATATCAAAGCCTTACTTACACACTTCATTCTTAACTCTCACAGATAGACAGGTCTTCCTCGCCAGCTTTTAGTATTAAGCATAGTATTAATGACTTTCCATAAAGGAGTAAGTAATAAACACAATTAACATATTTCTAACCTTCCTAACTTAATTATTCCTCGGTTAAGAGTAAAGATGGTAGGTTAGAGCACCATTGTTTCTATCCTACTCGAACATCCGTCTTAACACTCACAAATAGATAAGCTTACTTCATCGGCTTTTAGTGTTAAGCATGGTTAATTATTTTTCAAACAAGTAATAAAACAAGTAACGATTTAGCCACTAAGAAATTCCTCACCCCTTTTTAAACCATTATTTATGATTAAAAAACCTTTTCAAAAATTATATGTGTGAATAAACACACATATACTAATTTATTTATAAAACTATATATTTAATAAAACAATTTAATTGATATTATATTACATAAGATATTTATATTTAAAAAAAATTAATTAATTTTCTACAAATTATATATGCTTAAAAAATGCTTTAAAAATACTTTAAACAGCTTATAATATGTCTTAGATCACTCATTCAGAATATTACTTTAAAGTAACAAGTTTATAAAATATTTAATACTTGAAGAAAAAGACCATGTTTTCCTTATATTTGAAAATAAACCATCTTCTTTAAAAATTCATAACTAATCATTATAAAATTGTAAATATCTCAAAACACTTTTAAAGTACTATAACATGAGTTAGTAAACACTTATAAAAATAATGAAAAGAAATAATTAAACTTAAAGTCCTTTCAAAATATTTGAAGTTAAAAAACAAAGGCTAAACGAGGTAGTTTGCATAAGTGGAAGTTTGGCCACTTTTCGATATTTTACTTGATTTTCTAACTTTCAAACTTTTTATGGAAGCAAGCATACATAATGTACATCACAAATATGGTGAAGAACCCCTAAAGATCACTCTACAAAGTTTGTTTAAAACCGTCGAACATAAGGAAATTCCTAAGTGCATCTATAGCAACTATTGTTATAAGAGCACTTTCAAATCCAAGTCCAATTCAAACCTATGTACTTCGTTTCAAGGCTATGCTATAAGTCATTCAATCCATTCAAGTCTGTACATATGGATTACATATCCCATCTGCTTTCAAAAGCAAGAATCAAATCAGCATTACAACATATATCAATATCCATTCAATCACGAAGAAACAATCAAAACACAAGCACATGTGCACATAATATTTTCATTCCATGGTTAGTTAGCTCACCCTTAAGCAAGTAAACAAGCAAGCCCAAACTACCACTTCCTACCCTAGCCTTGCTAACACATAACTTCCCACCTTCACCTTGCTTTATCATAAGTTTTACGGCAATAATGCCTTATATTAACTCATGGCCTAAGATGATGGGAGGAGATGTGCTTTGATATTTCAAGATCTCAGTAGACAAAAGGTATTAGTGATGTTTCTCAAAGGCCCATGTCCAAGTTTGAGTTAATTGGATTTTTTTTGAAGTTATTTTTCTAGGAAATTTATGAAGAGAAAGAGTGAAAAGTTATAACTTTTGGGTGTAAAAATGTAAAATGGGTTCAACGGACTCCTCCTTTTATAGGCTTCACATGATGCTCCATATCCTTGTTCTCATCCGCTTTGTTTTTCATGTAAGGCTCACCCTTCCACATGCTCCATCATTTCTCTTTTCCACCTCATTTCTAAGTAAAAGACCAAATTATCCTTACAAAAAATATCTCCTTATCTTCTAAAAGCTTTTAGAAAACTCCACTTACTTTATGAAGCAAAGTGTGTTAACCAGTTACTAATGTGTTCATATGTTAAGTAGATTAGTACAAAAGAGTTCGAACAACTTATAACGATTAAAAAGTTGTTATCGATAAATTGATTTTCAGTCACATCATTGATATTTCTTCGAAGTATTTATTTTTGTAAACAAATGTGAAAACAATTTTCTTATCATTATTCATTAATTAAAATATTCCTAATAAGGTTATAAAATAACATTTATAACACTTAACTATATTTCAAAACTTACAATATTCCAAGTCAAAGTGTTTGAAACTAGGAGTTGCTACAATTCTCCTCTACTTAAAACATTTCATCCTCAAAATTCAAGCAAGAACGATGATCAAAGAAGATAGACAAAATAAGATCATATATAAAGTATTGCTTAAACTATATACAAACTAAATTGCAAATCAAATGCATACTAAGTTACTTCACCTTAAGTGATGAGTATTGTACAAAAGATGTACGATACTAAGATAAGAAACCACTAGTCCACGAAAAACTCTGGATATGACAGCCTCAAAGTATCCTCCAGCTCCCAAGTGCAATCTCTAACATTCTTGCTCCACCACACTTTGACCAAATCCATAACCTTAGTCCTCGATCTCTTCATATTAGGGTTGATGATACGAATAGGCTGTCTCACAATGGTTATGTCAGGCTCAACCTCTAATCCTTATATAGTGATGGTTCAATAATCATAGTATGATCATGCACATACTTAAGTAGGTAAGATATGTGGAAAACATCATGCACACCTGACAATCTAGTCAGTAACTCGAGCCTATTAATAAGAGTGCTTATCCTCTCAAGTATTGGAAAAGATCCTATAAAATGAGGGGCCAAGTTCCCTCCCTTCCAAAATTGAACTACTCCTCTCATAAGGGAAACAATGATAAACACAAAGTCCTTAACTGAGAACTCCAAATCTCTATGCCTCGCACTAGCATAGCTCTTCTACTTATTCCAAGCTACTTATAAATGCCTCCTAATCCCCACTTCCACATTTATGACTTTATGAATCATATTTGGTCTAAGTGTTAAACAATCTTTTGGTTCCAACCAACATAATGGAGACTTACAAGGCCTTCCATAAAATACCTCAAAAGGAGCTATTCCAATGCTTTCCCAAAAACCATTGTTATAAGAAAACTCAACAAGTGGTATACGATCCTCCCATGAACCCTCGAAGTTCAACTGCAAGCACAAAGTAAATCCTCCAAAACACGATTCATTCACTCGGTCTACCCATCCGTCTGTAGGTGATAAGCTATACTCAAACTTAGCTCCATCCCATGTGCATTATGCAAACCCTTCCAGAGCTGACTTGTGAAGATCGGATCTCTATCAATCACGATATCACATAGAATTCCTTGAAATCTGATGATCTTCTAACATATAACTGAGCTAAACTAAAAGTAGTCATCGTTGCCTTTACTCATAAGAAGTGCGCGTTCTTGGTCAATCGATCCACAATAACCAACACACCTTAGTTTCCACTCCTTAACCTTGGCAATCCGTCCATAAAATCAATAGAAATATGTTCCCACTTCCACTTCAAAACCTCAAGTTGTGGAAGCAGACCATCTATCTTCTTGTGACTACCCTTCAATAGTTGGCGGTTAGAATGCTTACAAATATAGAAATGTCTCTCTTCATACCTTCCCGCTAGAAAGTACGTCTCGTGTTCTGATACATCTTAGTGACCCCTAGATGTATCGTCGGTCTAGAATAATGACTCTCAGTCGGAACCTCATACCTAATATTATCAACATTTGGAACACATAACCTACCGTTTACCCTTAAAATGCCACGGCTATCCACCTCGAGTCCCGACCACCTCACCATTGCCTCATTCTTGCTCATAGCCTTTACTATCCTAACAATACAAAGACCTTTAAGCTGATTCCGTTCAATACGGCTAATCAGGGTTAGACGAATCTCAACGTTTGCCCTAACTACTTACCTTCTAATGAGTGCATCGACTACGACATTAGCTTTCCCTGATGTATATAATATGTCTAGATCATAGGCCGTAAGAAACTCCAACAACCTTTGTTGCCTCATGTTTAGGTCCTTTTGCATAAAAAGATACTTCAAAAATTTATGGTCCGAATACAACTCAAACATCCCATCTACTAAATGATGCCTCCATATCTTCAATGCAATACCATCGCTAATAACTCCAAGTCATGATTCGCGGACCTAGCTTCTCGTAGTATGAGTTGTCAACTAGCATAAAAGATAAACCTTCTAAGCTGCATCAACACAGCACCTAAACCTATTCCACATGCATCAATGTAAACAGTCAAACCCTCACCTCTATCTAGCACAATAAGGATAGGAGCACTAGTTAACTTTTATTTCAGATTTAGGAATGCTTTCTTGCATTTATCAGTCCGTGTAAATTTGACATCTTTCTTCATCAAATTCATTCAGCGAGAGGCAATCGTTCAGTGAGAGGAACTCTTTGAGAAATCCTGTATGGATCTCCTATACTAAACTGCTATACTCACAAAGCTGCTAATAACAATTGCACTTTTTGGCCATTTCCAATCCAGAATGACCACAACCATAATATGATCAATGGAAATACCCTTCACTGAAATAACATGACCCAAGAACCTAACTTTTGAATGCCAAAAGTGTCACTTTGAGAACTTGCCTTCGACACATGATCTCTCGGTGTTTCTAATACAATCCTCAAATGGAACATATGTTCCTCCTTGGTCTTGGAGTAAACTTGAATATCAATGATAAGCACAAGGACAGACTTATTCAACACATCTTGGATAACTTGATTCATCAAGTCCACGAAATATACGGGAGCATTAATTAGGCCAAACAACATAAATAACCACTCATAAAACTGATTGGATGTAAAACCTATCAATGGTACACTCTCATATGCCAGCCTCAACTGATAGAACCTCATAACAAGATAAAGCCAAGAAAACACCTAAGCTACATGAAGCTGATCGAACAATTCGTCTATCCTAGTCAAAGGATACTTGTTCCTAATAGTCTGCTTATTGAGCTCGTAGTAATCTACACATAGTCTTAAGGAACCGTCTGCCTTCATAGCAAAGACGAGAGGTGCTCCCAAACTCAAATGACTCGATCAGATCAAGCCTATCTATAACAAATCACTAACTTGATTAGATAGCTCCAATTTTTTTTTAGTGCTAAACTATAAATAAGCAACATGATAGGTTCTGCATCATTAACCAAATCAATGTGAAATTCTATCCCCCGATGAGTTGGTAAACCCGACACCTCTTCAAAGACATCCAGAAACACACAAACAACCAAGATCAAACCTAACACCTCTTACTTTACATCAAGATAATAAAGAAAACTAATCATGAGCGAACTAGGTCCTCACAATCAACTGTCAGAGCCTTCAATCCCTTCTTCAATACTACGGTCCGCTTATCACAATCCAAGACTATGTTATTCCGCAATAACTAATCCACCCTAAGTACAATATCAAAACCAATAAACCCAAAATATACAAATCACAAGGAAAGAGTTAGCCAAAAAAATTAACCAAAACTCTTAAGTAAACTATATTAAGATTGGCCGAGCCCCCACAAGGTTTGATACACAAATAGAATCTAAAGTCATAACTAGCTCAAGTCCCAATCTATAAACAAGAGTACGAGACATGAAACTAAGAGAAGCACCAGTATCAAATAAAGCTGGCCAAGCCCCCAATAAGGTTTAATACAGGAGTAGAAGATGTTGAAGTAAGTGCAAAAGCTCTAGGCTGCTCCTCCTTATGATGCATCGGACAATTCTAACTATATAGGCCAGGATGATGGCAGTCGTAGTAGCTCCTCGGTGCAAGGTATGGCTTGGCAGTCTATGGCTCTAGCTTTGACACATTTGTAGTTGGTACATTCACTAACTACGCTTTCGCCACCAGTCCTCCTTATCGAACCTATAGCGCGTAGCAAAGTGCCCCTTCTTGCCACAGTTATGATGAGATAAACCAAAATATATCTCTTGATAGCTGAAACTTTCGCTTACTAGCCCATTTAATGTAGAAATAGATGGCTTTAGAGTTAAGCTCGCAAACCTCAAAGCCATGTTCACCAAACTTACAAAAGACCTCATGATGTGATTAGTAATATCCTGTTGGAACCTAGGACGCATACCCACGATGAACATCTTGTTCTTCTTCAGCAGCGTGTCAACTATCCCTAACCCAAACAGAGACAATGTAATGAACCGGTCTTCATACTCCACCATAGTCATGGTCCCTTACTTTAGATCCAAGAAGCTCATGAAAAACAAAGTCTTTCCAGCTTTCAAAATAAACTTCATCTCGAATTCCTCCTTAAGTTAGGCCCAAAAGAAGTCATTCTCTTAGATATCAGCTGTAATAGAACTCCACCAACCCATAGTTATGTCTGTTAGATGTCACGATGCCAACCAATGCTTTATCACGTTTTCCAGCTCCATATCTTTAAGTATCTAGTCACAAAATCTAATCCAAATCTGGGATTCTATAATCATATTCGAGCCACTAAACCTCCTAACCCTTAACCTCTCATATCATGACAAAGCAAACCAAATCTCATATAAGACCTTACCCGCACAACCTCCTCTATGACATTCACTCCTGGTTCATCACAGAAGCAACATTCCTCAATGCCTAAGTCCCACCATTTTGTGATAGTACTTCCTCATCTGCCTCTACCTCCTTTAACATTAGCAACTCCGATACTCATGGTTTAAACTACCTGAACATAGCAAAATATCGTTAGGATACTTAAGGATAGAGTAGTTTCAAAGAAAGATTTAATCTTAAGGAAAATATGAAAAATGGGGTGTAGGTTTATAGGAAAATAAAAATTTGCTCTCATGTATAAAATACAATTAACTCATTCTAGTGTGTCGCTTACCCTATCTCTTATGAGCCATACCAACTGATGAAAAGGGGTTCACTCAACCTGGGCTCTAATACCAATGTAACAACCTAAAAAATTTGGACCATCGAATGTTGGTACTAAATACATCCACGGTATTCATGTGTCAAGCACCCAAGTGTCGGAAAGATATATAGTTAGGGTACAGTAAAAGAAAAGGAATAGAATAAGAAAGAAAAAATACAATATCAAAGTTTCATAGTGGAACGATAATATATAATATCAAAAGAAGAGTAAAAAGGGTTACTTCAAATATAGAAATTTTGAATTTACAAAACCTAAGTACAATCATCGGCCTAGACTATTATAACAACCTTTCCTCATAATGCCAATACATATATACATATTCTAGTTTAATATAAATATAAATAGACAGGTAATGGAAGCCTCCAGCTCGTCTTCTGAACTCTGAAGCACCCAAAGTAAAACCTGCTTTACTGAACCTACTCGAAATAGTACATGAGGAATTTAGGAAAAAAAACTACTTGTCATATATAAGTCTGGTATGAGAAATCCTAAGACACATGCAACATATAAAAGGAACCATTGAGATCGTATAGATTACCGTAATGATTTTCCCCTTAAAAGAAACATACCATTCATTTAGTTAATATAATGATATAATAGATAATGTCTAGGGTATAGAATATAATCTGAAAATAGATGTGATGCTTACATTGATAACACCATAAATATATTGAGGGTATAATCAAAGCCTCTAAGGTATACACGCATATGGATTTTCCACGGAGACACCTCCAGTAAGCTGAAGCAGATCTCCATGCACAAGAATCAAAAGTTACCTTTCTAAGCATTGTATATCTCTAGATAAAATATACCATAAGGCAAACACAACTGGCCCATGCATATACATAACATGAACCACGTGGAATCAAGTATAAAAAACTTCACTAGCAACATCAATAAGCACACTTTGGATATGGATTTGATACACTCTAATGCGGGTCAGCTAAATCCCATGTTATGCATCTTACTTCGTCTTTAACCATTTCTGATGTCGAGTCACATTCGGCAACTTTATCATGAGTCTTCACTACTCGAACATAACATGAATCACTCAATGGATTCCCACATAGCCCGTTTGGCAAATGCTAACGTCAAGCTCTTCCTTAGACTTAAGCATAGGATAAACTGTTCAACTCCACAGCGCAAGTCTGAAATGTGAAACATAACCTCTCCCTTGGACTTAACGTTAGGTTAGACAGTTCATCTCTCCAACATTTCACTTCACAACTGCTTCCAAAACACAGATCGTTTACTAGTTTTCAAGTGGTATTCGATAACTAAAAGACTTATCAATCCCGGAGCCTTCAAAACTAATTCGATGAATTTTATGTAAACTCAATTTCAGTTCTTTTAGAAGTAAGCAAACTATATAAAGGGGAGTCCTTCAGGGGAATCGTGTATATATAAGCTCTTAAAGCTAGAGACGTTTCATACCATTGCTCTTCTATGGGTGTTCTGAAAGGGTATGAGTTCGTGAATCATTTAGATATTTCTTATGTTATATTTAGTCAAGTTCGATAGTCGACTAATCGACTATCTAATTAAAAACGAACGCATATGGAAATCAAGGTTCGGTTACCTAACACATTCCGACCTTCCAACATATATTATCCCTCGGTCAAGGTTGAAGCCAGGTAAGTTAGAGCACTGGTTGCATGTCAAAGCCTCGCCTAGACCTTTATGCTTAACTCTTATAGATAGACAAGTCTACCTCGTCAACTTTTAGTGTTAAATATAGTATGAATGACTTTCCATAAATTAGCAATCAACACGGTTAACACATTTCTGACCTTCCCAACTTAACAATTCCTCGGTTAACAATGAAGATGGTAGGTTAGCATGACATTGCTTCTATCCCTACTTGAACACCAATATTAACACTCACAAATAGATAGGCCACTTCATTGGGAAAATATAGTTAATTACTTTTCAAACAAATAATCAAACAAATAACAGTTTAGCCACCAAGCAATTCCAAACCTATCTTTATAATTTAAAAACCTTTTCAAAAATGATATAGATACACATATGTATAATAATTTATTTACAAAACAAGTTATTTAATAAATTAAATTAAAGATATTATATTACATAGGATATTTATACTTTAATAAAACAATTTAATAATTTTCTAAAACTATATATACTTGAAAATGCTTTTAAAATACTTTAAAGTACTTAAAATAGGTTTTAAAATACTTACTCAAAATATCACTTTAAAATAACAAGATTATAGAATATTAACAACTTAGAGGAAAAAACCATGTTTTCCTTATATTTAAAAGTAAACCCTCTTCTTTAAAAATTGATAACTAATTCTTAAAAGTTCATAAAAATCTTAAACTACTTTTAAAGTACACTAATATGAGTTAGTAAACACTTGTAAAAAATGAAATAAATTACTTAATTTTAAAGTCCTTTCCAAATATTTGAAGTTCAAAAACATAGGCTAAACGAGGCAATTTTGCACAACGGAAGTATGGTCAATTTTCGATATGTTACATAACTTTTTAGCATTCAAACTATTTGTGGCAGCAAGCATACATAATACATATCATAAATATGGCATGAAGCCTTTAAGGGTCTCTCTACAAAGTTTGTTATAAATTGCCGAACACAAGGCATTCGTAAATGCATCTATAACGACTATCGCTATAAGAGCACTTTCAAATCCAAGTACAATTCAAACCTTTGTTTAACTGCAACCTATATGCTTTGTTTTAAGGCTGTACTACTATTAATACAAGTCCATTAAAGTCCTTATATGGATTATATACGCCATTTTCTTTCAAAGCGAGAATCAAATCAAAATTACAACGTATATTAAAATCCATTCAATCATAAAGAAATAGTCAAAACACAAGCACATACACACATTATGTTTTCATTCAATTGTGAGTTAGCTAACCGTAAATAAGTAAATAAGCAAGCCCAAGCTACCACTTTCTACCTCAACGTAGCATTCGCCATTTTGAGGCTGGAAACTAAGCATTAGGGATGTCCCGACGACAAAATGAGATGGTTAATCATATCTATAACTTAAAAAGCACAAGAATATGAAAATTTTCAAAAACACATTTCAGTAATAGCTTTCATATTTATTACATAATCTCATCGATTCCATATCCAAAGACATTTTAATAATCACAAATATATTCCAAGAGTGACACATGAAGATGCCCTCTTGGATGATCAGAGTCTAACAACTTGACAATTATAAATTATGTCATTACATCCATTCAAACGTAATATAGACTTTGAAAAACATAGCAGAAATAAACTCCAAATATTAGCAGCTTGCCTCTTACACATCTTCGGAAGCTTATTTGTCTAACCTGAAAATCCCTACTCCCGACCTACTCAAATTAGTACCTAAGAGTTAAAGGGGAAAAACTAAAACTTCGGGTTAGACAAAAAGTCCGGTGTGAATAATAATATACCATCATGAACCAAAATACATATCTAGCAATACCATGTCGCTGAGCGGAACAGGTTTCCCCCTTACTAGTATCTTATCCAAATATGTCATTCATAAATCATGCACATCAACCACAATGGTTAAAACCAAACATAACATGGCCATATGCATGCACGCGACATAGGTAAGTCTAACCAGTCTACCATCCTAAGGTTATGCCTACCTAAGTTTTCCCCTTTCCAAAAATAAACTGTCTATCTTAAATCATAGTTTCCTAGGGTCACTATGAACCTAATAGTTTGATAGGCTATCTAATAACCTATCGGGTTAACTTTGGCCAAAACTTTAACTAGAAATCCCAAAATCTCTTCATGTGGTTAGGAGTCTCCAAATATGGTTTGGAGTAAATCAATCAATATTTTGATAAGCATATAGAGCTATGTTTTCCTTTCAGTGCATAAACATCCTTTCATCTCTCTATTGACAAGCCCTACGCACTGGAATCGTGGAACTTTACCAACTAAGGGCTAATGGCTGAAGCATAGGGCATGACCCTACACCAATCCCACCTATGATCTTATCAATTTTTAAATCCATCAGTCATATCGTTTGATCGGCTCAGGGCATCCTAACACAATTGATCATCTGATCTCTTGGATGTATTCTACTCGTTTAGGAGTTATGTCTGACTATACTCATTAATGGAACAACCTAACTGGTCCCAAATCCTAAAATGCAATGTGGGTTCATGAAAATGTGAGTATGACAATGATTACCATGGAAATTTAACTGATTAAACGATAACAAAAACATTTAACATCATCCATTAAAATATGTACAACCAATGGTCACATCCGTAGCAAAATTACTTAAATTCAAGTAATAATTCCTTTGGCAAAATCGATGTAAAACTTAGGCTAAAACATCATTTATTTCCTTGAAAACTTTTATCTTCGTAGTTAATTACTCATGTAAAATCTTTTTTTAAAACAAGGCAAACATATCCCATTACTTAGCCAATATCTTATGCCAAAATACAGCCATCTTTAAATAGCTTTTTAAATCATTCGATATCAAAAATGAGGTTATCGAGAGTCTAAAACACAAGAACATCGAGACACTAAATAAATCTATTTAGTTATAAAACTTACACCTACTACGCCACTCAAATAGGGGTTTCGAGTCTCTATGTCGAGCCTCTTATATATCATATGGTCTGATTTATAAAACATACGGCTATAATGCCGCTAATATATAGTTATCGAGTTTCTAGAATATATGGTTATCGAGTTTTAAACATTCAGCTATTATGCCACTGAAAACATTGGTATCGAACAAATAGTAGACAAGAGGCTTCAAATTTTAAAACATTTAGGGCCATCATACCCTTAAAACAACGGTGGTGTCAAACTTTTAAAAGATTAGTATTGAGTCTCGAAACCATAAGGTGTCGAGCCTCTACAACCTTGTGACATCGTCCCCTACAATACCTAGTGTCAAACTTTTATACAAGGAGATACATCACATATTTACTAAGTAGATATCGCATGCATCATCTCATAAAGATGTCGAGTTTATAAATTCAATACATCATATAACTAGCAGATAATTATTCTATGTATCACCTTCATGGATGTCGAATATCAATATAATAGGGGTGTCGAGTATCTATAATGGCATTTTTGTAACTAAAATAAAAAATGTTTTACTTTCTTTTAAAGCCAATAGTTTCTATTAACTCTTTCCATATGTCATATTATCACTAGATAACAAAATGCTTTTCATTTTCGTTTTAGAAATTGCTAGTAGATTTATTCTACGTTCCCAAATACCTTTATAAACCCTTTTATTTAACAAATTTATCTTACGTTAATTAAACGCTTTTCTAGAATAATAAATTCATAGAAAATTATAACCACTCGGGAAAAATCCTCAAAATTCACCAAAAATTGGAATTTTCATTTTCTTCCTTATACAAAATATTCAGGGCCAAAATATTAATTAATTATTTTTAATAATTATATCTCGAAATAAACACCTTTTCCTTTTTAGGAAATTCATAAAATATTCATATGAATTTGGAAATTAAAAGATTAAAAACTCATCTTATAAATAATGTTTTATACAACAAATTAAAATTTCAAATCAAATAGAGGTCAAAAATTTAGGTTTTGCCTTTAAAATCCCATAAGAATAATTCCAAAATAATTCCAATAAATCATCATCCAGTCAAACAAATATAAACCATCCATGCATGACATATTATCATAAGAAATCAAAAATCAAGCATAGATCCAATAATAAGCATAAATAAATCAGATGGATACTATTATTCACCTTAGATTGGATAACAGAGATTGAGATTTGATGTTCATTAATTCCTTTAGCTTTTCTCTTTAATTTCCTCTTCCTTGTCTCCTAAGTAATGGTGGACCTCTTCGGGTTTCGTTTAAATATTTTGAAAAATGAAATGAGAATGAATGAGAGAGGCAGGGTTTAGTGAATGAATTAAGGGCTTATTTCTGTTATACCCATCTCATAAATTCCTTCCTATTTTATGTTTAAAACAATTTTCTTAATTGATTAACTAAGGCATAACTCAATTAATGAACAAATATTATTCTCCTTATCACATCACATCATATTATTTTATTTAATTTATCCAATCAAATTTCTTGAATAATGTTAAAAAAAGTTAATGGTGTTGCACTCAACCTTCTAACACCTAACTTCCTACCTTCACCCTACTTTGTTTAAGGTTCTAAGGAAATAATGCCTTGCTCATGGCCCAAGATGATGGGGGAGGTGTGCTTTGATTGTTGAAGTCTAACTTGATAAAAGGTGTTGTGATGTTTTCATAAAGCTCTTGTCCAAGTTTGAGTTGATTTGGGGTTTTTCTAAAACTACTCTTCTTAGGAAATTTGTGAACAAAAAGAGTGAAAGAGTTATAACTTTTGTGTGTAAAATGGTGAAATGGATTAAAGGATTATGCACCTCTTTTTTTAGGCTTCACACGGTGCCTCATGTCCTTGTTCTCACCCCCTTGGCTTGTCATGGAAGGCTCACCCCTCCACATGCTCCATCACTTCTCCTTTCCACCTTATTTCTAAGTAAAAGACTAAACTATACCTTACGTGAAATATCTCCTTAACTTCAAGAAGCTTATAGAACATTCCACTTATTTTATGAAGCAAAGTATGTTAATTAATTACAATTATGTTCATTTTTTAATTAGGTTAGTACAAAAGAGTACTAACAACTTATATTGACTAAAAAGCTATTTATCGATAAATCGATTTTCGGTCACATTATCGATATTTCTTTAAATTATTTAGTTTTGTAAAAAAAAATTGAAAAACAAGTTTCTTATCATTGTTCATTAATTAAAAGATGTTTAACAAGGATATAAAATCACATTAACAACACTTAACCATATTTCAAAATGTTACTATATTCAAAAATGAAGTGTTCGAAATTAGGGATCGCTATAGAATTTCTTTTGGAGAATATTTGAAGTAAGTGGAACTGGATAAGATTCAAAGATAAAATTAATTAAGAAGGATGAAGTGAAATTAAATTAGCTAAAATAGACATGACTCATTAGAATGTCCAAAAAGAACTCTTGCACATTAAAGAGAAACTGTGAGTTTCATATCAATGTCGAGAAAAGAATTCCCTCAATTATCAAATAAGCCAATAACAGTATTGACTCTCCTATATGGCATGATGTGCAATCATGAAATGGATTCCAAGTATATTACCAAAATATGATTTCCATAGTAGTACTTGGAGGGATATAATCCATCGACCACAAAAGTATGTTTGAGAAAAAACCAGTGCAATTGGAATACAGCAAGATACACTGATAAAAATAATAACATAAATTTCAGCTGTTCAAATTAATGCAATAGATTCATTATTCAACATGCTTATGTTAATTTGGATTTTACTCACAAAATTATCTCTCGATATCATTTTGAATTTTGGTGCATATATTGTTCAAACAGAAATTTTAAATAAGGATTTAGAATAATATGTTTGCATATAACAACCAAATTGTCTCAAAATCAATGGCAGCGACACTCAGTTTGTGGGTTTCAAATGGGAACCAAGAACTAATACAATAGCGTCACTCAACAACTATTAAAGTTGAGCAAAATTTTTGATGAAAATACAAATTGTTTGAATTTCAGTCAAAATGCAGAGGAAACATATGTCCATAAGAAAAAATATAAAGGTATTTAGTATTGAATATTTTAAAAAAATATTGGTAAACAACAAACTTATGATTTTTAACATTGTTCCTGTGATAAAGTCATTGTAGTTTTATGTTTAATTTTTAATTTAGATTTAAAATGCCATCTTTTATAATTAGGATATAAAAGGATATTTGGAATATCCCAAATGATATACATAGTCAATGTATTAAAATATTTAATATGGAGCATGTAAGATGGATTCCTTATGCATTGGCAATAATAATTATGATACCTATTGTTTTGTCTAAATATCGCATTTTGCTCATGTATTTGATACACAAACATCCAGACTGATTAAAATCACTAAATGATAATTTATAGTGTTCTCGAGTATTTACAAAATACTTGAGGGTTTTTATAGAAAAAACGAGTTCCTTATGAAGGAGTATTCAAACTCGAACTTCATAAGTGATATTGAGTATAATAAGCCAATCCCAAATTCATGATCAATCCTAATTAAGGAGCTTTAATGTGGAATTGTTCCATATAAAAGATTGTTGTTAAGCAAAAGGCTAAGCACTTCGCCTTAAATAGTACTATAATAAAAGTTGTAAAATGCACAAATTTACAACTGAGTTGGGGTTGAATCCAAATATTGGGAATCATTTAGTATTGCTATGTAATAAAAATGCCATGATATGGATATGAAAAGATACTTGAGCTCACTAAAGTTCGAGGATCATACTTTGATAAATTCCACATGACAAAGGCAGTTTATCAACATCGGAGAGAATCAATTGACAGAGTAGACAAACGTATTGTATCATTCTTTTATTACCTTTCATTTTCTCTCACCTCTTCCAATCATGGCCTAATTTTCATCCACACCTTTCCAAAATATTTTCCACTCCAAATAAAAAATAAAAACACAAATGAAATAAACATACATGGTTCATCCATCTCTTGCAAGGATTGGGTGTAGAACTTGAAGATATAGGGATAAATCTCAAATCAAGGTGTGAATTATTAGCTAGATCTACAAAGCAAAGTTTTCTTTTCATATATTAATATTTTGTTGTATCTCTTCATAATGATTTTATATATATATATATATATATATATATATATATATATGTATATATATGTATATATATATATATATCAGTGCCGCGCTATGATTTATATTTTGACATCGTAATTTAGACAATTAATTGGATGATATGACTTGATATAACATATTTATTTAAAACTTTTTTATGTGTGTAAAATTGCAATTTCATCCACAAATACGATTCAATAAATATATAATTGTTTTCTAAGTTTATTTGTAATTCTAATGAATCAAATATATTAATTTGAATTGTTTTGAAATGTGAATTACATTAACATCCTGTTCTTTTTTTGTGTATCTTTGTTTTTTAATTCCTTTTGATTTTTATTTCTATATTACGTCAGTGTTGAGTGATAAATTTAATATATATATATATATATATGTGTGTGTGTGTGTGTTATAGGTTGAGGTAATTAGTTTAAAAGAAAAACATTATACCAACTTTTAAATCTAGGACCGATCTTTAAAATTTAGGTCCAAGGATAGTAGCGCCTTCTCTTCAACCGGCTTCAGCTGTTTTCTCCATCATTTGAAGCCTATCGTAGCCACCACTGCCCTAGCTCTACCCTACTGTTGCTGCCGTCCAAGCCCTAGCCTGCCATAGCCCTACCACCTAATCCACCGCTGTCCATTCCAAAGTTGAAAAAACCTAATTCGACACTCCACTCCAAATATAAATCATAAATTTCATGAAAACTGAAGTCGAGGGCCACTAAATTTAGGAATATGAAACAAGTGATGAAGCAGAACATAGAAGAAGAACAAGAAAGTCCAAAAAGTTTTAACCATAAGTAGAATGATATTTAGATATAGCATTTCAATATTTGAAACACAATAGGTTGTGTTTAATATGCAAAATGATAGACTAATATAGCATTTATACTTTTAAAATATAGTACCATTATCTGACTATGCAAAACGATATTTGGATATGGAATAAGTATATTTCAATTAAACAAGGATGAAAAAATATGCAAAATGATACTTGAATTTAGCATAAGTATATTTAAAGTAAACTAGCATGAATAGAATATGAAAAATGAAATAAGTATTCTTAAAAATAACTACCATGAATATAATATGCAAAATGATAATTGCATGTACCATATGTATTTTTTAATGTAACATTTTAATCGCAAAGTCCATGTTTATGATATGCAAAATGATAGTCTAATGTATCATTTGAGTTATGAAATCCACTATCATGTTTAAAATAGGATAAATGAAAGTTTAATTTAGCAATGTACTTATAAAGTCCAATATATCATTACAATATGCAAAATAGGATTTAATGTAACATTTCAATCACAAAGCCTGCTACCATGTTTATGATGCAAAATGATAGTTTAATGTAGTGTTTGAGTTATAAAGTCCACTATCATGTTTAAAATATGCAAAATGATAGTTTGATATAGCATTTTAGTTATGAAGTCCAATATCAAAGTTACAACATGCAAAATGAGATTTAATTTAGCATTTTAATCACAAAGTCCACTAGCATGTTTAAGGTATACAAAATGATAGTTTAACATAGCATTTCAGTTATGAAGTCCAATATCATGTTTACAATATGCAAAATGATATTTAATATAACATTATAGTTATGAAGTCCAATATCATATTAAAATATGCAAAATGAGATTTAATGTATAATTTTAATTACAAAGTCCACTAGCATATTTAAGATATGCAAAATGATAGTTTAACATAACATTTGAGTTATGAAGTCCACAATCATATTTACAATATGCAAAATGATATTTTAATGTGGAATTTCAATTACAAAGTCCATAAGCCTGTTTAGGATATGCAAAATGATAGTTTAATGTAGCCTTATAGTTATGAAGTTCATATCATGTGTAAAATATTCAAAATGATATTTTAATGTAACATTTTAATTACAAAGTCCGCTTTCATGTCATGGGCTCGGTCATGGGCTCAATCAAAGGCTTGGTCATGGGCTCGGTCACGAACTCAGTCATGGAATAAGTCATCGAGATATATTGTTTAATCGAGCATATCATCGAATGAAAAAGCTAACTAGGTGTCAAGCCTAATCGAGTATGTATGAACGAAAAATCCAACCTGATGCCAAACCAAATTAGGTATATATGAATGCAAAAGAAAACCGAATGCCAAAACTAATCAGGTACATATGAGTGTAAAAGCTAACTGAATGTCAAGCCTAATTGGGTATGTACATATGCAAGAGCTAATAGGATAACAAGTCTAATCGGTAACGTATGGATGCAAAAGCTAATTGAATGTCAACCCTAATTGGGTAAATATGGAAACAATCTATACCCGAGATATATTGTTTAATTGAATGTAGCATCAAATGTAAAAGCTAATTGGATGCCAAGCCTAACTGGGTACATATGAAACCAATCTATAACCAAGATATATTATTTAACCAAGCTTACCATCGAATGTAAAAGCTAATCGAATGCCAAGCCTATTCGGGTATGTATGGATGCAAAAGCTAACCAAATGCCAAGCCTAATCGGGTACATATGAATGCAAAAGCTAACCGAATACCAAGCTTAATCGGGTATGTACGGATGCAAGAGCTAACCGGACGCCAAGCCTAATCGGGTACGTATTGATGCAAAAGCTAACCGGATTCCAAGCCTAATCGGGTACAAATGAAACCAATCTATGACCAAGATATATTGTTTAACCAAGCATACGTATAGATGCAAAAGCTAACCGGATGCCAAGCCTAATCGGGTATGCATGGAAACAATCTATACCCAAGATATATTGTTTAACTGAGAGTACCATTGAATGCAAAAGTTAACCGGATTTCAAGCCTAATCAAGTATGTATGGATGCAAAAGCTAACAGAATGCAAGCCTAATCGAGTATGTATTAATGCAAAAGCTAACTGGATGTCAAGCCTAATCGGGCTCATATGAAACCAATCTATAATAAAGATATATTGTTTAACCGAGCATACCATCAAATGAAAACGCTAACCGAATGCCATGCCTAATCGGGTAAATATTGATGTAAAAGCTAACCAGATGCCAAGCTTAATCGGGTACGTATGAAACCAATCTATACTCGAGATATTATTTAACTGAGTGTACCATCGAGTGCAAAAGTTAATCAAATGTCAAGCCTAATAGAGTACTTATGGATGCAAAACCTAACAAGATGTCAATACAATAGGGTACGTATGGATGCAAAAGCTAATCGGGTGCCAAACCTAATCGGGAACATGTGGATGCAAAAGATAATCGGATACCAATCCTAACGGGTACATATTGAACCAATCTATCATTTGTATTTTTAATTAGCACATTACATTGTATCAAATTGAATGGTATGTGCCGAATGATAGTTAAAAATATCATCTGTATTTTTAAAGTGAATTACAATGTATTAATGACAAGTAAAAATATCATTTCTATTTTTAAAGTGCATTAGAAAGTATTGAATGTGGCGAATGATAGCTTAAATAGTTTAATGTAGCATTTTAGTTATGAAGTTCATTATCATGTTTAAAATATTCAAAATGATAATTTAATATAGAATTTTAATTACCATGTCCATTAGCATGTTTATAATATGCAAAACTATATTTTAATATAACGTTTTAATTATGAAGTCCACCATCATGTTTATGATATGGAAAAAAATAGTTTATCGTAGCATTTTAATTACAAAGTCAACTAGTATGTTTAGAATATTCAAAATGATAGTTTAATATAGAATTTTATTTATGAAGTACACTAGCATTTTATTTATGATATCTGTAATATTCAAAATAAACCAACTTAATAAACAAGAAAACAAGCAACTGATGGATTACGTTTTATGCATATTTATCATCTTATGAAACATATGAGTAATTTTATCTAATCAAAATCACATCTTGTGTAGATTATTAAAACAAAACTTACTCCGGCTCCTCGAAATTTAGGAACATTCAATCATGCTATTACAATGCATAAACTATAATAACAACAATACATAATATAACATTCATTTATGCGTCACGCATACAGAACTATAATGATAAGTTCAGATAGCTTTTTTTCTTGCTCACCTGAACTCGGGTCGTCCAAGTCATCATCCAAGTCACCAAAGGCCTTCAAAGTGGTCGCCATCGCCTAAAGTTCATCACCATTGCCTGAACGAGCTCCACATTTTCCCATGCTTACGTCATCACCGCCTGTTCTTGTGATGCCACGCCACCTATTCTTGTGATGCCGCCGCCTGTACTAGTGATTTGAGAATGACATTTGAGACCAATCTAATTTTTTTGTAAAGAATTTCCTTTAAGTGAAAGTATAAAGCTCATGTCCTCAAAACGTAAAAATAATTATCATGTCTTTCATTCCAAGAACAATGCAATATTTTTCCTATAGCCGATTTTTCTGTTATATATATATATATATATATATATATATATATATATAAGAATTTAGAAATATCCGAATCTTATATTTTTATTAAAATTTTAAATTTAAATTTGTACGAGTGTGTATTGAATAATTGAAATTATTTTCAACTTACAGATGTGATCTAGATCTTATTTATGAATAAAACTTGCCAAAAAAAATTTAGATTCTAACTTTTTGGAACTTCTCTTGGTCTTTTAGTTAAGTTTTATCTAATAAATCTTTATCATTAATATTCAAGATCACGTTATATTCTTTAATCAAACATACATCTTACAAAGTCAAGTTAAATTGAGGCATTTATTTGTATCTATACACATGCATGCATGCATATACACACATACACACACATGCATTGTAGATATAAATCATGATATCCAAATTTTCATATATTGACCTTGTTTTTGTTTTGTTATTAATTGTCATGTTAAACATTTTATTATCACATGTCATTTGAATAATAATTAGGTATAGTTTTAGTAGAATACCTACAAAGATAATGGTGGAAATCCTAATGGTTTTTGAAAAATTTAAAAGCTTTAAATTGATTTATAAAGCAAAGAAATGTGTTAGTAACCTTTGTATTTGGTGAAAATGTATTTTTCACATGTTAATAGGCCTAATAGATTAGAAACAAACCTAAAACCACATTCTCTTATCCAAACTAGCCAAAGAAGACTCTCCATCCATTATCATCTTCTAAAAATGTTTTCAAAGCTCTACATTATCGATAATGCTAACTTTACCTAGGGTTTCACCTAATTAGGCAAATTATAGCTAGTTTTGTGTTAAAATAAAAAAATAAATTGTTCGTAACCAAAATCATCATCTAATATCGTCATCTTGTTTTAAACTTCAAATTTTAGTGTAAGTTTTACATTACGTCAGTAAGTGTTAATACTCTGATTTGGTTCTAGAAGTAAGAGAAATGAGTTTCTGACCTTCAAAATACCAAAATTTATGAGTATAACTTCTTTCATTGCTATTGCATGCGTTATATATTGATTTCAGATGATTTACATGATGATTATATACTGATATATGCTTGATTTGGTTGAAATTTGATGTGATAAGAATGATGATTTTGTTTATGATTTGTAAAATTGTTTGATTAAATGCATGTGTATATAGTGTGTTTTGGTATACAATTCTCCATTAATAAATACATATAAAATAAAAAATAATTCAAAACTTCCTAAATTTTGATATATTATTCTTGATCTATTTGAGCTTCTCCACTCCGAATTTCAGGCTAAAATATTTTGTTTTGAGATGATAGATTGACTTTTTACCAAGGAAAAGTGGAGGATAATACACAGCTAAAAATAGCAGTTGATCAAAAATTCATAATAAATTGAATACAAAAATTATAACAGCCCAAAATATTGGTCATTGGATTTTGGATATTTAGTTAATTTTAAATATTGAATAATTGGTTTTAAAAGGCTTAAACTTGAATTCAAATATAGTGATTATTTAAAATATTAGATTTATGAATTAATAATTGAATAGTGATTTAAAATATTTGGATTTTAAATTGAATATTGGTTCTATGGATTAAATGGACTAGTTTAACTCCTTTTAAACTAATAAATAATAAATGATGAATTCATTTTATAAATTTATTTGCAGTAATAAATGGTTAGATAAATAATAAGAAAATTTATTTCTATTTTAATGGCTTGATTTTTATTGACATATTTTTAGTTCAATTTATTTGATTTTTCCAAAAATTTTGGTTTGGAAAATATTGAAATCTAACTTTTGATGATTTATCGACAAATGATAGTGTTTTTGTGATTATATAGAATCAACTAACCAGTGTATATTAGTATTGTTTTGGAGTCGCATCGCTATTTTGAGCACTATTGTATTTTTGTTTTGTCATTCGGGGTCCGTACGCGAATGAAAAGCTGTGCAGCGAAATGCTAAAAAATTGAATTATAAATCCTAAATTAAAACATTTCGTATAATCAGCACACATTCTCGTTTGTTTGTCTTGTTGAATATGCAAGTATATGATTTTTGTTTGAAGATAATAAACATATATATATATATATTCATTTAAATGTATTTGTTAATGTACTATTTTATTTTTCACATAATTAAATAAATATTTGCTGAATAAAGTGAATAACACAGAATTTAAATTCAAACGGATATTTTATTCAAAAAAATATTTATTACAATCTTGAATAGTACAAATTTGAGCTCTCACTGTATACATAATTTTAAAACAATACAATTTTGATTACATCACAATTTTTTATTTACAAATGTCCTCACTACGTATCACTCATTCACTCATATTTATCTACAAATCCATTTCAGACTGAATCCGGCATTTGAGTTATCTGCAAAAATATACAGTGACGCGGTAAAATTGAAAAGAAATATTTTGTAGTTTAAAATAAAATGTATTTTGAATATATTATTTGCCTCGGTTATTTGAGTTGTTCGTCATCATTTAAATTTGAACTCATCATACACGAACAGCTTGTGACATGCACAATGCATCACTATACATGCCACAAGGCCGTGCACACCGATATACACTTGATAAAGTTACAGGGACAGGTGAGCACAAGGTCAAACCCAAATCAAAAGTTGGGTTCAACTCAAGTGAAATAAATATAAAGTCACGAAATTAGCACAAGATCAAACCCGAGCTATTAGTTGGATTCAACACATGTGAAAATCAAAATGAACGAGTACAAAAGGTAGCACAAAACTAAGCTGTCGAGCACAAGATTTCAAATACAACCAAACAAGAACACAGTCTCGACCAAAACAGCAGTAGACATACACAGGCAATGCAAACATGAACAAACCCAGACTAACATGATGAAGCTAGTGAAACCAGATCACAAAAAAATGTACACAGTGGCTGAAACTACAGATATCAACCACAACAACAGTCAATGATTCAACTGGCCAGAGGCAACTCCAAGCTTGCAAATACAAGTCGACGAAGTAGACCATCAACCTGACATATACATGAACTGGCTCGAAGACCAGTGAACAGCAAGTGAAACAAGACCACATGAACAAATATGATCTGGGTCAAATCAGTAAACAACATGCACATGTAATGATTTCAAGTGCAACCAGATCATCTCAAGCATTCAAGCAAACAGAGTCATCAGAAATTCGCATTGCAGTTCACAAAGCAATGCAAAACTTCCAGATGAACACATAATGAATAAAAGCTACAGAGTTCAAGTTTTCAAACACAAACCAAAGTTCAAAATGCAAGTTCAAGACACAGAGCAGACGAGTTCAAAAATCATGGGACAGCAAATGAGCAAATGTAGGCCAGAGCTATAAAATCACAACGGCACAGACTAGAAGAAAAGAAATTCAAGACGAATGCATATACATCAATGTGCACAACATCTATCCACTACAAACCCAAATGAGCAAGTGCACCAAAGACAACAGCAGATAAACATCACATGAAAAAAGATATTGGATAGAGGACATCAAACTAGCAGTGACAATATACAAGCATCAGGTCGAAAGTGCTATCATGCATGGACACAAATCAAAGCCAGGTAATAGAAAATCAAAACCGAAGTCAGTAGCAGGATTAAAGTTGCTGAAGTCAAAGGGAATATAGTCAAATGTAACAGTTTCAAACCAAAATCGTGGTGGCCAATAAATCGAACCAAGTCAGAAATCAACACCGTGTTAATCAAATAAACAAGCAACGAAAATATACGACTTTGAACAAGTCATAAATCATCACAGTCATCAATGTAATATCGAACGGCCAAGCAAAATTATTGATGAATTCAAATGAATTCAGACGAACAAAAATAAAGTGATTTGAACCCTATATAAACGTTTAACATCATCGGCTATGAATCCATTCGAGTTCAAGGAACAAAGAATAATCATTTAACTCGAATCATCGATCAAGTTCAAGCATTCAACCAGAAAAATCAAAAGAGAAAAAATTACATATCGATGCCTTTTTGAACTCAATCGTCGAAGCAGCCGTATGCAAATTTGTAGATACAATCGATCATCAAAACAGTCACTAGAACATCACTTGATCGATCAATAATGTCGGCGCTTTCGAATTTCATGTAACCCAAATTTAGTTGAAGAGAAAACGAAAGAGAAGGAGCAGCCATTTTCAAAAGAAAATGGAAACAGGCCGACATAATAAAAAGGGGAATTTTCTTCTAATTTTTCACTTGGGATGGTTTCTTTTATATTTGGGCTTAGTATATAAATTAGCATTTATTGTTTAAATTGTTTTTATTTTTGTAATTTACTTTTAAACGTTGTAATTTCTAGTCATATGACAAGAGGACGAACTACGGTGGTGTATTTCGAGAATTCGCAACTTAGTGGCTGAGTTGTGTTAGGGTTTTGAGTGTAGAGTTAAAATTATTCGATAGTGGGTGTCGCGGTTTTGCATGTGTAAGCAACTGACTGCTTAATTTCTAGTAGAAACCTTGGGGGCAGCACGCGGGCAGGGTTTTGCCAAAGCTGGGTAAATCTATGTATTCTATTTTTATTATTCTACTATTATCCGTGCTGCTATAATTCTGATAAATCTGTGTTCTGTGTTGCAGTTATTTTATATACTTCTGCAATAATTTTTTAATTAATAGTATCACTCTATTCACCCCTCCCTCTATGGTGAAATCGATCCTATATGTCTGCCTCATCTTTCCATTTTTATTTTCCTGTAAACAAAGAAGAAAACAACATCATCATCTTTAAAAAATTAAATCAATTCATCCTATAGCACTATAAATCATGAAATTTATGTTCTTGAGTTTGTTAAATCAAGATCTTCGATCGAGTATGGGTATTATAGAGGGCGATGTTATTTTGGGGAGCTCGACCCTTTTAAAGTCAATGTAGGGTTGGAAAATTGGGGAGTTGTAGATAGCGTGTGGGTTTATTGATGATGGCAAGGTGTTACTTAGCTTACGTAGGTTAAGATTTGGTGTAAGCAGTAGAGGAATAGAAATCGTGACAGGAAGGCAGCTGCAAGCTAGGGTTTATGGGTTTCGATTGGCATTTTGGAAGTTGGATTTGGGTTTGGGAAGGTAAAAAGCAGCTTGGGGCTAATTATGGTGAAGTGTGGTCACAGGTAGGTGGTTGTGTCTATGTAAGGTCGACGGTGGACAGGATGTCGCTTCTCATGAGAAGGGATTGGAGGTTAAGTCATGGGGATGGACGGGTTTAGCTTTCAAAGGTGAAGAAAATGGTGAGGTCTGTTGTCAATCTCGTTGGTAATGGACGGGATATTAAGGAGAGAGAGTCATGGCATGGTTATGGATAGAAGAAGGTTGAAGCGGGAATTCTTTTCGTTTGGGGAAGATTGTTTTATTTTATAATTATGGATAATTAAGGAAATTGATTAAGTTAATTAATTTTAGTTTAACTCGAAAACTTATATATTGAATAACTTGCTCGTACAATGTAACGACCCGAATTTCGGCCCTTGAAAATCGACATCCATACTTCTCCTGTATTCGAATGCCGCAGATTCAAACATCGAAATCCGAGTTGCTGGAGCTTATAAAACATTAAGTACAACAACGTAGCGGAAGAAAATTAATATCAATGATACACAACAGTTGATTACAACAATGATACAACAAGAATTTATCAATATTATCATAGATACAACAACAGCGGAACGAATATCTTCAATAGAATTATCAAGTGAGAAAGCGAGAATCCAACATATTGCGACTCCATTGCCAAAGTCTAAAGATTGAAGGCTATCGAATCTACGTTTACAAGCTCGCCATCTGAAAATATGACTCTAGGCTGTCCGTGTGGAAAATTGTGCGCATCCAGAGTTTAGAAAGGGAACAATAAACTCCAGGTCAGTCATGGAACTGGTATGAGCAAACAAAAACAGTTTTATCTTTTAAACAACAAACAACAAAAGAAATAGAAGAAATCCGCAACACTTTTTGGAAAATGAAACTTCCATAAGGCCTCCCGCTACACAAACAATGCAAGCGCACACTTGGAGGAGATTTCTCCTTTTGACGGTCACAAATGCTTGATACGCGAAAATCCTTTTGATTTTATTATTAGTTCATAGTGCAGAAAACCTTTCGAAAGTATAATATTAATCTTAGCCAGTATACAACCATTATTTTATGCCTATTATAGCTACCATCTAAACAGTGGGTCACCACCATAAGTTAATGGCAGGTTATACAACTAAAACCGTACAGAGCTCATATTGGTGATTGGATTTACAACAATGGTCAGGCTAAGGAACTTCCTGGGCCACATGGGTATGCCTCTGGAGGGACGCCCCGAGAACGTAACCAGCTCTCTGCCAACACAAGGCCATGTTACCTCTTAACTAGGTAACTACTAACATGAGTATGCCACCCACCGGTCGTAACCGACCTTTATCCGAGGCCTCGATACCAACAACCACAAAGCAATAAGTTTGCAGCAACCACATAAGTTAAGTATCTGGGATCCATACCATGATACTAGTTCTATCCAGAAGGAAATGGACATACCCTCAGGGGGGCGCTACCCAAAACAACCTTGTTGCATCTTTCCTGTTTCGACCATTCCAGTTTGTGAGGTCTTGATGAGGTCTCATTCCATAAATCTACGCTTTTCACAAAAGCCATGCTTCGATCAACACATGATCAGCAGCACTTCGTATGCCACATTACCAAATTAGGAATGTATCACTAGTAACCATCAATTACATAACCGCTGAGCTCGTACGTCTCACAGAAGGGTGTTAAGCAAAGAGAATAAATTCTCTGCCATCAAACAGAGATGTATTTGATAAAAACCAACTTTACATCTCAAAGTGTAATGTTAGACACACATTCATACAAGTCTGTTTCGGGATCGAACAGAACTGAAGGCACTTCCAAAGAAGCCTATGCAATCCGGATAATCCCTAATCACGTCTAGACTTCCCATTACAAAGGGTGATCAAATCTCTATATCAGGGACCAGTCAGTGCAGAGACGTTCGACGGTTATCCTTTCGCTTTCGAAAATACTCGATCTTCACCACCGGTCTTCAAATGCTATCCATAACGTCGTATCATTATTCGGAATGAGTTTTATTACACAAAGTCCTCCCTCGGCTAAAACGAATAATGAGCGCTTAATTTTAAAACCATATGTTTACAGTGGGATCTTAGTTAAGACACAACTTATTACCCAAATCCTTTCTTTCAAATGGTTTAAACAAATTGCCATTTTAATCTTTTAAACTAAAAATTCACCTTTGAAGATGCTCTTCACTTTTCTTTAAAACAAATTTCACCAAATCTTTCACAAAGATTTATTCATAGCTTTTAAAACTATTTCAAACTCCAAATCTTTTATACAAAATATACGCCTTTAAGATCCTCTTCAATTTCAAAACAAAGTTCAACAATCTTTCACAATGATTTATTCATATCTTTCAAACCCATTTCAAACTCCAAATCTTTTATACAAAAGATACGCCTTTAAGATCCTCTTCAATTTCAAAACAAAGTTCAAAAATCTTTCACAAAGATTTATTCATAGCTTTCAAAAAATTTCATTTCAAATTTGAAAACGTTTCGACACAAATTGGAGATCCTTTCTTTATGTGAAAGCTATTATTTTTTGGAAACAAATACTTTTCGTTTCGAAAAATCCGATCAAATATACACAAGTTATCTCTTTAAAGTATAAACTTGGGTTAAATTCAAATTCCCAAAATAATACTTTTAAAATGGTTTAAAACTCATTTAGATACATTATATAACTTATTAAACCATAATTCAAATCTTGAATTCAAATTCAAATCAAACTATTTTAAATTTCAAAACTTTAACAAGTTATATTCGATGTAATTTCCAAAACTTTCTTTTTAAAAGTTTTTATATTTAACCCATTTCCAAACCATTTTGGATTAAAAATTCAACGTTTAAAACCATTTTGAATAAAATAATATTAAATTCAAATATCTGTGACTTAACCGATTTCCTGTGAAATCCATATTTGTGTGTGTGTGGTGTAGTCTAGGGGTTTTACACAATAGTGCAACATCATCAATCATTGCAGATTTCAGCACAGCAATGTCGATAAGTGGTATAATCCATAATGCTTATCTTCATTCACGGATTCACAGATAAATAATATAAATTTATCACAAATAAATAAATTATATTCGTCACAACTCAAATCAAAATAATTCATATCACCAAGCATCACACACCAGAGATATCAAATAATCCAAAGCATTCCATGTAATTCAAACATCCATGAGTAAGCTTAATTAATCATATGATTAATTGAAACCAGATTAATAATTAACCCAGGTTAATTAACATTAATTAATTACAAATTATTTTAATTAATTAACCTTTAAACATTAATTGATCAACCTTAATTAATAAGTAAAATAACCTTTAATAATTGATCTCTAATTATTTAATTATTCTTTAATTAATCATATTAATTACATCAATTAATTAACCCTTAATTAATTATCATTTAATTCAATCATCTTTAATTTATTACAATAAGTGATTATCCCTAATCGCTTAATAAATCTCAATTAATTTTAATCACTTGATTAATCCACCTTTAATCATTGATTAATTACTTTATAATTAAGTAATTATCTTTAAGTAATTAATTACCTTTAGTTACTTGTTATTAATTAGTCTTTACTTAATTAATTATCCTAAATTAAATTAATTAAATAACCCTTAATTAATAAATCATCCCTTAATCACTTTCATAAATTAATTATCTTTTAATTAATTAATTAATCACATAATTAATTATCCTTTAATTAACTATTCTTTAATTACTTGATTTATCAAACTTAAATCATTAATTAATTAACCTTAATTACTTTTATTTAGTAATTATCTTTAATTGATTAATTAACCTTAATTAATTACATTTATAAATCAACCTTTAATTATTTCAATATCCTTTAAGTACTCACATTAAGTAATTAACCTTTAATACTAAATCCTTTAATTAATTACACAAAGTAATTATATTTACTTAGTCACTTAACTACAATAATTAAACCTTATTAAATAAAATTTTTGAAATAAATCATTATCATGTAATTCAACTTTAAACTTTTAAGTTAACTAATGATTTAAAATATTATTTTTAAGATAATCTATTTATCTTCTTAATCAACTTCTTAATTAAGCTATAAAAAATAGGCTTAAGAGTTAATTAATGATGACAGATATGTATATATACCTATTTTGAAACATATCAAATTTGATTAATTAAAAAAATTTAAACCCAAAACTTTTGATTAATCCAAAATTTAAACACATATTGTATAAAGCAATTAATTTAAAAAATTCGTTAAAAGTAGATTTAAACCTTTTTAAACTTGTTTAAATTTTAAACTTTTACTACTGTTATTTTGAACCCGAGTCAAACCCAAATAAAACCCGACCAAGCACCCGAGTATTTCTTACAATCTTCTCGACTTCGAGCCACTCACGCTGCAAACTCGAGATCGTCTTGAGTTTGTAACGATAGCGATTTTTCGTTGCCGAAAAACCGAAATGTTATGGGTTTACGAAAGAAGAAAAGAAGAAGAAAGAGAGGAAAGAAGAGAGAAGAGATAGAAAATAGAGAGGAAAGAAAACATAAAATAGAACGAAACTGAAAACAACAGAACAACATCAGAATCTCACAATTCGCAGCGGAACAACATATAATAGATAAATGAATAATCTTTAAACAAAGAACTATATCAGTTATTACATTACATTTCATTACATCATATCATCAGAGTGTACAACATCAAACAATAACAACAATGCAGCTGAAAAAAAAGTACTATATACTAGTAATACGCCATGCCATCCAGCTTGCCTCCTGCAACTCCTGAATTCCAGAATATCCTGATAAACCTAACTCTTGACTGCCCGTGTGGAAATTGGTGGGCACCCAGAGTTTAGGAAGGAAAACAATAAACTCCGAGTCAGTCATGTGACTGGTGCGAGAACTAAAACAGTTTATTTTTCTTTTAAAAATCAAAAATAGAGGAATACTTTTAAATTCAATTCGCAATGCTTTTAAGAATGAGGCTACCATAAGACCTCCTGCCACACACACAATGCAAACGCAGATTTGGAGGAGATTTCTTCTTATGTTTGTCAAAGATGCTTGATACGTATTAAAATCAAATCAATTTTGATATTATTACTAGTGCATAGTGTAGAAAATATTTCGAAAGTAGAATATAAATCTTAGCCAGCATAGGTACCATTATTTTATGCTTACTATAGCTACCATTTTAAATGGCAGGTTCTACAACTAAAACCGTACAAGTCTCGTATTGTTTCTTTGGATTTCCAACGAATGATCAGGCCAAGGAACTTCCCATTGCCACATGAGAACGCCTCTGGATGGACGTCCCCGAGAACCAAACCGGATCTCTACCAACACAAGGCCGGGTTACCCCTAACTGAGTAACAACTGACCGAATATGCCATCCCCCGGTCCTTTGGGACCTTTCACCGAGCGCTCGCAATCAATTCACACAATCATAAAGTGTTTTCAACATGAGTAAGTATCTGGGCTCCATACCATGATACCACCCTTTTCCAGAAGGAAATGCACATACCCTAAAGGGAGCTACCCCTCATAACCTTGCCGCATCTTTCCTGTTTTGACCATTCCGGGGTGTGAGGCTCGACGAAGTTACGTCCACAAAAACACGCTTTATACAAAGTCATGCTTTGGGTCAACAAATGATCATAGAAATGATCACCAAGATAGACGATCAAACAAATGATCCTATCACAAATAATCAACACAATGATCATTTCACAGCAACACTCAGTATGTAACATTACCAAATTGGGAATATATCGCTGATAACCTTCAACTATATAACCTCTGAGCTCGTACGTCTCAGAGAAGGGTGTTAAGCTAAGAGAATAAATTCTCCGCCACCAACAGAAATATATTTGAAAGAAATCGGCTTTATATCTCAATTTCTAATGTCAGACATACAATCCATATAAGTCTGTTCCGGGCTCGAACAGAACCGAAGGCACTTACAAAGAAGTCCTTGCAATCCGGATAATCTCTAATCACGCCCGAATTTCCCATCACATATGGAGATCTCAATACCGGGGATCAGCCAGTGCAGAGACAATCAACAAGAAACCCTTTCGCTTTTGAAAATATCCGGTCTTCAACACCAATCTTCAAATGCAATTCATAACGACGTATCACATATTCGGAATGGGTTATACGACCCCAAGGTCCTTTCCCGGTTAACCCGAATAGTGAGCGCTTATTTTAAAAAATAAGTGTGGCATTCAAATTCAAGCAAATCACAACAAATACCTATTTAAAGGTAAATATTGATAGTCGGTTATTGAACTATCAATAGATATGCCAATATCACCAGATTCCAAATAATTTTCCAAATAATTTATTTCTCAAAAATATCTTTACAAAATATATACATAATTTCCATACTTCAAAAATAAATCAATATTTATTTTTAAACCCAATTTCCAATTTCATTTATAAATTCCATATTGAATTTACTTTTCCAAAATATTGATGAATATGCGATTTCCATTCGTTTTCAAATATTCATTTTCAATTTATCTTCAAAAAGATAAATTCAAAATATTCACTTAATATTGGAAAAGCATTTCTATACTTATTTATTTATAAGTAATTCACAAGTCTTTTATTTTCTATACTTAGAAAATATTTAATATACTCTAATCGAAATTAAGTATATATTTCATTCTTTAAGGAAATCATTCACTTAACCATATTTATTTGGGCCAAAACGAATGTTGCGTAAAACATCGTTACGACAACCCAAAATCACTAGTATAGGGATTCGAAATTAAAATAGATATATAAATCCCAATACTATACAAAACATTTCCTTTCGGAAATCATTTATTATAACAACAGTGTTATAATCTATCATTTCCTTCTATTTCTCAAAAACGTCTATTTCAACAATGAATGTTGAAATCTATGGTTTCGATAGTTAATATATTTTAAAACATCTTTAGATCGGTTTAATTCTATTTAAAACATCACATCCAAAACAATTTCTTTAACATATTATTCACTATTCAAAACGTGAATATACTTGTTAACAAATTTTATCATTTCTATTCCTTTTATTTTAAAGGATTATTCACTGTCTAAACATGAATATAACTCCATTAATAAATTACAACAATTTTACTTATCAAAATAAGTCGTTGCGAATTTATAAAACAACGTTTATAAATTCTATTTTTATTTATTTTATAACAACTCCTTTTTATAAATTCCTTTATTAACCTATCTCAATTCATATCACAATGATATACTAAAAATTCATATTATAAGTCAAACACTTATAATTTATTTGTTTACAAAATTGTTTCTTTAAACTCCCCAAATTTATAAATCTTATAACTTATAAGATTCTTTTATTTATCCAAAATCTATTCTTTTAAATAACTTTACAAATTTTATAAACCTACTGTTTATAAAATTCCATTTATAACTTCACCATTATAATTCTATAATTCCAATTTATGAAATTCATTTACAATTCATTCTAACACTTATAAAAGCTCGTTTTATAATTCCAATATTTTTAATTTATAAATATCAATTTATAAATCTTTTTAATATAAAACAATTTATATTACTATTTTTAAAACGTCTTTAAACTCTTATAATTTCATCATTTTGATTTATAAAATAATCAAATTTTTATAAATCTTATTTTTAAACTTTTTAGAATAAATTCAGAAATCCCAGTTTAAACTATTTTATAAAATCATTAATCCCATATTTTCAAAAATCAACTTTTAACTGTATTTCTCAAAAATCATAATTTTTATAACATTAAAATTATAACGTTTATTTATTTAAGATGAATCAATTCCAAAAATATTTTATAAACGTATATTTCCAAAAATCACTTTAGAAATCCCTTAAAATCAAAAATCGTTATTTTTAAACTTTCAAAATTGGATTCGATGATGCAACATATCTAATAGTTAATCACGACTTTCAAACATCATATATCAATATGATAAACAATCAAATATCACAATATCTAAATCAAATAAATATTTGTGAGGAATCCAGTTGGATCCCTCCAACCTGTTTCCCTGCATCCACAGACATTAGCATAATACCAATTCCGTTTCAAGACGGAATATCGCGGTATATGGGATTTTATAAAATATTATCCGCTTACTAACGGCGCATAGGGTCTCATCCGCTATACAATGCGGGAAATCAATCAACTGCAATATATACATATGCCAATATATATATATATATATATATATATATATATATATATATATTGCTATATATATAATATAATACCAATTCCACTTCAAGGTGGAATATCGCGGTATATGTGTGTAATAAATAACCTCCGCTTACTAACGGCGTATAGGGTCTATTCACATCCAATATATATATATATATATATATATATATATATATATATATAACAATCATCATTCAAGCATTCAATCAACACAACTAACAATTTTAAATCTAACTATTCAAAATTTAAATAAATCCTTTTGAGTGAGAAGTTCTCACCTTAGCTTTTATTAGCAATCCCTTTCCATCTTGACTCGATTTTCTTGATTTATACCTTGTATAAATATTATACATAATTTATTAATATTCGAACAGATCGAATAATAAATTTTTCGCTCTTGATTGTTTAATTAATCAATAGTTTTATTTAAACCACTTTCTTCTTAAATAAATTTATTTTAACTAAAAATTAAATTTAATTAACCAAACTCTCTTTTAGTAACTTAATTAACTATAGATTTAATTTTAACTAAAGATTTTCTTTTTAGTAACGATAATAGATAAAACCAATTAATTCTCGTAAACTATTGTTTATAACAACTTAACTAATCATTTTACTTTAAATTGATATCTTTAAATCAATTTCCTTTAATATAAATCAATTTGACTAAAAATTTAAATTTCTTTTAATTAATTTGTTAAACTAAAAATTTAAATTTTAAACTAAATTCTCTTTTTAATAAATTATTTTAACTAAAATAATTTATATATTTCAAAAATCTAATTTTTTTTAACAACTAAAAATAATTAAATTGGTAAATAAACAAATTAATCTCTTTAATATTTTGATTTTAATTAATAATTTTAATTAAACAGATTTCCTTTGATAAATTTACTTAACAAAATATTAATTCTAAAAATACATTTTTCCAAGGTAACGGTAAACTAGAGCATGCATGAATATATATTTTCTAGATATATTTACATTTAAAAAAAATCTTTTCCATAAATCACTTTCTGTTTACTGTAAAAAAAAATGTTTATATAAATATATATAAATTTACTTAACTAGAATTAAATTAAATTAACTTTATGCCTCATTGTCGCCGTCGCACTGCCGCGAGCACGAATCCCTAACAGCCATCGCGAATGCCACTGCCCCTCGACTTTGATGCTCATTGATTCGCCTCGACCCCATACGCATGCGCGCCGCCATCGCGACCACGCCCCATCGCCGCTACGCACGCCTTCTTCCATCACGTCGCCACCGATGCTCGAACAGAGACCAACCTCGCGTCGCGCGCACGCGGCCGCGCTCCACTGTCGCCGCCTCGTCGTACTCCATACGCGCGCTTCACTGCCGTCGCCGCCGCGATCCCCCACACGCGAGCACCAATCGCGTTGCCATCGCGATTTCAATTTTAGCGCCTCGACCATTTTTTTTTCCTGAGCTTTAAAAATTGGTTGGGATGTGTTCGATATGAAGTAAAGGGAAAGAAGAAAGAAATCGAACGAATTGAATCTGAATTTTTTTTCTGCGGCCATTACTTCTCTTCATTCCAAATTTGTTCGCGATGCTTGCTTTTAAAACGAAAAGGGAGGGGACAAGAGATCGTGCAGAGATGGTTGTGTGATGGGTTGCCCGATTTCGTTCGTGATCCTAGGAGAAATTTAAGGGAGCTACAGTGTTTGTTTGACTAATTTAAATTTAAATTTAAAATGAATTCGGCTTAAATTCCAATGCGTTTACACGTCGTGTGCTCACATATAAACTCCGAAAAAATACGAAATTTGAAATCCGGCAATAATTCAATATTCCGGACCCAATGGAACTAGTTTCGTCGAATTCCGAGACTGTGCCTCGGACGGCTATTTTTAAATATGGATTCAAACGATTAAAATTTTAAAACTGAACAAAGCAGTTTCAAATTCAATTCTGAAACTTCTATTATCTTCAGTATTATCAATATGAATTTTACAAGCCTTTGAAATATTTTTAATCAGCTTAAAATTGAAGAATCAAATTTTTATTCAACTTCCAATAGATTAAATTTTATTATTTAATCGACAATTTCAAAGTTATATTGAAAATTCAATCCAAACCATCCTTCAAATATTTAAAATTAATTAAATATTTTCAAATTAAATTGTTCAAAATTCTGGGTCATTACAGAGTTCCACCTTCTTCCCTGATGCCATCAAACAGGACCGGACACAAAAGTACTCGCGTGCACGTGCACAGCCGCTTGATCAACCTCTGACCATCGCCACATCACTGGCAAATCATCGATGTAACGACCCAGAATTTTAATTTATTAAAAATTTGAATATTTAATTAATTTTAAATATTAATAAGTGAAATTTATAAGTCGAATAAATTTTATTTCGAATTATTGGATTTAATTGGATTATTAAATCGATAATTCAATATGTGAAATTATGGAAATAATTAAAAATTGAGTTAAATATGATTGTAAATGATTTGTAAAATTTTATTATATCATGTTGGAGTTAGAATGATGTTTTAGAACTTTTAAAATCGAATTAAAAGTTAATTTGTGAAAATTGAATATTTTAATATTAAAATCGACTAGTGAAAATAGTCAATTTTTGAACAGTCTCAGAATTGAACGAAACCTGTTCCATTGGATCCGTAATAGTTAGTTATTACCGGATTTCAATTTTTGTGTCAATCGGAGTTACCGTTTGATCGTGGCAGCTCGAAACGCATCGAATTATTTTTCATTTTAATTTGGCGAGTTAAAATAGTCATTTTTCAAAAAGTCTCGGATTTCGACGAAACTAGTTTCATGGGATCCGTAATGTGATATTATTGTAAGTTTTCAAATTTCGTGTCAATTGGATTTACCGTTTGTCCGGTACGAATTAAAACGCCTAGAAATCGATTTAAATCGGTTTAATTTAAATTGAGCGTTTATAGCCATAACTCGCACAGATGTCCGAATTAGCTTTCGAAACCTGTTCCATTGTGTCCGGAACACGGGATAAACCCTAGAAACGCTAGTTACGGCGCGTAAATCGGAGTTCGGAATTTCCGGGATGAATAGTGTCGTTCGAAATTCTATAAATAGGCACCCTCACTCTAAAAAAAAAAATAATAATAACTAAACCCTAATTCTCAACGTGTAGCCGCCACCCTTCCCATGAACGGCCGAAATGCTCCCATCTTCATCTCCAAATTTCTTCAAATCCGTGCAACGATTCGACGAACTTCTAACTAGAGAATCGTAGAGCACATCTAGATCTATGAGTTCAACGGATATGATCACGTATGGAGCTGTAAATTGATGGGAATCAGGCCGCAAAGGCCGCGCGTTCATTCTCGATTTTCGTGCTAGGATGGAGGCCAAGCTTCAAGTGCTCCCTGGCATTCGTGCGTGGTGGATGGGGCTTCAACATGGCAGCGTTTGATCGACGTATCGTCGAGTGAAGTGGTCAATTTGTTCGAAACCCTAGTTGCTATGTTGGGTTCGGCTGTAACATGTTGCGTGCGTGAAAAAGGAGGTTGGGGGAGAAGCTAATTCACGGTGATGATGGAGGGATGTTTGATCCTACGGCCTGAGATAGTTAGGTTGAGTTTTAAAAAGAAAATTTGTAATTTATTTATATTATAATTGTTCAAATTTTAAACTGCGATATCTCTTTCATACGAGGTCCGTTTCGGACGAGATTTTTTGCGTTGGATTCGTTTTGTCGAGCACTACGCGATGAAATTGGATTGGAGTCGTTTGGATTTAGTGAGAATTTTGGGTAAAATTAAACGTCCGTTTAATTTTATTCGAAATAAATCGCTAAAACGAAATTGAAATCAATGTGAGAATTTCTCACTCAATCGATTCAGTTTCGATTTTATTTAAATAGGTAGATTTAAAATATTTGAATGCATGTTTGAATGTTGATTGATATCTATTGATTGTTAAAATAGACATTATACGCCGTTAGTAAGCGGATGTTATTTATTAAAAACATATACCGCGAATATTTCATAAACAGTGAAATTGGTATTATATATGATAGCAATATATATATATTGGCATATGTATATATTGGAGTTATTGATTTCCCGCTTTTTTTGTTTAGCGGATGAGACCCTATTGCGCTGTCTATTAAGCGGATAATATTTAATAAAAACATATACCGCGATAATTTCGTACTGGGGCGAAATTGGTATTGTGCTAATGTTTGTGGATGCAGGAAAACAGGTTGGAGGGATCCAACTGGATTCCTCAACAGTATTTATTTGATTATGGATATTTTGATATTCGTTGATTATCATATACGATATGTGATATCGTTGTTGTCGTGATTGACTATTTGGTATGTAGCATCATTGGACCAAATTTGGAATTTTAAAATGATTTCAAAGTGATTTTTGAAAGTATACGTTATAAAATATTTTTGGAATTGATTCATTTTAAAATAAATAAACGTATAATTTTTAAAGTTATAAAAATTATGATTTTTGAGAAATATAGTTAAAAAAAACTGATTTTTGAGAATATGATGCTAATGATTTTATAAATTAGTTTAATCGGGATTTTTAAATTTATTGTGAAAAGTTTGAATATAGGATTTATAAAATTTAATTATTTTATAAATCAAAATGGTGAAATTATAAAGGAGATCAAATATGTTTTAAAGAATAATATAAATTGACTTATATTAAGAGATTTATAAATGGATATTTATAAATTGAAATATAGACATTATAAAACGAGTTTTTATAAGTGTTTGAATGAAGTGAAAATGAATTTTGTAAATGAATGGAATTTATAAAATTACAAATGGTGAAGTTATAAATGAAATTTATAAATAGTAAGATTTATAAATTTTGTGAAATTATTAAAGAATATATTTGGATGAATAATCGAATCTTATAAGTTATAAGATTTATAATTATGAAGTTCAAAGGAACGATTTTTGTAAACGAATAAATTATAAGTATTTGACTTATAATATGAACCTTTGTTTTATAATTGAGTTATAAATTGAATAGGTTAATAAAGGAAGTTATAAAAGGAAGTTGTTATAAATAAATAGAAATAGAATTTATAAACGTTGTTTTATAAATCCGCAAACGACTTATTTTGATAAGTAAATTGTTGAAACTTATTTTTGAAGATAAATTGAAATGAATAAAAGGATGAAATTTGTTAACGTAGTATATTCACGTTTTGAATAGTGAATAATATGTTAAAGAAATTGTTTTGAATGTGATATTTTAAACAGAATTAAAACGATCTAACGATGTTTTAAAATGTGTTGAGATTCGAAACCATAGATTTCAACATTTATTGTTGAAATAGACGTTTTCGAGAAATAAAAGGAAATAGTGGACTATAGCACTATTGTTATAGTAAATAATTTCCGAAAGGGAATGTTTTGTATAGTATTGGGATTTATATATCTATCTTAAATTCGAATCCCTATACTAGTGATTTTGGGACGTTGTAACGATGTTTTACGCAACATTCGTTTTGGCCCAAATAAATATGTTTAAGAGCATGATTTCCTTAAAGAATGAAATATATACTTAATCTCGATTTAAGTATATTGAATATTTTCCAAGTGTTGAAAGTAAATAAAATTTGTGAATTACTTATTTAATAAGTATGGAAATGTTTTCCAATATAAAGTGAATATTTTGAGAACTTATCTTTTTGAAGATAATTTGAAATGAATAATTGAAATCGAATATTCATAGATATTTTGGATTTTAAATTCACTAAGGAATTTATAAATGAAAAGTGGAATTTGATTAAAAATAAATATTGATTTGTCTTTGAAGTGTGAAAATTATATATCTAGTAGAGATATTTTGGAAAATAAATAATTTGGAAAATTATTTGGAAACTGGTGATGTGTGCATATCCATTGGTAGTTCAATAACCGACTATCAATATTTCCCTTTGAATGGGTAATTGATGTGAATTGTTTGAATTTGAATGCCACACTTATTTTTGAATAAGCGCTCACTATTCGGGTTAACCGGGAAAGGACCATGGGGTCGTATAACCCATTCCGAATATGTGATACGTCGTTATGATAGCATTGAAGATCGGTGTTGAAGACCCGGTATTTGCAAGAACGATAGGATGACCTGTCGATTGACTCTGCACCGAGTTGCTCCGGTATAGAGTTCTCCATATGTGATGGTGAATCCGATCAGGATCGTGAATATCCGGATTGCAAGGACTTCTTTGTAAGTGCCTTCGGTTTTGTTCGAGCCCGGAACAGACTTGTATGGATTGTATGTCTGACATTACAAGTTGAGATATAAAGACGATTTCTTTCAAATATATTTCTGTTGGTGGCGGAGAATTTATTCTTTTAGCTTAACACCCTTCTCTGAGACGTACGAGCCCAGAGGTTATGTAGTTGAAGGTTATCAGCGATATATTCCCAATTTGGTAATGTGACATGCTGAGTGATGCTGAAATGATCATTGTGTTGATTATTTGTGATAGGATCGTTTATTTGATCGTCCATCTTTGTGATTATCTCTATGATCATTTGTGACCCAAAGCATGGCTTTTGTATAAAGTATGTTTTGTGGGCGTGACTTTGTCGAGCCTCACACCCCGTGAATGGTCAAAACAGGAAAGAAGCGGCAAGGTTATGAGGGGTAGCGCACTTTAGGATGTGTGCATTTCCTTCTAGAAAAGGGTGGTATCATGGTATGGAGCCCAGATACTTACTCATGTTGAAAACACTTTGTTATGATTGTGTGAATTGATTACGAGCGCTCGGTGAAAAGGTCCCAAAGGACCGGGGGATGGCATATTCGGTCAGTTGTTACTCAGTTAGGGGTAACCCGGCCTTGTGTTGGTAGAGATCCGGTTTGGCTCTCGGGGATGTCCATCCAGATGCATTCTCATGTGGCAATGGGAAGTTCCTTGGCCTGATCATTCGTTGGAAATCCAAAGAAACAATACGAGACTTGTACGGTTTTAGTTGTATAACCTGCCGTGGAATGTGGCGGTAACCTGCTATTGAACATGGTAGCTATAGTAGGCATAAGTGCGGAATGTCTATGCTGGCTAAGATTTATATCTTTATTTTCGAAAGAATATTTCCTACACTACGCACTAGTAATAATATCAAATGTCTTTTAAATGCGTATCAAGCATCTTTGACTATCATAAGGAGAAATCTCCTCCGATTCTGCGTTTGCATTGTGTGTGTGTGCGGGAGGCCTTATGGTAGTCTCATTTTTAAAAGCATTGCGAATTAACTTTAAAAATATTCCTCTATTTTGATTTTAAAGATAAATAAACTGTTTTGAGTTCTTACACCAGTCACATGACTGACTTGGAGTTTATTGTTTTCCTTCCTAAACTCTGGGTGCCCACCAATTTCCACACGGGCAGTCAAGAGTTAGGTTTATCAGGATATTCTGGATATTCTGGAGTTGCTGGAGGCAAGCTGCATGGCATGGCGTATTACTTATATAGTATTTCTTTTTCCGTTGCACTGTTGTTGTTGTATGATGTTGTACACTCTGATGATATGATGTAATGTAATGTATAAAATGTAATAACTGATAGTTCTTTGTTTAAAGATTATTCATTTATTATTATATGTTGTTCCGCTGCGAATTGTGAGATTCTGTTATTGTTCTGTTGTTTTCTCTATGTTCCTTTCTGTTCTATTTTCTATCTTTTTCTCTCTTGTTCTTTCTTTTTGTTTTTCTTAAACCCATAACATCTCGGTTTCCGGCCTTCGATTTCTCGGCAGTCGATAAAGTGAGTATCGATGTTGAATTTTCGAAAGTCGAAAATTTTCGGGACGTTACATTTGGTATCAGAGCTGTTGGTTAAGCGACAACCATGGTTCTGTTGGGTATTACTCCTTAGAGATAGAGTCAGCAGTACTCTAGAATGAGTTTGAGTGTAATAATAGCTATGAGAGCGTATTTGTTAGTGAATATATAAAATTGTTTTATATTGTGATGATTGGTTTATTGAGTGGCATATGAACCTTCGTCAGCGTGGTCTCGACAACTATGCCGAAGGGGTTTCTAAACAGTTGAATAGAACAATTCGGCACGATATTGATTTTAAAATTGGGTAAATGAAATAATTTTACCTTGAGTATATTTTGTATATAAAGAAATAATTTTTCAAAATTATTAAAGTGTATATAAGTTGATTGTTTAGTTGTTTGAATAATCTAAATAAAAGAATTATTGTATAAGCAAATGAATTATAAGAATTGAATTATAATTAAAGTAATTTACAATTATGAAATAAACTTATATATATAAGAAGTGAAACTATATGAATATATTTATGAATGTGAGTTGTAAAATAAAAATGAATTTAAAGTTAAATGGAATATAACTTAAGTGTTGTTGAATGGAATTGATATTAGTATCAAAGTAAAATAATAAGGTGAAGTAATAGATATGAACTTAAGTTATATAAATGAAATGCAACTTTGAAATTGAATTGAATGAATGGATTGAATGTAAATCAATTGAATGTGAATAATTGATATGAAATAATGAATATAAGTGTTAATTCATTAAAATCTAATGTTATTTGAAAGTTGAATAGTTGAATGAAGATCAATTTAATTAAACCAATTGAAAGTGATGGTGTTGAAACTAAATTAAATGAATATAAGCAAAGTAATTTGGTTGTAATTAATATACTTTGGTTGTTATATGATTGTTAGTTGATTGTATATAATTCATTAAGTATTAATGAAATTGAAAGCTAAAGTAATTGAAATTTAATTTGAAGTTAAGTGAATCTTAAATAAAATTGAATTTGATTTGGAAGTGAACCAACTTGAATATGAATTAGTGAATATAAACTGATTGAAAATGAATGTTAGTAAGAATATCCACTGTTAATGAATCAAATGTGATTAAATTGAAAACCAATTCATTAAATATTAATGAAAATATGAATGAATATCTATTGGTTATGGATGTTAGTTGGTTGATGGTTGAATATATTGCATTTGTTGTTTGTTTCATTTGCTATGTTGACATATATAGTTATTATGTTGCTATATGTTGTATATTGAGATTATTTTCATATATGCATGTTCTCATGTTGTTTGTTGAGTAATTAGTAGATGCGGATCGCGTTTGCTTTGCATTTGGAGCTCGCTTTCGCGCTATATTAGCCGTATATGCTTGCTAATAAAATATAAGGTACATATCTCGGATTAAATATCGTACTTTTACATTTTTCCCTGCGGGATGCCTCATTACTTGATGAGATGTATATTTGTGATATATATACTGTCATTTTTTTTCGGATCGAGCGGCGCAAAGGAGACTATGGCGAATTTTTCCAAAAATTTAAGGCGTTAGAAAAAATTTGAAAAAAAAAAAATTGGAAAATTTTGAAAACTTTAACTTTGATTTAGAATTGAAAGTTAAACGATAGTAGTTGTTTTTGAAAAAGATAACTAAGTATGATTTGAAAACTTAGTAAAGTTATTATAAGAAGTTTAACTATGGATTTTGGAAAGTAAATAGATTCTGTAACTTTTCTTACTTGTCAATTTCGAGGACGAAATTCTTTTAAGGGGGGAAGATTGTAACGACCCAGAATTTTAATTTATTAAAAATTTGAATATTTAATTAATTTTAAATATTAATAAGTGAAATTTATAAGTCGAATAAATTTTATTTCGAATTATTGGATTTAATTGGATTATTAAATCGATAATTCAATATGTGAAATTATGGAAATAATTAAAAATTGAGTTAAATATGATTGTAAATGATTTGTAAAATTTTATTATATCATGTTGGAGTTAGAATGATGTTTTAGAACTTTTAAAATCGAATTAAAAGTTAATTTGTGAAAATTGAATATTTTAATATTAAAATCGACTAGTGAAAATAGTCAATTTTTGAACAGTCTCAGAATTGAACGAAACCAGTTCCATTGGATCCGTAATAGTTAGTTATTACCGGATTTCAATTTTCGTGTCAATCGGAGTTACCGTTTGATCGTGGCAGCTCGAAACGCATCGAATTATTTTTAATTTTAATTTGGCGAGTTAAAATAGTCATTTTTCAAAAAGTCTCGGATTTCGGCGAAACCAGTTTCATCGGATCCGTAATGTGATATTATTGTAAGGTTTCAAATTTCGTGTCAATTGGATTTACCATTTGTCCGGTACGAATTAAAACGCCTAGAAATCGATTTAAATCGGTTTAATTTAAATTGAGCGTTTATAGCCATAACTCGCACAGATGTCCGAATTAGCTTTCGAAACCTGTTCCATTGTGTCCGGAACGCGGGATAAACCCTAGAAACGCTGGTTACGGCGCGTAAATCGGAGTTCGGAATTTCCGGGATGAATAGTGTCGTTCGAAATTCTATAAATAGGCACCGTCACTCTAAAAAAAAATAATAATAATAACTAAACCCTAATTCTCAACGTGTAGCCGCCACCCTCCCCATGAACGGCCGAAATGCTCCCATCTTCATCTCCAAATTTCTTCAAATCCGTGCAACGATTCGACGAACTTCTAACTAGAGAATCGTAGAGCACATCTAGATCTACGAGTTCAACGGATATGATCGCGTATGGAGCTGTAAATTGATGGGAATCAGGCCGCAAAGGCCGCGCGTTCATTCTCGATTTTCGTGCTAGGATGGAGGCCGAGCTTCAAGTGCTCCCTGGCGTTCGTGCGTGGTGGATGGGGCTTCAACATGGCAGCGTTTGATCGACGTATCGTCGAGTGAAGTGGTCAATGTGTTCGAAACCCTAGTTGCTATGTTGGGTTCGGCTGTAACATGTTGCGTGCGTGAAAAAGGAGGTTGGGGGAGAAGCTAATTCACGGTGATGATGGAGGGATGTTTGATCCTACGGCTTGAGATAGTTAGGTTGAGTTTTGAAAAGAAAATTTGTAATTTATTTATATTATAATTGTTCAAACTTTAAACTGCGATATCTCTTTCATACGAGGTCCGTTTCGGACGAGATTTTTTGCGTTGGATTCGTTTTGTCGAGCACTACGCAATGAAATTGGATTGGAGTCGTTTGGAGTTAGTGAGAATTTTGGGTAAAATTAAACGTCCGTTTAATTTTATTCGAAATAAATCGCTAAAACGAAATTGAAATCAAGGTGAGAATTTCTCACTCAATCGAATCAGTTTCGATTTTATTTTAAATAGTTAGATTTAAAATATTTGAATGCATGTTTGAATGTTGATTGATATCTATTGATTGTTAAAATAGATATTATACGCCGTTAGTAAGCGGATGTTATTTATTAAAAACATATACCGCGAATATTTCATAAACAGTGAAATTGGTATTGTATATGATAGCAATATATATATATTGGCATATGTATATATTGGAGTTATTGATTTCCCGCATTTTTTTGTTTAGCGGATGAGACCATATTGCGCCGTCTATTAAGCGGATAATATTTAATAAAAACATATACCGCGATAATTTCGTACTAGGGCGAAATTGGTATTGTGCTAATGTTTGTGGATGCAGGAAAACAGGTTGGAGGGATCCAACTGGATTCCTCAACAGTATTTATTTGATTATGGATATTTTGATATTCGTTGATTATCATATACGATATGTGATATCGTTGTTGTCGTGATTGACTATTTGGTATGTAGCATCATTGGACCAAATTTGGAATTTTAAAATGATTTCAAAGTGATTTTTGAAAGTATACGTTATAAAATATTTTTGGAATTGATTCATTTTAAAATAAATAAACGTATAATTTTTAAAGTTATAAAAATTATGATTTTTGAGAAATATAGTTAAAAAAAACTGATTTTTGAGAATATGATGCTAATGATTTTATAAATTAGTTTAATCGGGATTTTTGAATTTATTGTGAAAAGTTTGAATATAGGATTTATAAAATTTAATTATTTTATAAATCAAAATGGTGAAATTATAAAGGAGATTAAATATGTTTTAAAGAATAATATAAATTGACTTATATTAAGAGATTTATAAATGGATATTTATAAATTGAAATATAGACATTATAAAACGAGTTTTTATAAGTGTTTGAATGAAGTGAAAATGAATTTTGTAAATGAATGGAATTTATAAAATTACAAATGGTGAAGTTATAAATGAAATTTATAAATAGTAAGATTTATAAATTTTGTGAAATTATTAAAGAATATATTTGGATGAATAATCGAATCTTATAAGTTATAAGATTTATAATTATGAAGTTCAAAGGAACGATTTTTGTAAACGAATAAATTATAAGTATTTGACTTATAATATGAACCTTTGTTTTATAATTGAGTTATAAATTGAATAGGTTAATAAAGGAATTTATAAAAGGAAGTTGTTATAAATAAATAGATAGAATTTATAAACGTTGTTTTATAAATCCGCAAACGACTTATTTTGATAAGTAAATTGTTGAAACTTATTTTTGAAGATAAATTGAAATGAATAAAAGGATGAAATTTGTTGACGTAGTATATTCACGTTTTGAATAGTGAATAATATGTTAAAGAAATTGTTTTGAATGTGATATTTTAAACAGAATTAAAACGATCTAACGATGTTTTAAAATGTGTTGAGATTCGAAACCATAGATTTCAACATTTATTGTTGAAATAGACGTTTTCGAGAAATAAAAGGAAATAGTGGACTATAGCACTATTGTTATAGTAAATAATTTCCGAAAGGGAATGTTTTGTATAGTATTGGGATTTATATATCTATCTTAAATTCGAATCCCTATACTAGTGATTTTGGGACGTTGTAACGATGTTTTACGCAACATTCGTTTTGGCCCAAATAAATATGTTTAAGAGCATGATTTCCTTAAAGAATGAAATATATACTTAATCTCGATTTAAGTATATTGAATATTTTCCAAGTGTTGAAAATAAATAAAATTTGTGAATTACTTATTTAATAAGTATGGAAATGTTTTCCAATATAAAGTGAATATTTTGAGAACTTATCTTTTTGAAGATAATTTGAAATGAATAATTGAAATCGAATATTCATAGATATTTTGGATTTTAAATTCACTAAGGAGTTTATAAATGAAAAGTGGAATTTGATTAAAAATAAATATTGATTTATCTTTGAAGTGTGAAAATTATATATCTAGTAGAGATATTTTGGAAAATAAATAATTTGGAAAATTATTTGGAAACTGGTGATGTGTGCATATCCATTGATAGTTCAATAACCGACTATCAATATTTCCCTTTGAATGGGTAATTGATGTGATTTGTTTGAATTTGAATGCCACACTTATTTTTGAATAAGCGCTCACTATTCGGGTTAACCGGGAAAGGACCATGGGGTCGTATAACCCATTCCGAATATGTGATACGTCGTTATGATAGCATTGAAGATCGGTGTTGAAGACCCGGTATTTGCGAGAACGATAGGATGACCTGTCGATTGACTCTGCACCGAGTTGCTCCGGTATAGAGTTCTCCATATGTGATGGTGAATCCGATCAGGATCGTGAATATCCGGATTGCAAGGACTTCTTTGTAAGTGCCTTCGGTTTTGTTCGAGCCCGGAACAGACTTGTATGGATTGTATGTCTGACATTACAAGTTGAGATATAAAGACGATTTCTTTCAAATATATTTCTGTTGGTGGCGGAGAATTTATTCTTTTAGCTTAACACCCTTCTCTGAGACGTACGAGCCCAGAGGTTATGTAGTTGAAGGTTATCAGCGATATATTCCCAATTTGGTAATGTGACATGCTGAGTGATGCTGAAATGATCATTGTGTTGATTATTTGTGATAGGATCGTTTATTTGATCGTCCATCTTTGTGATCATCTCTATGATCATTTGTGACCCAAAGCATGGCTTTTGTATAAAGTATGTTTTGTGGGCGTGACTTTGTCGAGCCTCACACCCCGTGAATGGTCAAAACAGGAAAGAAGCGGCAAGGTTATGAGGGGTAGCGCACTTTAGGATGTGTGCATTTCCTTCTAGAAAAGGGTGGTATCATGGTATGGAGCCCAGATACTTACTCATGTTGAAAACACTTTGTTATGATTGTGTGAATTGATTACGAGCGCTCGGTGAAAAGGTCCCAAAGGACCGGGGGATGGCATATTCGGTCAGTTGTTACTCAGTTAGGGGTAACCCGGCCTTGTGTTGGTAGAGATCCGGTTTGGCTCTCGGGGATGTCCATCCAGAGGCATTCTCATGTGGCAATGGGAAGTTCCTTGGCCTGATCATTCGTTGGAAATCCAAAGAAACAATACGAGACTTGTACGGTTTTAGTTGTATAACCTGTCGTGGAATGTGGCGGTAACCTGCTATTGAACATGGTAGTTATAGTAGGCATAAGTGCGGAATGTCTATGCTGGCTAAGATTTATATCTTTATTTTCGAAAGAATATTTCCTACACTACGCACTAGTAATAATATCAAATGTCTTTTAAATGCATATCAAGCATCTTTGACTATCATAAGGAGAAATCTCCTCCGATTCTGCGTTTGCATTGTGTGTGTGTGTGCGGGAGGCCTTATGGTAGTCTCATTTTTAAAAGCATTGCGAATTAACTTTAAAAATATTCCTCTATTTTGATTTTAAAGATAAATAAACTGTTTTGAGTTCTCACACCAGTCACATGACTGACTTGGAGTTTATTGTTTTCCTTCCTAAACTCTGGGTGCCCACCAATTTCCACACGGGCAGTCAAGAGTTAGGTTTATCAGGATATTCTGGATATTCTGGAGTTGCTGGAGGCAAGCTGGATGGCAAAGTGTATTACTTATATAGTATTTCTTTTTCCGCTGCACTGTTGTTGTTGTATGATGTTGTACACTCTGATGATATGATGTAATGTAATGTATAAAATGTAATAACTGATAGTTCTTTGTTTAAAGATTATTCATTTATTATTATATGTTGTTCCGCTGCGAATTGTGAGATTCTGTTATTGTTCTGTTGTTTTCTCTATGTTCCTTTCTGTTCTATTTTCTATCTTTTTCTCTCTTGTTCTTTCTTTTTGTTTTTCTTAAACCCATAACATCTCGGTTTCCGGCCTTCGATTTCTCGGCAGTCGATAAAGTGAGTATCGATGTTGAATTTTCAAAAGTCGAAAATTTTCGGGACGTTACAATCGATGATCTCCTCACCCCTAACAACCACCCAGCTTCGACCTACCGCGCTGAAAATCGAAATGAGCCTCTCGACTCAAACAGGAACCAACACGATCGAAAAAACCCATCATCGCCGATGATCTCGTCCACGATCATCCATGCCATCCCAATAGGAGCTTCGTCAATCTCCCCTACTTCGATCCCCCTAGGTCCGGTTCAACTCGATGCATCGATGACCACGAATTAGCCTCACACCTCTCGTCATTCAAATCCTGACATCGAACCCTAGTTCGACGAACTCCTGCCGCCGCGATGATCTATAAGCTCATCCAATATTTTTCCCATAGCCCCATCATTCCAGCTATCTCCACAAACAACCCGACACCAAACTCGTCGTTGATCACAGGTGTTTGCACCAAAATTGGGCAAACACCCTTCGGAAGTTTTTGAAGAGATAGTAAATGAAGAACTTGAATTGGAAATAGGGACTATGAAGTTTATCACTTTATTTCTTAATACTTGAAGATTATAAGTGCTTTTCAGCAAATTACAACAGCAAATGGACTTAAATTCGAAATTAACAGCAATTGAGATAGTATGGAGTGATTCTGGCAACGTTTTGGCTTGTTCTTCTTCTCCAAATTCTCCGACCCCCTCTCTGAATGACCAGAGGCTCTATTTATAGGTGTGGAAGGCCAAAATCCCGCCTAAATCATGGAGAGGCTGCTTGGCACGTGACGGGAGGCCCACAGGCCCGCGTTCTTGAAGTGCGTGCCCAGTTTGGGATCGATTCGAAGTGAACTTCGAATCGATCAAAAAATTGTCCAATTGCGATGAAACTTGGCGTGGACGTTCTTCATCATGTAGACAAACTTCTGTAAAAATTTCATGGGATTTGGATCAGTAGATTGGGAGTTATGATCGGTTCGAAATTGGGTGTTCGGCATGCTGTTTGGTTCGAATCGATGGAATCGATTCGTTCGAATAGATGGAATCGATTCGTTCGAATCGATGCATGGCCGAAGCGAATACTTCGAATCGATTGGGGCGCGCCTGTCTTCGAGCCGATCCATGTTCGTGCTAGCTTAGCCGCTTTGTTGGATTCGAAGTTGTCGAAGTCGATGGAGCCGAAGGTGAGTGATGGAGTCGAAGATGATGGATGGATTCGAAGGTGAGCGATGGAGTCGAGGATGTGATGGGTTCAAAGCTATTAATGGATTCGAAGCTGTGGTGGATTCGAAGCATAGGAAGGACTCGAATTTGTGATGGATTCGAAGTAGGGAGTTCCTTAGATGGATTCGAATGTCGCCTCTTCCTATGGGTTCGAATATGATGGGTTCGAAATAGATGGTTTCGAACACGATGGTTTCGAACACGATGGGTTCGAACACGATGGGTTCGAATATGATGGGTTCGAACATGATGGGTTCGAACCGAGCAATGTGCACCTTCTTAACTTGAATCCATCATAACTTGAGCATATGACCTCGGATTGACTTGAAATTTGAAATGCTGGCTTCTATGGTCTTTCTTGTCATGCCTTATCAATTGCGGCCCGATCCGGGCTCGGACAGAATTCATCGATATCCATAGTGAAGTGAAATACGACCAATCTCTGAGGTGAACTGTTTTCTGTTTTTGACCAATCCTTTGGTATCACGGCTTTTGCCCAAAAAGCGGGATAACATTTTGCCCCCCAAAGTACGTCTTGTGGGAACATGACGTGCTTTGAATAGTCGCCATTTTATTCTGAAGATTATTGCTCCCTTTTCGTTGAGACTCATATACCGTATTGTCGTAACCTTGCCTTGATATGATTGATTACTGTACGACTGTGCTTAATCGTTGGCTGTCGTTGCTATAATAGGGTGAATATTTGATCCCTGTGAATGTTTAAAATCGAACGTTAGTTCGTTATGTGTGCACATACATTAGCTCCGCCCTTATTAACGTCGTGTGTCCATGAGTCATGTCGGTCTTTGTTTGCTGCCGAACTCCGTCTCGATTTTCTCCTGAATCGATTTTAGATTCAAGCCAAAGTGTTGTTAATCAGTGGTTTTTGATGGGTTCGAAGTTATGCTTGTATGAGTTGATGGCTTTCGAATCGATGGCCCGATGGGCCTCGCGCTTCGAATCGATCGGACCTTCGATCCATCCTTTGCCCATGTGCTTCTTCGAATCAATGTTGCCTCGTATCGATGCCGTTTTGCTGGATTCGAAGCTTAGAAGGGATTCGGAGCTGTGATGGATTCGAAACTTGGATGGATTCGAAACTCCTGATGGATTCGAAGCTTAGAAGGGATTCGGAACTTGGATGGATTCGAAGCTTCCAATGGATTCGAAACTTGGATGGATTCGAAACTCCTGATGGATTCGAAACTTGGATGGATTCGAAACTTAGAAGGGATTCGGAAGTGGTCCTTCGGATCGATGGGAGTCGAAGTGACACTTATCCCTTTTGGAATCCGTATAAATACATGAGGCAGACTTCATTTTCACTTTTTTACCTTTTACCATTGCTTTAGCTGCCTCTCCGAATCGATTTCCCAGAGCCAAATCAAACTTGCTTTTTCACGAATCGACCAAATTCCTTCAAGCTTCCATTTGTAATCAAACTAAATCAGGTAACCAAGGGGTCGATTCGATTTGAGAATGGTAGAAACCGTATTCTTTTTTGGCATTGGTTCAACCCCTTCTTCTGGAAATTTTTGGAGATTGATGAGGTTTGAACGAAGTAGGCCGACTCCATGGAACTGAGGAATGCAAACTTTTGAGCCGTATCGATCAGGGGTGCGCGCTTTGAGTTGGTTTCGAATGTGCAGCTTCGAATCGATGATTGCAGGAGAACACAACAAAAAAGGCGTGCGGTGATGGATTCGAAACAGTGGCATTCTGATTGAGTCGAAGGAGCTCACTACTGATCGGTTCGAAGCAATGATACGTTCATCGGTTCGAAGGAGTTCAACTCCGATGGATCGGAAGCTAGGTGGGACTCCGTGGATTCGAACCGCTCTTGATGGATTCGAAGGAGCTCGACTTCGATGGATTCGAAGTCAGGTGGGGCTCCGTGGATTCGAACCGCTCTTGATGGATTCGAAGGAGTCTGACTTCGATGGATTCGAAGTCAGGTGGGGCTCCATGGGTTCGAACTGTGCCGATTCGAGGTTCATCGATCTAACTCGTGTCGAATCGAGTCGATCGATTCGAACGTTCTTGCTTCTGGAACTTCCACCTCATCGATTCGTTCCAATATCTGAACTACGACCACCTTTAAATCGAACTCTAACGAACTCACTAAATTTTTAGCATATTTGATTCCGACGAGCTTCGTCCTTCGCATGATCAAAGTTGACCTGACCTGTCTTTTGGAGCTCGTCGATGGCACCATGGCTTAAACACATATAACGAATTCATACTTGAATTGGTCAGTAGTATCCGAGGGACGCGAAAGTGACGGTCAGCGATGACGGTCGTTTTCGTTCTCTGATTCAAAAGCCTAGTCGTTCAGACACCGTGTTCTACTCTTGTAAAATTTGTTTTAGTTATGTATTTGCACTGCACGGCATATCCATATGCTTCACACCGGGGAATATACGGGCTTTCTTCGTTTTTTAACGCTGCTTTCTCGTGAGTTAGTTAATTATGGAGTCTTTGGGTTCTGAACAACAAGAGTTACAAAGCTTGCCTCCTCCAATGCTAGAAATTCCAGAGATCCTTCCTGAAGTAATAGATCCTGCTCCGGACGAATTGCCGGAGGCCTTACTTATCGAGGATCCCATAGACTCCGTCCGATCTAATATTTCTGGAGCATTATTGGGTCGGATATGTTCGAAACATAACTTATCCCCGGATGATGTTTTGCTACCGGGAGTTGATGATAGGCCTCACAATCCACCCGAGGGCTATACTGCTTTTTATCGCCACGCTTGTGCGGCTGGAACTCTCCCTCCGTTTAACCAATATATCAGGGAGATGCTATCGTTCATTGGAATCGCTCCCGCACAACTTCACCCCAACGGGCACGCGTTACTGAACAGTGTTTTCATCTTATTCATGGACCGCCTTTTTCGTCCGCCTAGGCCAGCTGAGATTAGACATATATTCAACTTCAAGAGCAGGGGTGATAGTCCATCGTTCACCTTTCTGGAGGCAGTTAGAAACTGCTAGATTGTGACGGGAGACTGGACCAGACTCAGTTACTTTAAGAATGAATGGTTCTTTGTCCGATGCCCCCCAGGATTCGCTAGGCGATGGCTATCCAGACGTAAGTGTCGTAAATCGTGTTAGCCTTCTTTAATGGTCATTGTCAACACTCGAACTGACATCAGGTGTTTTTTCTTGCAGCTATCATATCAAGGCCAGACGGTGGTCGATACAGAAACGTCATCCGAAGTCTACAAGAGGTTCCGAGTGATCTGCGGCACATTGACTTGGTCTTAACCGATGATAACTTAAGGATGCTGGGTTTAATTGAGACGAACCAGAGTATTGTCGTTGAAGGGTTTGTGAAATCGGCTCCGAAGGCAAAGAAGAAGGCCGGTGTAGCGATAAGAGGAATGGGCGATGATGAGAGGACGCCTACTGACACCGGGCTAGCGGCTGATTTTCCCCAAGCAGGAAAAAAGCGGAAAGGCAAGGCTGTTGTTCCTAAATTTGCGAGACGGAAGTCTGTAATCGTGTCTCGCTTGATTCCTGGAATTATTTCTTCTGACTCCGCTCTTTGTCAATCAGGAAACATTTTCGCAGGACTGGATGACGTTCCCATCCCGGAATGCGTTTCTCTTTATCACGAGTCCGGGTTGGTTGAGCTCCGGGAAGCGTTAGACATAAGCGGGCTTTTACCCATTAGTGCAGTCGATACTTCTGGTTGGTCGGGGGCTTTGCACATTTGCATACACTTTCATGACACTACATGACTGCTTCACTCGCCCTATTGATTTTTCCTGGTACTTAACTAAACTGTATCTCTTTTCCAGGTAATATGGCTGGTCGTCAGACTACATTGGACAAACTCCTGAGAGTGCAACACCCCTCAACCTATTATGAATCTCGTCGTGGAGGCCCCGATCGTGATCGTGACCGGAGGCAATATGGCCAGGAGTATTATGCAAAGGATAATCACCGTGGTAACTCCAGCCAGGAACGATCAGACAGAGATCGTAGGCATCGCTCCCCATCTCGATCTCCTCCGCAATCCCGAAGTCATGTCCAGGCATCCGAGCCTCTGCGACATCAGTCATCTTCACAGGTTTCGAGGCTTGAGCCACAACGTTTTCGAACCGGGGTCGCAACGTCTATGTCTGGGGAGGAGACCCTTATTGAGTCTTCTGGCGAAGGGGCCATCAGGCTTGCTCAACTGAGGAAAGATTTTCCAGAGATTTGCTTTGATGCTTGTATTTTTCCTCCCAATCTTAAAAGAATTCCCGATGATGCCGCGACTACGGCGCTCAGCTACACCCGTGACTTTTTTGCTCAGTACAAAGAATGGTACAAAGCGGCTGTTAAGGCTTCCAAAGCTGCCTTCGACCGGGCCCAAATCATCGAGAAGCTAGAGGCCGACTTGGCTCAAAAGAGTCGTATTGTCGACATACTCCAATCTGAGGCGGAATCTTCCCGCAAGGCCGAGGTCGAGTCGTTACAGAAGGTTGATGAGACATAAGCTGAAATGGCGAAAATGCAACAGGCACATTGTACTTTAGTTGAAGACTTAGGCCATCGATACAAGAATGTTGAATCTGAGCGGGATGCGGCAGTGAAGGAACTAGAGGAGCTAAAGGCTAGGTTCGCTGACATGAATAAAGAAAAAGACGACGCGAATGTGGCTGCGCAAGAGGCGTGTGAGCAGGCTGTATCTTTTCGGGCTGAGCGCGATGCGGCAATTGCAAGGGTTAAGGAGGTTGAATCGGAGTTGGAGGAGAGAGTCCAAGCAGAGAGGTTCAAGATGGAGGCTGAATTCGACGATCTTTTGGACACATATAATGCCAATGTATTGGAGCATAGAAATCTCTCCTGGCTAGGGGATTACTCGATGCCTCTCTACAATGCTTGGAAGAAATTAGTGGAAAACAAGAGGATGTCTTGTCCGGATTCGGTATTAGATGAGTTTGAGCTTGAGTCACGTCTGCTCAGCGAGGATGAGAGGAGGACCCTTCATGAAGCAATCATTTCTGTTGAAAAAGAAAGACTTGTCGTCCATCAAACGGAGGTTGGCGAAGGTTCGGGTATCGTGCACCATAGCGAGAATACTGAAGTCCCCGTTTCGACTTCATCCGAAGCTGCTGCCGTGGTTGATCCACAAGCTATTCCAGCCTACAATCCGGACCAACCGGAACTGTCTTCGGGCAAGACGCTCGTCCCCGAGCTTGTTCAAGCTCCAAGGCAAGGTAAAGTAGGTATTTTGATTACTCCCTTTACGTCTTAAAACATTGATTTTCGAGGGAATTTCTTGGTCTGATAGCTCTAATTTTGGTTGTTTAGTGACCGAGAGTGTCGCACCCGTGCTCCCTGTTCCTTCGGCTTTATATCCTACACGTGGAGTTATTGTCACCGAGGCGATTTCAACTGCCGCCATGGTTGGTGACATGGGAGAGGGAGGCTCAATGTCATTCGATGTTCAAATGTTTGAAGAGCTATTTGGTCATCCTCTTGATCCCATGCCCGACCTCTCTTTTGTGACGAGCGGAGCTGCTCCAGTTTCTAGTTCGATCGTGACGACCACTGGCGTACCTAGCGCAGCTCAACTGTCTCGAGAGGAGGAGATTTTAGCAGAGATAAGTGCCGAGATGGCCAAGACAGTGACAGTTGGTCCCGGTGGTGACGCCGTTCCTTCAAGCTTATCTTCTCTAATGATGATTTCTCCTGGTGGCACAGTAACCGTCTCGAGTGTTGCTGAACAAGTATCTGTTACTGCTCCCATGCCCTCGGTTCGTCCTCATAAAAGGATCTCCATCCCTTCCAGTTCTGAGGAAGATGTTGATATCATGCCGGAACCGGAGGATGTTCCAAAGAAAGGCAAAAAGTCTCGTAGGAAGCCAGGCAGTGGGTCTAGCGGCTCGACTCCGAGGAAGAAACACCGGAGGAAGAAAGAGTGAGCCCCTCGCTTTGTCGTGAGATTTACGGATAACAATTCTTTTGCCTCTTCTTTTGTTCTTTCTTGGGCCATGTGTATGTATGGATGCGGCCTCCACTTAATTGAAACATCTTTACTTGCCATGTAATCAAACTTGTTTTTGTTGGTTGATGAAATGGGAAATTACACTTTTCTTCTTACCTGAATGCCTTGCAGTATTTGTTTTGTGTCCGCTCAGTATTTATATAGCTTCGTGTCGTGATTTAATGAATGAGTCGGATTCTGAGTATATTATCACTTAAGCCAGCGATTACCACCCAGCTTTTTGCCCCTTAGTTGCGGGGAATAATACTCATATTCTGGCGGCTGATTGCGTTTATTGCAAGCCCTGAGCACATGCCCCCCTTCTGGGGATTCATGACAATTTGAGATTGATAATCTGTCCTGCATTCCAGGAATCTGAGGGTTATCGATGTTTACACTCCATTCCACGCTATGGGAATTGGGAGTTGATGTTGATATCTCGGCCCGTATTTCGGGAACTTCGAATTGTTACTTGTACTTTGATTCGGGCTTCGGGAATCTGGATTAGATGTTTATACTCCAATTTGCACTCTGGGAAATTGGAGTCCATTCGCGCTCTGGGAACGACCTATTGGATGTTTATACTCCAATTCATACTCTGGGAAGTTGGAGTCCGTTCGCGTTCTGGGAACGATTTACTGGATGTTTATACTCCAATTCGCACTCTGGGGAGTTGGAGTCCGTTCGCACTCTGGAAACGACTTATTGAATGTTTTATACTCCAATTCACGCTCTGGGAAGTTGGAGTCCGTTCGCACTCTGGGAACGATTTATTGGATGTTTATACTCCAATTCACAATCTGGGAAGTTGGAGTCCGTTCGCGCTCTGGGAACGACTTATTTTATACTCCAATTCACACTCTGAGAAGTTGGAGTCCGTTCGCACTCTAGGAACGACTTATTTTATACTCCAATTCACACTCTGAGAAGTTGGAGTCCGTTCGCACTCTGGGAACGATTTATTGGATGTTTTATACTCCAATTCGCACTCTGGGAAGTTGGAGTTAGTAAAAGGATTGTCGTGTATCGATCCCTGTGAATGCTAGTATTGTGTTTTGCCCCCGAGCTCGGGTCTCATTTAGTGAGTGACTGGTCGTATCACAGTTACTCCCTATTTGGATAAATCCCACCGTGTGATGGAATTTAGCTCTTCGTGCAATGTGATATTATGTGTTATTTTCAGTGAATCACAACTTTTGGCTCGAAGAGATGGCGTTTTATTGCTGAAACAAAAGAAGCATGGCAACATCAGTTGCCTTATTACAAGTTCAAATTTCAAAATGCAAAAAACAAAATGCTAAGGAAGAAATTGATAGAAAGATAAATAAAGCCTGTCAGGTGTAGTAGTGACGGAGGCTTCCGCTATTCCAGGCTCTTGGTAAAGTGAGACCATCAACGGTCGATAACTTGAATGTGCCATCTTTGAGTTTTTGTGAAATCATATACGGCCCTTCCCAATTTGGGTTCATGTGCGAAGGAAGCGGGTAAATTCTTTTGAGTACCAGGTCGCCGGGTTCAAAAGTTCGTGGGCGGACCTTGGCGTTGTATATTCGAGCGACTCGACTTCGATATGCAGCTGCCCTCACGTCGGCTTCTTCACGTTTCTCATCAAGCAGATCTAGGGATTCAGCAAGTAATATAGCATTCGTTTTCGGGTCGTAGTATGTCACACGGTGAGAGTGAACTTCCATTTCGACCGGGATAACTGCTTCGGAGCCATAGGATATAGAAAAAGGGGTGTGCCCGGTTGCAGTTTTGTGAGTCGTTCTGTACGCCCACAGGGCCATTGGTAGCTCATCAACCCACTTGCCCCCGGCTTTCTCCAGTCTTTTCTTCAATATAGACTTGATAACCTTGTTGACGGCCTCGACCTGACCATTCGCTTGCGGGTGCGCTACTGCTGAGAATCTCTTATGGATGTGAAATCGCTGACAGAAGTCCCTGAATTCGGCACTGTCGAATTGGGTTCCATTGTCGGTGATTATAGTATGCGGGAGACCGTACCGGCAGATGATGTTGCGTACCACGAAGTTGATTACCTTTTTTGTTGTTATCGTTGCAAGAGGCTCGGCCTCAGCCCACTTGGTGAAGTAATCAACCGCCACTATGGCGTACCTTGCACCCCCTTTAGCTAAAGGCAATGCACCGATTATATCCATCCCCCACATCGCAAATGGCCACGGGCTGACCATTTGGGTTATTTCAGAAGGCGGGGCTCTAGGGACCCGAGCGTGTCTCTGGCATTTATCACATCTTTTGGCATAATCCATAGCATCGTGGTTAACGGTAGGCCAATAGTATCCGTATCGAAGTATTTTCTTGGCAAGTGCTTGCCCCCCAGTGTGATCGCCACATTCTCCTTCGTGCACCTCACGCAACACTCGCTTGATTTCGTCATGCGCGATACATCGGAGAAGAGGAACAGAGTATCCTCTCCGATACATAACTCCGTTTTGAATGACAAATCGTGACACCTTTCGAAGAACCTGTCTTCTTTCACTTCGTCATTCAGGCAGGGTGCCATGCTCAATGTAATCATGGTATGGAGTCATCCACGATTCCTTCTCGGAGGTAGCTTCTAATGTGAAATCATTCTCCGTTCGATCAACGCTCGGAGAGGATAATGTCTCGACGGGGACGAGCCCCAAGTGTTGAGCTTCGCCTGTACTTTCCAACTTTGCCAATGAATCGGCTTTCTGATTGTGCTCTCAGGGTATGTAAAAAATGGTATAATAATCAAACTGATCCAGTATTTCTCGGACCTGGGCTAGATAAGCGGCTAGCCTTCGATCCTTGGCCTGATATTCACCCCGAACTTGGCATACCACCAACTGGGAATCGCAGTAGATCTCCACAGCGATAATTCTCAGGTCTCGGGCTAACTTCAACCCGGTGAGCAAGGCTTCGTATTCAGCTTCGTTGTTGGTTGCCCGGAAATCAAACTTTAAGGCGTAGCAGATGGATCGGCCCTCGGGAGTCTCAAGCACAATCCCTGCGCCCGAGCACCGATCGTTGGATGCGCCATCAGTGTATAGCTTCCATATATATTCGGGGGAGTTACTAGTTTCAGGTAAGTCTTCAGGAACAGTGAATTCAGCAATGAAATCTGCTAAGACTTGACCGTGTATGGCTCTCCTTGGAACATATATGATGTCGAATTGACTCAGCTCAATGTTCCACTTTAGTAACCTGCCAGACGTCTCAGGTCGTGTGAGGACCTGTCGTAACGGTTGGTCGGTGTACACAATGATAGGGTGAGCCTGAAAATATGGACGGAGCTTCCTCGAGGCGATGACTAGGCAGTATGCCAAATTTTCTAGCCTTGGGTAATTTCTCTCGTCCCCGGTCAATCGTTTACTGACATAATAGACTGGTTTCTGTGTTCGGTCTTCCTCTCGAACCAATGCAGCACTAATGGCGTTTTCAGATACAGCCAGATAAAGGTATAATTGTTCGTGATCAACAGGTTTTGAAAGAATCGGTGGTGTGGAAAGATGCTGGATTAGCGATTGAAACGCGCCCTCACATTCCGTAGTCCATTCGAAGTTTCGTTTCCCCTTTCGAATCAGATCGAAAAAGGGTATGCATTTATCCGTTGATTTCGAGATGAACCTGCTCAGCGCTGCAACCTTTCCATTGAGACTTTGAACCTGTTTTATGGTCCTCGGGGTTTGAAGATTCCTGATTGCCCAGATCTTCTCGGGGTTGGCCTCTATTCCCCGGGCGTTGACGATGAACCCAAGGAATTTTCCGGAAGCAACCCCAAAATGATATTTTAACGGATTTAGCTTCATCCCATATCTCCGGAGGACATTGAACATTGACTCCAAGTCCTTGACATGATCAGTGGAGTATCGTGATTTTACCAACATGTCGTCCACGTAGACCTCCATGGTTTTCCCGATCTGGTCGGCAAACATTCGGTTGACTAAGCGTTGGTAAGTTGCTCCGGCATTCTTTAAGCCAAAAGGCATAACCATGTAGCAGTATAGTCCTAGGTCAGTTACGAAGCTTGTATGTTCTTGATCGGGCACATGCATGGGTATCTGATTGTACCCAGAGTAAGCATCCATGAAAGACAATAATTCATGTCCGGCCGTCGAATCCACAAGTTGATCGATTCGAGGAAGTGGAAAACTGTCTTTTGGACAAGCCTTATTTAAGTCAGAGTAGTCGATGCACGTTCTCCATTTTCCATTCGGTTTGCGGACAAGTACAGGATTGGATACCCACTCCGGGTACAAAGCATCTCGGATAAACCCATTCGTTTTCAACTTGTCGACTTCTTCTTTGAGGGCGGCAGATCTCTCTGGATCCATACCGCGTCTCTTTTGCTTGACCGGGATGTACCGCGGGTCAATATTTAAGGTGTGGCTCGCGATGTCCGACGAGATTCCACACATATCGGAGTGCGTCCAGGCGAATACGTCTAGATTCGCTTGGAGAAATTCGACCAATTCCTGTTGTGCTTGCAGGTTTAGCTGAGACCCAATTTTCAATATTTTCGAATCGTTATTGTCATCAATTGGAACATCGATCGTCAGCTCGGCTGGGGAAGCTTGACTTTCTTTGGATCCATCATTATCTTCAGTGTCTCGAGGGTCAAGATCCTTCTGGAATTGGCCGTGGTGCCCAGGCCGAGGCCCAGGCGCTAATTGTCAATCATCGGTAAAGCGGACGCGGAGAGATTCCCCCACGCCCTTTCCTTTCTCCCTCCTTTGTGCTTCTCGTAGTTCAGCAACATAACAGGCTCTCCCGGCAGCCTGGTCCCCTTGAATGACCCCAATCCCGTGGTCAGTAGGGAACTTTAGAGTCAAACACCACGGGGCAATTGCTGCCCTAAATTCTGCAAGGGCTGGTCGGCCCAAAAAGGCATTATAGGGTGAATGGATATCCAGGACAACAAACTGTAACATTCGGACTCTACGGCCTTCTCCGTTTCCCAATTCTACTGGCAATTCCACCATCCCGGTGGGTATATTAGCACTTCCATCGAAGCCGTGAATCCTACATTGACAAGGCTTTAGATCCTTAGCTTCCATCTTCATCTGATCATATGCCCTTTTAAACAAGATGTTTACTGAGCTTCCACTGTCTACCGGGATCCTCTTCATCCAAGCAGGACCAACCTGGGCGGATATGACTAGTGGGTCTATGGTCGGGGCTTCGACTTTGTCAGCATCTCGGTTTCTAAATACGATATCATCCGCCATCGTCTTCTGTTGCTTAGCCGGAGCCCCTTCATCAAGTGTACTGCAGCTTTCAAAACTTACGTGCCTGATCGAATTGGCGTATGATTCCATTTCCTTCCAACTTCGATCCGCTGGATGAGGGCCACCACTGACTGTATTTATGACCAACCTTCCGCTTGTACGAGCGGGCTCCTCCTGTCTTTCCTGGTTCTGCGCACGATTTTGGTTTGACGGGCCCACACCACCGGCTTGCGGTGCCCGCACAATTGATCCAACTTCCTCTCTCTGATCAGTTTTTCAATAAGGTCTTGCAGATGCCTGCAGTCATTGGTGTTGTGCCCATAGCTTTCGTGAAATCTACAAAACTTCCCCGTTTGGATCTGTTTCTCTGATGATGGCTTCGGAGTCGGCTTCTTATATTGCATCGCATTACAGGTTTGTAGATATACGTTTTCCAATGTCGTATTCAGTGGTGTATAGCTTTCAAACATTTGCGCCCTACGTCGCGGGCCACGGTTCTGATCCTGCTTCTTACTCCTATTATCGCCGTGCCTTGGCTGGGGTTGCTTGTTCTGAATATTCAACTGCGCTCTTCCTGAGCCCTCTCCTGACTGTTTAACCGCCACATTGCTTTGAACCCCTTCATTGCTGGGCCTCGCATCGTCCTGCTTCCTAGATTGTTTCGCATCCTCACGCCTCAGGAATTGGGCGGCTTTGGAATAGAAACGATCCAACGATGCGGGAGGTTTTCCAGCTAGCCAGTTTCCAAAATCAGAGTCGGGGTCAATCCCTTTAGTCAGAGCCATCAAGATTGAATTATCATTGGGGTTAGTAATTTCTGCGCAGGCGGCGTTGAATCTTTCCAGGTATCGCCTGAGTGTCTCCCCAGGGGCTTGAGTGACACTAGATAAAGTGTTTACATCTTTAGGCCTGGCGATGTGCATACGGAATTGTTCGATAAATTTGGTTGCCAATTGGTCAAACGAGGAGATAGACCGTGGTAGTAATCGTGTAAACCACATTGTCGCAATCCCCCCCAAGGAAATAGGAAAACTACGGCACTTTACTGCATCATCAGCTCTTGCAGCAGTCATTGACCATTCGTATTTTAGAATATGCTGGCTAGGGTCGGAGTTTCCTTAATACATGGGCAAAGCCGGCATTCTGAATCGCCGGGGAGGCTCAGCATACAATATGTCATCAGTGAACGGGGTGTGACTTCGAGAGATCCCCCAATCGTCATTTGTCAAACCTTGACTTTCGCGAACCATTTGGCGGACCATAGCTGAGAGATCAGGTGTTGCTGTATTCGAAGGGTGTCGAGCCAAAGTGCGCTCTGGTTCCACAGTGCGAGGTGGGATCGGGCGCTGCCGACGATCCGAATCTCGCCTCCTTGGCTCGACATCTTCTGGGATGTTCGGTCCTGGGACACGTTCCTATGGGTGGTAGTTTGGACTGGAGTGATTTCGGGTGTCAACTCCTGTGTCAACTGCGGTGGCTTGGTTATCTGCAGTGTGTTGTGGGACAGTGCCTCCTCGAGAGGAGGGTCCCGTATGAAAACTGGCAGAGGGGCCAACTCTTATTTGCCCAACAGTCAACGTTTGTCGGAGACCAGAAGCATGCGCATGACTTCCGTCTAGCCTGGGGCACGTAGATCTGCCGTCATAGTCGGATGAGGCAGAGCTTTCCGTGGAAGAATGCGGAGCGTGGTCCCTCTATGATCTCCTTCGCCCTTGGTGGTTTAGTTGGTTAGCCAATTCAGCATTGACACGTAGCTGCTCAGTTAGCTGTTGTCGGCTTTTAGTTAATTCCTGCAGTAATGTTTGGAACTCCTGTCTTGTAACCGGACCCGACTGATCCGTTTGCCCAACGGCATCCTGATTGGCTGACTGTAGCTGTGCGGGATTCTGCCTATCCTGACCTTCTTGGTTACCAATGTTGGAAGTGGTTCTCGTACTAACCATCCTGAAGGTTAGATTCCTGTCCTAGATTTTGAGCAAACCTGAAAAGAATGGATGGAATCTGAATTTGAAGTCTGGATCTCCCTCTTAGATTTGTGCAATCCGGTATCGAAGATAGATCCACGGAGCGGGAGAAAGAACTGGTTCTTTTTCTTTCTCGGTGAAAGCACCAAAATGTTTGCACCTAAATTGGGCAAACACCCTTCGGAAGTTTTTGAAGAGATAGTAAATGAAGAACTTGAATTGGAAATAGGGACTATCTAACAAAAACTCCAAGTCACAGAAAAGTAAATTGCGCAGAAGACAAGGATTTAGAGTGGTTCGGCCATGCGCCTACGTCCACTATGAAGTTTTATCACTTTATTTCTTAATACTTGAAGATTAAAAGTGCTTTTCAGCAAATTACAACAGCAAATGGACTTAAATTCGAAATTAACAGCAATTGAGATAGTATGGAGTGATTCTGGCAGCGTTTAGGCTTGTTCTTCTTCTCCAAATTCTCCGACCCCCTCTCTGAATGACCAGGGGCTCTATTTATAGGTGTGGAAGGCCAAAATCCCGCCTAAATCATGGAGAGGCTGCTTGGCACGTGACGGGGGGCCCACAGGCCCGCGTTCTTGAAGTGCGTGCCCAGTTTGGGATCGATTCGAAGTGAACTTCGAATCGATCAAAAAATTGTCCAATTGCGATGAAACTTGGCGTGGACGTTCTTCATCATGTAGACAAACTTCTGTAAAAATTTCATGGGATTTGGATCAGTAGATTGGGAGTTATGATCGGTTCGAAATTGGGTGTTCGGCATGCTGTTTGGTTCGAATCGATGGAATCGATTCGTTCGAATCGATGCATGGCCTAAGCGAATACTTCGAATCGATTGGGGCGCGCCTGTCTTCGAGCCGATCCATGTTCGTGCTAGCTTAGCCGCTTTGTTGGATTCGAAGTTGTCGAAGTCGATGGAGCCGAAGGTGAGTGATGGAGTAGAAGATGATGGATGGATTCGAAGGTGAGCGATGGAGTCGAGGCTGTGATGGGTTCGAAGCTATTAATGGATTCGAAGCTGTGGTGGATTCGAAGCATAGGAAGGACTCGAATTTGTGATGGATTCGAAGTAGGGAGTTCCTTAGATGGATTCGAATGTCGCCTCTTCCTATGGGTTCGAATATGATGGGTTCGAAATAGATGGTTTCGAACACGATGGTTTCGAACACGATGGTTTCGAACACGATGGTTTCGAACACGATGGGTTCGAATATGATGGGTTCGAACATGATGGGTTCGAACCGAGCAATGTGCACCTTCTTAACTTGAATCCATCATAACTTGAGCGTATGACCTCGGATTGACTTGAAATTTGAAATGCTGGCTTCTATGGTCTTTCTTGTCATGCCTTATCAATTGCGGCCCGATCCGGGCTCGGACAGAATACATTGATATCCATAGTGAAGTGAAATACGACCAATCTCTGAGGTGAATTGTTTTCTGTTTTTGACCAATCCTTTGGTATCACGGCTTTTGCCCAAAAAGCGGGATAACAACAGGAATTTGCCGAATTTCTATTTACCGTTCAACTCGAGGATTCTACCCTGAATCGATACTAATAATCATGATTTCTATTCCAAAAATCATAATTTTATAATACGAATCAGTTGATAACAAAAAAACTCAAAATTAAAAACATTAAATTACTAGATTTTAATAGAATCTACTATGATTTCTTATTTTCTTAATATTTACTAAATATAAATTCTTAGACTTATTTTTAAAAATTCAATCAGGTAATTATAACCAAATTTCATTTAGAGTTTATCACCAAAATTTGTTTAAATTTTGAGATATAAATTTTTCCGTAAGAAAATCATATACTTGTAAAACAACAGTATGATGTGTGTGTGTCTATATATATACACACACACACACACACACACACACACACACACGCGCGCGCGCGCGCGCGTAAAAATAAACATGCACATACATTTACATCCATAACAAACATTTCAAGTTTACCATCAACAAGGGCATCAATAAATAACAAGATTTGGATTCTGAAGTGAAGTTTACTCGCTTATTTTGAAGAAAAGAGGAGAATAATCCCTGGAAATTGATTATTTGAAAAATGAAAGCCTGTTTGAATTGAAAACTGGAATTTTAGATCTGCCTTGATGTTAATTTGCTTTGATTCAGATTGAAGAACTGATGCAGTTGAATTTGTGGAAGAATTTTCCTTTGCTTTTGATTTTTAGTTTCTCAGGTTTTGAAAACTTTGCTTAGATTTCCGGGTTTGAATTTATTTTAGCTTTTGAATTTGAACTGGAACTTGAACCTGATCTAATCTAATCTGTGGAAGTTGAGCCATGATCTGATGATGTTGTTCAGATTAAATTAGTTGTAACTGAATCTGATCTTTGCTTTGATCTCAGGTTTTGAGTTGAATTAGTTCTAGGCTTTTGTATTTTTGAAAAGAGATTGTTATTTGCCTCTGATTTCAATCAGGTTTGCATGTTTTGATTTTACTTGTTTTTGATTTGAAATGATTAGATCTTTATTTTAATCTGAGTTTGTAGATTTGTTCTTTGGTTTTGAGTGCATGAAACCAAAATGAGAAGAGAGAGTTAGATGTGTTTATAAATTTTTATTTAGATTAAAAATAAGTGACACTCGTTACTTTCTTGTTTTATTTTGTTAACACTTGTAATTGCAAAATCTTATTTATTTACAAATGTCAAAAAAATGTACTTTTGTGTTTAAATCCTTAGTTAGGTTTATGTTTATCTCAAGTTAAATTTAAAAGGAAAATATTTATTAAATCCTTCTATCAAATCCTATTCAAATTTGAACTATTGTGTTTTAATGTTTTAAATACATATACAAATCTTAGTTCAAATGTATTTTAAAATAAAGAAGATTATACCTTTTATATTTATTTATATAACCTTAAGAAATATGATTTTCAAAACTAATTATATATTGATAAATGATCACATATATATTAAAATTAGAAAACAAACTTTTATTACATTTAAATATAGAGTTTTCAATTTCAATTTATTTTCAAGATAATTGTTTTAAAATTCCAAATTAAAATTCTATTTACAATCTATATAAAGATATAAATAAACACACTCTTTTATTTATCTTGGAAATTTTCAAATCAATTTATAATAAATCCCGAAAATTTATATTTATTACCAAATTTATTTTAGCCCAAAAACCGAGAATGTTACAGATTCCCCCCTTAAGAAAATTTCATCCTCGAAATTTGCTAGTTAGGGGCCAACCAAAGAGTAGTTTGAAATTGTTTTACCAAATCAAACTGAACATTTATTCTGCATTTCGCTAAATAAATCAGAATATCAACAAATACGAGAATAAACTCATTCAACACTTTACGAAATATTCGGGTCATCTGATCTATGAAATATGCATAGGCATTGGTTAGTCCGAAGGATAACTAACCATTAGTAGAATATATGTAGACCCAAAGGAATAGACAAACAGATATAATTCAGTTTAACTTCATATTTCATTAATCAATTTACTCCAATTAAAATTTCAAATTCATTAAAGTTAAAATCGAAGAGATGATAGGAAACTAACGAAGAGAATACGAAATAGGAGCTTATTTGCACGATTTGCAGGGCCATCACCACACCAAAGCTTCTCCCTCGAGCTACCACAAAGCCATCAAAGAATTGAAATAAAATGATTAAAAAAAGAGATTGATAAGATATTTCCATTGTTATAGGGTACTGACCATTTGTAGTGGTACTCCCCTGTCGCCTACCTTGTCCTCTTCTTGCACTAATACTTACTATCAGTGGATAGTAAGAGATTTTACGGAGGTATATGGATGGATATCTTAGCGATATACTCATTCTAGGGCATTTGTAACCCTATCTCTAATGAGTTACCTAATGTGTTATACTCCCGAGCTAAAGTTCTTACTCAACCTTCAGCTCTGATACCAAGCGTAACGACCCGAATTTCGGCCCTCGAAAATCGACATTCATACTTCACCCGTATTCGAATGCCGCAGATTCGAACGTCGAAATCCAAATTGCCGGAGCTTATAACACATTAAGTACAATAAAATAGCAGAAGAAAATGAATATCAATGATACACAACAGTTGATTACAATAATGATACAACAAGAATTTATCAACATTATCAAAGATACAAGATACAGCGGAAAGAATATCTTCAATAGAATTCTCAGGTGAGAAAGGAGAATCCAACATAATGCGACTCCATTGCCAAAGCTCCAAAGATTGAAGGCAATCGAATCTACGCTTACACGCTGGCTATCTAAAAATATGACTCTAGGCTGCCCGTATGGAAAATTGTGGGCACCCAGAGTTTAGAAAGGGAATAATAAACTCCAGGTCAGTCATGGGACTGATATGAGCAAACGAAAACAGTTTTATCTTTTAAACAACAAACAAAAAAAGAAATAGAAGAAATCCGCAATGCTTTTTGGAAAATGAAACTGCCATAAGGCCTCCCTCCACACACACAATGCAAGCGCACACTTGGAGGAGATTTCTCCTTATGACGGTCAAAATACTATATACGCGGAAATCCTTTTGATATTATTATTAGTGCATAGGGTAGAAAACTGTTCGAAAGTATAATATTAATCTTAGCCAGCATACAATCATTATTGTATGCCTACTATAGCTACCATCTAAATAGTAGGTCGCCACCATAAGTAAATGGCATGTTATACAACTAAAACTGTACAGGGTTCGTATTGGTGATTGGATTTCCAACAATAGTCAGGTAAGGAACTTCCTGGGCCGCATGGGTACGCCTTTGGAGGGACGCCCCGAGAACTTAACCAGCTCTCTGCCAACACAAGGCCAGGTTGCCTCTTAACTAGGTAACTACTAACACGAGTATGCCAAGCCCCAGGCGTGACCGACCTTTATCTGTGGCCTCGATACCAACAACCACAAAGCAATAAGTTTGCAGCAACCACATAAGTTAAGTATCTGGGCTCCATACCACGATACCACTTCTATCCAGAAGGAAGTGGACATACCCTCAGAGGGCGCTACCCCTAAATAACATTGACGCATCTTTCCTGTTTCGACCATTCTGGTTTGCGAGGTCCTGATGAGGTCTCGCTCCATAAAGCTACACTTTCACAGAACCCATGCTTCGATCAACACATGATCAGCAGCACTTCGTATGCCACATTAACAAATTGGGAATGTATCACTAGAAACCATCAACTATATAACCTCTGAGCTCGTACGTCTCAGAGAAGGGTGTTAAGCAAAGAGAATAAATTCTCTACCACCAAACAGAAATGTATTTGATAGAAACCATCTTTACATCTCAAAGTGTAATGTCAGACACACATCCATACAAGTATGTTCCAGGTTCGAACAGAACCGAAGGCACTTCTAAAGAAGCCCATGCAATCCGGATAATCCCTAATCACGTCCAGACTTCCCATCACAAAGGGTGATCAAATCTCTATACCGGGGACTAGTTGGTGCAGAGACAATCGACAGGTTATCCTTTCGCTTTCGAAAATACCCGGTCCTCGTCACCGGTCTTCAAATGCTATCCATAACGTCGTATCATTATTTGGAATAGGTTTTATGACACAAAGTCCTCCCTTAGCTAAACCGAATAATGAGCGCTTAAATTTAAAACCATATGGATATGGTGGGATCTTAGTTAAGTCACAACTTATTACCCAAAGCCTTTCTTTCAAATGGTTTAAACAAATCACCATTTTAATCTTTTAAACAAAAGATTCACCTTTGAAGATCCTCTTCAATTTTCTTTAAAATAAAGTTCACCAAATCTTTCGCAAAGATTTATTCATAGCTTTCAAAACTATTTCAAACTCCAAATCTTTTATACAAAAGATATGCCTTTAAGATCCTCTTCAATTTCAAAACAAAGTTCAACAATCTTTCACAAAGATTTATCATAGCTTTCAAATCAATATTAACCTCCAATACTCTTTTATACAAAAGATACGCCTTTAAGATCCTCTTCAATTTCAAAACAAAGTTCAACAATCTTTCATGAAGATTTATTCATAGCTTTCAAAACAATTTCATTTCAAATTTGAAATCCTTTCAAAACAAATTGGAGATCCTTTCTTTATACGAAAGCTATTATGATTTGGAAACAAATCCTTTTCGTTTTGGAAAAATCCGATCAAATATACATAAGTTATCTCCTTTAAAGTATAAACTTGGATTAAATTCAAATTCCCAAAATAATACATTTAAAATGTTTTAAACTCATATATATACATTATATAACTTGTTAAACCATAATTCAAATCTTGAATTCAAATTCAAATCAAACTATTTTAAGTTTCAAAACATTAACAAGTTATATTCGAAGTAATTTCCAAAATTTTCTTTTCAAAAGTTTTCATATTTAACCCAATTACATTTCCAAACCATTTTGGAATAAAAATTCAACATTTAAAACCATTTTGAATAAAATAATATTAAATTCAAATATTTGTGATTAACTGATTTTCCATGAAATCCATATTTGTGTGTATGTGGTGTAGTCCAAGGGTTTTACACAATAGTGCAACATCATCAATCATTACAGATTCCAGCACAGCAATATCGATAAGCGGTATAATCCATAACGCTTATCTTCATTCACAGTTTCACAGATAAATAACATAAATTTATCACAGATAAATAAATTACATTTGTCACAGCACAAATCAAAATAATTTATATCACCAAGTATTACACACAAGAGATATCAAACAATCCAAAGCATTCCATGCTATTCAAACATCCATGAGTAAGGTTAATTAATCATCTGATTAATTGAAACCAGATTAATCACGAACCCAGATTAATTAACATTAATTAATTACAAATTATTTTAATTAATTAACCATTAAACATTAATTGATCAACCTTAATTAATAAATAAAATAACCTTTAATAATTAATTATTCTTTAATTAATCACATTAATTATATCAATTAATTAACCCTTAATTAATTGTCATTTAATTCAATCATCTTTAATTAATTACAATAAGTGATTATCCCTAATCACTTAATAAATCTCAAATTAATTTTAATCACTTTATTAATCCACCTTTAATCATTGATTAATTACCTTTTAATTAAGTAATTATCTTTAAGTAATTAATTACCGTTAATTACTTGTTATTAATTAGTCTTTACTTAATTAATTATCCTAAATTAAATTAATTAAGTAACCCTTAATTAATAAATCATCCCTAAATCACTTTCATAAGTTAGTTACCCTTTAATTAATTAAATAATTAATTAATCGCATAATTAATTATCCTTTAATTAATTATTCTTTAATTACTTGATTTATCAAACTTAAAACATTAATTAGTTAATCTTAATTACTTCCATTTAGTAATTATCTTTAACTGATTAATTAACCTTAATTAATTACATTTATAAATCAACCTTTAATTATTTGAATATCCTTTAAGTACTCACATTAAGTAATTAACCTTTAATTACTAAATCCTTTAATTAATTACACAATGTAATTATATTTACTTAATCATTTAACTACAATAATTAAACCTTATTAAATAAAAATTTTAAAATAGATCATTATCATGTAATTCAACTTTAAACTTTTAAGTTAAATAATGATTTAAAATATTATTTTTAAGATAAACTATTTATCTGCTTAATCAACTTCTTAATTAAGCTATAAAAAAATAGGCTTAAGAATTAATTAATGATGACACATATGTATATATACCTATTTTAAAACATATCAAATTTGATTAATTAAAATAATTTAAACTTAAAACCTTTGATTAATCCAAAATTTAAACACATATTGAATAAAACAATTAATTTAACAAAATTCGTTAAAACTAGATTTAAACCTTTTTAAACTTATTTAAAATTTAAACTTTTACTACTGTTATTTTGAACCGGAGTCAAACCCTAATAAAATCTGACCAAGCACTCGAGTATTTCTTACAATCTTCTCGACTTCAAGCCACTCACGCAACAAACTCGAGGTTATCTCGAGTTCCACCTTCTTCCCTGATGCCGTCAAACAGGACCGCACACAAAAGTACCCGCGTACACGTGCATAGCCACTTGATCGACCTCTGACCGTCACCGCCATCATTGGAAAATCTTTGATGATCTCCTCACCCCTAACAACCACCCAGCTCCGACCTACCGTGCCGGAAATCTAAACGAGCCTCTCGACTCTAATTGGAACCAACACGATAAAAAAACCCGTCATCGCCGATGATCTCGTCCACGATCATCCACGCCATCCCAACAGGAGCTTCGTCAATCTCCCCTATTTCTATCCCCCTAGGTCCGGTTCAACTCGATGCATCAATGACCATGAATTAGCCTCACACCTCTAATCATTCAAATCCTAACATCGAACCCTAGTTCGACGAACTCCTACCGCCATGATGATCTATAAGCTCATCCAATATTTTTCCCATAGCCTCCATCATTCCAACTATCTCCACAAACAACCCAACACCTAACTCGCCATTGATCATTGGAATTTGTTGAATTTCTATTCACCGTTCATCTCAAGGATTCTACCCTGAATCGATACTAAAAATCTTGATTTCTATTCCAAAAATCATTATTTTATACAATATGAATCGGTTGATATCAACAAAACTCGAAATTAAAAACATTAAATTTTCAAATTTTACAAGAATCTACTGTGATTTCATCTTTTATGAATATTTATTAAATATAAATGCTTAGAATTGTTTTTAAAAATTCAATCAGGTAATTATAACCAAATTTCATTTAGAGTTTATCACCCAAATTTGTTTAAATTTTGAGGTATGAATTTTTTTTTGTAAGGAAATCATATGCCTCTAAAACAACAGTACGATGTGTGTGTGTGTGTATACATAAAAAAAGACATGCACATAAATTTACATCCATAATAAACATTTCAAGTTTACCATCACCACAGGCATCAATAAATAACAAGGTTTGGATTCAAAAGTGAAGTTTACTCACTTGTTTTGAAGAATAGAGGAGAATAATTCCTGGAAATTGATTATTTGAAAACTGAAAGACTGTTTGATTTGAAAACTGGAATTGTTAGATCTGCCTTGATGTTGATTTGCTTCGATTCAGATTGAAGAACTGATGTAGTTGAATTTATGGAAGAATTTGCCTTTGCTTTTGATTTTTAGTTTCCCAGGTTTTGAAAACTTTACTTAGATTTCCAGGTACGAATTTATTTCAACTTTTGAATTTGAACTAGAACTTGAACCTGATCTAATCTGTTGAAGTTGAGCCATGATCTGATGATGTTGCTCAGATTGAATCAATTGAAATTGAATCTGATCTTTGCTTTGATCTTTGGTTTGGAGTTGAATTAGTTCCAGGCTTTCGTATTTTTGAAAAGAGATTGTTATTTGCCTCTGATTTCAATCAGGTTTGCACGTTTTGATTTTACTTGTCTTTTATCTGAAATGATCAGATCTTTATTTTAATCCGAGTTTGTAGATTTGTTCTTTGGTTTTGAATGCATGAAACCAAAATGGGAAGAGAGAGGTAGATGTGTTTTTTATTTTTATTTTTGTTTTTATTTAGATTAAAAATAAGTGGCACTTGTTACTTTCTTTTTTTATTTTGTTAACACTTGTAATTGAAAAATCTTATTTATTTACAAATGACAAAACAATGTACTTTTGTGTTTAAATCCTTAGTTAGGTTTATGTTTATCTCATGTTAAATTTAAAAGAAAAATATTTATTAAATCCTTTTGTCAAATCCCATTCGAATTTGAACTATTATGTTTTAATGTTTTAAATACATATACAAATCTTAGTTCAATTGTATTTTAAAAGAAAGAATAATAAACCTTTTATATGTATTTACATAACCTTAAGAAATATGATTTTCAAAAATAATTATATATTGATAAATGATCACATATATATTAAAATTAGAAAACAAACTTTTATTACTTTTTAAATATAGAGTTTTCAATTTCAATTTATTTTCAAGATATTTGTTTTAAAATTCCAAACTAAAATTCTATTTACAATTTATATAATTATATAAATAAGCACATTCTTTTATTTGTCTTGGAAATTTTCAAATTAATTTACAATAAATCCCAAAATTTTACATTAGTTACCAAATTTATTTTGGACCATAAACCGGGAATGTTACATGCAAGATCCAAATCGAACGCAATCAGTCATGTTGCACTCGTAGCATTGAACATTATGTTTTGGAATCGGATTGGTTAAAAATGTGACTATTGGAATATTGCGCTAAATTTGAATGTTGTTGATTTTAGAAGGAATAACACTTCGGCGATAATTAAAATTTCGGTGACTTAAACTAACTTTTTGGTTAATTCGTATGTTATATAGTAGGTATAAAATTCTTAATTTTCTCCTTGGATGTTGTATTTGCTGGTTGTTTGGTTTGGATAAATTATCATTTTTGAAAATGGATGATGTATAGAGTGATATAATACTGATTTAATATAAGTTTGTTGTTTAAATAATAACATAATTAATTTATGCATACTTCTTTGGTGTTAACTATTTGGCCAAATAAACACCATCTAATAATAAATGGAAGATTTTATTTTGAATGGCTTTCATTTAGCAGAATAAATTATCGTTCTACTATTACATTGATTTGAACATTCATTTAAGTGCTAGTTGATTAATAGTGGATAAGTGATGCGTTAACAATTGATTGTTAATTATGGATTTGGTTTACATATATGCCTGCTTGTGTAAATACCTATAATTTAACTTGAGAAGTTAAGTTAAACCTAATGGTAGGTTGTTTAAGTACCATTGTGGTCGCTCAACCTCTTTCTGGATTTGGAAAGTTATGGTTTTAAATTAACTTCTAATTTTATAATTTGAAGTAAAATGTTTTATTTAATTATTATTTTAATAATGTTTTTATTTAAATTCTATTTTACAAAGTATTTGGTAAAATTATCTCTTTAGTAAAGTTAATTATTATGTTTATAATGTTTTAAAATTAATTATTTTATTTATATTGTTTAAAGATGATTAATTACTCATCAAAGTTTTTTAAAAGTAATAAATTATTTTATCATTATTGATTATTTAAAACTAGTTAATTATTACATTAGAAATGTTGCTTGAAAATTAATTTAATTAAAATTTAAAAGTTGTTTAAAGTTACTTTATTATATTTATATTATTGAGAATGTTTAAAAAATTATTTATTATATTATTAAAAATGTTTCAAAGTTTTATTATTATATTACTATAAATGTTTAAAGTTTATTTTTATGATATCAATATTTTATTATCATAATTAAATGATAAATTTTTATAAAAGGATTTCTTTTACAAAAGGGATTTATTTAAAGGAGTTTATAAATTTAAAAGAGTTTTGGAATTTGAAAAGAAGTCTGATTTGAATGATTTAGAAAAGAGGTTTATAAATGGGTTTTTGAGATTTATAAAAGAGCATTTTTGTAAATAAATTTAGAGATTTATAAAGAAGCTTTATAAATAGATTTCGAAATTTGTAAAGGAGATATTTGTGAAATAAAGAGATTTGGAAAGGAATAGTGTTTCGGGTTATTTATATCTCCATCTAAATTACAATTAAGTGCCATCATTTTAATATGATTTTGAAATTGAAAATCTCTTTAAGTGTTTGGTGAATATACCTATACCATTTTATATAAATATATGTAAAATGTTTTCTAAGTTTTTAATGGAATAGTTTGTGAATATACTTATCTTGGTGAGATAAATATTTGAATATTTTGGTAAATAATTTTGGAAAGAGATTTAATTCATAAAATATTAATTTTGAAAGGCTTAGTGGTTTCCATGGGAAATGAAATCTCTTTTTGAATGTTTATTTTTTTATAGTTAAATAACCGACAATCAAATCTTGGCCTAAATATGTTATCCTTCTTAATTTCGATGGTATGGAAATATTCCCTACTTAACACCAAAGGATTTTAACTCTGAAAATATTTAGAGGAAACTGGGGATTATATGGTACAGTTACCATCAATGACATTATACTATACATATAAACTTGTTTAGTTTTTCTGAAATAAATGATGAGGAGATATATCCATATAAACGGCTAGGGGTTGATCCTCGCTCTTATGTTGTCTTATTACTTCCAAAAGAACCTATAATAAGCATTCCGAATCGATCAATTGGTTTTGAAATAACCGATAAGCGGGGAGCATACTGGTAAAAGATGACTCAAAAACTGTAACCGCTCCAAAAACCATATACCGGTTCTTGGTTTGGAGGAGATTCGAGTTTGTTTGGATATTGGAATCCATATGTGATCCCGAGATCCATTAGGGTATGGGAATCCATGTGTGATTTTGAGATCTTTGTTGAGATATGGAGATCCATGTGTAATTCCGAGGCCCATTGAGGTATGGGCATCCATGTGTGATTTCTAGATCTCCGTTGAGATGTGGAAACCCATGTGTGGTTCTGAGACTTGTTGAGTATAGGAGTTCATATGTGGTTCCATGACATGTTCAGTTGGCATTGCATGAGCTCGAATGTTGGACGTAGCCTCGCCAACGTTAATGACTAAAACCAGAGATAGGATGCATAACAAGGGGTTTAGCTAACCTATGAGGGTGCAGCAGTCTCCTTCCTACTGTTACCTACACTTTTATGCATGCACGGAGGGACGCATTCGCCTTGCCTAGCCAGCTATGTATTCCCTATTATACATCACTTGGGATGTATTGTTGCTTCGGAAGGATTGCTCTGATCCTTATGTCGAAGGACCGCTCTCAAAGTACTGTGGGCCCTTCATGGAATCCAACATACTTAAAGAGCGTGCCTTATCATTTTTTGATTATATACCTAGTATTGTTGTGATATACACTCACGAGCATCACAACTACTTGTTTGTTGATATTTGCACCCTTAGACATTATTATAATATCATTAGATTTTGAATATAAATGGTTTGGTTATCATAAGATAAAACCGGTTCATGTTTATATGTAGTGTTGCATTATGAGATACCTTTAATTTTGAAAGGTTTTATAACATTAAAAATCCATTTGAAGTTTGTTTCTCATACCAGTTTGCTAGACTGATCCGGGTGTTATTTTCTAATCATTCTCGAGTCAGACCGAGCATATTTATAGATTTTCTTTGGAGCTCAAGAGAGGAGCTGGATGCCCATGACGTATCTACGTATTTTTTTATTTTTCGCTGCATTGGTTGTTGTGTTTATCGGCAATTCGGAAGAATAGGTTGTTATAACTGGTTAGGCTGATCTTTTATTTAGTATTCTCTAATGATGTATGTATATTTCAGTTTTTCCATGTAAAGGTCTTTTGTATATTGTATATTACTCGTCAAGATGTGAGATTCTGTTCATTCTTTTCTTATTTCCCTAACAATTTATCTTTCCAGCACTGGATGCTTGGTGCATGAAGACTGTTGTTGTTTTAGTGTCTACTTTTGAGGGTCGAAAAGGAAGGTCTTTACAAAAATCCTAAAATAGTGGAATTTGGACGTGTTTTCTTAACTCATATACACATGTTTCTGGAAAAAATTGGTGAAAAATATAATGGTTTATTGGGTCAAATTAGTCGTTTATTAAACCATATAAGTCTAGATTTTTATTTTTTTGGCATTTGAATTGTTCTAAAATATTTTTTGTATTTAAGTAGGTATATATGCCTATCTAATTACTTGAGTGGCAATATATGCTTTGGTGTCACTTAATTAAAAGTATGAAATGAGGTTATTAGTGTATATAGACACAAACACGCACACATACATATGTATTATGTATGTGTGAGTAAGAAGTTTCATTAAAGTCGGATTTTAAAGATTTTAAGGTTTGGAAATATTTGTTTAAATAATTCCTTTATGGATTCGCTTTAGGAATTTATAATTTTCCAATATAACTTGAATGCAAATGCTATTATGTGGATGAAGTGCATAAATGAGTAATGTTTTTTTAAGTTATGGCCAAATGGTTCATTATATATAATTCTTGGTTAGAAGACCATACTTGTGTGTAGATACTACATCTAAGCTATACAAGGAGTCATATTACATAATATCATATAAAGGTGCCATGTTTGTTATCTTCTTCACAATGTTATGTGTATACCTCATCAATGATTTTGATGTTAAGTACAATATATGTTTGTGTGTGTATAGACACACACATATGATGTTCTGTGAATGTTGAATCATGTTAATAACCCATAGAGATAATGGATTAAATGACAGTTAGGAGACAATAAATCGTAATGAGAACATATTAAATATAGTGAATTCATCAAACGAGATGAGATACCAAATAAGCTAAAACCATCCTAGTTTGGACCAAGTGACATTCTGCCTAATTTTTCTTCGGTCCGAAGACTTATTGTATCAGCACACCAATGATGATGGGTCACGGTATATTCGATGAAAAGAATAACGCCCGCATAGTAGAGAATAGTAAAACAAATAGGTCAAGTAGGGGCACCCAAAATTCTGGTTGAGGGTTACCTGAATGAAAAAGGCCATGTGTCTTGGAGTCGTTCCGTGTCTTATAGTGTTACAATTCCGATCGAGGGGTACACGAATGACAAAGGCCATGTATCTTGGTTTCGAATAGTGTCTAATAGAGTTGTAATTTTGGTCGAGGGATACACAAATGAAAAAGGTCATGTATCTTGGTGTCGATCAACGTCTCTTAGAGTTATTATTCTTTTCAAGGGATACACAAATGAAAAAGGCCATGTATCTTGTGTCAGTCAGCTTTTGGTAGAGTGTATTCTGCACTAAACAAGTTATATAAATAAATACTAATCAATTCAAAATAAATAAATTATTAAAAGAATTCTGGGTTAAGGGGAATGATGTGGCATCCGTGTCGACTCAGCATTTGGAAGAGTGTATTCTTTACTCAACGAGTTATACAAATAAACTATGATCGGTTAATAATATCTTGATGTTTATAAATATGACACTTAATAACTATGATTAGGGGTGAATCACAATTGAGTAGAATTGCGATTGTGGTTGAACTAAATGGAGATATGACTTATATTTTATGGCATTATTATGTTATATGAAAGGGATCGTGTTCAATATTGAGCGTGTATGACTTTCATTCTGTATATTATATGACATATTTTGCATACCATTTGCTATTATTGTTTAATGTACACTATTGCACTAACAGCTAGATTCTAGCCTGACCTGGGATTTGTTATTTGTTTAACAACTTTGGGTCAGACTAAGGTTGTTTGCTATGGTTTTGTACCTCTTTGTAGGGACTTGTTTTGGCACTGGTGTTGTGGACAATGGTGGTACTAGTATTCTGTTCTTTGTGTTAGTATTTTGTGATGATTATATGTATATGTGAAGATACTTAAATCATTTAGTAAACAATATGTGTATATTTTGTGATGTCCGTGCACTTTAGCATCAATTGTGTAAACTTTTAGTCGCTTTCAACATTTTAGTTTGGGATATTCTTACGTATGGGTATTATTTTTGCATTATGATATCCTTCGTGTATATTTCTTGTAACGACCTACCTTTTTGGATGGCTTAAATCGACAATAAACCACATATGTATTAAGACTCAAACCCTTCAAAAGGGAGGATTGTTATGGGGCAAATAAGAAAATAGGGGAACAAAAAGAAAAACAAAACACAGAATCTCACAGCGGAATGACAAAATATAATAATCAAATAAACAGTTCATGAAGTTATTTTATAAATACATTTGATTACACTTTACAATAAAATCATAGTTGTACATATAGTAGGAATAAATAAATAACATAACGGAACAACATGATGTACTGAAATAAATATAATAAATAGTAATAATAATACTAAATCTTCATCTTCGTCCTCCAGAAATAAGGTCTTCAATGTTGAAATGCTTAGGCTGACCAAAGCCTAATGAAAATAAAAATATTCGAGTTGAAACTAAAAGATCATATGTAAGTTAAATCAAAATAAGAAAATATGAGTGTAACGGCTTCACAGATGCTTACGGGGTTTTACATCTCATATCCAATGCCTAATGTGCGTGCAATAACTTAGGAAATGTTTGGATTCCATCTCCTAAGGATCCGTTAAACTAACTACATACATCTTACAATACGCTGTTATAATATGTCTGCAGTAAAGTATTAAAATAGCGTTAAGGCGTACCCATATCTCCCTTAATAAATTTTTATATAAGTACCGTAGTCTATACAGATACTATAAGCTCCACCAAACTAGTGGGATACTCAGGGAGCACTCCATAGGTACGATACAAATCAAACTCATAACGGGCTCGATAAGTGTATGACAATGCACGCGAGGAAATGCCAGCATAGGATTCTACCATTAGCAGAACCAGGCTGGTGGTAACGCATAGCAGCTACTACCACCCATCTCGAAGCACACTCCCATAATCAAATCGAGGGTGGCCACTAGATCAATCATAAAGTAACAGATATGGTATCGAAGAAGCATGTCCGATTAGAAGAGCGACCTCACTTGGCCCAGGTATAGCTCCTGTTTTAGTCATATCAAGCTGACCCAAGGGGATCAGGACTACATTCATACCACATACAATAGCATTTGTCAACCATCCTACTTCATTCTGGATTCTCCACCATGTGCACAGTTGTTAAAGTGGTTTTCGGTATTGGCATAGATTATGACAATATCTGATCCCAGTCTTTTTAACAACCAAATGTTCATTTCACACCGATTGGTTCATTTACATTTTCAAAATCGGTTCATAATTGATATCAAAATGTCATATCACTTCAAAAATCATATCACTTTCGAAATCATAATCACTTCAGAATCATATCACTTTCGAAATCATATAAACTTTCGAAATCATTATTCACTTTAAATTCAAATCTCTTCAAAAATCATGACCACAAAAAAGATTAAACCCTCATCTCAAAATATCAACATTTAAATCAATTAAATCTAAATCATAACAGTTCCAACTTTAAACATTTTGAATATTGAAAATAGTTTGTATATCGAAACGGTTATACACTAAAAATAGTAGATATTAAAATATATTTATATATTAAAAGTTGTTTATAAAATTTAAAATAATATATATTAAAATAGTTTAAAATTAAAATAGGTTATAGATTAAAATAGTTTATATATTAGAAATAGTTTATATATTAAAATAGGTTATATATTAAAAGTTGTTTATAAATATTAAAATAATATATATTAAAATAGTTTATATTTAAAAATATGTTATAATTAAAAATAGTTAATGTATTCAAAATTAAAATTCATTAATATATTGAAATGGTTTATATGAGACAATAGTTTATAGGTTAAAAGAGTTCGTATATTAGAAGAGTTTTATATCGAAAATAGCTTCAAAATTAGAATTGTTTCTTTCAATTTTCCAAATCAATTAAAATGATCAACTTTGGTTCCAAAATTCAATTTAAATCAATTCCAGCTCAACGATTTCAATTCAAAGGGCTAAAGGTTTCAATACAAATTCTCATTGAAACCCATTTCAATTTATCGTTTTCAAATCCATGTTTGAGCTACAAGTTTAAACCACATCAAATTCAATAGGTTTCAAAGTTAAATATTCAAACGTTCAAAATAACTCAATTTTGACCAATTTCAATTATATTTCAAATTCAACATTATAATTTCAATTTAAATTCTATAATCAATTCATTTAAACCAATTTCAACATTTTAAGCTTGGATTTGAAAATAATTCAGTTCATACAAATCTAAATTTTATTTCAAAATATCATTTAATTGGATTCAAAAATTAAGGATTTAAAATCATTTAATTTAATCAACACGGTGTCCATATATACTTTTCTACCCTATGCTTAAGCGATAAGGATATATATCAATTCAACCCACAATAAATTTGAATCTATAGTTATGTTCCATTTCAACCCGCAATCTCGAAAAAATCCAGAATCCATAAAATCGCTTGAGTTTATCATTTCAACCCATAATGATTTTTCCCTAATCTATAAGACTATTTGGGTCTGTATCATTTCAATCCATAGTGATTTTCCTAATAATAACTAAGGGAACTTGCAGTGTAATAACAACATATAAATTAATCATCCAAATATCAACAATTAAATATCCACAACGACCATCATTCAAATCAACCAATGAATCACAACAAATAAACTAGTTATCATTATCAGGTATTTAACAAACAATTTAAATCTATTAATTTTAAAATGGCAACTAAATTCATTATAGATTCAAATTAAATTTAAATGACAATTTAAAATACTAAACAACAATTAATAAATTTCTAATCACATCATAAATTTAATTTAACCAACATAAAATGATTTAGTAGTTGTGAGTGGGTTTAAACACTCACATTTGATTTCAAATTGTTTAAAAATCCAATTAAGGCCCAAAAATTAAACAGACTCAAAATGCAGCCAAACCAGATCCCTAATGTCCAGAATTTTGATACGATCGCAAAGGAGAAAACTGTGCATGAATCCGAGCTCGTATGAAGAAGTTATTGATATTAGAACGGTTGAAAATTCAAATTAAATTAAAGATATCGATTAAGGCAAAAACGTAATTCATACCTCTCAACAATCCCTAGCTATACGCGACAAAGCCTCTACCACTAAATCGTGACTAACAGCCACCGCTCTATGCCTGGAAATCGCCGCTTACAAGCCCATCTCCAATCAGATTAGACTTCATCGCCAAGACCACCTCCTCAAGCCACACGCTCCGCCACCTGGCGCGACCACTCCACGGCCCCAGATAGTTTCGTGCCACTGTGCCTTTCTAAGGAAATTTCTAGTGATTTCAACCAAATCTGACATGAACTAACACCATAGATAGCCTCCCTTGATCGCCTTCTATGCAACGGTGCCTCCCAATCGTCGAACGGTCGATGATCCACCGTTGGATCAAAAATCCTAGCAACGGGCGATGAAGAAAGATCATTAGTTTCTGTCCAAATGGTGACTCAAATTGAAAAATGAATTACAGTAGTAGATTACGCTCATCGAGAGCTTTCCAATGATATATAATATGACATTGTTTGAGGAGTTTAAAATTTTCAATTTGATTTTGATTTGAAATGGAATTTGGAAATTATGGTTTCTGCCATTTGGAAGGAAGAAAGGAGCAGACAGAATAATAATACGTACAAAAAGAAAATGAAAGGCCACAAGGGTTAGAAAAAATCTATTTATATGGATAAGGCTAGATAAGAATAAATGGACAAATTGAATTGGTTCGAAATGATAATAACGACCTGAAAGGACCATTTCATTTCCGAAATTAAAGTGGGTCATCCAATATATCAAAATATAGGTTTTTGATATTTTTAAACTCAATGAAACTAGTTTCAAACCGAAATTCCATTATATACAGAAGTTAGCTTTTAAAATCAGCTTATTTTAATTGAATTCGTTAAATTGACCTCTGTAACGACCCGAAATTTTCGATCCAGAAAATTCCAGATAGTTAGGAAAAGAAGAAAAGAGATAGAAGAAGAAACAGAAACAAGTCACAGAAACCTCACATTCATGGCGGATCAACATATAATATCACATAAAATAATAATTTACAAAGGAAAACAGTATTAGTCAATTGCATTTTAGTACATCATAGTACAACATTTAGACAATTACTTGGACAGTTAAAATAACTTGTCCCAGATAAATAACAATATATCACAGTTGTATACACTCCATACGTTTCTGCCATCCAGCTCGCCTCCTGATCTCCAAAACGTCCTCGCCTAAAAATCTGTAATACTCGGTCTGACCCGAGCATTACATCAAAGTAACACCCGGGTCAGGCTGGAAACCAACGTGAGTAAACCCATCAACCAGGAAATACCAAGGAAACCCGGGTAACTCGTATCTTATTTCGAATTCACAATTTTATATAGACATCATTTATATCACACATCAATTTCTAATTTCCAAAACTTAGATTAAATGGTCCAAATCATCCCATTCAGCGTATTGATTCCAAGTATTAATTTAAAAAGAATCGAAGTGGTTTTGGGTATTTACCAATACCCGACTCCGATCTCTTCGAATTCAAAACCATCTGAACCCACGTTATTCAAGTGAAACACAATTCAATCTTTAAATACAAGATGTCACTTTTACACAGCAATTCATCATCGGTAGACAACCACGTTATCTCTGTTCAAGACAAGCATATCATATCACAAACATTTCATATCAGAAATGTTAACCAATCATTCATAAGCAAGATTATTTAGTCACCTCATTCCTAATTAAATCAAATTAATTACTTTTAATCTTCCTTACTTAACAATAATTAATTACAATCCATTAATTAATCATTTCCTAATTATCTTTTCTAATCACATTCAGTAATTAGCCTTTAATTAATTTGAAACATTCATTAATCAACCTTGATTAATCACATTCAGTAATTATTCTCATTTAATAACATTAATTAATTAACCCCTTAATTAATTAATGAATCCATTAATTATTCATCTCCATTAATCTTCCTTGATTAATCATTCTTTAATTACATTAAGTAATTCCCTTTAATTAATAAAACAAATTAATTAACTAATCCTTAATTAATTTCAATCCAAATCCCTTGACTAATTATCCTTTAATTACGATAAATAATTAACTCTCAATTAATTACAAAAATTAATTAACCTTCACCCATTCACATTAATCCTTAATTAATTACTCAATTAGATTATCCTCTAATCCCTTACGTTGATTAATTAGCCTTTAATTAATCATACCCATAAATTAACTAACCCGTAATTAATTTCCTTCACTAATCAATCCTTTAATTAATTACACTAAGTAATTAATCCTTAATTGCTTCCCTTAAGTAATTTACCTTTAATTACTCTCATCAAGTAATTATCCCATTGGTTAATTACCCTCAATTAAGTAACCTTGCTCTTTAATTATTTAACCTTTAATTTCTAATTAAATTAATTAACCTTCAACAGAAATTAATCCTTTAATTACTTTTATTAAGTAACTATCATTTAAGTAATTTAATCTCTAATTAATTTATAACCCTTAATTATTGAATAAATAAATCCTTAATTACTTCCCTTAACTTATATAACTACAAATAATCATTTAAAATTGAAAGAAGATTGGTTGAAAGATTTATATTAAACAACATGTTTGCTATATCTTTGGAAAGATATTGGATTAAGGATTCCTTAAGTTTTAAAACCAAATTCTTTTATTTACAAAATTGTTGGTGGGCTGAAATTGGAAATCCATCAAAAATCAACCCGATGCCACAAATAAAGCAAACCCAAACTGGGCCGAAACCCAGACCAAACAAAGAAAAGGAAAAAAACCAATCCTTCCCATCTTCTTCTTTAGTTTTAGTTTTAAAACATTAACTCTGGAAACACAACACACTCACAAGCGATGCCTCAAAGTCCAACTCATGCCACAACACTAACTCCCCGAGATACACCCGAGTCACAGGCCTCTTCACACATTGACACACGTGACCTCGACATGCACACGCACACCATCTATGACCATCTCCGACCGACACCGTTGCCACCCACACGTCTTTGCTGATCACCTCATCTCAATCGACCACCCATAAATCTTGTCGAACACCAAAATCAAAAATGAGGATAGACGAGCACTAACTGGAATAACTATGTCGCCAAATCTACCTTGTATCGCCGATCTTCGATCGCCAAAGAACTCGCCATTGCACCCACACCCTCGCTAGAGCCCCACGCTCAATTTCCCTCATATCCAATCCAAATCGATGTGGTGTCGATGCCGCCATGGCCACTAAATCAACCCTTCCCAAAACCATACTTAAACCCTAATTCGCTTGAGGCCGATCACTCTGGCGATCTAAAAATTTTCTGAACAATTTTCCCAAGACCACTTGTCAACGAACATCCCCCAGAATTTACCCTTACAACCCAAGGCATCACAATCGCCAATAAAAGGAAAAAACCCAAATCACGTTTATCTCAAAATTTCTCTTAAAATATCATCCTAAAAATCATTATTCTTTTGCTAAAAATCCTAGTTTATGATGATAAGTCAGACTATATACATGAATTCGCGAATTATTTATGTCAAAAATTTTATATATTTAAGTTTTAACTGTAATTTCTTATGTCCTACTTAAAACTGCCATTAATTTCTACTTAAATATCTTACAACTTAAATTTTCTAATAGTACTTGTTCTCACATCATATCATATAGCAGATCAAAAAACGGGAAATTGATTTTTAGAGATTTTTTTATTTAAACCTGAGAACAAATAAACAGAGCAACTTTTTGTTTCAAACCTACACAACCACATTCACATACATATACTCATGAAATTTTGTTTTAAACAATCATATGAACACATATCATATTTCACTTCAAATAAATACAGCATGCATCTTGATTCAAACAGGTTTAAACCCTTAAATAAAACTACTTACTCACAGTATATTGATAAACAGAGCTAATACATTTTGTTAGCAGACATGCATATAATATTATCATACATACATACATACATACATATATATATATATATATATATATATGTTTTCATCCCTAAACAAATAGGCAAACTAACTACTTATCATATTTTCAAGGGTTATTTCATGCATTCTTACAAATAGGCAGATCAAGCTTAAAGATAAAAGTTACTCACCTTTGGTGTTTAAAGGGACAGAGGAGTAGCTTGGAAATTGGAATTCACTTTGATTATTGAAACAGGTGTTTAATTTGATATGTAGCTTGGTGTTTGATCCTGCTTGATATTTGAGATGAACTTTGCCTTGAGTTTGTTCTTGAGTTTGTTTGGATTTTTGCTTTAAGCTGCAGTTTGGATTTGGAATTGCTTATGTTCAGGTTTTAAAATTGTAAAGAGTGTTTGTTTGATGCTTATCCGGTTTGAATATTTTTGACAGATTTTGATTTTCTTCAGATCAGTTTGAAAAATGAGAAAATTTCCTAGCTATTATTTTTATTTTTATATATGTTACAAATTCAAATGGAAAAACTTTGCCACTTATTATCATAAGTTTATAAGTGTTTATTTCCTATATTCATGGTTTTACAAATGTCATTTGCTAAATAAATATGTTTAAGTCCTTATTTAAATAAATTTTTTAACTTTGTTTTAAATACTTACTTAAATTTTATTAAAAAAAAATTAAACTTAACCCCTTTCATTTAATTAATTTGTGGATCATGTTTTCTTAGATGTTTTTATATATATAAATATAATAAGGAAATGTATTATGGTTACAAATGTATACTAAATCTTTTATCAAATTTTATTCAAATCTGGATTATTATGTTCTTATGTTTTTAAACTCAATTATATTTATAACTTAATTCATATGTATTTTTAAAAGAAAGAACATTAAATCTTTTATAAATCTTACAAAAGATATGTGTATAAATATAAACTAAAACGATGTATTTATTATTATTTTTTATTTTTTTATTACCAGATCAATGTTTTCAAATTATTTTACATATATGTACACACTTATATACTTGTATATGTATATACTTAAAATTTCAACATTATAAAGTTTACACATATCTATTAATATATTTATTAATTTACTATAAGATATATTATTTCTAGATATTTATATTTCAACATTTATCATAGTTTCAAATACATCCCGATATCTTTTATTACTAGAATTTTATCTTTTCACTGAATAAAACCAGTTTATTATCCAATTATTAGATGCCAAAAATCTGGGTTATCACATTCCTCCCCCTTTGAATCTTTTCGTCCTCGAAAAAGAACGAAGCCAGAATTTAATTAACTTAAAACAAGATAATTTATTCTTTGATCATTTTCTTAAAACTCTTTAAAAATAAATATTATATTATAAAATAGTTTTTATAAAAATACTTTTATAACTCGATGTTTCCACAAGTCCATCTTCATTCTCACAGAAATTCGGTCATACGTTGATCAGGCGTAAGACTGAAAAATCTATAATGGCTTGGCAGACCCATTTTCAACATCCAGTGAAAATACTTTGAAAAAAATAATTTTATTGAAAACCATGTGAAAATATAGAAAACATTTTGAAAATAGAGGAAATATCTTTGGTGAGAATGCTCTGGAAATCATCACTCTCATCCATGGTCATAGTTAACCCGATGGTTATGTTGTCGTCCCGACAAAATCCATAGATAAATGTAGGCCGCCGCGCCCCTCGATTACGCCATAGAACCCGCTACAGATCGCAGCTACAACCGGGGTTACGCTGCTGTCACAACAATAACCCATATAACTGTAGGCCTCATCGTCCTCGAATTTCGCTGCCAAAAGAATGAAACTTCTCCACTCCCACATAGGTCGCAGTCTACTGATGTAAAACCAAATGTAGACTGTTGGCTCTCAACGGCACACACGACTTTCGCTATGTCACCATAGGTCGCAGTCTACCGATATAAAATCAAACATAGACTGTTGGCTCTCAGCGGCACACACGACTTTCGCTATGGTCTGCAGTAGATCGCAGTGACATCGAGTTACACTGTCGTCATATTATAACCCAAACGCCTCTACAGGCATCAGCGCCCTCTACTTCCGCTACACACTACACAAAATCTTCAGGAACTAGTTTTACCCTGACTTCTCACAGGATCAACTTTAGAACCTCCCTCTTTGAGGCTCAAGGCAGTACCAACCTATGGTGCTCCTGATAAGTTCATTTCAAGGGAGTGCCTTTTTCTCCAGAGCCATTTTCAAGACACTTTATCATATACACATATATTATCTTCCAAATCATACACCTAGTATGAATCTCACATAAATCTCCATTTTACAAAATCGATTATCTCAAAATCGATAATTCTCAACAAGGATTTCCAAATCTTCAAAATTAATTTTTCCAAAAAATCAAAAGCCTTTCCAAATTCATTTGTTCCAAAAACCTTTCTCAAAATCATTCTCATAAGATCCTTTATATATATATATACACATAGATATATAATTTTGAAAAAAAATCTTTGAATCACTTCAAACTTGTATAAATTTCCTTTTTATACTTCAAATACTTCCAAAAACCATTTTCTTCTAGCAAAAGATTCAACAAGGGAAGTTTTATCATATATATAACAAAGATACATAACTTTGTTAATGCCAAAATTTAATTACTCTTTACAAAACCACTTACCATATCATTTACTTCCATAAAGTAAATTTCTATTATAGAAATATCCAACATATAATATCACATAAAATAATAGTTTACAAACGAAAACTGTATTAGTCAATTACATTTTAATACATCAGAGTACAACATTTACGCAATTACTTGGACAGTTAAAATAACTTGTTCCAAATAAATAATAATATATCACAGCTATATACACTCCATACGTTCCTGCTATCCAGCTCGCCTCCTGAGCTTCAGAACGTCCTCACCTGAAAATCTGTAATACTCGGCCTGACCCGAGAACTACATCAAAGTAACACCCGGGTTAGGCTGGAAACCAGCATGAGTAAACCCATCAACCAGGAAATACCAATGCATACAACTATTTTTGAAACCCGGGTAACTCATATCTTATTTCGAATTCACAATTTTATACAAACATAACTTATATCACACATCAATGTCTAAGTTCCAAGACTTAGATTAAATGGTCCAAACCATCCCATTCAGCCTATTGATTCCACATATTAATTTAAAAAGAATCGAAGTGGTTTCGGGTATTTACCAATACCCGACTCCGGTCTCTTCGAATTCAAAACCATATAAACCCAAGTTATTCAAATGAAACACAATTCAATCTTTAAATACAAGATGTCACTTTTACACAGCAATTCATTATCGATAGACAACCACATTATCTCTATTCAAGACAAACATATAATATCACAAACATTTCATATCAGAAATATCAACCAATCATTCATAAGCAAGATTGATTAGTCACGCCATTCCTAATTAAATCAAATTAATCACTTTTAATCTTGCTTACTTAACAATAATTAATTACAATCCATTAATTAATCATTTCCTAATTATCCTTTCTAATCACATTCAGTAATTAGCCTCTAATTAATTTGACACATTCATTAATCAACCTTGATTAATCACATTCAGTAATAATTCTCAATTACTAACATTAATAAATTAACCCCTTAATTAATTAATGAATCCTTTAATTATTCATCTCAATTAATCATCCTTGATTAATCATTCTTTAATTACATTAAGTAATTCCCTTTAATTAATAACGCAAATTAATTAACTAATCCTTAATTAATTTCCATCTAAATTAATCACCCTTTACTAATTATCCTTTAATTACGATAAGCAATTAACTCTCAATTAATTACAAAAATTAATTAACCTTCACCCATTCACATTAATCCTTAATTAATTACTCAATTAAATTATCCTCTAATCCCTTACATTGATTAATTATCCTATAATTAATCATACCCATAAATTAACTAACCCATAATTAATTTCCTTCACTAATCAATCCTTTAATTAATTGCACTAAGTAATTAATCCTTAATTACGTCCCTTAAGTAATTTACCTTTAACTACTTTCTTCAGGTAATTATCCCATTGGTTAATTACCCTCAATTAATTAACCTTGCTCATTAATTAATTTAACCTTTAATTTCTAATTAAATTAATTAACCTTCAACAGAAATTAATCCTTTAGTTACTTTTATTAAGTAACTATCATTTAAGTAATTTAATCTCTAATTAATTTATAACCCTTAATTATTGAATAAACAAATCCTTAATTACTTCCCTTAACTTATATAACTATAAATAATCAATTAAAATTGAAAGAAGATTGGTTGAAAGATTTATATTAAACAACATGTTTGCTATATCTTTGGAAAGATATTGGATTAAGGATTCTTTTAATTTTAAAACCAAATTCTTTTATTTACAAAATTGTTGTTGGACTGAAATTCGAAATCCATTAAAAATCAACCCTGATGCCATTAATAATGCAAACCCAAACTAGGCCGAAACCCAGACCAAACAACGAAAAGGAAATAAACCAATCCTCCCAATCTTCTTCTTTAGTTTTAGTTTTAAAACATTAACTCTGGAAACACAACACACTCATAAGCGATGCCTCGAAGTCCAACTCGTGCCACAACACTAACTCCCCGAGACACACCCGAGTCACAGGCCTCTTCACACACTGACACACCTGAGTTCGACGTGCACATGCACACCATCTATGACCATTTTCCCAAGACCACTTGTCAACGAACATCCCCCAGAATTAACCCCGACAACCCAAGGCACCACGATCGCCAGAAAAAGGCAAAAACCCAAATCATGTTTATCTCAAAATTTCTCTTGAAATATCATCCTAAAAATCATTATTCTTTTACTAAAAATCCTAGTTTGTGATGATACGTCAGACTATATACATGAATTCGCGAATTATTTAAGTCAAAATTTTTATATATTTAAGTTTTAACTATAATTTCTTATGTCCTAGCTAAAACTGCCATTAATTTCTACTTAAAATATCTTACAACTTAAATTCTGTAGTTTTCTAACAATACTTGTTCTCACATCATATCATATAGCAGATCGAAAAAGGGAAATTGATTTTGAGAGTTTTTTATTTGAACCTAAGAACAAATAAATAGAGCAACTTTTTGTTTCAGACCTACACAACCACATTCACACACATATACTCATGAAATTTTGTTTTAAACAATCATATGAACACATTTCATACTTCACTTCAAATAAATACTGCATGCATCTAGATTCAAACAGGTTTGAACCTTTAAATAAAAGTGTCTACTCACAGTATGTTGATAAACAGAGCTGATACATTTTGTTAGCAGACATGCATACAATATTATCATATATATATATATATATATATATATATAAGTTTGCATCCCTAAAAAACAGGCAAACAAACTAATTATCATATTTTCAAGGGTTATTTCATGCATTCACACAAATAGGCAGATCAAGCTTAAAGATAAAAGTTACTCACCTTTAGTGTTTAAAGGGACAGAGGAGTAGCTTGGAAACTGGAATTCACTTTGATTATTGAAACAGGTGTTTAATTTGATCTGAAACTTGATGTTTGATCCTGCTTGATATTTGAGATGAACTTTGTCTTGAATTTGTTTTTGAGTTTATTTGTAATTTTTTCTTTAAGCTGCAATTTGGATTTGGAATTGCTTATGTTCAGGTTTTAAAATTGTAAAGAGTGTTTGTTTGATGCTTATCTGGTTTGAATATTTTTGGCAGATTTTTATTTTCTTCAGATCAGTTTGAAAAGTGAGAAAATAGCCTGGCTATTATTTTTATTTTTATTTTTAGAAATTCAAATGGAAAAACTTTGCAATTTTTTATCATAAGTTTACAAGTGCTTATTTCCTATATTCATGGTTTTACAAATGTCATTTGCTAAATAAATGTGTTTAAGTCCTTATTTAAACAAATTCAATAACTTTGTTTTAAATACTGTTACCTGGAGATTAGACTAGGCAACTAGGCACTCGGCATTTGCATACCATTCGGCATCCCGAACGTTCGGCATAGCATACTTGGTCGGCTTCCAGGTTCGTTCGGCACAAATGGTTCGTTCGGCATTTAAGTTCGATCGGCTTCCAGGGACGGTCGACACTCAAGAGCATTCGGCATTGAGAGCTGTTCGTTATTGCATATTGTTCGGCATTAAGTGCTATTCGGCATCTATGGACGTTCGGCATGGTAGAGTTGTTCGGCATTCCATACTGCTTGGCATCCATACCTTGCTCAGCATCCAGACCTTGTTCGGCACTCAACCCCGTTCGGCATAAATCTCGATCGGCATTCGAGATTGTTCGGCATCTAGAGGTGTTCGGCATCCATGCCTTGCTCGGCATTCGAGATCGGTCAGCATCCAGAGGTGTTCGGCTTTCATCCAATCTCGACCAGCTTTGATTATTACTCGGCCTGCACTCTCCACTCAGCACATCACTTCGTTCGACATGAAGATATCATTCGGCATTTTTCCATTCAGCATCTATGGATCGGCACACAGCACTCGCTCATCTTGGGCCGAGATATTTAGCTACCATGCCCACCAGGGAAGTCCAACTCATCTTCGTCTATAAATAGAGAGGCAGGGGCACAGTGAAAGGACCTTTTTTGGGAGAACACCAAGGAGACATTGCTGCATTCAAGACTCATTCAAGACTCATCTTTTTTTCTTAGCAATTGTATTTAATTAATTGATATATGGATTGTATCTGTAATCGATTATCAGGAGAAGCAATAAAGATCTACCTCAAAGTGAACGTAGGCAATTACGCCGAACCACTATAAATCCGGTGTTCTTTTTTTCTGCATTTAAATTTACGTACTGTTCTTTGTTTAACTTTATTTTCTTCATTAGGCTCTCTACACAATCTCTCTTAAGGGTGTTAGTGACCAATTCTAGTGCTAACATTTTGGTGCTTTCACCGAGAATCGAATTCTCAGGACGATAGGATCTACTTTGTAGCTACTGGATTGAAAAATCCCCCGAAGGAGATCCAAATCATTCGTAAGACATCTGTTGATTCTACTTAGAGTTACAACCGACAACTCTACCATGGGAAAACCACGAACTAGATCGGCATCTCACAATGCAAATGTCAATGAAACTGCTAGTGTAAAACAGATAGGACCTAACAATCAACAAGCAATTCAAGGCGTAGGAACATCCACCCAGAACCAAGCAGAAGCCGTTCCTGAACAGAATTCAATGACTTGATAAGAGAACTCAGGGAAAGTAGAAGACAACTTGCTGAGCATATCCAAGCCAATACTAATCTCATGACTCAGCTTGCCCAACAGCAGCATTAGAATGCTGGAAGTTGTCCTGCTTTTTATTCTTCATCTGATAGCTCGACCTCAGCTGACGAACCTCCTAAGCGTAGGCGCCGCAAGACAGAAGCTGTACGGACAGGTGCCACTGACCGATCCACCAGGGATCAGGCACGTGAAGTGACCGGACGCCCGACTCATCAAGACCCAAATCAAGCTGGCCTTCATGACGCACGTTTGGACGACCGTCAGCAGGCGGGACATCAACCCGCAAGGTCCCGTAAAGCGGAACCCAACCTCCCACCCTCCATACATAGGCCGGACCAACGAAGATTGGGGAGTATCCAGGAGTCATACTCCCTTCACAGATATTATCCTACAAGCTGAGTACCCCAAGAAATTCAATATGCCGACTATCCCAGCCTATAAAGGGAAGACTGACCCGAGGCAACACGTGATGAGGTACGAATGGATGATGGATTCAGCAAGGGCAAATGACGCGACTAACTGTAAGTGCTTCCTAATCACTCTGTCCGAAATTGCAACTATGTGGTTTACTCGGCTTCCTCCGCGATCTATATCCAGCTTCAACGAGTTAGCGATGAAATTTTTTGAATAATTCAGAATATATGCTACTCGTCCAAAGGACGTGATATCCTTATCAAGTGTAATTCAGGCTTTGGAAGAGTCTTTAAAAGCATACTTATAGAGGTTTCATGTTGCCGCCATTGAAGTTAGAATCCTAACGACCACGCAATTTTGATGGCGGTAATGCGAGGCGTATATCCAGACTCGAAGTTTAGAGATTGGTTGGCGGGGAAGCCCCCAACTAAGTTGGAACGATTCTATTCCAAAGCTCATCAGTTCATACGGAGGGAAGAAGGTTGATGGACAAGGCGAGACAAGGCACCAGGGCCTGTTTAGGAGACTATAAAAAGTAACATCGCCGTGAAGCAGTCCGGCGATAATTTGGGAAAAGTTCAAGTCAATGTCCAGAACATGCATGGACAGTCTAAAGGAACTGGAGATGGAAATCCCGGGAAGAAAAAAGTAGCAGGGAAATGGAAGCCAAGGATTCTGACCTACAACGAATACACTCCCCTGAATACTTCTCTTGGAAACATTTATCAATCTACCTGTAACACCTTTGAATACAGAAAGCCGCGCCCAAAGGAGTCCACTAAAGAACAGAAACGGACAGTGAAGTACTATCGCTTCCATGAGATCCATGGGCACAATACTGAGGAGTATAGACACCTCCATGATGCCATAGAAAGGTTGATCAGGTAGAAAAAGCTGTAGGAGTTTGTTAAGAACACACAAGAGGGTAGGCAAGGAACGACAGACCCCGGACGCGGGCCGGCTCCACGCCACCAAGAGGAACCTGCCCGGACCGTAGGTAGGTTGATCATAAACACTATAGTCGGACGACCTCATCCTACAGACAAGAATTGGCAGGGGATGGATCGATATGATACCTCCTGGAAGCATGCAAATTATGAATGTTGTTCGAATGTGGAAGATGGAACCCCCGCAAAACAACGACGCATGATGAATGATGATATAGTGTTTAGGAGTCGAGACGCGGACAAGGTGGAGGCTCCTACTATCGACCCGATGGTTATATCAACAACAATCGGGCCAGCTTATGTGAAAAGAATTTTGATTGATTGTGGAAGCTCTGTCAACATCATCTTCAAGAAGGCTTATGACCAAATGAAGATGGAGACAAAAGATTTGAAAACTTGCAAAGCCGGAATCCACGGCTTTAACGGTGCTGCAACTGGCGCAATGGGGTATATAGAGCTACCAGTTAAACTGGGAGAAGGTGAGCGTAGGAGAGTGCGAGTTATACCGTTCATAGTAATGGATGTTGACTCTCCATACTATGTATTTTTGGGTCGTCCAGCCCTGGTAGAGTTTAGGGTCGCTCTGGCCCCATGGTGTTTGACATTAAAATTTCCGATAGACAAAGTAGTCGGTGTAGTACATGGCGATCAGGCGACCGGTCGTGCATGTTATGTGTCGGAACTGAGAGAAGCTCAGCGAAGAGAAAAGGGAAAGGTTGCGGACAGCTCCGTCCGCATCCTAAAAACTGATGATTGACAAGTAGTGCCCGAGCCCTGGCTCGGGCGACATTCTCGGATCCTTAGAGACATAGATCCGAGAGATGATGATAGGGAATCTGGGGAAACAAATGCAGCATCGGCTGATCTGACGATCGACATTCCAATCAGCCAGGATGACCCATCACGAGTTTTTAATATTGGAACACAACTCGAACCTTCAGTGGCCGAGGATCTTGTTGATTTCCTCCAGACGAATCTGGACGTTTTCACTTGGACACACTCTGATATGTGCGGGATTTCACCCGCCATTGCAAGCCATATGTTGAACATAAACCCAAAATACGTTCCTGTGAAGCAGAAAAGGAGAGGCATGGACTCGGAGAAGTCTGTTGCTCTCAAAGAGAAGGTGCACAAACTCAAAGCCAATGGGTTCATCCATGACGCCCTCTACCCTGAATGGGTATCTAACCCTGTGCTAGTAAGAAAAGCGAATGGGAAGTTGAGAACTTGTGTTGATTACTCCAATTTGAATAAAGGATGCCTGAAGTATAGTTTCCCTTTACCTAGAATCGACCAGCTCATCGACTCCACCGCCGGACACGAATTATTGCCATTTATGGATGCGTATTCGGGATACAATCAGATCTCGATGCATATTCCAGACCAAGAACACTCTAGTTTTGTCACAGACGTGGGGCAATATTGATATGTAATAATCCCATTTGGATTGAAAAACGCGGGAGCAACTTATCAGCGTCTGGTGAATCGAATGTTTAAAGACCAGATTGGTAGAATGATGGAAGTCTATGTAGATGACATGCTCGTGAAGTCACAGCGGTCAAACGACCACATCCGAGATTTAGTAGAAATGTTTGATATTCTCAGGCATTACGGTATGAAGATCAACCCCTTAAAGTGCTCTTTCGGCGTTGCGTGAGGGAAGTTCTTGGGTTTTATTGTGAATGCCCGTGGAATTGAAGCCAACCCGGAAAAGATTCAGGACATACAAGTGCCCAAAACTATAAAGCAAGTACAAAGCTTGAACGGGAAGGTGGCCGCGCTGAGATGATTCATATCCAGAGCCACGAATAAGTGCATTGCTTTCTTTGATGTGATAAAGAAGGGAAAAAGGAATTTCGAGTGGACATCCGACTACGAGGAAGCATTCCGAGCTCTGGTAAGGCATTTGGAGAGCCCTCCGGTGCTATCGAAACCAATAAACCACGAAATGTTGTATGTGTACTTGGCAGTGTCCCAGCATGCTATCAGTACGGCTTTGGTCCGTGAAGAGGACCGAGTTCAAAAGCCAGTTTACTATGTTAGTAAACGTCTGACGAGGGTAGAAGGAAATTATCCCAAGATCGAGAAATTAGCCTATTGCTTGGTGATTGCATCACGCAAGCTTCACCCATATTTTCAAGCACACTCAATCAGTGTTTACACTGATCAACCCTTGCGACAGGTACTCCAACGACCGGAAACTTCTGGAAGGATGTTAAAATAGAATATCGAATTGAGTCATTTTGATATTGCTTAGCTACCATGAAAGACCATACAGGGACAAGCGCTAGCAGATTTCATCGCTGAATTCACCACGACAGACGAATTAAACGGCCGCAATGTCATACCTCCTGTTCGATGGAAGATGTACACCGATGGGGCATCTAACGACCATTGTTCGGGGGTTGGCATAGTTCTTGTAACTCCTAAGAACTGATCAGTTTTCTACGCTTTGAAGCTCAAATTCACAGCAACGAATAACGAAGCCGAGTATGAAGCATTGATTGTCGGCTTAAGACTCATCAAAGAACTGGGTGTAAGATCGGTTTAAATCTTTTGCGACTCGCAACTGGTGGTGTACCAAGTGCGGGGAGACTACCAAGCAAGGGGGCAGAGGCTTACCCCATATTTGGTCCGAGTTCAGGAACTGCTAGCGAACTTCGAATATTATGATATTTCACACGTCCCGCGTGAGCAAAACAGAGAAGCTGATTCATTAGCAAAATTCGCAAGCACTAGAGATGCGCAGCAAATGGGATTGTTTCCTGTTGAAACCTTGCACGTTCCGAGCATAAATATGATGGAAGTAGATTTTATGTTGGAGACAGAAATCGAAATGGAGTCATGGATGACCCCATTCAATCAGTACTTGTTACATGGGATCGTACCCGAAAGAAGGAGCGAAAGACGATAGGTTATTCGTAAGGCTTCGCGTTATGTGATGCAAGATAGGGTAATGTATCGGAGGGGATTCTCGACCCCCTTACTCTTGTGCATTGCCCATGATGAGATAAAACGAGTCCTGAAGGAAGTCCATGAAGGTGAAAGTGGCGACCATACCGGAGGGCATACGTTGGCAAAGAAAATCCTCCGCTATGGATACTATTGACCAACCGTAAATCGGGATGCCGCAAAATACGTGAGAAGATGTCACAAATGTCTTAAATATGTAAAAATCCCAAGAGCTCCGCCGACGGAACTCTCACAAATGGTGAGTCCCTGGCCATTTTCAATGTGGGGGACCGACATAGTCGGTTCCTTACCTCTATCCAAAGGTGGTGCAAAATACGCGATAGTTGCGGTTGATTATTTTACCAAGTGGGAAGAAGTAGAACCTTTGGCCACTGTCACCACCAAAAAGGTCAATAATTTCGGTGTACGAAATATGATATGTCGTTTTGGCCTTCTACGAACCATCATTACAGACAACGGAACTCGGTTTGAAAGCAAAGAGTTCATGGAATATTGCCAAAAATATGGTATTGAGAAAAATTTTGCAGCAGTTGCTCACCCGAAAGCTAATGGACAGGTGGAAGCCATAAAAAAGATAATCAAATCCATATTGAAAAAACGTTTGGAAAAGGCTAGCGGCAAGTGGGTGGATGAGCTTCCAACGGCGCTTTGGGCTTACAGAACCACCCACAAGTCCGCAACTGGCCATACTCCATTTGCATTGGCATATGGCATGGAAGCTGTCATACCTGTGGAACTTGAAATTCCATCACATCGGGTAACTTATTATGACTCTGAGTCAAATCAAGGTCTCCTGCTGAATCATTGGACTTCATTGATGAAAAACGCAAAGAAACTAATTTAAGAGCAGCTGCGTACATGCACCGAGTCGCTCGATATTATAATGAAAAAGTCTGACCGAGAATCTTTGGCGTGGATGATCTCGTTTTGAAATAGGTTTTCTTAGTACCATCACATATGAGCCTTGCATGGGAAGGTCCATACGTCATTGAAAGGAAGCTTGGAGAAGGAACTTTTAAGCTAGCGACCGTTGATGGTGCGACACTCCCCCGAGCATGGAATAGTGAACATTTGCGGCATTATTACACTTAGTTCATTTCTTTTATATTTTAGTTGCATTTATTTCCAGCAAGATTTTATTCCTAGTCTATGGCGTGTAAAAAGACAATTTAGCTTATTTTCATTAATAAAGGCTTAAAGTTATTTTCTCTATGAATTGTCGACGTTTCTATGTATGATAACACTGTGACAAATAACTAAAGAATACATTATTTTGCTCGACGTACAAACGCGCTCGAGCACTCAAAATCTCCAAGTCGCCAGAGTGCGGACTGGAGTACTCTGAGTCCCCGGAGTGCGGACCAGAGTATAAAAGACTCAAAATCTCCAAGTCCCCGGAGTGCGGACTGGAGTACTTTAAGTCCCCGGAGTGTGGACCAGAGTATAAACGATTCAAAGTCTCCGAGTCCCAGGAGTGCGGGCTGGAGTACTCCGGGTCCCCGGAGTGCGAACCGGAGTATAAACGACTCAAAATCTCCAAGTCCCCGGAGTGCGGACTGGAGTACTCTAAGCCCCTGGAGTGCGGACTAGAGTATAAACGACTCAAAATCTCCAAGTCCCCGGAGTGCGGACTGGAGTACTCTGAGTCCCCGGAGTGCAAACCAGAGTATAAACGACTCAAAATCTCCAAGTCCCCGAAGTGCGGACTGGCGTACTCTAAGTCCTCGGAGTGCGGACCAAAGAATAAACGAAAAATCTCTGAGCCCTCGGAGTGCAGGCTAGAGTACTCTGGGTCCTCGGAGTACGGACCAGAGTATAAACGACTCAAAATCTCCAAGTCCCCAGAGTGCGGACTAGAGTATAAACGACTCAAAATCTCCAAGTCCCCGGAGTGCGGACTGGAGTACTCTGAGTCCCTGGAGTGCAAACCAGTGTATTAACGACTCAAAATCTCCAAGTCCCCGGAGTGCGGACTGGAGTACTCTAAGTCCCCGGAGTGCGGATCAGATTATAAACAACTCAAAATCTCCGAGTTCTCGGAGTGCGGGCTGGAGTATTCTAAGTCCCTAGAGTGCGGACCAGAGTATAAACGACTCAAAATCTCCAAGTCCTCGGAGTGCGGACTGTAGTACTCTAAGTTCCCGGAGTGCGGACCAGAGTATAAATGACTCAAAATCTCCAAGTCCCCGGAGTGCGAACTAGAGTACTCTAAGTCCCCGGAGTGTGGGTTCGAGTATAAACGACTCAAATCTCCAAGTCCCTTGAGTGCGGACCGGAGTACTCTAAGTCCCTGGAGTGCAGATTCGAGTATAAGCAATTCAAATTTCCAAGTTCCCTGAGTACGAACTAAGACACAAATGACTCTAATTTATCAAACCCCTGAAATACGGACTAAAAAATACTCTAAGTGCTTAAAGCATGGAATGAACAATGAACAACTCACAAAGAATTTCCGAGCCATATGAAGATGAACCGAGAAGTCTTTGTTATTCATAACGGCTTGGATTTCAATCACAATCATGAAGAAAACTAAACGATAAGAGTCTTTTGAAAGACAGAAAAACTAAACTTTATTCAAAAATGAGTTTCTACTACAACTCCTCCAAAATTTGGAGTCAACAGTTTATTTACAAGGACTATGAAAATAGATAAAAATAATTACATAACCTAAACTAACTCTCATTGAACGATAATGATGATTACTTCTTGGATTTCTTCGACTTCTTCCCCTCCTTTGTCTTCTCAGACGACTCCTATCCTATGCATTTACCCTTAGTAATCCTCTTTGATGGAGAGGTAGAAACCGAAGAAGTGTGGGGAACTTCCATTGGCCCAGACCCGCCAGGAAGGATAATTTTCAACGGCTTGTTCAGGGGATCGTTTAAGTCCACAACTTGAGGCTCGACTTTGATCTTGACTGTCTCTTTCTTCTCCCTCTCAAGCTGCTCCTTCATGCTCAGTTTGGATGTTTGTTCAGAAGTTCCCGTAATCTCGACTTCATAACTCCCATCGATAGGAGATGAAGTCTCGGACTTGTCCTCCTCAAGCGCTCCGATCACCTGAGCATCTGGACCAGGAGCCTCCCCTGTGTGAGTAGCCTCACTTGTTTTTTCCTCCACCTCCTTGGCGATATCGCTCCTCGGAGTGGGCTCGGGATCAGAACGACATGCAAAAAATCATGAAAAACAAGCATAAAGAATACAATAGTCCTTCATGAAGAATGATGACTTTTGGAATCCTAAAGTGAAGGGTTATCTACCAGGTTCTGGCAAACTCTCAGCCGTCCGAGGGGTCTTACCCTCTGGAATGGGAGATAGAATGTAGACGCCAAGGCCAGGGTCCTCCGGGTTGTAACCAATATGCTGCCCAAATGTATCGAGTGTCGGTCGTAGGCACATGAGCTGGAGACACGACCCCGGATGGACCGGTAATAGCGTCTTTCCCATTTGATGAGGGGAAGCCTTTGCAATAAAGGGCTTCCGCCGCAAACAGGTCTGAAGGCTTGTTCCCCTTAAGATATTCCTTTATTAGAGCGTCCTTGTGAACCTCGTCGGTGTTAAGTTCAACCTTCATGATTTCTATTAAGGTCTCCCACGCCTCGGTTAAAGATTTGAGACAGCCCTCGCCCAGAAAAGCTAAATCCAGATGTATGAGAACGCGGGCATTGAATTTCGCAATAAGCTGGTCGAACATGCTTTTGACTTCTTCCCTACCTTCTTCCATAGCCGCCTCAAGGCGGGAGTCAATCTCCATAGATGCCATCTTTTTGCCCTCTTCACGGGCTTCTCTCTTTAGTGCCTCAACTTTGGAAAGCTCATCCTACAGTTTCTCCTTTAGGAGTCGCGTAGCAACAATCTCGTCGCAATACCATTGCTACTCTTCTTGGGCGGCAGTCTTCTCTTCTTGCTCTTTGCGGAAACTCTCCTCAAGTTCTTTGACTCGGAGGCTGAACGCATCCCTCTCCTTTTGCACCGAGTCTTTCTCCAAAGCTAAGGCCCCCACGGCGTTGGGACGCTTCATCGATTTCTTTTTTATGGGCTGATTCCAAACGAGTTACGACTTCGGCGGTATCTTTGGAGCTCTGCTGGGAGGCCTCAAGCTGAGATTTGTAAGACGCAAGCTCTTCGTCCTGCTCTTTGATAATATCTTTGTCATGGATAGCCTCAAGCTTCAGGCGATCAATCTCATGCTGGTGCTCTATGGAGACTTCAGACACTTTTTCAACAAGATGAGTATACGCGTCATGTTGAACATAGACGTCGTTGGTACAGGCGATAGCGCTCTGCTTGACATGTCCCGGAATAGGATGAATCGTCGGGAGAAATTTTAGGCCATCAAAGCAGATTTTCGAGAATTTAGCCTTGAGCTCGTTCAATCTCACCGGTGTTGTTGGATCTGTTGCGGGAACAGGAGGAGATGGCTTTGAAAGTTCAGTCCTCTTGTGAAAATTCTGGGACAGTCGAGTGGTGGAGGAATCGAAGTGTTGATCGCGAGGGACATCTGATTGCAACCCCTTGTGGTTGTGCTTATCTTTGCTTTGTCCCGAGTGAGAAGGGGGATTATGATGGTATTTGGGCTGATAATACGATTTCTTCCCAGATGACGAATCTCGAGAATGATAATCCCTATCACCGTCGTCGTCCCTATCTCGGCATCTTTCGAAACCTGAGTCCCATCCTGATTGATGGAAAATCGATGAACCGCGAAGGCGGTCAAGTCCATATGTGCGCCCCATGTCACCTGCGTAGAGTTTAAGTAACGACGAGTTAGTAAAAAGCAAGGTAAAGATGGAAAGTTCAAGTGCAAAGCAGAGTGCGTGTGTTTGTGTGTATCCTAGTATTTCCCCCTGACAGACCAATTTCTTTACTAATAGTAGTTTGTCCACCCTCGTTTTTGGCTTGAGCGTCGGCATTGCCTCCCGCGGGCGAGTGGAGCTTAAGGGCCTCGGGATCGTCGAAAGCATAGTTGAGCAGGTCGTCAGGTATCGTAAGGTTCGAAGATATTTTAGAGAACTTTTCAGGTGGTGCGGGGAAGCTTCTTTCTCCGTTGGAATAAGGGTAACCTTAGAAGTTCTGCCCACTTTCCCCTTCCTCAACTTTTACGTTAGTTTCTTCTTCCTCTTCAAAAGCGAAGATGACGTTTCAATGTCGTGGACTTCAACTATTGGATCCCATGGTAAACTAACAGTTTTGCCTTGTACTTTGGGCATTTCGGTTTCCTTAATCTCACCCTCTTCTAGTGTGTCAGGGGCGTTACGTGTCGAAGACTCGGCCTGCTTTTTCCCTTTCCAGCGGTAGGCATGGGTATGGTAACGCCCTGAGGGAGGCTTATCCGGCGACCTTCCGCCAACAACCCGAACCTTGAAAGCGACTCATTTGTAATAAGAGTTTTAATGTCCCGTTCTTCGGCGGGAATGGCTCGAATAGCCTCGACGGCTTCAGAGTATCGGGCCCTTTGGGACATGGGTTAATGCCTGAAAAGATGGAAAAGGGTTAGAAAAGATACAACTTCGACCAAACATGAGTGTTAGTCCAGGAAAAAGACTTACTTCCTTCCACCCATCTCCTCGCAAAGCCGGGAGGACAGCGCACATAAAGCCATTCCTGTTTGTACATGGTGAACTTGGTCCATGCCCCAGTTAAGATTTAACATTTATTATGCGGCTCGAGAAACATAAAATATAGGCTACCCCTCCGCTTCTTGATGCAATATATGTATCTGATATCGCTCGGAGTTGGAATCCTGGAAAGGACGCTCATGAAGAGGATACAGGTGTCGTAAATGAATGCATGGCTGTTCGGGTGCAGTTGCGACGGGCAGTGTCAATATACTGCAGCACGTCTCGAAGAAACTAATTGAACGGTGGCACACTACCAACCCAGTACATGAATTTATTACAAGCTGTGTATCCGACTGGGGGCAAGTGTGGATGATCGTGCCCCGATGGAACTAGCACGTCATCAAAGTGGATTCCGTGGACAGAGCATATCCGATGGAGTGTACTTTCATCAACCTTCAAAGCCTGTGAATCGACTAGGTTGTCCAAGAAAATTGCTGCCTCCAGAGCGTCGGGAGCCAAGTTATGAGCAGGGGAAGTTGACGGATTTGAAGTATCAGCAACTTCTTATCGAGAGGATGTCCCAGGTCTGTCTGAGATTGTAGCTGAGCTAGATTTGCTAGACATCGCTAACGAAGATTGATCCAACAGAGTACCTGTTTGAACTATACTTGAAAAGTAATTAACGTTAGAATTAACAGAATAAGTATTCCCCTTGTGTGGTGTGTGAACTAGTGCGATCATTCAAGTATAAGTGGTGAGAAATTATAAGTCACAGAGTTGATGGTATAAAGTCGAGCTTTGAACTGTCATCTTCGAAGACCGTCATCGCTGACTGTCTCCGAAAGCCAGCCTTGCAATGTTTTCAATTTTGAACTCGGACATTGGCAAAAGCTTTTATCTGTTTTTATCGATTTAAGCACAGGCGTGTGATTATTGAAACAAGGAAGTTATCAGTCCAGATTAATTCGATATGCTAGTATGCTTAGGTCCTTGTCCTTGTTTTTGTCATATGATTAGGTGAGGTGAATAGGTGAATTCGACGAGGGTTATGTTCAAGTTGGAACGATTTCGGCTGTTGTTATCAACTCATCAAGGGTCAAGGCCGAGCGACATTTGAAACGCACGGCCTAAATGATGTTCGGCCTAAATATCTATCGGCCATTATTTTGTTCGGCCATTATTTTGTTCGGCCATTATTCTGTTCGGCCTAAATTCAAGTAACGATCAGCATAAGTATCAATCTTCCAACCCTTCTTATTTGCCATTCGACACGTGGCAAATCGTGCCAACCCTGCTTATGCCGAGCCGCTTCGCTCGGCATTCTTCCCTTAACATCATTTTTCCTCTTTTCCACCATCTCTCCCGACCGGCATGGCCGAGTCCTTCAGCAAGTTATACCGAATCCTGTCGATCGGCATCCTGCCCACTCCATACCTCCTTTCTGTTCTTCCACTCCAACCTCGTTCAGCATGGGGGGGTCATACCGAACCATAGCCATGCTGATCCACACTACTAGGCCTTATCTGCAATTCCATTCCCATGCTCCCTTATGATCACTCGGCATTAAAAGATCGTGCCAAGCCATAACAATGAATCTTCCACTTTTCTCTTCTCCATTCCACCCACCTTGAAATCACCTAAAAGCATAATAACTTCCAGCCTTAGGAAGCGTCCGAACCTCAATTCATCTCCCTCATCCACACGCCTCCTACTTCCTACAATCTATGAAAGATTTACGCGTTTGATTTATGTGTTGTACTTCCTAATTTGAGAAAGCGATCGAAAGGTTCTTACGGAAGAGAACGGCAGGAGCTTGGAGGTCTGTGAGTTTAAGATTGGAAGTTGTTCGAATTTAACTTGGGAAGGAGTTGTAGGAAGGGCGTGATGGATTCAAAGTAGGAAGGGAAGATCGAAGAGGTAAATAAAACTTAAGGAAGATAAGTTACGTGTTCTGGGAAAATAGAGGAGGTGAAAAAGTAAAAAGAGAAGAAGGAGTGGAGTGCAGGGTTTTATAGGGGAAGAAAGGAAATCGAAGAGACAATTACCGGTAGAATCGGTCAAAGCGCTTCATTCGTTCGGCATCGGCTATACTGTTCGGCATCTAGAGCGCTCGGCTTCGACAATGTTGTTCGGCATTTGTATGTCGTTCGGCATGCATTGCCTCACTCGGTATTCACAAGAAAACACCATCGAGAAGAATAAGCCAAGGCTCAAAGCGAAGCACGGAGGACTCACGATTCAAAGCGCATCACGTTCGATCACGTGATGCACTTTGAGGGGCAAGTGTTACCTGGATATTTGACCAGGCAACTAGGCACTCGGCATTTGCATACCGTTCGGCATCCCGAACGTTCGGCACAACATACTTGGTCGGCTTTCAGGTTCGTTCGGCATTCAAGTTCGATCGGCTTACAAGGACGGTCGACATTCAAGAGCATTCGGCATTGAGAGTTGTTTGGTATTGCATATCGTTCTTCATTAAGTGTCGTTTGGCATTTTGGGGTTCGGCATCTATGGATCGGCACACAGAACTCACTCTTCTTGGGCCGAGATATTTAGCTACCAGGCCCACCAGGGAAGTCCAACCCATCTTCGTCTATAAATAGAGAGGCAGGGGCACAGTGAAAGGGACCTTTTTTGGGAGAACATCAAGGAGACTCTGCTTCATTCAAGACTCATTCAAGACTTATCTTTTTTGCTTAGCAATTGTATTTAAGTAATTTATATACGAATTGTATCTGTAATCGATTATCAAGAGAAGCAATAAAGATCTACCTCAAAGTGGACGTAGGCAATTACGCCGAACCACTATAAATTCGGTGTTCATTTTTTTGCATTTAAATTTACGTACTGTTCTCTGTTTAACTTTATTTTCTTCATTAATCTCTCTACACAATCTCTCTTAAGGGTTTTAGTGACCAATTCTGGTGCTAACAAATACTTCCTTAAATTTTATTAATTTTTTTTAACTTAACCCCTTTCATTTAATTAATTTGGGGATCATGTTTTCTTAGATGTTTTTATATATATAATAAGAAAATGTATTATGGTTACAAATGTATATTAAACCATTTATCAAATTCTATTCAAATCTGGATTATTATGTTCTTATGTTTTTAAACTCAATTATATTTATAACTTAATTCATATGTATTTTTAAAAGAAAGAACATTAAATCTTTTATAAATCTTACAAAAGATATGTGTATAAATATAAACTAAAACTTTGTATTTATTCTTATTTTTTATTTATTTATTACCGGATCAATGTTATCAAATTATTTTACATATATATACACACTTATGTGTTTGATGTGATTTTTTGTTTGATGATAACAAACATATATATATCAATATATATATGTGTTTGCAGTTTGGACTATATACAGAAAGGAAGAAATATTCATATTGAATAATTATACTATTGCACAGAATCTATATAATTCAACTAGTATTTTTTATTCAATATAATATTTTATTACAACACTTAAACAATACAAAGTTTTCAGCTCTCTCTATATATATATATACATACATACATCAGTTCATACATTTTACTTTTCTCACTACAACACTCAACACTCAGTTTTTCACTCTGTCTGCACATCTGCATCTATCTGCATTGTCCAGCTCCACTTCTCGTCCTGTCTCCTGTGTACCTATATAATTAGCAACTACAACAGTAATCTGAAAAGAAACAAATTTAAATTTGCAAAAATAAAATTTTTTTGTGTCTCAGATACATGGGGTATTGTCATCATCTTTGATTGTGCAATATCTATGCATATCAGTAATTTTTTATCAGGGACAGGCAATTATAAGTGGCTGCAGTACACACGTGTACATTCGTATACGTGTGCACTGCCACGCCAACTCGTGTGCACAAACTACAACAAAACACAAATTCATTCAAAGCAACATAACAGAGAAGAACAAAGACCAAGTGCAGCATCAGTCACACTTTATCAAAAATATGCAAGACAGTGGTCATGAATGCATTAACAACATCGAGCCAGAAACAGTCAAATATCCCACAAATGTCCAGACCAACAAAAAAACTTGAATACTGCACCAACCAGAATAAACCAGTGATACAAGGCAACAAGTACAACACTGCACAAATTCAACATGAAGCAGTGCAAACTCCCAAAGATACAACAGTGAAAGAAACTGCATCACAGCAGCATAAAAAAGCATATACAAAATCAAAATACACAAAATATGGAAACTGCACCAATGCAAATCAGAACATAGCATATATAGTAACCAAAGTGCAGTGCAACTACAAAGAAGTCAGTGGCAAGCTACAAACACCAAGTGCAACAGTGAAAACAATGTACTTACCAACAACAAGTCATGAAGCAATCAACATGAATATCACAAGAGTCACGGCAAAAAATGAAGACTGCAAACACAAGTGATAAAACATGTGTCCAGACAATATTTGAGTACATCGAACCAGCTTTCAAATGAAACAAGGAACATAAATACTGCAACTACAAGAATGGAACAACAGCTCATATGAACAAGTGTACAAAGGCAACATGAACAAGTGTAGCATCTGTATCAAAGCAGTGGAAACAAACTCAAGTGCACGTGAACATGGCAACAGACCAGTGACAACAACCAAGTAAAGAACATGGATGTACAAGGCAATACACCAATGCAAGTGACTAATGCAACATAAAGTGAATCAAGTTCAAAACATCATAACAACAAGTACAGTGTTCCTCAAAGATGAATTCGAGCTAGAAACAAATGACATGCACCAGCAAGCTATCAAGAATCAGATCACAACTACATGCAGATCAAATGAAGTTCTGATTTAATCCCATAGCAAAATCAAGTCACAATGAAAGTACAAACCCAAGAATATATGCATACACACATACATATGTATGTATGCACATATATAGTAAACAGGTGAATGTGCAGTAGGAAACACAAGACAGTGGCAAGTACAAGTCAGTGCAGAAATCAAGCCAAAGTTAAAGATCAAATTCGTATTTTTAATTAAGTCAAAGAAATCAAATTTTGGAAAGAAATCTCTGCATCAAACTTCTCGACTAAATATGGTCAGTATTAATTCAAATAGGGGCCGGGACAACAAATAAAGGAAGATATCTTCGAATCAATTAATTCGAATACAAATATGGTCAGCAATTATTCGAAATTGAATCAAGAAAGGAATACTCCAAATCCAGAACAAATTCAGGAATATAATCAACGACGTGAAGAAATCAAATCTGACAGTGGTTATTAGGGTTTCAACCCTATAAATAAACCCCAAGAAATCATCATAGAACACAGAACAATCGAGTTAAAAAGCAAGCAATCAAACAAGCAACAAAAGAAATTACATACCGAACCATCAACAAACTCGATCAACAGAGAACGAGCTAGCAACAAGCATCAATCATCAGAGGACAAGCAAGAGCTTAATCAGACATCAGAAAGAAGCCGAAGCCCCAAATTCGAGGAAGAAACAGAAGCCCTAATTCAGATCGAATAAACAGAGGGCCGCCATTTTTTTTTACAAACAAAAGAAAATGGACCGGGTGAAATAAGATAAAGGGAAGTGACCGCATATCTTTTCTTTGTTTTGGGCTAGGGTATTTTTATTTTTATTATAAAGGCAAGATAATTTAAATTGTTTTAAATTTAGTGCTTGCTTTTATAATTTTCTTTATTTGTATGTTCTTTTCAAAACAAAACATGATAAATTATCACCTAGGGTTTAGGTGTTGTCAGATTGTCTAGTTAGAGTTAGTCCAGTTAGCAGGGTTTGCAAGTTTGCAAAACTCTATAGGCGGTAGCAGGGTTTGCAAGTCTGTTAGAGTGTTTGTAAGCGGGAAACTGTTTAATTCTAATAGAAATCTGGGAATGCAGCAGTAGGCAGGGGTTGCCGAAGCTGGGTAAATTCTGTGTGTGATTTATTTTTCAGCATATTTATTTCTGCAGTTTGCTTCTGTGTTTAATTCGCAAAAATTTTCTATAACCCTATTCACCCCCCCCCCCCCTCTAGGGTTAATCTAGATCCTACAAGTGGTATCGGAGCAAGGTATTTTACTTTAACTTTAAAGTCATGAATCCACCAAATAATGCTTTTTCTGAGGGGCAATCTATTGCTAGGCCACCCATGTTTAATGGGAATGATTATGCTTATTGGAAAGTTAGAATGAGTATTTATCTTAGTTCTGTCGATTATGATGTTTGGGATATTATTGAAACTGGCTATAAATCTCCCACTATAGTTGTTGGTGATACTGAGATTCCTAAACCTAAGGATAGGTGGGATGCTAACGATAAGAAATTAAAAACTACAAATGCCAAAGCAATGAACGCTTTGATCTGTGCTCTTGATAAAAATGAATTTAATAGAATATCACATTGTACAACAGCACAGGAAATTTGGCACACTCTGGAGGTGACACACGAAGGAACTTCTCAAGTCAAGGAGTCACGACTAGCTCTATTTAGCAATGAATACGAAAACTTTGTGATGGAAAAGGGCGAGAGCATAAAAGATATGTTTGGACGATTTTCAACTTTGGTGTACAATGCTAGAGCGCTTGGGAAGGTCTTCACTGAAGTAGAGCTTGTACGGAAGATACTGCGAGTCTTACCAATGAACTTTGAGGCAAAAGTCACTGCAATACAAGAACCAAAAGATCTGAGTAAACTAAGCATGGAGGAGTTGATCGGAAACTTGATGACATATGAGCTTGAGCTAAAGGCAAAGGAGGAACGTAACAACTCCGAATCAAAAAAGAAGACGATTGCCTTAAAAAGCAAAGAAGAAAGCGGTGAAGAAGAAGAAGATCCAATTGAAGAGCTTGCAATGGCTGTCAATAATCTTAGAAAATGGTCAAAATTCAGGCCACGCAAGAAGAAAACAAGTGGTAATAAATCAAAAGATTCTGATGATTCCGATAATGAATTGACATGCTTTAACTGCAAAAAGCCTGGCCACTTCAAACAAAAATGTCCACTTCTCAAGAACAACAAAGGAAAGAAAAAGAAGAAGAAGGCCTTTGCAGCAACTTGGGATGATGAAGAAGGAGAAGAAGTTTCGGATAATAGCTCAGAAGAGGCTAACTTGTGCCTTATGGCAAAATCAGATTCAGAAACAAGTTCAGAGGAATCCAGTGAGGTACGTGACTATTCTTATAAAGAACTTGTTTTGATGTGTTATGATCTTACTAATACAATTGATACTCTTGAAACTAAAATTGAAAAATTGAAGTCTGACAGGAGAGAACTTGTTCATGAGAATACTAGGCTAGAAACTAAACTTGAGAATATTCAAAACCTAGACTGCAAAAAATGTAAAACTTTAGATTCAGAAATATCAAGACTTAAGAATAGCTTCGATAATCTTGAAAAAGAAAACTCAAGTCTTAAGGAAACCATTGACACTAGGAAAAAGGATTTTATAAATAGATGCACCACACTTGTAACTGAAAACACAACACTAAAAACCAAAGTCCAAAATCTTGAGAAATCTCTGAATAACTTTTCAAGAGGAGAAAAATCGTTTAACATGTTATTGGGAAATCAACTCTTTGCTAACAACAGAAAAGGACTAGGTTTTGGGAAAACACAGGTTGATGATCATGCAAAAGGTAAGAGTGTCTTTGTTAGAAGTGAAATTGGACATCATGTTGAAAATTGTAGTCATAGGAACAAGAACACAAAGTTTATACAAGTTTGGGTTCCTAAGAATTCTACAAACAAATTTCATGTCTATAGGAACAAAAATAAAAGGACAAAACAAGTTTGGGTTCCAAAGGGATTGTTTGTTCACAATGCTTCAGTTACTAATATCATTGGACCTAAGAGTTTCTCTAGGTTATCCTCCTCTCTCTTTATGTAGGTCTGTTGGCGGGCTAAGGAGCAACAAGAATGGTTTCTAGATTCAGGTTGTTCTAGACATATGACAGGTGATAAATCTAAGTTCCTTAGCCTAGAGAAGTTTAGAGGTGGAAATGTGATCATGGGAGATAATAGCAAGTGTAAGATTATTGGGAAAGGTGAAGTAAGTAATGGTACTTTTTCCTTGACTAATGTTTTATACGTTGATAATTTGCATCACAATCTCATTTCTATTAGCCAACTATGTGACAAAGGTATGAATGTGGTTTTTGATAGTGATACTTGCAAAATCATTGATAAAACTTCTAATAACATTTTTTTTATGGGCAAAAGAAAAGGAAATGTTTACTCACTTTCGTTTGACAATCTAAATCTTTCCAGATGTTTGGTAGCCACTGACGAAGAGGCATCTTTATGGCATAAGAGACTTGGACATGCTAGCATGAGTCTCTTAAGAAATCTTGAAACGAAAGAATTAGTCAGAGGGTTACCACATCAGAAATTTAAAGATAACAAAGTGTGTAAAGCATGTTCCTTGGGCAAGCTTAGTCGATCATCATTTCGCCCTAAAAACATTGTTAGCACATCAAGGGTCCTCGAATTAATTCATATGGACTTATTTGGACCAAATGAAATTGCAAGCTTGAATGGAAAACGTTATTGTTATGTATTGGTTGACGATTATTCTAGATTTACATGGGTTTATTTCTTAGCCAAAAAGTCTGAATCTTTTGATTATTTTTCAAATTTTGCTAAACTTGTTCAAAATGAAAAAGGAGTTTCAATTAAAACTTTGAGAAGTGATCATGGAGGCGAATTTGAAAATTCAGAATTTGAAAACTTTTGTGAAGAAAATGGTTTAAAACATGAATTTTCTGCCCCACGAACACCTCAACAAAATGGGGTGGTTGAAAGGAAAAATCGTACATTACAAGAATTGGCTAGATCCATGTTGAGTGAGTATAAACTACCTCTAACTTTTTGGGCAGAGGCGGTGAATACTTCGTGCTACGTAATGAATAGAGTAATGATTAGACCAATACTTGGCAAAACTGCTTATGAAGTGTGGCATGAAAGGAAACCTAACATCTCTTATTTTCGTGTTTTTGGATGCCCTTGTTTCATTCTTAACACAGGTGATCAACTTGGAAATTTTGAATCAAAGGCCGATGAGGGAATTTTCATGGGCTATTCAACAAGGAGCAAGGCTTACAGGATATACAACAAACGAACAAAGGCAATTGTTGAATCAGTCAATGTGAAATTTGATGAATCTGATCTGGAAAGGACGACTGAAAAAACGGGTGATGATGGGGTAGATCATGAAGACATTAAAGAAGGGACATCTACTGAGAAAGATGGAAGTAGGACTGTTGATGCTGATAGATTGAAGTTCAAATCCAATCATCCTCCTGAATTGGTTATAGGAGATCCTACGGAAGGTATACGCACTCGCTCTGCATTTGATAAAAATTTGTGTGCGTTTTGTTGTCATAGTGGTTTTATTTCTGAAATAGAACCTGATTCTGTTGAAATGGCTCTTAATGATGAAAGTTGGGTTTTAGCAATGCAAGATGAACTTAATCAATTTGAGAGAAATAAAGTTTGGAAATTAGTTCCTAGGCCTAATGATTATCCAATTGTAGGAACTAAATGGGTGTTCAAAAACAAACTTGATGAATCAGGAAATGTAATTAGAAACAAAGCTAGGTTGGTCGCAAAAGGATATAACCAAATAGAAGGCATAGATTTTGATGAGACATTTGCACCAGTTGCTAGGTTAGAAGCCATTAGGATTTTGCTCAGCTTTGCTTGTTATAAAGGTTTCAAACTAAAACAAATGGATGTAAAAAGTGCATTTCTAAATGGTGATCTGAAAGAAGAAGTTTTTGTTGAACAACCCCCCGGTTTTGAAAATCATGTTTTTCCAAATCATGTGTATAAACTTGAAAAAGCATTATATGGTCTTAAGCAAGCTCCTAGAGCTTGGTATGACTGCCTTTGTACATATCTTTTGGAAAATGGCTTTGAAAAGGGGAGTGCTGACACGACACTGTTTCTATTACATAAAGGAAGTGATTTTTTGATTGTTCAGATTTATGTGGATGATATCATTTATGGTGCTACTAATGAACTCTTGTGCGAGAAATTTGAACAAGTCATGCAGGCTAAATTCGAGATGAGCTTGGTTGGAGAATTGAAATATTTTCTTGGATTTCAAATCAAGCAAAGTAGTGATGGCATTTTCATTTCGCAATCCAAGTATGTGTTGGAACTGTTGAAGAAATTTGGAGTTGAGAACTCCAAACCATTGAGAACTCCTATGAGCCCATCAACAAAGTTGGACAAAGACGAGAAAGGAAGTGCTGTTGATCAGAAAAAATATCGAGGGATAATTGGTTCACTTCTCTATCTTACTGCTTCTAGACCTGATATTATGTTTTTTGTGTGTTTGTGTGCACGTTTTCAATCTAATCCTAAAGAATCTCATTTGAAAGCCACTAAACGAATTTTGAGATATCTTTCACACACACACAAATTTGGATTATGGTACCCTTCTTGTGAAAACTTTGATTTAGTTGGTTATTCTGATGCTGATTATGCTGGTTCATTGGTTGACAGGAAAAGCATCAGTGGGACATGTTTCATGCTAGGACATTCATTAGTTTCATGGTCAAGTCGAAAACAGAATTGTGTTGCATTATCCACCACTGAAGCAGAATATATTGCTTTAGGAAGTTGCTGTGCTCAAATTTTATGGATGATGCAAACTCTTTCTGATTTTGGCTTAGTTTATAAACAAGTTCCATTAAAAATGTGACAGTAAAAGTGCAATAGACTTATCAAATAATCCTGTTCATCATTCACGCACAAAACACATTGATGTGAGACACCACTTTCTTAGAGATCACATTGCTAAGGAAGACATTTGCATTGAATATATTTCAACTGAGGCTCAACTTGCTGATATTTTCACAAAACCCCTCCCCGAAGACAGATTTTCTAGATTACGTTTGGATTTGGGGATTATAGAAATTGACTAACCATTTTTCTTTGTTAGGTTGAAATATTCTTGGATATATACTTTCAACTTCAATTTCTAGGATTCAAACAAGTTTTGGATATTTTCCAAAGATTGATTCGAATATGGTATTCAGTACTGGATATTACATAATATAATTAACTTGGTAACTTATTCCACGATCATTTCTATTTCTACCATCTTTCTATCATTCATAATGGTTTGATAAAATAAGAAGAGTGAATTATTTTTAAATTAAAAAAAATAAATAAAAAAAAAAATAAAAAAATTAATAATAAATAATAATAACTCTCATGCATCCATTCTCATTTAAAAGTCCTTATGGTTATGCATGGATGGAGCATGTGAGTGAATTATTTTTATCATTACTCCATTCTCATTTAAAAGTCCTTATGGTTATGCATGGATGGAGTATGGTAACTAAGTATTCTGGTCTCACTTAATAGTCTGGATGCTTAGACTAATAAGTAACTGCTAATCCCATTTAAAAGTCCTTATGGTTATGCGTGGTTAGTAAGTGCTTATTTTTTTTGTTTTTGTGCTTAAATGTCAAATTAATGTTAAAATATCTCTCTTCTTATTAAAACTGATCATCGATCCATCCTCTACAATATGGAAGTTTTTATCTCGTTATGATATATTATTTTTTGTTCCTACTGTTCCATTATTTTTTTTCAGTCTTTTGATAATGACAAAAGGGGGAGAAGAACAGGATTTTGATGAGAAAGTAAATATTTTGTGACCTATTTCAACAAATTTGGTTAAATGTTGTTAGTTAATTTTTCTTTAGTTCTTTTATTCTTTGGTAATTTTTTGTTATCTTCTAAATAGGGAGTGGTCTTGGTTGTAGAGGGAGCATTCAAATAGGGGGAGCTAAAAATTTCATGTTCAAACACATGTATTAGCATTTCAAAATCTTTAATATATATGTTTGTCATCATCAAAAGGGGGAGATTGTTTGATGTGATTTTTTGTTTGATGATAACAAACATATATATATCAATATATATATGTGTTTGCAGTTTGGACTATATACAGAAAGGAAGAAATATTCATATTGAATAATTATACTATTGCACAGAATCTATATAATTCAACTAGTATTTTTTATTCAATATAATATTTTATTACAACACTTAAACAATACAAAGTTTTCAGCTCTCTCTATATATATATACATACATCAGTTCATACATTTTACTTTTCTCACTACAACACTCAACACTCAGTTTTTCACTCTGTCTGCACATCTGCATCTATCTGCATTGTCCAGCTCCACTTCTCGTCCTGTCTCCTGTGTACCTGTATAATTAGCAACTACAACAGTAATCTGAAAACAAACAAATTTAAATTTGCAAAAATAAAATTTGTTTGTGTCTCAGATACATGGGGTATTGTCATCATCTTTGATTGTGCAATATTTATGCATATCAGTAATTTTTTATCAGGGACAGGCAATTATAAGTGGCTACAGTACACACGTGTACATTTGTATACGTGTGCACTGCCACGCCAACTCGTGTGCACAAACTACAACAAAACACAAATTCATTCAAAGCAACATAACAGAGAAGAACAAAGACCAAGTGCAGCATCAGTCACACTTTATCAAAAATATGCAAGACAGTGGTCATGAATGCATTAACAACATCGAGCCAGAAACAGTCAAATATCCCACAAATTTCCAGACCAACAAAAAAACTTGAATACTGCGCCAACCAGAATGAACCAGTGATACAAGGCAACAAGTACAACACTGCACAAATTCAACATGAAGCAGTGCAAACTCCCAAAGATACAACAGTGAAAGAAACTGCATCACAGCAGCATGAAAAAGCATATACAACATCAAAATACACAAAATATGGAAACTGCACCAATGCAAATCAGAACATAGCATATATAGTAACCAAAGTGCAGTGCAACTACAAAGAAGTCAGTGGCAAGCTACAAACACCAAGTGCAACAGTGAAAACAATGTACTTACCAACAACAAGTCATGAAGCAATCAACATGAATATCACAAGAGTCACAGCAAAAAATGAAGACTGCAAACACAAGTGATAAAACATGTGTCCAGACAATATTTGAGTACATCGAACCAGCTTTCAAATGAAACAAGGAACATAAATACTGCAACTACAACAATGGAACAACAACTCATATGAACAAGTGTACAAAGGCAACATGAACAAGTGTAGCATCTGTATCAAAGCAGTGGAAACAAACTCAAGTGCACGTGAACATGGCAGCAGACCAGTGACAACAACCAAGTAAAGAACATGGATGTACAAGGCAATACACCAATGCAAGTGACTAATGCAACATGAAGTGAATCAAGTTCAAAACATCATAACAACAAGTACAGTGTTCCTCAAAGATGAATTCGAGCTAGAAACAAATGACATGCACCAGCAAGCTATCAAGAATCAGATCACAACTACATGCAGATCAAATGAAGTTCTGATTTAATCCCATAGCAAAATCAAGTTACAATGAAAGTACAAACCCAAGAATATATGCATACACACATACATATGTATGTATGCACATATATAGTAAACAGGTGAATGTGCAGTAGGAAACACAAGACAGTGGCAAGTACAAGTCAGTGCAGAAATCAAGCCAAAGTTAAAGATCAAATTCGTATTTTTAATTAAGTCAAAGAAATCAAATTTTGGAAAGAAATCTCTGCATCAAACTTCTCGACTAAATATGGTCAGTATTAATTCAAATAGGGGCCGAGACAACAAATAAAGGAAGATATCTTCGAATCAATTAATTCGAATACAAATATGGTCAGCAATTATTCGAAATTGAATCAAGAAAGGAATACTCCAAATCCAGAACAAATTCAGGAATATAATCAACGACGTGAAGAAATCAAATCTGACAGTGGTTATTAGGGTTTCAACCCTATAAATAAACCCCAAGAAATCATCATAGAACACAGAACAATCGAGTTAAAAAGCAAGCAATCAAACAAGCAACAAAAGAAATTACATACCGAACCATCAACAAACTCGATCAACAGAGAACGAGCTAGCAACAAGCATCAATCATCAGAGGACAAGAAAGAGCTTAATCAGACATCAGAAAGAAGCCGAAGCCCCAAATTCGAGGAAGAAACAGAAGCCCTAATTCAGATCGAATAAACAGAGGGCCGCCATTTTTTTTTACAAACAAAAGAAAATGGACCGGGTGAAATAAGATAAAGGGAAGTGACCGCATATCTTTTGTTTGTTTTGGGCTAGGGTATTTTTATTTTTATTATAAAGGCAAGATAATTTAAATTGTTTTAAATTTAGTGCTTGCTTTTATAATTTGCTTTATTTGTATGTTCTTTTCAAAACAAAACATGATAAATTATCACCTAGGGTTTAGGTGTTGTCAGATTGTCTAGTTAGAGTTAGTCCAGTTAGCAGGGTTTGCAAGTTTGCAAAACTCTATAGGCGGTAGCAGGGTTTGCAAGTCTATTAGAGTGTTTGTAAGCGGGAAACTGTTTAATTCTAATAGAAATCTGGGAATGCAGCAGTAGGCAGTGGTTGCCGAAGCTGGGTAAATTCTGTGTGTGATTTATTTTTCAGCATATTTATTTCTGCAGTTTGCTTCTGTGTTTAATTCGCAAAAATTTGCTATAACCCTATTCACCCCCCCCCCCCCCCCGTCTAGGGTTAATCTAGATCCTACATTATGTACTTGTATATGTATATACTTAAAATTTCAATATTATAAAGTTGACACATATCTATTAATATATTTATTAATTTACTATAAGATATATTATTTTCAGATATTTATATTGCAACATTTATCATAGTTTCAAATACATCCCGATATCTTTTATTACTAGAATTTTATCTTTTCACTGAATAAAACCAGTTTATTATCTAATTATTAGATGCCAAAAATCCGGGTTATCACAATTTCTAGGCGTAATGAACCCGCACGATCAGACGATAAGTCCGGTGGCTATAAAATTTGAAATCCTACAATAATTCACCGTTATGTATCTGATGAAATAGGTTTCATCGAAATCCAATATAGTGGCCAAAATGGCTAATTTTCACGTTAATTAAATAATTATTAATAAATTGATTTAGGCACTTTTAAATTTAAATTCAAATGTTAATTGTTTTCATCATACTTGATTACATATAAATTAATAACTTTTAAAATAAACATTCCCATGTTAATTTCAATATTTATATATTACATCAATTTCAGAGTTCAATGGCAATTGTAATAAATTTCCAGTTAACTATATTTTAAATTCTAAAAATGCTTTTTCGATTAACACCCTTATTATTGAATCAACCTATTACCTTGAAAATATAATTAACATTAGTTTACATTTTATTACGTTTATATTTTACATTTATCATCTTAATTCATATTAACTGCAACTGAAACACCCTACACCCCTTAGTATACCCAGAAGGACACACTAAAAGATGTGGTGCGTTGTAGGTATAGCTAAAACTTATAGAGACTAAGATTCAGAAGAGAAAATTAAAAAAAACAGCAGAAACAATTAAAACATTAATTACCAAAAATCAAACTTCATATGATAGAGTTATAAAATAAAATGCATAAGATGTCTCAAAATGCCAATACATGTCTTATGAAAATCATAACTCGGTCTCATAAAAATCAGAGTACAAAACTATCCCTCAAAAAGTACTAGTACATCAAATAAGCTAAAAGCTGAAAATGAAGAAAAGGAATACATGAGGAAATCTCCGCCAGTGAAATCTCCAAGTGTCTGTAATCTACCGTTCCTGCCCTTGCTAGCCTATGGGGGGAAAAGGGTGAAAATAGAGGAGTGGGTCGGACTAAAATTCAGGTGAATGATAATAATTACTAGTATTCTTAAGCAAGGTAAAGATAATAGACTTTGTAACAGTTCTAATATAAAAGGAAATAAAGAAATAGGAGGAAAGGTAAAACTGAAAATAAATACGATTTAACTATTAGATTAATTCGATTAGAAAACTTCGATTGTTTGGACTTGTCTTAGATAACTGCTTTAATTAGGCTGAATTCCTAATCCTACTTTAATTAGGCTGAAGTCCTAATTCTACCCTTTGATCGGCCTTCTACTAATGTGTCTACTATGAGTTAGACACCAGTGCCTACGTACGAAAGGCACCTACTAAGTGCTTGGAACTCAACAACGAATTATATCCCTTGCATCGAGGCCGCTTGCTCGACCATCATTGGGTTCACACTATCTGTTGTTCCCACTTTTGAACTTTTATTTACCTTAGACACCATAGGCGTGCCCTCATCTCACCTCAGGCTATAGTGAGACACATGTGTCCATAGAAAATAAGGAATGCTGTTGGTATTGGTCCCTGTCAAACAAAATCTAGTTGTATCCCTTGTCCAAATCCCGAATTTTAATTATTGACCTTTCATCTACCTTAAATAGCATAAGCGTGCCCTCATCTCACTTCAGGCTATTGTGAGACACTTGTAACGACCTATAATTTTTAAAGGTTTTTGTAACGTAATTAACTAATTTTTTGTGAAATTTTAAACTACTGAATTTGGAAATAAATACTTGATATTTGAAATACGTCAATTTAAACATAGCAAGGGTAAATTTTTATCAGAAAATATGGAAGTTAGTTATGTTGTGTAATTTTCAATTTCAATTTATAATCAGTTAATTTGATAAAAATAAATATTTTCGAAATCTGAATATTTTTATGTAACAAAATCATTTTCTAAGTGAGGCGTCATAATTCGTTTCGTCAAATTTTGACCGCTTCAGCTCTGTTTATCTTATTTTCGTGTTTTAGCAGCATTTTCGTCAACGAAAATTCGAGTTTTTTATAGCTTGGTCGTATCGTTGATATCTGTGTACCGTTCTGTTTGTATTGACATGTTGATCTCCATAATATATTCATTTGTGCATTTCAAAGTCTGGTACGTGGCAAAATCCGTAAAATGATTAGCCATAGCGGTATCTCGTTTTTTTTAGATTTTGATATTCTATGTCCATTTAAATTTCAAATGGATAAAATAAATAGCCAGTAGCATTTATTATTTGCTGAATCAATGGCCAGCTATTACCATTTCCATCATCTCAAATTATTATACAGTTTTCAAATTTTGATACAGTGGTCCATTTTCTCTAACTTCTGTTTCATTTATAATTCCACCTTCCACTTATCTTGAAATCTAAAATATTTACCGTTCGTTTACACGTCTCTACCCCTCTTCTCTGTTAACTTTTTGTTTCTGTACTCTGTGAAAATATACATATATTACATTCTAAAACCCAAGCGTTTCTTTTCTTCTGTTTGCTGAAGCATATCGTTATCTTTGCTCATCCTACTTTTGCAAATCTCTCTACTGCTCATTCCTTCTTCTTTTCAGAAAATTTTATAATTTAAAGTTCACTTATGTTGCCAGAGAAACCTATCCTCGCCGTATCACCATCAACCCCCATCCACAAACTCCACACCGCCCTCACCTTCATGGCTGCTACCGCCATACACTGGCCTATCACCGTGTCATCACCTTCCTCCCTGCACCCACTCGAACTCAGCCCGAACACCTTGCCCCCGAACTCCACCGTGGTCACACTCCACAACCCAGATCTCCAGCCATCCTCCTTCTTTTCCCATCCTCCTCCTACGCATGGCCGACCCCATGCACATCAGCCACCTCTTCGCCGAGTGCCCCACCTCCCATGCCTCCCTCGCCTTACACATCAACGGCCACGGATCCATGCGGCATCCCTTACACGTGCAACCCACTCAATCCTCCAACTAGCCGTAGCCACCCCGCTTCACTGCCTCCCTGATCCACACCTTCACCACCGACCTTGCTCCGACCACTGAAGCCCGATCTCGCGATCCATCACCCTGACAATCACTTAACACCCATGCCTTCCATCCCCTCCTTGCTTTTTCTGTTGTTCGGCCACAAAAGGAAAAAAGGGTATATAAATATATATATATTGATTTTCAATTTGATCTTCCTTCTACCCTCTACTGTTCTTCTTCATTACTTTTGAGAACATGACTTTTGTTTATATAATACGTAAGTTATATATGGCATATGTATGTCTATCTTAGCATTTAAAGAGCGTGTGTGTGTATGTCTATATACATATATATATATATATATATATATATATATATATATATATATATATATATATATATGCCACCAAAAATAGATTTTAAAGTGTGTTTATATAAATATATGTAGTTATGTATAAGGTATAAAAAAATCTATTTACATAAGTTTTATATAAATATATGTAATCGGCTGTGTACATGAAAGTTGTATACAAACCTGTCATTTATATTTGTAAGTGTATGAAAGTGTATAAAAATCTGATTGCTATATATATAAGTTTATAAAATTATATATATGCATGTTTTTCCTAAATTATTTCACGAAGTGGCTGCTCATTCATATATATGTTTATAATAATATATATTTTATACTATCAAAGTCTCACTGTTTTATATACAACATGCAGGCACTTTGAGCAGGAATATGGTATATATGAGTCAGTACCTTTCGGATTTGAAGTATAGATTTTAAGTTTAAATTATATATATATATATATATATATATATTGAGTAATAAGTCAGTTTATATGTTAGTATGTACAAATCTAAGTATATATGAGTTTATATATATTAGTTGCATACATACATACGTATATATACATATACATACATACATGCATACATACATACATACATACATACTTATATATATATATATATATATTTCGGGAATAAATGTTTCAGGGACATATGATTATATTGGTTTTACTGCATGTGTTTTAAATTTTCAAAGATGATATAAAAGTTTTATTTTAAATTTTAGGATGTATTTTAAGCTATAATGATTTTGAATATATGTATATATAGATTTATTCTAATACATGAAAAAAAAGAAACGTGTATATACATATAATATATCTTGGGTCAATCTTATAAAGCTAGTTTGATTTTTTCTCATCGGTTCCAAACTATCAACCTTGCTTGTCGATTCATGTATATCGTGTCGTACTTTGGAATTTGTGCTTGGATTCGTCGCACCTTGTTCTTATTATTTCTCTTGTCTCGAAAGGTGAGCAATCACTCATGATTAACATTCTTGTATTTAGTAAATTTGATTTCACTTGAAACAACAATTGAAATATGCTGTTATATTTGAATTGTTAAGTTATTTAATTGTTAAATATGATATGCTATTATATGTCATTGTTTACTTATGACATATGACACCATAACCTATTGTATATATTATACTTAAATTTTTACTGATGATATATGCCCGTTATTGATATGTTATATTATTATTTCTCACTCTACAAGTTCCGGTTAATTTAGAGATCCCTATAGGTTGAAATGATACATACCCGAATGATATTCTAGAATAGGGGAAAATCATTATGGTTAGAAATGATAAACCCAAGCAATTTTCATTGAATTTGAAATTTTGGTATTACGGGTTGAAATGATGTATATCCGTAATATTTAAATTGCGAATTGAAATGATAAATATCCGTATCATTTGACCATATGATAGAAAATTTTATACGGACACTGTTGCTCTATATTTTGAAAAATGATTTCCAAAGTTTTGAAAGAAAATATATAGGTTTTAATAAATATTGACTTTTAAGATATAATATGTATAAAAGTTATTTTTATATATGTCTAATTTTTAAAAAAAATTATATGTTTTGGAAATTTTAAATTTACAAGTAAGTTTTAAAAATATAATTTTTAAGATTTTACTTATAATTTTATTATTTTAAAAATATATAAAAACAGATTTAATATAAAAATAAATTTAATAATAAAATTTAATTTAAAAAATTTAATTTAATTAGTATATAATATGTTTAAGTATTTACTTAAATTTATGTTAATATTTTAAAAATAGATTTTATAACATTAATAATAAAGGTTAGGCAAATAAATTAATGTTGACTTGGAATTGGTTAATAATTGAATTTAAATAACAATTTATTTGATCTTATTGATTTTGAGATTTTGAAAATTTTGATTTATAGCTTGATTCGATAAAAAGGTGATTAAATGAATATTCTCAACTTTAAATAAAATTGAGATTGAATATTTAATATTTATCTAAAATTATAAACTGAGATTTTATTTAGTTGTTATTAAAATGATTAAGTGAATATTTTCCAATTTGGATAAAATTAAAGTTAAATGTTGAAATATAAATGAAATTTATATTGTAAATGTTTGAATATTTAAACTTGAATCTTTGAACTTTAAATTGAAATGGTTAAACTGGAACTGATTTAAATTGAATTTTGGAATTTAAGATGATTTGAATCGACTTGTAAAATTGGAGGAACTAATTTTATTATATAAAGTATTTTATATATATATAAAATATTATCATTTATAATTAATTTAATATATATACTGTTTTCAATATCTTAACAGTTTAAGTTGGAACTGTTATGGATTTTTTTTAAATGTTATGATTTCAAAAATGTTATAATTACGGAAGTGTTATGATTTCAAAAGTGCTATGATTTCAAAAGTGTTATGATTTTGGAAGTGTTATAATTTTTAAAGTGTTATGATTTTAATGATTATTATTTAAAGTGAATAACGTGGTTGAATGGATATGATTTTGAAATTAATATGATATTTTGATATAAAGTATAAACTATTTGAAATGAAAAGACCACGGTGTGAAATAAGTGTTTAGTTGTTAAAGAGACCGGGATCGGATATTGTCATACCTCTGCCAATACTGAAAACCACTTTAACAACTATGCACATGGTGGAGATTCCAGAATGAAGTAGGATGGTTAGGTAACGATTCTATATGATATTTACGTAGTCCTAACTCCCGTGAGTCGGCTTGATGTGGCTAAAACAGGAGCCACGCCGGGCCAAGTAAGGTCGTTCCTCTGATCGGACACATTTCTTCGATACCATTCTATTGCTTTTGTGACTTGATTGGGTGCACCTTTGATTTGGGAGTGTGTCACGAGATGGGCGGTAGTAGCTGCTACGCGTTACCACTAGTCCGGATCCGCAAACAGTACACCTACCCTTGCATTGCATCGCGTGCCTTGTCACATGCCATATCACGCCTTCTACGAGTTTGTTTTGTGTCGTACCTATGGAGTGCCCCTTGATAGCCCACTTACGAGTGGAGTTTACAGTATCTGTATGGACTATGGCATTATATAAAATGTGTTAAAGGGGATATGGAGAATGCCTTAACGCTATTTTAATAGTTTACTTTACTATAGACATAGTATAATAGCGTATATTATTACATAGCAGATAGTTCCACGGATCCTAAGAGGATGACTATCCCAAACATCCTTTAAGTTACTGTATTTCAGTTGACATTTCACTGGAGTTGAATTTACTACATAAGAATGTAAATCCTGACTCGAGTGTTTCGTGTTTTTCTTTATGCTCGGGTCAAACTGAGTGTCACGACATTGGAGACTCACCTTTGGAGATTGGAGCTTTATTTGAAGATCTATCTGTCCAGCTTTCAGTCATTTCAGTTTATTCTAGTGATTTTTGTTCAGACTCGTCTATTCGGTATGTGTTAAATGAAAGAAATGCGGATTACGGATCTTAAGGCTAGGATTAACACTAGAGGGGGTGAATAGTGTTTATAAAGAATTACTAATTCTTTGTGAGTTTATGTTAATTTAGACACAGATGTATGCAATCTACAAATACAGGGATAATCGCGGAAACAAACACAAATGCAGAAATAAAATAAAAGCAGTAAAGGAAAGAACACACCGGATTTTGTACTGGTTCGGAGTTACCCTACATCCAGTCCCGCAATACAAGTACGGATTTCCTTTCAAAAGCAATTGTACAATTACACCCTCGATTTCAAGGCTACGAGGTACACCCTCCAGAATTTCAATCCTCTGGGTAGAGAGATACTTGATTTCTAGGCTACAAGTTTACCAATTGATTTATCAAGGCTAAAATCACACCTTTTCTCGCTTGATTGATTTTCAAGGCCACAGTCACACCTTTTCTCGCTTAATAGATTACAAAGAAGTATATACCTCTGAATAGCACTGAAAACCTGCTGAGATAGTGATCGAGAATCAAACTAGAAGTAATCGAGTATGATTTTATATTGATTTCGGTAGAGTAATGGTAAGAGTATGTATTAAGAAATGTGGAAGGAGAAGAGAAGTGAAAAGCCAGAAAATCTGACCTAAAATTCGTTGAAACTAACCCCTATTTATAGAAGAAAACTGCCATGCCCATTCATAAAGAGTTATGGTTAATAGACACATCTTTTGAAATTTAAATTTTGAAGTAAACTGACACCATGTTGACATGGTCACCATAGGCATGTCGACATCCCAAAGCAATTTTTGATGATTCATTTGTGCATTTCAAAATCTGGTACATGGCAAAATCCGTAAAACGATTAGCCATAGTGGTGTATCATTTTTTTATCTTTTGATATTCTATGTCCATTTAAATTTCAAATGGCTAAAATAAATAGCCAGTAGCATTTATTATTTGTTGAATCAATGGCCAGCTATTACAATTTCCATCATTTCAAATCATTATACAGTTTTCAAATTTTTATACCGTGGTCCATTTTCTCTGACTTCTGTTTCATTTATAATTCCACCTTCCACTTATTTTGAAATCTAAAATATTTACCGTTTGTTTACACGTCTCTTCCCCTCCTCTCTGTTAACTTCTTGTTTCTGTACTCTGTGAAAATATACATATATTATATTCTAAAACCCAAGCCTTTCCTTTTCTTCTGTTTGCTGAAGCCTATCGTTATCTTTGCTCATCCTACTTTTGCAAATCTCTCTGCTGCTCATTCCTTCTTTTCAGAAAATTTTATAATTTAAAGTTCACTTATATTGCCAGAGAAACCTATCCTCGCCGTATCACCATCAACCCCCTCCACAAACTCCACACCGCCCTCACCTTCATGGCTGCTACCGCCATACACTGACCTATCACCATGCCATCACCTTCCTCCCCGCACCCACTCGAACTCAGAACGATCACCTTGCCGTCGAACTCCGCCGTGGTCACACTCCGCAACCCAAATCTCCAGCCATCCTCCCCCTTTTCCCATCCTCCTCCCACGCATGGCCGACCCCATGCACAGAAGCCACCTCTTCGTCGAGTGCGCTACCTCCCATGCCTTCCCCACCTTTCACATCAACGGCCACGGATCCATGCAGCATCCCCTACACGTTCAACCCTCTCAATCCTCCAACTAGCCATAGCCACCCCGCTTCACTGCCTCCCTGATCCACACCTTCACCACCGGCCTTGCTCCGACCACTGAAGCTCGATCTCGCGAGCCATCACCCTGACAACCAATTAACACCCACGCCTTCCATCCCCTCCTTGCTTTTTCTGTTGTTCGGCCACAAAAGGAAAAAAGGGGGTTGTGTGTGTGTGTGTGTTGATATTCAATTTGATCTTCCTTCTACCTTCTACTGTTCTTCTTCATTACTTTTGAGAACATGACTTTTGTTTATATAATACGTAAGTTACATATGGCATATGTATGTCTATGTTAGTATTTAAAGAGTGTATATATATATGCAACCAAATATTGATTTTAAAGTGTGTTTATATAAATATATGTAGTTATGTATAAGGTATAAAAAAATCTGTTTACATAAGTTTTATGTAAATATATGTAATCGGCTGTGTGCATGATAGTTGTATACAAACCTGTCATTTATATTTGTAAGTGTATGAAAGTGTATAAAAATCTGATTGCTATATATATATATAAGTTTATAAAATAATATATATGCATATTTTTCCCAAATTATTTCACGAAGTGGCTGTTCATTTATATATATGTTTATAATAATATATATTTTATACTATCAAAGTCTTACTGTTTTATATACAACATGTGGGTACTTTGAGCAGAAATATGGTATATATGAGTCGGTACCTTTCGGATTTGAAGTATAGATTTTAAGTTTAAGTTTTATATATATATATATATATATATATATATATATATCGAGTAATAAGTCAGTTTATATGTTAGTATGTACAAATCTAAGTATATATGAGTTTATATATATTAGTTGCATACATACATACATATATATACATATACATACATACATACATACATACATACATACATACATATATATATATATATATATATATATATATTTCGGGAATAAATGTTTCAGGGACATATGATTATATTGGTTTTTTTGTATGTGTTTTAAATTTTAAAAGATGATAAAAAGTTTTATTTTAAATTTTAGGATGTATTTTAAGCTATAATGATTTTGAATATATGTATATATAGATTTTTTCTAATACATGAAAAAATAGTAACGTGTATATATATATATTTATAATATATCTTGGGTCTATCTTATAAAGCTAGTTTGGTTTGTTCTCATCGGTTCCAAACTATCAACCTTCTTGTCGAATTCGTGTATATCGTGTCGTGCTTTGGAATTTGTGCTTGGGTTCGTAGCACCTTGTTCTTATTATTTCTCTAGTCTCGAAAGGTGAGCAATCAATCATGATTAACATTCTTATATTTAGTAAATTTGATTTCACTTGAAAAGACAATTGAAATATGCTGTTATATTTGAATTATTAAGTTATTTAATTGTTAAATATGATATGCTATTATCTGCCATTGTTTACTTACGACATATGACACCATAACCTGTTGTATACATTATATTTAAATTTTTACTGATGATATATTCCCGTTATTGATATGTTATATTATTAGTTCTCACTTTACAAGTTCCTGTTAATTTAGAAATCCCTATAGGTTGAAATGATACATACCCGAATGATTTTCTAGAATAGGGGAAAATCGGTATGGTTAAAATGATAAACCCAAGCGATTTTCATTGAATTTGAAATTTTGGGATTGCGGGTTGAAATGATGTATATCCGTAATATTTAACTTGCGAATTGAAATGATAAATATCTGTATCATTTGACCATATGATAGAAAATTTTATACGGACACTGTTGCTCTATATTTTGAAAAATGATTTCCCAAGTTTTGAAAGAAAATATAAGGGTTTTAATAAATATTGATTTTTAAGATATAATATGTATTAAATTTATTTTTATACATGTCTAATTTTTTATTTTTAAAATTATATGTTTTGGAAATTTCAAATTTACAAGTAAGTTTTAAAAATATAATTTTTAAGATTTTACTTATAATTTTATTATCTTAAAAATATATAAAAATAGATTTAATATAAAAATAAATTTAATAATAATATTTAATTTAAAAAATTTAATTTAATTAGTATATAATATGTTTAAGTATTTACTTAAATTTATATTAATATTTTAAAAATAGATATAATAAAGGTTAGGCAAATAAATTAATGTTGACTTGGAATTGGTTAACAATTGAATTTAAATAACAATTTATTTGAACTTATTGATTTTGAGATTTTGAAAATTTTGATTTATAACTTGATTCGATAAAAAGGTGATTAAATGAATATTCTCAACTTTAAATAAAATTGAGATTGAATATTTAAAATTGATATATATATACTGTTTTCAATATCTTAACAGTTTAAGTTGGAATTGTTATGGATTTAAAAAAAAAATGTTATGATTTCAAAACTGTTATAGTTACGGAATTGTTATTATTTCGAAAGTGCTATGATTTCAAAATTGTTATGATTTTGGAAGTGTTAAAATTTTTAAAGTGTTTCGATTTTAATGAATACTATTTAAAGTGAATAACGTGGTCGAATGGATATGATTTTGAAATTAATATGATATTTTGATATAAAGTATAAACTATTTGAATGAAATGATCACAGTGTGAAATAAGCGTTCAGTTGATAAAGAGACCGAGATCGGATATTATCATACCTTTGCCAATACCGAAAACCACTTTAACAACTATGTACATGGTGGAGATTCCAGAATAAAGTAGGATGATTGGGTGACGATTCTATATGATATTTACGTAGCCCTAACTCCCGTGAGTCGGCTTGATGTGGCTAAAACAGGAGCCACGCGCGGGCCAAGTGAGGTCATTCCTCTAATCGGACACATTTCTTCGATACCATTCTATTGCTTTTGTGATTTGATTGGGTGCACCTTTGATTTTGGAGAGTGTCACGAGATGGGAGGTAGTAGCTGCTACGCGTTACCACTAGTCCGGATCCGCAAACAGTACACCTACCCTTGCATTGCCTCACATGCCTTGTCACATGCCATATCACGCCTTCTACGAGTTTGTTTTGTGTCGTACCTATGGAGTGCCCCTTGATAGCCCACTTACGAGTGGACTTTACAGTATCTGTATGGACTATGGCATTATATAAAATGTGTTAAGAGGGATATGGAGAATGCCTTAACGCTATTTTAATAGTTTACTTTACTATAGACTTAGTATAATAGCGTATATTATTACATAGCATATAGTTCCACGGATCCTTAGAGGATGGCTATCCCAAACATCCTTTAAGTTATTGTATTTCAGTTGACATTTCACTTGAGTTGAATTTACTACATAAGAATGTAAATCCTGACTCGAGTGTTTCGTGTTTTGCTTTATGCTCGGGTCAAACTGAGTGTCACGGCAGTTGAGACTCACCTTTGGAAATTGGAGCTTTGTTTGAAGATCTATCTATCCAGCTTTCAGTCATTTTAGTTTATTCCAGTGATTTATGTTCAGACTCGTCCGTTGCGTTTGTATTAGATGAAAGAAATGCGGATTGTGGATCTTAAGGCTAGGATTAACACTAGAGGGGGTTGAATAGTGATTATAAAGAATTACTAAATCTTTTTAAGTTTATGTTAATTTAGACACAGATGTATGCAATCTACAGATACAGGGATAATCACACAAACAAACACAAATGCAGAAATAAAATAAAAGCAGTAAAGGAAAGAACACGCCGGATTTTATACTGTTTCGGAGTTACCCCACATCCGGTCCCGCAACACAAGTACGGATTTCCTTTCAAAAGAAATTGTACAATTACACCCTCGATTTCAAGGCTACGAGGTACACCCTCTAGAATTTCAATCCGCTGGGTAGAGATACTTGATTTCCAGGCCACAAGTTTACCAAATTGATTTACCAAGGCTAAAATCACACCTTTTCTCGCTCGATTGACTTTCAAGGCCACAATCACACCTTTTCTCACTTAATAGATTAAAAAGAAGTCTACAACTCTGAATAGCACTGAGAACCTTGTTGAGATAGTGATCGAGATTCAAACTAGAAGTAATCGAGTATGATTTAATATTGATTTCGGCAGAGTAATGGATAGAGTATGTATTAAGAAATGTGGAAGAAGAAGAGGAGTGAAAAACCAGAAAACCTGATTTAAAATTCGTTGAAACTAACCCCTATTTATAGAAGAAAACAGCCTTGTCCATTCATGAGGAGTTATGGCGAATAGACACAACTTTTGAAATTTAAATTTTGAACTCAACTGACACCATGTCGACATGGTCTCCATAGGCATGTCGACATCCCAAAGTAATTTTTGATGATTTGATTTTCTTTGAAAATAACCTTTATCTTATATTAAAACTATTTTAAACTTTTCTAATATACTTGGCTATAGTTAAAATACATAAGTAAATATAGAGAATAATATATATATATATATAATTTAACTATAATTTTATATTTAAATCTTAAGTATAAATATTTAAAAGTTAAATATATTGTTTTAAAAGATAGTTTAAAATCAGGAATTATTTTGAGGCTAAAATTATTTAAATTCAGGATAGAGGTTTTTGATGCTTTTAAAAGGAAGGTTTTGAAAACATTTTGAAAACAGGATATAATTTTGAAAAATCATTTTGAATAAAAAGGTTGCGGACACAAAACAATGTTCCACTAGATTTTTCATAGGTTCCATCCTACTTAGGGTTCCATCCCTTTAACAGGATCGAAGTGGATTTCATTCCACGAATAAATTGGATTTTAAGATGCCACTGCTTTTCTATGAGTTTTAACAAAATTTCTAATTAATTAATAAATTACTTCAATTCTCGAACTCTTGATATTCTTGATACTCATGAGTCTTCAATCTTGATATCTTGAATGTCTACACTATACAGTCTTCATTCTTGGTACCTGTATGGTTAAACCTTCATATACATATATATCTAAACTTATAATGTTAGTATTTATATTTTATAACCTATTCTAAGGTTGTTGTCATCAAAACTATCATCTCACGGACTAACAATCTCCCCCTTTTTAATGATGACAACCTTTGTTTATAAAATATTACTTCTATCCTAATAACTCCTCCTTAATCTATAACTCCCCCTTAATTTATGCCTAACTAACTTATTTTATATTTCTCCCCCTTTGTCATCAACAAAAACAAACTCTATACTTTATAACTGCAAACTATATAACTCTCCCTAATTCTAATATACTATGTGATTATAATAATAGTGTTATCATAAATAATCAACACTTAGATCTAATAATAAATCTAATCCTAAACTACTAACTATCTTAAGTATATAATAACCGTATAGTTATATGTATTAATACGAATAACACATATAAGAACCTAGTTAATTTATTAATCATATAGTTGAATGTACATTTTTCATTGTAAACGTAAGAAAGAATAAACAACAATGGTAAAGAAAGAGAAGAAACTAATGTGTGTTTTTAAACATAGGAGATCTATGAATCGAACTGTTTGGATAGTGGAAACAAAAATTTCCTCGTTGTTCGACAAGATTCCCATTCTTTTCAAAACACACTTTTCGAACACACGTGACTTGGTCATCATCCTCCGCGTGCGCTTCTTTCATGGGTTCTTCTTCTTCTTCGCTGGCCTCTTGATTGAGTGAAGAATCTTCATCAATCAAGATAGGGTTGGCTTGATTATCCATTATAAATTTTTGGCAATTCCTAAGAATCTTGCCTTGTTTCTCTTGTTCCTTTGCCTTACGAATTTGAATCACTTAAATTTCAGTTATCATCTGAAGTACATCCTTTAGAGAGTCCTCTATTTTAGTCACATGAGCGGGAGTAGTACGTTGAAATGGACCAGACGTAAGAGAAGGGAACGAAAAGGTTGATTTTATGTTTGATTTGGAAGAGGAGGCCATTGATTATTTGATTTCAGAGAGAAGAACAGAGGGATAACAGAAATGATGAATAAAATTTCGAAAATGTGAAGAATATATAACCAATTATTTTGAATTTTGGTGGGAAAAGAATTTTTAAAAGAATAACGTTGCATGTCGACATAGGTATATGGGGATGTCGACATAGTCCTTTTTATTTTTACTATTTGATTTATTTTAATGTTAATTATGAATTATACTTGTTATTTATATCTTATATTTCTGTTATAGAACAAATACCTAATTCTCTTCTAAATTTAGTAAATATTGATTCATTTAAGGGTTTTGTTAAGATATCAGCAATTTGATTCTCAAAATTGATATAATCAAGAGTAACTACTTCCTTACTTATATTATCTCTGAGAAAATCATGTCCGATATCAATATGTTTAGTTCGAGCATGTTGAGTAGTATTTTTGGATAAATTTATCGCACTCGTATTGTCATAATAAATTGGAGATTTTGAAAATTTTAAACCAAAATCTTTTAAAGTTTGTTGCGTATATATTACTTAAGAACAAGCCAAAGCGGCAGAAATATAATCTGCTTCAGTTATTGATAAAGAAACTGTGTTTTGCTTTTTACTAAGCCAAGAAACCAGAGAATTTCCCAAAAAGTGACAAGTCCCACTTGAACTTTTTCGGTCTGCTTTACAACCAGCATAGTCAGCATAACAGTAAGATATTAAGTCAAAAGAATCATTTTTAGGGTAAAATAAACCATAATCAGATGTGTGTTTAACATATCTTATGATTCGTTTTACGGCTTTTAAGTGGGTCTCTTTATGCTGGGATTGATATCTAGCACAAAGACAAAAGCTATGCGTGATATCAGGTCTACTTGTAGTAATATAAAGCAGTGATCCAATCATTTCTCTATATAATTTTTGATCTACATCTTTCGAGAGATCTTCTTTACTAAGGTACTCATTGGTTGCCATAGGAGTGGGTGTTCCACTCGTAGTAGTCAAACCAAATTTACTAATTTGGTCTTTAGCATATTTTTATTGACTAATAAAGATACCATTATCGAATTATTTTATTTGTAATCCTAAAAAGAAATTTAATTCACCCATATGACTCATCTCAAACTCTTTTGTCATTATTTCAGAATTTTTTTTATTCATTTCAAAATTAGTTGATCCAAAAATGATATCATCTACGTAAACTTGTACTAGTTGAATATCGTTTTTATGTCTTTTAGTAAAAAGAGTATTATCTACTTTACCAATTTAAAAATTAGATTGCAATAAATAAGATCTTAGTCTATCATACCAGGCTCTAGGAGCTTGTTTTAGACCATATAATGCTTTCTTAAGTTTGTAAATATGATTTGGTAATTTATCATTTTCAAAAAGTAGTGGTTGTTCAACATATACTTCTTATTTTACAAATCCATTTAAAAAGGCACTTTTAACATCCATTTGAAATAATTTGAAATTATTATGATTTGCGAAAGCATGTAGAATCCTAATGGCTTCCAATCTTGCTACGGAAGCAAAGGTTTCATCAAAATCTATTCCTTCTTCTTGACAATAACCTTGAGCGACTAATCAAGCTTTATTTCTAACTACCTCTCCTTGTTCATTCATTATATTTTTATAAACCCATTTAGCTCCAATTATAGTTTTTTTTCAGGTCTAGGAACAAGTTCCCAAACATTATTTCTAGTAAATTGATTCAATTCTTCTTGCATAGCCAAAAGCCATGAATCATCAGTTGATGCTTCTTTTGGATTTTTGGGTTCAATAGTTGATATAAAAGCTACACTACTCATTTGACTTAGTTGATTTCTAGTTTTAACAAAAGATTGCATATCTCCCAGTATATTTCCTATAGGATGATCTTTTAAAAGTTTTGTCCTTTTATTAGGATGATTAATTTCATTATTAGTTTCAATTGATTCTTGATTTTGAGTGATTAAATCCTCTTCATCATTTGTATCTTCAAAATTTTTGAAATTTTCATCAAATGAAACATGCATTGTTTCTTCAATGGTGTCAGTTTTTAAATTAAACACTATGTATGCTTTACTTCTATTAGAGTATCTGATAAAGATTCCCTTGTCGAAATTAGGACCAAATTTATCTAAATTATCTTTTGTATTTAAAATAAAGTATTTACATCCAAAAATTCTAAAACAAGATACCTTATGTTTCTTTGAATAAAGAAGTTCATAAGATGTCTTATCAGTTAGAGGTCTAATTAAAATTCTATTTAAAATATAATAAGCGGTAGCAACTGCTTCAAAATTCTATTTAAAATATAATAAGCGGTAGCAACTGCTTCTGCTCAAAAAAAAATTGGTAAATTACTATCTGAAAGCATAGTTCTCACACACTCTTGAATCGTCCTATTTTTGCGTTCTACTACTCCGTTTTGTTGTAAAGTTCTCGGAAATGAAAAATTGTGAGTTATTCCCATTTTATTGCAGAATTCCTCAAACTTTTCATTTTCAAATTCACCACCATGATCACTTCGAATAGTTATAATATTTAGAGAAAATTGATTTTGAATTCTTTTTGAAAACGTCTTAAAACATTCAAAATATCACTTTTATGTTTCAAAAATATTGTCCATGTAAATCTAGAATAATCATCTACAATTACAAAAACATATTTACTATGCTTTATTGACAAAATTTGAGATGAACCAAATAAATCAAGATGAAGTAATTCAAGAGGTTTTGAAGTTGAGATCATATCTTTTAATTTAAAGGAACTTTTTCTAATTTTCCTAATTGACATGCATCACATAAACTATCTACTTTAAAATTCATTTTAGGGAGACCTCTTACTAGATCATGTTTTGATAGTCTAGATAAGAGTTTGAAATTCAAATGCTCGAATCTCTTATGCCAAATCCAAGGGTCACTTGTATTTGCCAATAGACATAGGTTATCATTTGAAACTTTCATACTAAGAATATAAATATTCTTTTTCCTGACTCCCTCAAATATTATGATTGAATTATTATCTTCAATGTGACATTTATCTTTTTCAAATTTAATTTTATATCCTTTATCGCAGAGTTGACTTATACTTAGCAGATTATGTTTTAGATTCTTAACTAGCAAAACATTAGCAATAGTAGGAGTTTCAGAATTACCGACTTTGCCGATGCCAATCACATATCCTTTTGAATTGTCTCCAAAGCTAACCAGTCCTCCGTCTTTGTATATAATATCATTCAGTATATCTGGATTGCCAGTTATGTGTCTAGAACACCCATTATCAAGTATCCATTTGTTCTTTCTGATCTGCACAATTCGTCCATTGTGGATTGGTTCCTCAACAGCCATAAAGCATGATTCTTGCACATCAAACAATTTTGATAGATAACTTGAATTTGAATATTGATTATATGTAGACTCATGAAACAATGATGATTTGAATATTTCTAAACTAGTATTAACAAATATAGCCATTTTAAAAACTTTTTTTCAAAAATCAGATTATGAAACTTTGAAAACCATGCTCTGATACCAATTGAAAGAAATGCGGATTACGGATCTTAAGGCTAGGATTAACACTAGAGGGGGGAGAATAGTGCTTATAAAGAATTACTAAATCTTTTTGAGTTTATGTTAATTTAGACATAGATGTATGCAATCTACAAATACAGGGATAATCACAAAAACAAACACAGATGCAGAAATAAACTAAAAGCAGTAAAGGAAAGAACACACCAGATTTTATACTGGTTCGGAGTTACCCTACATCCAATCCCGCAACACAAGTATGGATTTCCTTTCAAAAGCAATTGAACAATTACACCCTCGATTTCAAGGCTACGAGGTACACCCTCTAAAATTTCAATCCTCTGGGTAAAGATACTTGATTTCCGGGCCACAAGTTTACCCAATTGATTTACCAAGGCTACAATCACACCTTTTCTTGCTTGATGGTTTTTCAAGGCTACAATCACACCTTTTCTCACTTAATAGATTACAAAGAAGTCTATAACTCCGAATAGCACTGAGAACCTTGTTGAGATAGTGATAGAGAATCAAAATAGAACTAATCGAGTATGATTCAATATTGATTTCGAAAGAGTAATGGTAAGAGTATGTATTAAGAAGTGTGGAAGAAGAAGAGGAGTGAAAAAACAGAAAATCTGATCTAAAATTCGTTGAAACTAACCTCTATTTATAAAAGAACAACAGCCATGTCCATTCATGAAGAGTTATGGCGAATAGACACTTCTTTTGAAATTTAAATTTTGAACTCAACAGACACCATGTCGACATGGTCATCATAGGCATGTCGACACCCCAAAGCAATTTTTGATGATTTGATTTTCTTTGAAAATAACCTTTATCTTATATTAAAACTATTTTAAACTTTTCTAATATACTTGACTATAGTTAAAATACATAAGTAAATATGGAGAATAATATATATATATATATATCTATATATATATATATAATTTAACTATAATTTTAAATTTAAATCTTAAGTATAAATATTTAAAAGTTAAGTATATTATTTTAAAAGATAGTTTAAAATCAGGAGTAATTTTGACTTTGAAATTAAAGATAATTTTGAGGCTAAAATTAAAATCAGGATAAAGGTTTTTGATGCTTTTAAAAGGAAGGTTTTGAAAACATTTTGAAAACAGGATATAATTTTGAAAAATCATTTTGAATAAAAAGTTAGCGGATACAAAACAATGTTCCACTAGATTTTTCGTAGGTTCCATCCTACTTAGGGTTCCATCCCTTTAACAGGCTCGAAGTCGATTCCATTCAACGAATAAATTGGATTTTAAGATGACAGTGCTTTTCTATGAGTTTTAACAAAATTTCTAATTAAAGAATTAATTACTTCAATTCTTGAACTCTTGATATTCCTGATACTCATGAGTCTTTAATCTTGATATCTTGAATCTCTATACTATATAGTCTTCATTTTTGGTACCTGCATGGTGAAAACCTGCATATACATATATATCTAAACTTATAATGTTAGTATTTATATTTTATAATCTATTCTAAGGTTGTTGTCATCAAAACCATCATCTCACGGACTAACAATCTCTCCCTTTTTGATGATGACAACCTTTGTTTACAAAATATTACTTCTATCCTAATAACTCCTCCTTAATTTATGCCTAACTAACCTATTTTATATTTCTCCCCCTTTGTCATCAACATAAACAAACTCTGAACTTTATAGCTGCAAACTATATAACTCTCTCTAATTCTAATATACTATGTGATTATAATAATAGTGTTATCATAAATAATCAACACATAGATCTAATAATAAATCTAATCCTAAACTACTAACTATAAGTATATAATAACCGTATAGTTATATGTATTAATAAGAAGAACACATATAAGAACACAGTTAATTTATTAATCATATAGTTGAATGTACATTTTTCATTGTAAATGTAGGAAAGAATAAACAACAAAGGTAAAGAAAGAGAAGAAATTAATGTGTGTTTTTAAACATAGGAGATCTATGAATCGAACAGTTTGGATAGTTAAAGAAATCGAACGCCTTTTCAAACAAAATCTATCTTCTTTAAACATCAAAATTAATGGCCAATGTTAAAGAAATCTTGAGATCGATTCCCTACAGAAAAAATAAATAATTGCCGAACGTAAACAAATTTTCGGCGATCCCAAATCGTGTTTTCCTTAAATCGATTCTCAGAATCGATTGGGCCAAGACTAGAGATAGTTCGATTTCGAGCTATGGGAAGTCAGTGGGTCACATTGGAGGCCGAGCGTCTTAGGATGTGGAGCGACGGCAGGTTGAAGCTCACGCGAACTTAGGAGGAGATGTAGGCTTTCGCACGGTGGGCATGGCTGAAGGTCGAGGTGACAGAGAGGGGGATCGATGGTGGGTTCGTGTTGAGTCGACGGAGCAGTTTGGTTGAGATAGATGTTCAATGCGGTGGGTTCGAGGTGTCATTGAAGTCAATCAACAGTAAGGTATAATTCTTTTTCAATTAAAATAAAACATTTATAAAAAAGGGAAAATGCAGATAGGTTACAGTAAATGTTAAGCAGTTATGTTTTTGAATTTAATCTGATATAAAGTTATACAGACCTTAACTCAATGGTTAATTTAAATATATATATATATATATTTAAATATTTTTAGTTTACTATTTAACCTAAAATAAATAAAAAATATTAAAGTGTTATATATATATATATATATATATATATATATCGAAACATATTTGGAACGATATGTACAAATTTATAAATTTTAATGCAATGGAAAATTTATCTTGAGCATTTTTAAAATTTACAGTACTCAAGTCTAAAACCAGAGTTAATCTGTTGATTTTTAGAAATTTATTTTTTAGATAAGATTTGGAAAAAAATATAGGATTTTAAATGTTTGAGGAATTTGTAAAAGTTAGATTTTTAAAATCTATAGTTTATTTTTATATAAGAATAATTGTAGTTTCCATTTAAAAATAAAAATAGGGTTAAAAAATAAATAAAGAAATAATTATTTAGTTAAAATTGAATGGTTAACTAATTAATTTATTTAAAGGGATTTAGTTTTAAATTAAAAATTGTTTAATTAAATCTATGGAAATTAATTATTCAATTTATTTAGATATTAATAAACCGTATAAATATTTATAGAAGGTCATAATCTGAAAGAATCAAGTCGGATTAGAAGTGGATTGCAAAACAGGAATCAAAAGTGAGTTTATCTCACTCATCTGGGTATTATTTAAATTTAAATAGTTAGATTTAAAATATTTGGTTGAATGATTGAATTGATTTGATGTGATATATTATATAGTAGTATATATATATTGGAGTGATTGATTCCCACGTTATATAGCGGATGAGACCATATGCGCCGCATAATAGCGGATGAGATGATATAACCCCATATACCGCGATATTCCACCTCGAAGTGGAATTAGTATTTTATATTGTGCTAACACGGTGGATGCTGGGAAACAAGTTGGAGGGATCCAACTGGATTCCTTAAAATATTTAGATTTTGTTTTAATATTCTGTGATATGATTTGATAATCTGAGACAGACTATATTGGTAATATAAATATTGAACGCTATGGTTTGATTGATTATATTTGGATATATTGAGTTATAAAAAATATATAGATTGGATTTTTGATGAGGAAATAAAAGAGAGAATTTTAAAGTAAAATAATTATAGAAATTTGAATAAATTAAAGAATGAATTGGAAAAGAATAAAAGTTAATTTTTAAATTCTTATAAATAAATTATGAGTATGGGAAAGGAGATTTTTGAATAAAAGGGGAAATAGTGAGTTCTAAAACTTAAGTGATATTATTTAAAGGAATAAAAAAAATTATTTTAAAATCAAGCTTTAAATTTATTGGAAAGGATAAAGAAGGAGTTTGGAAAAGTATGAAATTGATATTTTCAGTTAAATAAGATTTTAAATCAAAATTAAGAAGTAAAATCTGAAGTTAATGGGTTTTGAAATAAAAATGGAGTAAGTAAGGAATTTATTTTAAAATGGAGTAAAATCTGAAAATCGATTTGGGAATTGATTTAGAGTTTGAAATTGTGTTTCAAAAGAAGATGAGACTATGGAATTTATAAACTGGGTTTATAAAGTGAAATAAGATATCAGTGGATATTTGGAAGGATAAAATTGACGGTGGGAATTTATAAAGGAATAGGTAAATGTAACGTACGCGGATTTTCGTTGCCGAAAAACCGAATAGTTATGGGTTTTAAAAAGAATTTAAGAAAAAGGAAGAAGAAAGAAGAGAGAAAATAGAGGGAAAAGATAGAGAAGAAAACAGAACATAGGAAGAAGAGAAAATAGAAAAGAGAACAGAAAATTTTAAAATAGAAGAAAAAGAGAATAGAACGGAACAGAACACAACAGGACAACATCAGAATCTCACAATTCGCAGCGGAACAACATATAATAATAAATGGATAATCTTTAAACAAAGAACTATATCACTTATTACATTACATCACATTTCATTACATCATATCATCAGAGTGTACAACAACAACAACAAACAGTGCAATGGAAAAAGAAATACTATATAGTAGTAATACGCCATGCCATCCATCTTGCCTCCAGCAACTCCAGAATATCCAGAATATCCTGATAAACCTAACTCTTAACTGCCCGTGTGGAAATTGGTGGGCACCCAGAGTTTAGGAAGGAAAACAATAAACTCCAAGTCAGTCATGTGACTAGTGTGAGAACTCAAAACAGTTTATTTATCTTTGAAAACAAAATAGAGGAATATTTTAAATTCAATTCGCAATGCTTTTAAAAATGAGACTACCATAAGGCCTCCCGCACACACACACATGCAAACGCAGAATCGGAGGAGATTTCTCCTTATGATAGTCAAAGATGCTTGATACGCATTTAAAATAACATTTGGTATTATTACTAGTGCATAGTGTAGGGAAAATTCATTTCGAAAGTAGAATATAAATCTTAGCCAACATAGACATTTCGAACTATGCCTACTATAGCTACCATCCAAACAGTGGTGACCACCATAAGTGAATGGCAGGTTCAACAACTAATACCATACAGGTTTCGTATTGGGAATTGGATTTCCAACGAATTATCAGGCCAAGGAACTTCCCATTGCCACATGTGAATGCCTCTGGATGGACATCCCCGAGAACCAAACCGGATCTCTACCAACACAAGGCCGGGTTACCCCTAACTGAGTAACAACTGACCGAATATGCCATCCCCCGGTCCTTTGGGACCTTTTCACCGAGCGCTCGTAATCAATTCACACAATCATAACAAAGTGTTTTCAACATGAGTAAGTATCTGGGCTCCATACCATGATACCACCCTTTTCCAGAAGGAAATGGACATATCCTAAAGGGCGCTACCCCTCATAACCTTACCGCATCTTTCCTGTTTTGACCATTCACGGGGTGTGAGGCTCGACGAAGTCACGTCCACAAAAACATACTTTATACAAAAGCCATGCTTTGGGTCAACAAATGATCAACACAATGATCACAAGGATAGACGATCAAACAAATGATCCTATCACAAATAATCAACACAATGATCATTTCAGCATCACTCAGCATATCACATTACCAAATTGGGAATATATCGCTGATAACTTCAACTATATAACCTCTGAGCTCGTACGTCTCAGAGAAGGGTGTTAATCTAAAAGAATAAATTCTCCGCCACCAACAGAAATATATTTGAAAGAAATCGGCTTTATATCTCAACTTGTAATGTCAGACATACAATCCATACAAGTCTGTTTCGGGCTCGAACAAAACCGAAGGTACTTCTTACGAAGCCCTTGCAATACGGGTATTCACAATCCCGATCGAGTTTCCCATCACTTAGGAGATCTCTATACCAGGAGCTACCCAGTGCAGAGACAATCGATAGGTCATCCTATCGCTTTCACAAATACTCGGTCTTCAACACCGATCTTCAATGCAATTCACAACGACGTATCACATATTCGGAATGGGTTATACGACCCCATGGTCCTTTCCCGGTTAACCCGAATAGTGAGCGCTTATTCAAAAATAAGTGTGGCATTCAAATTCAAACAAATCACATCAAATACCCATTCAAAGGGAAATATTGATAGTCGGTTATTGAACTATCAATGGATATGCACACATCACCAGATTCCAAATAATTTTCCAAATTATTTATTTTCCAAAATATCTTTACAAGATATATAATTTTCACACTTCAAAAATAAATCAATATTTATTTTCAAACAAATTCTACTTTTCATTTATAAATTCCATAATGAATTTATATTCCAAAATATTCATGCATATACGATTTCAATTATCCATTTTCAATTTATCTTCAAAAAGATAAATTCTAAATATTCATTTCATATTGGAAAACATTTCCATACTTATTAAACATAAGCAATTCACAAATCTTTTTATTTTCAACACTTAGAAAATATTCAATATACTTAAATCGAATTAAGTATATATTTCATTCTATTAAGGAAATCATTCACTTAAACATATTTATTTGGGTCAAAACGAATGTTGCGTAAAACATCGTTACGACAACCCAAAATCACTAGTATAGGGATTCGAAATTAAAAATAGATATATAAATCCCAATACTATACAAAACATTTTCTTTCGGAAATTATTTACTATAACAACAGTGTTATAGTCCACCATTTCCTTTTATTTCTCGAAAACGTCTATTTCAACAATAAATGTTGAAATCTATGGCTTCGAATCTCAACATATTTTAAAACATCGTTAGATTGTTTTAATTCTATTTAAAACATTCACATTCAAACCATTTTCTTTAACGTGTTATTCACTATTCAAAAATGTGAATAAACTTCATTAAGAAATCTCATCCTTTTATTCGTTTTAATTCAAAGGATTATTCACTATTCAAAAATGTGAATATAACTCCTTTAATAGGTTCCAACAATTTTCTTATCAAAATAAGTCATTTGCGAATTTATAAAACATCGTTTATAAATTCCATTTCTATTTATTTATAAAAACTTCCTTTTTATAAATTCTTTTATTAACCTATTCCAGTTTATAACTCAATTATAACTCAAAGTTCATATTATAAGTTAAGTGCTTATAATCTATTTGTTTGCAAAAATCGTTCCTTTGAACTTCATAATTATAAATCTTATAACCTATAAGATTCAATTATTCACCCAAATCTATTCCTCAATTAACTTCACCAATTTATAAATCTTACTATTTATAAATTTTATTTATAACTTCACAGTTTATAATTCTATAAATTTCATTCATTTATGAAATTCATTTTCACTTCATTCAAACACTTATAAAAACTCGTTTTATAATGTCAATATTTCAATTTATAAATATCCATTTATAAATCTCTTAATATAAATCAATTTATATTATTCTTTAAAAACATCTTTAAATTCCTTTATAATTTCACCATTCTGATTTATAAAATAATCGAATTTTATAAATCTTATATTCAAACTTTTAATAATAAACTCAAAAATCCAGTTTAAACTATTTTATAAAATCATTGGTTCATATTTCTCAAAAATCAGCTTTTAACTATATTTCTTAAAAATCATAATTTTTATAACTTTTAAAAATTATAACGTTTATTTATTTATGATGGATCAATTCCAAAATTATTTTATAAAACGTAAACTTTTTAAAATCACTTTAAAATCATTTTAAAATCCCAAAATCTGGGTCCAATGATGCTACACACCAAATAGTCAATCACGACAACAACGATATCATATATCAATATGATAATCAATCAAATATCAAAATATATGAAAATTAAATAAAAACTGTTGAGGAATCCAGTTGGATCCCTCCAACCTGTTTCCTGCATCCACAAACATTGGCACAATACCAATTTCGCTCCAGTACGAAATTATCGCGGTACATGTTCTTATTAAATATTATCCGCTTAATAACGGCGCAATAGGGTCTCATCCGCTAAAAAAATACGGGAAATCAACAACTGCAATATATACATATGCCTATATATATATATATTGATATTATTTATAATACCAATTTCACTGTTTATGAAATATTCGCGGTATATGTTTTTAATAAATAACATCCGCTTACTAACAGCGTATAATGTCTATTTTAACAATCAATAGATATCAATCAACATTCAACATGCATTCAAATATTTTAAATCTAACTATTTAAAATAAAATCGAAACTGATTCGATTGAGTGAGAAATTCTCACCTTGATTTTAATTTCCGTTTTAGCGATTTATTTCGAATAAAATTAAACGGACGTTTAATTTTACCCAAAATTCTCACTAACTCCAAACGACTCCAAACCCAACTCCATCGCGTAGTGCTCGTCCATACGATTCCAACGCAACTGAGTTTGCATTTTTTCGACCTCGTATGAAAAAGTTATGATATTATGAAGTTTATACGAATTTTATTATATAAATTACAACCTATAATTTACTTTTATAAACCTAAATCAAGATCGTGGCCGTCCATTGCAGATCCAATGCGCCTCACTTCATCACCCTCATGTTTCACGCGCGCATAGCAGCTCCAGGTAAACACCGAACGCACATGAACCCAACAAGCTCAAATTAGGGTTACTTGCCGTCGCCTCCTTGCTACATGAAACTCCATCACATCGCCACCACGTCGAAGCTCGTCACGAGCTCTATCTTCGGCCATAAGCATGTTGAACTCGGCCCTCTATTTCATCACGAAATGCGTGCGCAACCGGTGCACTTCACGGCTAAATTACAGGCGATCCACTTCGAGTTTTTCCATCATAACCGTTGAATCTGTAGATCTCAACATGCTCTTCAATTCTCTAGTTGAAACTTTCTTGAATCGATGCATGGATTAGAAGATTTGGAGGGAGGAAGTTAGGACAATTCTGGCCGTGTATTAGGTGGAGGCGGCTAGGGTTTGATTAGGGTTTTGTTTTATTTATTTTTTTGAGATAGTGGGCTATTTATAAGGAACCGACGAAACACTATTCATCCCGGAAATTCCGAACTCCGATTTACGCGCCGTAACCAGCGTTTCTAGGGTTTACCCCGCGTTCCGGACACAATGGAACAGATTTCGGAAGCTAATTCGGAAATCTGTGCGAGTTATGGCTGTAAACGCTCAATTTAAATTAAACCGATTTAACTCGATTTCTAGGCGTTTTAATTCGTACCGGACAAACCGTAAATCCAATTGACTTGAAATTTGAAACCTTACAATAATATCACATTATGGATCCGATGAAACTGGTTTCGTCGAAATCCGAGACTTTTTGAAAAATGGCTATTTTAGCTCGCCAAATTTAAATTAAAAATAAATCGATGCGTTTTGAGCTGCCACGATCAAACGATAACTCCGATTGACATGAAAATTGAAATCCGGTAATAACTAACTATTACGGATCCAATGGAACTGGTTTCGTTCAATTCTGAGACTGTTCAAAAATTGGCTATTTTACAGTCGATTATTAAATATTAAAATATTCAATTTTCACAAATTAACTTTTAATTCGATTTTAAAAGTTCTAAAATATCATTCTAACTCCCATATGATAAAATAAAATTTTACAAATCATTTTCAATCATATTTAACCCAATTTTTAATTATTTCCATAATTTAACCTATTAAATTATCGATTTAATAATCCAATTAAATACAAAAATTCAAATAAAATTTATACGACTTATAAATTCACTTATTAATATTTAAAATTAATTAAATATTCAAATTTTAATAAATAAAAATTCTGGGTCGTTACAATCTTCCCCCCTTAAAAGAATTTCGTCCTCGAAATTAACAAGTAAGAAAAGTTACGGAATTTATTAACTTTTCTAAAATTCATAGTTAAACTTTTTATAATAACTTTACTAAGTTTCAAATCATACTTAGTTATCTTTTCAAAAATAATTACTATTGTTTAACTTTCAACTTCAAAACAAAGTTAAAGTTTTCAAAAAAATTCCCATTTTCTCAAAAATTTTCTAACGCCTTAAATTTTCGGAAAAATTCGCCATAGTCTCCTTTGCGCGGCTCGATCCGAAAAAAAATGACAGTATATATATATCATATATCACAAATATACATCTCATCAAGTAATGAGGCATCCCGAAGGGAAAAAGGTATAAAAGTACGGTATGTAATCCGAGATATGTACCTTATATTTTATTAGCGAGCATATACGGCTAATATAGCGCGAAAGCGAGCTCCAAATACGAAGCAAACGCGATCCGCACCTACTAAACACTCAACAAACAACATGAGAATCATGCATATAGACAATAATCTCAATATACAACATATGGCAACATAACAACTTATATGTCAACATAGCACATGTAGTAAAACAACATATATTCAACCATCAACCAATTATCATTCATAATTAATAATATTCATTCATATTCTCATTCATATTCAATGAAATGGTTTTCTCAGTTTAATCATATTTGATTCATTAACATTGGATTTACTAACATTCATTCTTAATTCAATTAGTTTACATTTACTAATTAAATCTAATTCACTTTCAATTCTATTCAAATTTATTTACTTCTAATTTGAATTCAATTACATAGCTTTAAATTTCGCTAATTCACTTTCATTAATACTTAATGAATTATATACAATCAACAAACAATCATATAACAACCAAAGTATATTAATTACAACCAAATTCCTTTGCTTCACTTACATTCATTTTGGTTTAACACCTTTAATTAAATTGACTTCCATTCAATTTATTCAACTTCCAATAACATTAGATTTCAATGAATTAACATTTATATTCATTATTTCATATCAACTTAAATTTACATTTAATTGATTAACATTCAATCCATTAATTCAATTCAATTCAATTTCTAAAGTTGAATTTCATTCATATAACTTAAGTTCATATCTATCACTTAACTTTATTAATTTACTTCGATACCAATATCAACTTTATTCAACATCTTCTAAGTTATATTCCATTTAACTTTAAAAATTCATTTTTATTTACAACTCATATTCATAAATATATTCATATAGTTTCACTTCTTATATATATAAGTTTATTTCACAATTGTAATCACTTTAATTATAATTTCAATTCTTATAATTCTTTTGTTTATACAATTATTCTTTTATTTAGATTATTCAAACAACTAAACAATCAACTTATATACACTTTAATAATTCCAAAAAAAATCATTCCTTTATATATAAAAATATAATCAAGTAAAATTATTTCATTTACCCGAATTAAAACAATATTGTGTCGAATTGTTCTATTCAAGTGTTTAGAAACCCCTTCGGCATAGTTGTCGAGACCACGCTGAGGAAGGTTCATATACCACACAACAAACCAATCATCACAATATAAAACAATTTTATATTCACTAACAAATACGCTCTCATAGCTATTATTACACTCAAACTCATTCTAGAGTACTGCTGACTCTATCTCTAATGAGTAATACCCAACAGAACCATGGTTGTCGCTTAACCATATGCTCTGATACCAAATGTAACGTACACGGATTTTCGTTGCCGAAAAACCGAATAGTTATGGGTTTTAAAAAGAATCTAAAAAAAAGGAAGAAGAAAGAAGAGAGAAAATAGAGGGAAAAGATAGAGAAGAAAACAGAACATAGGAAGAAGAGAAAATAGAAAAGAGAACAGAAAATTTTAAAATAGAAGAAAAAGAGAATAGAACGGAACAGAACACAACAGGACAACATCAGAATCTCACAATTCGCAGCGGAACAACATATAATAATAAATGGATAATCTTTAAACAAAGAACTATATCACTTATTACATTACATCACATTTCATTACATCATATCATCAGAGTGTACAACAACAACAACAAACAGTGCAACGGAAAAAGAAATACTATATAGTAGTAATACGCCATGCCATCCATCTTGCCTCCAGCAACTCCAGAATATCCAGAATATCCTGATAAACCTAACTCTTAACTGCCCGTGTGGAAATTGGTGGGCACCCAGAGTTTAGGAAGGAAAACAATAAACTCCAAGTCATTCATGTGACTGGTGTGAGAACTCAAAACAGTTTATTTATCTTTGAAAACAAAATAGAGGAATATTTTAAATTCAATTCGCAATGCTTTTAAAAATGAGACTACCATAAGGCCTCCCGCACACACACACATGCAAATGCAGAATCGGAGGAGATTTCTCCTTATGATAGTCAAAGATGCTTGATACGCATTTAAAATAACATTTGGTATTATTACTAGTGCATAGTGTAGGGAAAATTCATTTCGAAAGTAGAATATAAATCTTAGCCAACATAGACATTTCGAACTATGCCTACTATAGCTACCATCCAAACAGTGGTGACCACCATAAGTGAATGGCAGGTTCTACAACTAATACCGTACAGGTTTCGTATTGGGAATTGGATTTCCAACGAATTATCAGGCCAAGGAACTTCCCATTGCCACATGAGAATGCCTCTGGATGGACATCCCCGAGAACCAAACCGGATCTCTACCAACACAAGGCCGGGTTACCCCTAACTGAGTAACAACTGACCGAATATGCCATCCCCCGGTCCTTTGGGACCTTTTCACCGAGCGCTCGTAATCAATTCACACAATCATAACAAAGTGTTTTCAACATGAGTAAGTATCTGGGCTCCATACCATGATACCACCCTTTTCCAGAAGGAAATGGACATATCCTAAAGGGCGCTACCCCTCATAACCTTGCCGCATCTTTCCTGTTTTGACCATTCACGGGGTGTGAGGCTCGACGAAGTCACGTCCACAAAAACATACTTTATACAAAAGCCATGCTTTGGGTCAACAAATGATCAACACAATGATCACAAGGATAGACGATCAAACAAATGATCCTATCACAAATAATCAACACAATGATTATTTCAGCATCACTCAGCATATCACATTACCAAATTGGGAATATATCGCTGATAACTTCAACTATATAACCTCTGAGCTCGTACGTCTCAGAGAAGGGTGTTAAGCTAAAAGAATAAATTCTCCGCCACCAACAGAAATATATTTGAAAGAAATCGGCTTTATATCTCAACTTGTAATGTCAGACATACAATCCATACAAGTCTGTTCCGGGCTCGAACAAAACCGAAGGTACTTCTTACGAAGCCCTTGCAATACGGGTATTCACAATCCCGATCGAATTTCCCATCCCTTAGGAGATCTCTATACCAGGAGCTACCCAGTGCAGAGACAATCGATAGGTCATCCTATCGCTTTCACAAATACTCGGTCTTCAACACCGATCTTCAATGCAATTCACAACGACGTATCACATATTCGGAATGGGTTATACGACCCCATGGTCCTTTCCCGGTTAACCCGAATAGTGAGCGCTTATTCAAAAATAAGTGTGGCATTCAAATTCAAACAAATCACATCAAATACCCATTCAAAGGGAAATATTGATAGTCGGTTATTGAACTATCAATGGATATGCACACATCACCAGATTCCAAATAATTTTCCAAATTATTTATTTTCCAAAATATCTTTACAAGATATATAATTTTCACACTTCAAAAATAAATCAATATTTATTTTCAAACAAATTCTACTTTTCATTTATAAATTCCATAATGAATTTATATTCCAAAATATTCATGCATATACGATTTCAATTATCCATTTTCAATTTATCTTCAAAAAGATAAATTCTAAATATTCATTTCATATTGGAAAACATTTCCATACTTATTAAACATAAGCAATTCACAAATCTTTTTATTTTCAACACTTAGAAAATATTCAATATACTTAAATCGAATTAAGTATATATTTCATTCTATTAAGGAAATCATTCACTTAAACATATTTATTTGGGTCAAAACGAATGTTGCGTAAAACATCGTTACGACAACCCAAAATCACTAGTATAGGGATTCGAAATTAAAAATAGATATACAAATCCCAATACTATACAAAACATTTTCTTTCGGAAATTATTTACTATAACAACAGTGTTATAGTCCACCATTTCCTTTTATTTCTCGGAAACGTCTATTTCAACAATAAATGTTGAAATCTATGGTTTCGAATCTCAACATATTTTAAAACATCGTTAGATTGTTTTAATTCTATTTAAAACATTCACATTCAAACCATTTTCTTTAACGTGTTATTCACTATTCAAAAATGTGAATAAACTTCATTAAGAAATCTCATCCTTTTATTCGTTTTAATTCAAAGGATTATTCACTATTCAAAAATGTGAATATAACTCCTTTAATAGGTTCCAACAATTTTCTTATCAAAATAAGTCATTTGCGAATTTATAAAACATCGTTTATAAATTCCATTTCTATTTATTTATAAAAACTTCCTTTTTATAAATTCTTTTATTAACCTATTCCAGTTTATAACTCAATTATAACTCAAAGTTCATATTATAAGTTAAGTGCTTATAATCTATTTGTTTGCAAAAATCGTTCCTTTGAACTTCATAATTATAAATCTTATAACCTATAAGATTCAATTATTCACCCAAATCTATTCCTAAATTAACTTCACCAATTTATAAATCTTACTATTTATAAATTTTATTTATAACTTCACAGTTTATAATTCTATAAATTTCATTCATTTATGAAATTCATTTTCACTTCATTCAAACACTTATAAAAACTCGTTTTATAATGTCAATATTTCAATTTATAAATATCCATTTATAAATCTCTTAATATAAATCAATTTATATTATTCTTTAAAAACATCTTTAAATTCCTTTATAATTTCACCATTCTGATTTATAAAATAATCAAATTTTATAAATCTTATATTCAAACTTTTAATAATAAACTCAAAAATCCAGTTTAAACTATTTTATAAAATCATTGGTTCATATTTCTCAAAAATCAGCTTTTAACTATATTTCTTAAAAATCATAATTTTTATAACTTTTAAAAATTATAACGTTTATTTATTTATGATGGATCAATTCCAAAATTATTTTATAAAACGTAAACTTTCTAAAATCACTTTAAAATCATTTTAAAATCCCAAAATCTGGGTCCAATGATGCTACACACCAAATAGTCAATCACGACAACAACGATATCATATATCAATATGATAATCAATCAAATATCAAAATATCTGAAAATTAAATAAAAACTGTTGAGGAATCCAGTTGGATCCCTCCAACCTGTTTCCTGCATCCACAAACATTGGCACAATACCAATTTCGCTCCAGTACGAAATTATCGCGGTACATGTTCTTATTAAATATTATCCGCTTAATAACGGCGCAATAGGGTCTCATCCGCTAAAAAAATACGGGAAATCAACAACTGCAATATATACATATGCCAATATATATATATATATATTGATATTATTTATAATACCAATTTCACTGTTTATGAAATATTCGCGGTATATGTTTTTAATAAGTAACATCCGCTTACTAACGGCGTATAATGTCTATTTTAACAATCAATAGATATCAATCAACATTCAACATGCATTCAAATATTTTAAATCTAACTATTTAAAATAAAATCGAAACTGATTCGATTGAGTGAGAAATTCTCACCTTGATTTTAATTTCCGTTTTAGCGATTTATTTCGAATAACGTTTAATTTTACCCAAAATTCTCACCAACTCCAAACGATTCCAAACCATCTCCATCGCGTAGTGCTCGTCCATACGATTCCAAGGCAACTGAGTTTGCATTTTTTCGACCTCGTATGAAAAAGTTATGATATTATGAAGTTTATACGAATTTTATTATATAAATTACAACCTATAATTTACTTTTATAAACCTAAATCAAGATCGTGGCCGTCCATTGCAGATCCAACGCGCCTCACTTCATCACCCTCATGTTTCACGCGCGCATAGCAGCTCCAGGTAAACACCGAACGCACATGAACCCAACAAGCTTAAATTAGGGTTACTTGCCGTCGCCTCCTTGCTACATGAAACTCCATCACATCGCCACCACGTCGAAGCTCGTCACGAGCTCTATCTTCGGCCATAAGCATGTTGAACTCGGCCCTCTATTTCATCATGAAATGCGTGCGCAACCGGTGCACTTCACGGCTAAATTACAGGCGATCCACTTCGAGTTTTTCCATCATAACCGTTGAATCTGTAGATCTCAACATGCTCTTCAATTCTCTAGTTGAAACTTTCTTGAATCGATGCATGGATTAGAAGATTTGGAGGGAGGAAGTTAGGACAATTCTGGCCGTGTATTAGGTGGAGGCGGCTAGGGTTTGATTAGGGTTTTGTTTTTTTTTTTTTTTGAGATAGTGGGCTATTTATAAGGAACCGACGAAACACTATTCATCCCGGAAATTCCGAACTCCGATTTACGCGCCGTAACCAGCGTTTCTAGGGTTTACCCCGCGTTCCGGACATAATGGAACAGGTTTCGGAAGCTAATTCGGACATCTGTGCGAGTTATGGCTGTAAACGCTCAATTTAAATTAAACCGATTTAACTCGATTTCTAGGCGTTTTAATTCGTACCGGACAAACCGTAAATCCAATTGACTTGAAATTTGAAACCTTACAATAATATCACATTACGGATCCGATGAAACTGGTTTCGTCGAAATCCGAGACTTTTTGAAAAATGGCTATTTTAGCTCGCCAAATTTAAATTAAAAATAAATCGATGCGTTTTGAGCTGCCACGATCAAACGATAACTCCGATTGACACGAAAATTGAAATCCGGTAATAACTAACTATTACGGATCCAATGGAACTAGTTTCGTTCAATTCTGAGACTGTTCAAAAATTGGCTATTTTACAATCGATTATTAAATATTAAAATATTCAATTTTCACAAATTAACTTTTAATTCGATTTTAAAAGTTCTAAAATATCATTCTAACTCCCATATGATAAAATAAAATTTTACAAATCATTTTCAATCATATTTAACCCAATTTTTAATTATTTCCATAATTTAACCTATTAAATTATCGATTTAATAATCCAATTAAATCCAAAAATTCAAATAAAATTTATACGGCTTATAAATTCACTTATTAATATTTAAAATTAATTAAATATTCAAATTTTAATAAATAAAAATTCTGGGTCGTTACAGTAAATTTGTTTTAAAAATAAATAGTGATTTATTTCTAAAAGGTGCGAAAGAGAAGTGTATTTCTTTGGAAAGCCAAGTACGTTTTCAAAGCAAATTTTTAAGTATAAGTTGAAAATTAAAAAGTTGTTCAAAGGAATGTTTTTAAGAAATTATTATTTAAGTTGTTAAAATTTTAAAGGTAAATATTTATTTAATTAATTATGGTAGTAATTATTTCAAAAAGGTTAATGGATATTATGTTTTAAAAAGATAATTATTAATATTTAAATTTTATGAAGTAGTTTTATTTTAAAGATAATTTGGTTAAAGTTTTATTTTAAAATTAGTTTTATGTTTTATAAAGTAGTTTTATTTTAAATATTTTTAAAGTATATATTTTTGAATAAAGGGTTTAAGTAGTTTTAATTTAATTGTTTTAAAGCATAATTCAAAATAAGTGATTTAAATTATTTTAAAATCTAAAGTATTTGTACTTGGTATTTTCAGTGGAAATAGAAAATATTTGAGGAATTTATTCCATGAGAGAAAGATGATTTGAAACTGTTTTCAAAAGGTTGAAGTATGGGAAAATAGCTTGCGAAGTTACTTAAAATAAATAGTTTGGAAAAATTATTTGATCTGGTGATTGATTGTAAATGTTATTTGATAGTTAAATAACTGACTATCAATATTGGCCAATGCGTTGATCGTTTCGAAGAGATCGGGATCGAAATTTATTTTCCGTGAACTTCTTCGATCTGGTTTGATCATTTTCGTGAGGAAGACAAGAGCTTAGAGTCGAAGATGGTGCAGTGAAGTGCAATGGCTAATCGCTACTAATCCTGAGGGTGATTCCAAAATGGATGTTGTAGGAGTAGTGCCTTCGATTCCGTTCAAACCCGAAACGGACTTGTATGGACGAATGCTTTCAGAACAACGTCAAGAGGACGATGAGCATTCTAAGTGATTGTGTGCTAAAAAGGTAACGCATAGCCTCGAGCCTCATCAACCGGAAAAGGCTAAAATAGGGGAGATGCACACAAGGCTTAGTGGCTAGCAACCAATTAGGGCAAGATCACCCCTGTCTGGATGTCCCTTTATATATTCGGCTGTGTGGGTGGTTGCTGATCCCAACCGCGGGGTGAACTTATTCGGGCTATTCAATAATGGGTAGCTCCAGTCTTGTGATGTAGGGGATCAGGATGAGTCCTCGGTATAGTGATCCATACCACGTACTATGACGGGCGATGTCTCGGTAGCCCGGCCATTAATGGAAATCCCTACGTTCCTTTATGGTTTTTGTTTGTAGAACCCACTTTGTGGCTAGTAGTTGGAATTTAATAATGTAACAATTTCGGCTATTGGAATAAGTATTTGTATATAGACACTATTATAGTATCCGAGGATTTTATAAGAAATGTTTTGGTTATCGTAAGGTAAAACTCGGCATGTTTACTTGAGGCATGGTCTTACGAGATACCTTTGATTTCAAATGATTTTGAAAACTTTAATAATCTAATTGAGTGTTTTCTCATGTCGGTTTTCCAGACTGACTCGGGTGTTATTTAACTATAATGATTGGGTCAGATCGAGTGTTATAGATACAAGAAAGGATGCTGTGAAGCTCAGGAGACGAGCTGGATGGCGAGACGTAGCATATGTACTTGATATATAATTCCGTTGTATTGTAATTTGTATTGTCAGTTTGGTGAGGACAAGTTAATATAACTGTCCAGTTGTGTATTATAGATGTTGTTGAACTCTAATGTTGTATTCTGATGATGTATGTATAAACAGATATAGTTTCTTTGTGTAAAGGTAAGTAATTATCTATTATATTTTATTATGCTGCATTGGTAAGATTCTGATATTGTTTCTATTTCTTCTTCTACATCCCTCTTCTTTAACCCTAATGGTTCATTTTTTCGGCTTTCGAATGCTCGGCATTTGATACAGTGGACGTATTGATGTCGATTTTCGGGCATCGAAAAAAATCGGGTCATTTCACTTGGTATCAGAGCAGAAGGTTAAGCGAGAACCTTGGCTCTGGTGGTGATTACTCACTAAATAGAGTCCGTAGTACTCTAGAATGAGTTTGAGAGCATTAATAGATATGAGCGCATATTTGTTAGTGAATATAAAAATTTGTTTTTATATTGTGTTGACTTATCGGTTGAGTGTTTATGAATTTTGGTCGATATGTGGGACGCCATTTTATCGATAGGGGTTTCTAAACTATTAAACAAGATAAACCGACATAGTACTGTTTTAAAATAGGGTAACTGAAATAATTTTACCCAAATTATTTTTGTATATGAAAGAAATAATTTTCCATAAATTATTATAGTTATATATATGATTGCTTGATTTGTTAGAAGATGATAATATTAAATTATTACCATTGTTTTTATGGAAATTGAAATAAGAAATAATGATATAACCAAGAATTTGGAGATAAATTCATTTAACAAATGAATTTATAAATGTGAATTATAGTGTGATTTATAATTCCAGAGTAATATTTGAATATGAGTTGAAAGGATATGGAATATGAAATTTTAATTCCTTTTGAGTTTGAAAATGGTTTTCAAAGGTTATGGAGAAATAATAGTGATATCGTTTCAGAAATATTTTTAAATTGGATATGAAATCTGGTGAGATTTGAAATTTAAAAATATTTGGAAAATGTTTTTGAAAGGATAAAAGCATTGAACTAACTTCGGTCACCGGAAAATAACTTCGGTGATGACTACAGCACATTGATGTTCATTTTCAAGTTTCCAAAAGAGGAATTGCTGCCAAATTGTTTTAAAATTGGTGTTATTTGAAAAACCTAGGTTGGTTTTAAAATTTAAAGGATAATTTTTTTGGCAAGGCCAGCCTGTTTTTATAGTGGACAGTCCACAATTTATTAAACAAAATCAAATACAAATGTATAGAATAAACTAAGCAATACAATAAGGAGCTGCGACAAAACCACAAACATGATAAGCGCATATGCTACAGCAACAACTCATGACAAAATTTGAAATAACAAAGCGGCAATTGAAGAGTTAGTCCGCGTGAATCTACGTTTATTCCTCTCCTCCCAAATAGCAGCAATCGTTAGCTTTAGGAATCTAAGAAGACGAGTGGTAGAAAGGGATTTCCACCTAGTTTGTTGAAAGATGCGAATCCATTCAAGCTTGTAATCTCTCAAAGGTAGAGTCTCATGTAAATGATGAAGAACGCGTTTCCAGAGCTGGAAGGAGAATAAGCATGTGAAAAAAGGTGGCCAACGTTTTCAGCAGCTCGATTACAAAGGATGCACGGCGAGTGATCGATTACATGTCTTATAACAAGATTATCTTGCGTATGAACCACATTCTTCAGACATTTCCATAGAAGAAGATTGTGCTTAGGTTTTGATCCAGATTTCCAAATACGAGCGTGCCAAGGAAAAGGAGAGCTGAAATAACTATGCACAATTGCTTTATAAACCAAGGAAATGCTATGATGTTTGGCGTTCCAGCTTAGCCCCGGGCAAAAATGATGTTCTAATCGAAGACCAGAGGTTCATCAAAGAGGGAGAACTGACATGAGGCAGTTGAAGTCCCTCATTGTTAATATAAGATTCAGCGTTAGCGTTTTGAGGTATACCAGAATTATTAATAAGATTATATTCGATCGAGAGGGAAAGGATCATACCAGGAGCACACCACGGGGAGTGCCAAAAGGAATTGTTTGGGCTGCATCGAACCAGAGGCAGGTAATATCTTCTATTCTCCATAAGTCTTTTCTAAAGATAGCTAGCTTCATTGTTAACATTCATAGTCCAAAAATTGCATCTTTTAAGATTGTAGTGTCTATTCCAGACCGCCTACAACCCCTGATCATTGGTAAGCAACCTGTTAACATGATGAGAGGCAGTAGCAATGTTCCATATTTTTAGATTAATGATACCAAGGCCACCCATATTAAATGGGGAAATAATCTTTTTATAAGCAATCAGAATGAGTTTGGTAGAATAAATATTTCTGTGCCACAGAAAATGGTTAAAATCCCTATTTAACATGTTAATAAGCTTTATAGGAATGAAGAACAGCCTTAAATAGTACGTACACATAGAAATAGCAATGCTTTTTATGATAACAAGCCGACTAGCTTGTGATAGTTTATCACCATTACAATTTTTGAGTCTAAATATTATTTTTTCGTATAATGGGAGGCATTGCGCATTGGAAATTCTGGACTGACACATAGGAGCACCGAGGTACATGGCATTGTGATCCATTGCCTGAAGACCAGAAGCATGAAGATGTTCTGATAATTATTATCAGTAACTCCAACAATATTAATTTGAGATTTGCTTTTATTAATATGGATACTATCATCTGATTAAAGGTTTGAAGAGTGGAGAACACATTGGTAATGGATTTGATATTTGGTTTAGTAAAAAGCAAGAGATCATCTGTAAACATTAAAGAAGAAATTTGGTGTTTCTGACATTTAGGATGAAAATCAATTTTTTTATTTTTGCATTCCATACTAATCAAATATGTAAGAACTTCCATTACTAAGATGAATAGAGAAGAGGAGATAGGGTCCCCTTGCCTAATACCTTTTTGAGTTTTAAAATAGCCAAAAGCTTCACTATAGAGAGATAAGGACACATAGACAGTAGATATGCAAGTGTATATCCAGGCTAAAAAAGGTAAGGAAAAATTCATCCTAGACATAATAGAAATAATAGCATCCCATCTGACAGAGTCGTATGCTTTACGAATATCTAATTTTAGGAAACATCTAGGAGAGATGTTTTTCCTATTGTAACCTTTAATAAGTTCTTGAGATAGTAAAATGTTATCAGTAATAGATCTCCCAGATATGAACCCATTTTGATTAGGAGAGATTAAATCATAAAGGCACTTTTTCATGCGAGTTGAAATAATTTTAGCTATGCATTTGTATATAACATTGCAACAGGCAATGGGCCTGAAATCAGAAACAGATTGGCGAAGATTAACCTTAGGAATAAGAGCAAGTTTAGTATGATTTATACCATGCAACAAGGTGTTGGTTTTGAAAAAGTGTTGAATAGCTTTACAAAAATCATATTTTACAATGTGCTAGCATTTTTGAAAAAACATAGCAGTAAAACCATCAGGACAAGGGGAGTTAGTGGTTTTCATATTTAAAATAGTAGCATGGATTTCTTCCGGAGTAATAAGCTTAATTAAATTCCCAGCTTGTTCATTAGTGATAGTATTAAGTGAAAAGTCATTTAAGACATGCAAATTAGAATCAGAATCAGTGTTAGTATGAGAAAAAAGATGCTTATAATAACTAAGAAAAGAGTGCTTTATATTCGATTGCGTATTCACTTCAAAACCATGCATATCTTTAATCATGTGGATTAAGGTAGAGGACTTTTTCAGTTTCAAAGAATTATGAAATGTTTTTGTGTTTTTGTCTCCTCCTATTTCCCAGTTACGTTTATTTTTATCGCGGAGCATATGTAATTCAGCTTTGATAGCAATTTTCAAGTTTTTGGTTAGCTCATGCTCTTTATCTGAAAGCACTAAATTACTGGGGTTATCCTACAACAGAATTTGAATGGCACTAAGATCAGAACTTAATTTAGAAGAAAGAAGGTTACCAGTACCACACTTTTGCAAAGACCAAGCTTTGATAGATGCTTTACAATCTTTAAGTTTTGATTGCAGAATATACATGGGATTGCCAAATTTGGGAAAGGCCCAAACATGCTCTATCAATGGAAAAAATTCAGAATCAGAAATCCAGCTATTGAAGAAATTAAATGTGGATGGACCTCTATCATTCATAGTGCCCCAATCCAAGATGATAGGACTATGATCAGAAATAGAAGGAGTGGGAAAAAACGAAATAAGAGAAGGTCAAGCATTATAAGCAGAAGCATTAAAGTAAGAGCGATCCAATTTGCAAAAAGTTCTACTACCAGATCTGCTACAGTTGTTCCAAGTATAAAAAACACCAGTTTTAGGCACTTCGTGAAGCTGAGAAAGGAAGATGGCGTTATTCAGAGGAGAAACATCTATCAAAGACAGAGGTAAGCCACCCAACCGATCATCAGAGTTTTGCATACAGTTAAAGTCTCCTAAACAAATCCAAGGAATGGAAGTGTGCAAAGTAGGAAGTAAGTCGAGAAAGAACTGTCTATCAGCTTTATTGTTATCTGCATAAACAAATGAAGAGTTAAATTTGAAACTAGTAGGTAAGTGATTTATATTCCAATGAATGAATTGTCTATGGGTTTCATTAGCATTGATAGAATAAACTTTGGGGTTCCACAAAATCATTATACGACCGTAAGGGGCAGCTATATGATTGTGGATTAATGCCCAACCAGAGCAATAAGATTAGCGAAAGAGTTAGTTTCAGCTTCAGAATATTTTGTTTCACTGATGCAAATTATTCCCAATTTGTTGCCTTTGATGAGTTGTTTAATTTCATAAAAATTGGCATCATCATGCCCACCACGTATATTCCAATAACCAATATTATCTATCATCGCTACTTTTTTGTTTTTTGGCAGATTGCCGTGTGACTCTTAGTTGTCCTTGTTTCTTAGCAGAGGCTTTCTTGTCACTCTTTTTGGAATTCTTTGGATTGAGCCTGGCCAGAATTTGCTCGTGATTAAATTCATAGCCGTCATTCATATCGTCTTCAAAAACAAAATCAGAGTCTGATGATGTGCCCAGATCAAATATAGCATTGGTATCATTAGCTGGAGGATACAACGGAATTTCTTGGGGGGGCTTTAATTTAGAATATGGACTATCTGATGAGATTAAAATAGCATTCATAGAAGTTGAAGCAACTGCAGTAGTTTTAGAATTCTCAAGATTAGTAGAGTAATTTTGGATTGTTGTCTCCTTTCCTTTGTGTTTGCTTTGATTGATAGCCTGCTGCTGATTGTAATTTATAATTAATTCTGCTTGAGCTTGCTTATTTTGTGTACTTATGAAATTATTTAAGTTGCCTTTATACTGCTGATATAAATTATTTCTTGCTTCAACTTGCATGGTTCCTCTTGTTCCTATGTTTTCTTCTATACATTCTCCTTCCTCAACATCGGAGAGAATGGCAAAAGCATTACTTGTTTCAACTGGATCATTTGTTATAACTTGAGACTGTCTTGCATTGGATACATCTACTGTTTCTGTCCCTTTTAATTTATTTAAATCCAAATCTGTAACCCCTTTGCTAATGCTTGGTACTGTCTCTTTTTGGTTAACTTGAGTTGCTTTAAGTTTCCATTTTTGTTGTTTCGTCTTCATGTTATCCACATAAATTTTACGTGGAACAGTTGCTTTAATTTTAGCCATAGGGCCTGTATCATTTGCCACTACTTCTTTTTCAATAATTACTTTCTCTCCTGCAATTTTTTTGACCATATCATAGTTATTAGTTGAGTGACCAAAAACTTTACATGACGTGCAAATAAGAGGCCTCCATGAATACTCAATGTAGACTTTTTGGCATGTCTCCTCTCCGTCTCCTATCAGTAAATATTCAGGTAACTCTTTTTCAGGAGAAATTTCAACCAAACATTTTGCATATTCCATTCTCTCACGCCTTTTAGTGGCTTCATTGAAGCAAACCAGTTTCCCCAAATGGCAAGCAATCCAGTTAATACTAAGTAGAGTCCAAGCTATATGGGGAATGTTGAAAAGATGAATCCATATGGGAACCGTTTTCACTTGAAATTGAACAGAACCGAAAGCAGGCTTCCAGGTAGTGATGACAAACATTTGACCACAAATAAAAGAAGGATCTGCTCGAAGTACATTTTTCTTGTCCTCAGGACAGCTAAACTTGAAAAAGAAATTGGCTCCATCCGATTTGATGTCATAGGACCCTTGTAGTTTCCAAGTTTTTTTGATATGGGAAATAACAGCCATATAGTTAACTGGAATTCCTAGAAAGAAACCTACCAAATACCCATCCCAGTAACTCTTACCTTCTAACACAAGAATGTCAGGAGGAGGAAGAGGCTTTCCTTGATAATCAAGAATGAACTTCGTAGGGGAAAAGGAGCCTGCGTTCCTCGGTTAAGATGCAAACAGCGAAGACCAGGAAGGCGAGACTGCAGAAGCAGATGGCGTTGGGGGACAGGGAGGAACCAGGTTAGGAGAGGGTTGTGGCGGCGGATTAGTGATAAGAGATGGGGCCGGTGGAACTGGAGGAAAGGAGGAGGAGGAGTAGGCATAGGAGGGAGCGAGGCTGACAGCGGAGGAGAATGAAGTGGAGAGCAGGAGGAAGAAGGAAAAGGAACAGAACTAACCATTATAGCCGTTGAAGAGGACGCCATTCTTTGTAAATTTTATATTTTTTTGACTAATGAATTTAAAGGATAATTAGATATGCAAATAAATTGTTTATATAATTGATTTCAAAAATGATTTCGAAAAGTGAGAAATTGTTTAAAAGACTCTGGAATCTTATTCAAAATGTTTATATAGTATAGATAAGTTTGATAACTTATTAAAATTTGAAATTCGTTGAATTTTTTTTTCTTTTTAATCAAAGTAGAATTGAATAAGAGTAGGTACGGATGGAAAAAGTCAGAGAGGCAAACCAATTAAGAAAAGAAAATCAAAGGAGATTAGTGAATGAAATGAAAATAAGTGAGAAAATTTATAGAAGTTAAAATTTAAATTAATTGGAATGTAAGTTGTATTTAGTTAGATAAAAGAGAATTTGAGGAAAATTCTAAGTAAACTAAAAAGAATGGTTATTGAAATAAAATTTATTAAGTTGAGAATAAATTTGTGAAGAAACAAGTTAACTTAAAATTGGTAAATAAATGAAAATTTTGTCAAGTGGACTAAACAAAACAAAGGTTTGAAAATAAAATTAGTGAGTAAACAAATTGATTAAGTGGGTAAGCAAATGAATTGGATTTAAATATTAGAATGATATTTAATTTAAATTGGGTGAAGTAAAATAAAGTGAAGTTGAAAGATTAGTTTGTGATAGACTAAGAATAATAAGGATTTGGAAATAAAGTCCATTAAGACTTAAAATAAATTAGTACGTGAAACTAATTTGAAGAAATGGATAATTAAATATGGCTTGAGATGAGATAAACAGAATTTAATAATAGAATGGGGAGATAGATTGAATTCAAATAGAATTGAATGAAAATAGATATAAAAGTTAAGTCGTGAAGAGAAAATAAATATTTAAGTGTGTAAAATATTTATATTGAACTTAAGAAATGAATAATGAAATTCTTAAGTAAATTTGGTATTGGAAATAACTAAGTAATATTGGAATGGAGACTAAGTAAAGTTGTGAAATGGGATAATTATGGATAAATAAATAGAAATCAAAATAATGTGAATAAAAGAGAAGTGATATAGTTAATAATCAATGGATGTAAATACGTGAGATGTACGTATATTATTTTATTCGCATAGCGATTTGATCCAGATTCGAGCATAGAATTTCGAGGTAGTTATACCGATCTAAGTTGGGATTTTTCACTCGATTTCGACGGTGAACTCTGGATATGGATTTTTGATTGATTATGGAATATCTTTATCATAGTTGTGGCTATGCAAGGAGAATGACGGTTTCTGGTCAAGAAAGCAGATCTAAGTCTACACTAGGAGGTCGGGTGGACGATACTAGTTCGGAAGTGAAATTGTGTGATCGTATAAGCGGTCGAATTGGTTATTGCGTACGGATGATATATGTGCATCGTATGGGTGTGAATGAAATAGATATGAAATTTTTTGTAAAGAGCTGTATAAAATGATTTTGAAAGCTATGATTGGATATTATTGCTAAGTAGGATATTCAGGTGTTAAAAAGCAAAAGGAAATTGGGATTTTTGAATCTAGAAGATAAATTGAATTGCTCGAAAAAAGGTATGTGTTTAAATTTCTATATGAAATTTGATGATTTTATGGTCTAGCCATTTGGCTTTTTGTTTTCTTTTAAAATCTGGAGGCCCGTAGAGGCATTTTGTAGTTGTACCAAGCTAGCCGCACAAAGAAGACGCTGGCGAAATTTTTTGAAAATTTAAGGAGATATAAAAATTTCGAAGAAATTTTGATAACTTAAAATTAGTTTTAAATTTAAATTTGAATGGTTGGGTAAGTGATATTGGTGGGAACCTATGGAAGAAGTTTGAAAAGTTAGTAAGGGTGATAATATCTTTATTAAAAAGATGGTTTAGGTATTGTTAAAAACCGTTTGGCTTTGGGAAGTTAATAAAAACTATAAGGACTGGAAAATTAGTTAACGGGTTAAGGATCATTCCTCTTAACTAGCAATTTCGGGGACGAAATTCTTTTAAGGAGGAAGGAATGCGCTGACTCGGAATTTCTAGATATTTAAATTGAAATATTTAATTGATTTTAAATATTGAAAGCTAGTTTAACTTGAATTTCAAATATCACTATTTATTTGGCAATTAAATTACTGAATTTAATTATTGGAAGTTGGGTGAATGGTTGAATCTAAAATTTTAAGCTTGTGAAAAATGGTTTAAAAGCTTGTAAAATTTATATTGATAGTATTGAAGATAGTAAAAGTGTTAAACTTGAATTTGGAAGTGTTTTGTTAAGTTTTGAAAATATATTGTTTAAATTGATATTTAAAAATAGCTTTCCGGGGCACGGTCTTGGGTTTCGACCAAACCAGTTTCATTGGATCTGTAATAGTGTATTATTATCGGATTTCAATTTTTGTAGTGTGTGGAGTGATCGTTTGGTCGTATGGCAGACAAACGTGCTGAAATCTACATTGAAAAATAACTGGGTCCAAAAAGCTATTTCCTCCATACGATCGAATTAAGACTTGAAACCTTTTCCATCACGTTCGGAATAGGGGTATAACCTTATAAATGCCTGTCAGCACTCCTCGATTGGAGCTCGAGATAGTAAGCTGCGGAGATCGGGACGATTTGAGTTTGAATTTAAATTTAAACAAAATTAATATTTGAAAACACTGTAATTTTGTATACACGTATAGGAAAATTCGAAGCAAGTGTCTTTAAAAGAGAAACGCGTCTTCTCTAAAGAGTTAAAATCAAAAAAATACTAAGGCCGAGTTCTTTTCGTTTAAAAATCATTTCACAAAAAAAATAAGAAATCGAATGCCTTTTCAAACGAAATCTATCTTCTTTAAAAATCAAAATTAATGGCTGATGTTAGAGAAATCTTAAGATCGATTCTGTGCAAAAAACATAGATAATTGCCGAACAAAAACAAATTTGTGGCAAACCCTAATCGCATTTTCCTTAAGTTGATTCTTAGGATCGATTGGGCCAAGGCTGGAGATAGTTTGATTTCGAGCTATGGAAAGTCAGTGGGTCACATTAGAGGCCGAGCGTCTTAGGATGTGGAGCGACGGCAGGTTGAAGCTCACACAAACTTGGGAGGAGATGTAGGCTTTCGCACGGTGCGTATGGCTGTAGGTCGAGGTGACAGAGAGGGGGATCGATGGTGGGTTCGTGTTGATCAGCGGAGCAGTTAGGTTGCGACTGATATTCACCGCGGCGGGCTCGAGGTGTCGTGGGAGTCGATCGACGGTAAGGTATAATTCTTTTTCAATTAAAATAAATTATTTATAAAAAAGGAAAAATGCAGATAGGTTACAGTAAATGTTAAGCAGTTATGTTTTTGAATTTAATCTGATATAAAGTTATACAGACCTTAACTTACTGGTTAATTTAAATATATATACAAATATTTTTAGTTTTCTATTTGATCTAAAATAAAAAAATATTAAAGTGTTATATATATATATATATATATATATATATTGAAACATATTTGGAACGAAATGTACAAATTTATAAATTGTAATGCAATGGAAAATTTATCTTGAGCATTTTTAAAATTGATAGTACTCATGTCTAGAACCTGAGTTAATCTGTTGATTTTTAGAAATTTATTTTTTAGATAAGATTTGGAAAAAAATATAGGATTTTAAATGTTGAGGAATTTGTAAAAGTTAGATTTTGAAATTTATAGTTTATTTTTATATAAGAATAATTGTGGTATCCATTTAAAAATAAAAATAGGGTTAAAAACTAAAGAAATAATTATTTAGTTGAAATTAAACGGTTAACTAATTAATTTATTTAAAGGGATTTAGTTTTAAATTAAAAATTACTTAATTAAATCTATGGAAATTAATTGTTCAATTTATTCAAATATTAATAAACCGCATAAATATTTATACAAGGTCATAATTTGAAAGCAGCAAGCCGGATTGGAAGTAGGTTGCAAACAAAATCAAAGGTGAGTTAATCTCACTCATTTGGGTATTATTTAAATTTAAATAGTTAAATTTAAAATATTTGGTTGAATGATTGAATTGATTTGATGTAATATATTATATAGTAGTATATTTATTGGAGTGATTGATTCCCGCATTATATAGCGGATGAGACCCTATGCGCTGCATAATAGCGGATGAGATGATATAATCCCATATACCGCGATATTCCACTTCGAAGTGGAATTGGTATTTTTTATTGTGCAAACATCTGTGGATGCGGGGAAACCGGTTGGAGGGATCCAACTGGATTCCTCAAAATATTTAGATTTGTTTTAATATTTTGTGATATGATTTGATAATTTGATATAGACTGTATTCGTAATTGAAATATTGAATGCTATGGTTTGATTGATTATATTTGGGTATACTGAGTTATCATAAATATATAGATTGGATTTTTGATGAGGAAATAAAAGAGAGAATTTTTAAGTAAAATAATTATCGAAATTTGAATAAATTAAAGAATGAATTAGGAAAGAAAAAAAGTTGATTTTTAAATTCTAATAAATTAATTTCGAGTATGGGAAAGGAGATTTTGAATAAAAGGGGAAATAGTGAATTTTAAAACTTAAGTGATATTATTTAAAGGAATAAAAAAATATTTTAAAATTCAAGGTTTAAATTTATTGGAAAGGATAAAGAAGGATTTTTGAGAAGTATGAAATTGGTATTTTCAATTACATAAGATTTTAAATCATAATTAAGAAATAAGATCTGAAGTTAATGGGTTTTGAAATAAAATTGAGTAAGTAAAGGAATTTATTTTAAAATGGAGTAAAATCTGAAAATCGATTTGGGAATTGATTTACAGTTTGAAATTGTGTTTTAAAAGAAGATGAGACTATAGAATTTATAAACTGGGTTTATAAAGTGAAATAAGATATTAGTGGATATTTGGAAGGATAAAATTCTCGGTGGAAATTTATAAAGGAATGGTAAATTCGTTTTAAAAATAAATAGTGATTTATTTTTAAAAGGAGCGAAAGAGAAGTGTATTTACCTGGAAAGCCAAGTACATTTTCAAAGCAAATTTTTAAGTATAAGTTGAAAGTTTCAAAGTTGTTTAAAGGAATGTTTTTAAGAAATTATTATTTAAGTTGTTAAAATTTTAAAGGTAAATATTTATTAAATTAATTATGGTAGTAATTATTTCAAAGGGGTTAACTGGTATTATGTTTTAAAAATATAATTATTAGTATTTAAATTTTACAAAGTAGTTTTATTTTAAAGATAGTTTGGTTCAAATTTTATTTAAAAATTAGTTTTATGTTTTATAAAGTAGTTTTATTTTAAATATTTTTAAAGTATATATTTTTGAATAAAGCGTTTAAGTAGTTTTAATTTAAATGTTTTAAAGTATAATTTAAAATAAGTGATATAAATTATTTTAAAATCTAAAGTATTTGTACTTGGTGATTTTCAGTGGAAATAGAAAATATTTGGGGAATTTATTCCGTGAGAGAAAGATGATTTGAAACTGTTTTCAAAAGGGTTGAAGTATGGGAAAATAGCTTGCGAAGTTATTTGAAATTAATAGCTTGGAAAAATTATTTGATCTGGTGATTGATTGTGAATGTTATTTGATAGTTAAATAACCGACAGTCAATATTGGCCAATGCGTTGATCTTTTCGAAGAGACCGGGATCGAAATTTATTTTTCAAAAACCACTTCGATTCGGTTTGAACGTTTTCGTAAGGAAGACAAGAGCTTGGAGTCGAAGATGGAGCAGTGAAGTGCAAGGGCTAATCGCTACTAATCCTAAGAGTGATTCCAAAATGAATGTAGTAGGAGTAGTGCCTTCGGTTCCTTTCGAACCCGGAACAAACTTGTATGGACGATTGCTATCAGAACATCATCAGGAGCACTATGAGCATTCTAAGTCATTGTGTGTTAAAAAGGTAATGCATAGCCTCGAGCCTCATCAACCGAGAATGGCTAAAACAGGAAAGGTGCACACAAGTCTAAGTGGCCAGCAACCAATAAGGGTAAGGTCACTCATGTCTAGATGTCCCTTTATATATTCGGCTGTGCGGGCTGTTGCTGATCCTAACTGCAGGGTGAACTTATTCGAACTATCCAGTAAGGGGTAGCTCCGATCTAGTGATGCAAGGGATCAGGGTGGATCCTCGGTACGGTGATCTAGACCACGTACTGTGACAGGTGGTACCCCGTAGCCCTGCCATTGATGGAAATTCATTCTCCCTACGTGCCTTTACGAGTTTTGTTTGTAGAACCCACTTTGTGACTAGTAGCTAGAATTTAATAATGTAACAATTTCGGCTATTTGAATAAGTATTTATATATAGACACTATATAATATCAGAGGATTTTATAAGAAATGCTTTGGTTATCGTAAGGTAAAAACCCAGCATGTTTATTTGTGGCATGGTCTTACAAGATACCTTTGATTTCAAATGATTTTGAGAACTTTAATAATCCAATTGAGTGTGTTTTCTCACGCTGGTTTTCAGACTGACTCGGGTGTTATTTAACTATAATGCTCGGGTCAGACTGACTATTATAGATACAGGAAAGGATGCTGTGAAACTCAGGAGACGAGCTGGATGGTAAGACGTAGCATACGTACTTGATATATAATTTCGTTGTGTTGTAAGTTGTATTGTCAGTTTGGTGAGGACAAGTTAATATAATTGTATGGTTGTGTGTTATAGATGTTGTTGAACTCTAATGTTGTATTCTGATGATGTATGCATAAACAGATATAGTTTCTATATGTAAAGATTAGTTATTATCTATTATATTTTATTCCGTTGTGTTAGAAAGATTCTGATATTGTTTCTATTTCTTCTTCTACCTCCTTTTTCTTTAAAACTAATGGTTCGGCTTTCCGGCTTCCGATTGCTTGGCATTTGATACAGTGGACATATTGTTGTCGATTTTCGGGCGTCGAAAAAAATCCGGTCGTTTCAGTTATATTACTCTGTGTCTGTGATTCTATGATTGATTTATTTACTGTATATGTTGAGTTTTGCCAAATATAAAATTAAAAATCTGTTGTTTTGAGCAATTCAAATCTAACATGTATGTCTGCCAATGGTTCGAAATAACGGGTCACTACAGTTGGTATCAGAGAGAGGTTTAGACAAAACTTAGCATATAAAGTAAATTTACTACAGAATCACGTTTCATTCGAGCTTAAATTCCTTCCTCTTTAATTCGAATTTCCTTTGAATTTTTGGAACTTTCCTCTTGGTTTCAAAATCCATTCTTGTCTTCTTATTCGTGTTCATCTTGATATTGGAACATCCTATAGCTCTATTTCTATCCCGCCAACCCTAGTATGATTTGTAAAGAGGTGAAACACCTTTACAACAAGCGTCGATTCACTGGAGATTTCTACGTCCTCGGTTTAGATGCTATTATTCTTGCAAAGCCAGAACCAACTCTAGTAGACGATCAGGGTAATTCCCTAGTAATCTTGAATCCACTCCGATAATCAGAGATTATACTGAAATTGGGTGAAGTCACTTCTCTTCCCTTCAAGCGAGAAATTGAATTTCCGCATCGATCTTATCCCCAGAATCTCGGTTGACCCTACTATTTTAACAGTAATTAACTGTAAATAAATGAAAAGGCTATAATTAACAGTAGTTAACTACAAATAACTGAAAAGAATAGCTAAAAGGAAATAGACTAAAAAATAAATCTAAAATTGAAAATAAAATGGTAAAAAAGATTATTCCAAAATTGTGGAAAAACTACAACTATTGGAAACCCTAACTATTATAAATTGCTTAAAAGTCTAAAATAATTACTACTCACTCATTTATGGTCCTTAGCTCTTCCCTTGGTCCTCCTGGATCCACTTGAGGGTATTAAATATTTTAATTTAAAAGGATTTTCTCCTCGAAAAATTATTTTTTTTAGGGCCTTGCATGAGAAGGTGAACCCAAATAGAGAAAATCTAGAATGAGAAAAATAGCTAGGCCAAGGGTCTTATTTATAGTGGTGCTTGTGAATTTTAGATCGCTAGATTTGGAGATTAAATTTGGTGCAACCACGTCATAAGCTTGATAGGAGCTGTCGGATGGGAGAACGGACGCACCGGATGAGAGGAAGTAAGCAAAATGACGTGTTTGAAGCTTTATGGAACGAAGAGTTCGTTTCTTCGTTCGAACAACTGAGCGGGTCGACCTAGGTGTCGACCTTCCCCTTTGCTAGGTCGACATGCATGTTGACCTAGGCAATGGTTAGGTCAACGTAGGTGTAGACCTAGCCATGTATATTATCATTTTTCCTTCCTTTTGATTTCTTGTTTAATTCCTGTCTCCCTCGTTCTAGCTCGGATTCCAATGTTCTATATGTAGAAATTGATCAAAAATTACCGTGGACACAATGGTGCAACTCCCGTGGCTCAATTTCAATAATTTCACAAAGTTATTTTATCTATTAATTAATTCGTTAATTAATTATTATAGCTTGAATTTCGGGTTGTTACAACAATATTTAATTACATTAATTTTTATTAATCTACAATTAATTTTAAACGGATTAAATATGAAGATGACAATGAATCATTTGTTATACATTAATAATTCACTTTTATCCACTTATAATTAACAAGTAAGGATTTTAAATTTTCATACAAATAATTGATTTCACATTCTATAGTAAACCCAATTAAATAAATTAACATATAAATTTACCATAAATAAAATATTAAATTTATTCCTTATTTACAATTATACCTAATTTAATTTTATGATTATTTCAATTGATTGAAATTACCTTAAAATAGTTGTCGCTAACATTCAAACAACATTATTAAATCATATTCTTATTTAATTTTCTCATTAATAAATCACAAATTTTAATTTCTTCCAATGTTAAATTCCAAAATATTATTTAATTTAATATAATCAAAAAATACGGGTCGTTACACTCTCCCCTACTCAAAACTTTCGTCCTCGAAAAGGGAAAGAAGGAATTAAGAAAATAATATATTTTTATTCAAAATAATCAATTTGTAAACATTTTAATCTTATATAATTAAGTATTTTGAATAAAATATATCAACTTATAAACAATCAAAGCTTCCATATTCAAGTTATACATAAGTTTGAAATTATTTCACTTCGATAAAATATTCTAAGTCTTAAATTCATAAAAAAAATCAACAGAGTCTCCTTCGTACGGAGAGGTCCAAAAAAATAACAATATCAATAATTTCAATATATATATGTCGTATTCCAAAATAAAACATCCCAAACCATATGAAAATAAAAAAATATCGCCATAAAACCGTAATCTGGAAACGTACCTATTTGTCGGGCAAACAACTTTATTTATGAAACCAAAAATAGTAGTTATTGCTTCCATAAATCTATATTTCACTAATATAATCCAATGGAGTGAGATTATGTACAAGAGAAATATTTAGTTGTTTTCAATTAGTAACAAAAGCAAATCACCACAGAACATATGCAACAAAGCAATACGACCATCATATGAAACAAGGAATCAACCATACATCCATAACAACCAAACTAATGATTTGTTCAGGTTCAGAAACTTTTAATCGTACGAGGTGGTAAATAAACAATCAAGTGTACCCTACGCTCAACAGCCTTAGATAATTACTTAATAGATTATTCATACAACCTTAAACAATTAGAAGTATCCCTTCTCAAACATCACATCAGCCAAACAATACAGAATTTAAATGGTATTTAAGATCATTCTATTGGTTTCTTTTTCATCATTTACTTTTTCTTTATTTTCATTTATTCATACAATGATTATTTTCCTTTAATTTTCATTTATTTACTTACACATGTTAATTTCCATTCAATTATTTAGATCATCAATAAATCAATTCTTAAAATATTATATAAGTTTCCTTGTAGTTTAATTCACATTCATTTACTTGCATAAATTATTTTCCATTCAATATTTAAAATAACCAATGAATTCATTATTTAAGTATTATAAATATTTTATTGCAGTTTATTCCACCTTTATTATTGACTTATAATCCTTGATATCCATTTCAATATTAATATCTATCAGTAAATCATTTCAGTCGTTTTCTTGAGTTTATAATCATTTACTCAAACAGTATTTACTTTTTACTATTTAATTTAATCATAAGCATTTCACCAAATTAACTTATGTTTATAACATTTCTTGTAACATCTTAAACTTTCATTTATAAACGTATATTCATTTTGAAGCATTTTCATTATTAAGATTCACTTGTATAAAATTCTATTATATATCCATATTAACATTTCAACTTTTCAACATTTTTGGTAAGTTATACATATGTTTTAAGAATGTAATTAAATGTTACACAAGTTTATCTTATTCATTTTAGTTAACAAAATTTTCAATGGTTACATCTTCTAAATTTTCATTATCTTTTAATTTACAAGTTACAAATCTTCAATTTACAATTTCGTTGATCACCTAGCTCCTAATTTCTTATTTCATTTTAGAAGTTTCCAACTATAAAAATAGTTAAGATTTAATTTCATTACAATAATTAAAATTCCTAATTTATAGAAATTTAAGAACTAAATGCCGGGTTCATTTCAAATCATTTCGAAATAATATATATTCATATCATTTATATATCAAATCATATTTAGGAATTTAGAATTAAGATTTGTTTATCAAAACCAATGTGTAGTAGAGCAACTACAGTGGCCTTCCCACTTTGAAACTCGAAAATAAATGTCGAAGATGCGGCCGTCATCACCAAAATTATTTTCCAGCAACAAAAGAGGGGAGTACAAAACTTATCTCCTTTTAATAATTCTTTATAACATTTCTTTCAAATCTCACTGAAAATATTTATATTCTAAAATACTTATAATACTAATATTTTATTCCAGAATATTTTGAAAACCAATTTCAAAACCGTAAAACTTAAGTCTCAAATTTCCAATTAAATTCACTTTATTTGTAAATCCAATACATTTATAAGATTTTACTTCCTCACAACAAACAAATCACTTATAACTATAACCATTTATAAAAAATATTCTTTTATATTCAAAATATAATACTATGTAAAACTATTTCATTTGCCTATATTTCAAAAATAATATTATGTCGGTCTGTCCTATTAAGTGTTTAGACATCTCCATCGATGTCGTAGCGTTCTATGTACCGACCAGAATTTATAAATACTAAGCAGAACAAATTAACACAATATAAAAACATTCTATAACACAAACATGTATGCTCTTTCATATATATACATCTAGGCAGACTCATCCTAGAGTATTACTACCTTATCTCTAATAAGTCAAAACCTACAAAGCTAAGGTTATCGCACCAAAGCTATGATGCCAAATGTAACGACCCACCTTTTTGGATGGTTTAAATCGATAATAAACCACACATGTCAGGCTCATCCCCTTCAAAAGGGAGGATTGCTGTAGGGTAAACAAGAAAATAAGGGAAAAGAAAGAAAAAAAACATAGAACCTCACAACGGAATGACAAAATATATTAATCTCAGCTCTTGAAGCTGTTTTACACATAACATTTGATTACACTTTACAATACAATCAGAGTTGTACATACATCAGGAGTAAATAAATAATGTAGCAGGAATAAATATAATAAATGGTAATAATACTACTAAATCTTCGTCTTCATACTTTAGAAATAAGGTCTTCAATGCTAAAAAGCTCAGGCTGACCCGAGCGTAATGAGAAACAAAACACTCAAGTCGGAACTTAAAGACTTATGTAAGTTAAATCAAAATAAGTAAATACGAGTGTAACGGCTTCAAAGATGCTTACAGGATTTCACATCTACTATCCAGTGTCTAACATGTGTGCAATAACTTAAGAGATGCTTGGGATTACATCTCCTAAGGATCCGTTAAACTATCTACATACATAGTACAATACGCTATTATAATATGTCCATAGTAAAGTAAAGTATTAAAATAGCGTTAAGGCATTACCCTTATCCCCCTTAACATATTTTTATATAAATACTATAGTCTATATAGATACTGTAAGCTCCACCAAACTGTTGGAATACTTAGGAAGCACTTCATAGGTATGATACAAACCAAACTCATAATAGGCTCGATAAGGCATATGACAAGGCACACGAGGCAATGTCAGGGTGGAAATCTACCGTTTGCAGAATCGGGCTGATGGTAACGCATAGCAGCTACTATCGCCCACCTCATAACACACTCCCATAATCAAATCAAGGGTGACCACCAAATCAATCACAAAGTAATAGATATGGTATCAAAGAAGCATGTTCGATCGGAGGAACGACCACAGTTGGCCAGGTATAGCTCCTGTTTTAGCCCAATCAAGCTGACCCGAGGGGGTTAGGGCTACGTTCATACCTTATACAGTAGTGTTTGCCAAACCATCCTACTTCATTCTGGATTCTCCACCACGTGCAGAGTTGTTAAAGTGGTTTCCGGTAATGGCAAAGAGTATGAAAATATCCTATCCCGGTCACTTTAACAACTAAATGCTTATTTCACATCGGTTGGTTCTTTTACATTTCCAAACTGATTCATAATTGATATCAAAATATCATATTCACTTTAGAAATCATATCACTTTCAAAATCATAATCACTTCAAAATCATATCAGTTTTGAAATCATATTCACTTTCGAAATCATTATTCACTTTAAAATCATATCACTTCAAAAATCATAACCACAAAATAGATTAAACCCTCGTATCAAAATAACTGCATTTAAATCAATATACTTAATCATAATAGTTCTAACTTTAAACAGTTTGAATATTGAAAATTATTTATATATCAAAATGGTTATACATTAAAAATAGTAGGTATTAATATATATATACACACACACATTAAAAGTTGTTTATAAAATTTAAAATAATATATATTAAAATAGTTTTAAAATTAAAATAATTTATAGATTAAAATAGTTTATATATTAGAAATAGTTTACATATTAAAATAGGTTATATATTAAAATATATATATATATATATATATATATATTAATAGTTGCTTATAAATTTTAAAATAATATATTATAAAATAATTTGTATTTAAAAATAGGTTATAGATTAAAAATAGTTATTGTATTTAAAATTAAAATTCATAAATATATTGAAATGGTTTGTATGAGAAAATATTTTATATGTTAAAAGAGTTTGTATATTAAAAGTTTCAAAATTAGAATTGTTTCTTCCAATTTTCCAAATCAATTAAAATCAACTTTCGTTTCAAAAATCAATTTAAAATAATTCCAGTTCAACGATTTCAATTCAAAAGGCTAAAGTTTTCAATTCACATTCTCATTGAAACTCATTTCAATTTATCGATTTCAAAGCCATGTTTGAACTACAAGTTTAAACTACTTCAAATTTAATAGTTTCCAAAGTTAAATATTCTAACGTTCAAAATAACTCAATTTTGATAAGTTTCAATTATATTTCAAATTCAACTTTAAGATTTCAATTTAAATTCTTTAAACAATTCATTTAAACTAACTTTAGCAGTTTAAGCTTGGATTTGAAAATAATTCAGTTTATATAAATCTTATTTCAAAATATCATTTAACTAGATTCAAAAATTAAGGATTTAAAATCATTTAATTTAACCAATCTGGTGTCCGTATATAATTTTCTAACTTGTGGTCATGTGATATGGATATATATCATTTCAACTCGCAATAAATTCAAATTTACGGGTTTATATCATTTCAACCTGCAATCTCGAGAAAATTCAAAATCCATAAAATCAGTCGAGTTTATCATTTCAACCCATAAGATTTTTTTCCCTAATCTATAAGACCATTCGGGTATGTTTTGTTTCAACCCATAGTTATTTTCCTAACAATAACTAAGGGAACTTGCAGTGTGATAACAACATATTAAATAAATATAATATCCAATCATCCAACAATTAAACATCCACAGCAATAATCATTCAAGTCAATCAATAAATCACAACAACTAAATTGGTTATCATTATTAGGTATTTAACAAACAATTTAAATTCCAATATTAATTTTATAATGGCAACTAAATTCAATATAGATTCAAATTAAATTTAAATGACAATTTGAAATACCAAACGGCAATTAATAAATTTTTAATCACATCATAAATTTAATTTAACCAACATAAGATGATTTGGTAGTTGTGAGTGGGTTTAAACACTCACATTTTATTGCAAATCGATTAAAAATCCAATTAAGGCCTAAAAATTGAACAGTCTCAAAATGCAGCTAAATAAGAATTTTGATACGATCACAATGGTGAAAACCGTGCGTGAATCCGAACTCGTATGAAGAAGTTACTGATATTAAGACGATTGAAAATTTAAATTAAATTAAAGAAATGGATAAAGGGTAGAAACATAATTCGTACCTCTCAGCAAACCCTAGCTACAGGTGACATCGCCTTTACTACTAGATCGTGCCTAACAACCGCCGCTCTATGCCTAAAAATCACCACCTACAGGATCATCTCCGATCAGATCAGACTTCATCGCCAAGACCACCTCCTCAGGTCGCACGCTCCACCACCCCTCGTGAACACTCTGTCACCCCTAATAGCCTCAGGCCATTGTGCCTATCTAAGGTGATTTTGACCACCTCTGACACGAACAAATACCTTATATCACCTTCCTTGATTTCCCTCCACCCAATGGCGCCTCCCGATCGTCGAACGGTCGACGATCCATCGTTGGATCAAAAACCCTAGCAATGGAAAGTTGTAAAAGATCGCCAATTTTTGGCCAAACGGCGATTCAAATTGAAAAACGAATTGCTGCAATAGATTGCGCTCATCGAGAGCATTCCAATGATATATAATATAACATCGTTTGAGGAGTTTAGATTTTTCGATTTGATTTTGATTTGAAATTGAATTTGGGAATTAGGGTTTCTGCCATTTGGAAGGAAGGAAGGAGCAGACAGAATAATAGTACACACAGAAATAAAATGAAAAACTGCTAAGGTTAGGAAAAATCTATTTATATGGACAGGGCTAGATAAGAATGAATGGACAAATTGAATTGGTTCGAAGCGATAATAACGACTTGGAAAGCCCGTTTCGTTTCCGGAACGAAAGTGGATCATCCAATATATTGAAATATAGGTTTTTGATATTTTAAAACTCAATGGAACTAGTTTCAAAACCAAATTCCATGGTATATAGAAGTTGGCTTTTAAAATCAGCTTATTTTAATTGAATTCATTAAATTGATCTCTACGCATTTCGAGCCCTCATGATCAAACGATAAGTCTGATCGCTACGAAACTTGAAATTCTACAATTATTCACTATTACGGATTCGATGAAATAGGTTTTGTAGAAATCCAAGATAGCGGCCAAAATGTCTAATTCTCACGTTAATCAAATAATTAGTAATAAATTGGTTTAATCGCTTTTAAATTTAAATTCAAAATTTAACCATTTTCATCATTCTTGATTACATATAAATTAATAGTCTCTAAAATAAACATTCCCATATTGTTTTCAATATTTATATATTACATCAATTTAAGAGTTCAATTGCAATTGTAATAAATTTCCAATTAACTATATTTTAAATTCCAATAAATTCTTTTCTAATTCACACTCTTATTATTGAATCAACATTACCTTAAAAATATAATTAACATTTGTTTACATTTTATTACATTCATATTTTACAGTTGTCATCTTAATTCATATCAACTGCAATATTTAATTAAATTAATTTCTATTGATTTACGATTAATTTTAAATGGATTAAATATCAAGATGATAATGATTAAATTGTTATACATTAATAAATTACTTTTATCCACTTATAATTTACGAATAATGATTTTAAATTTTCGTACAAATAATTGATTTCACATTCTATACTAAAACCAATTAAATAAATTAACATATAAATTTACCATAAATAAAATATTGAATCTATTCCTTATTTATGATCATACCCAATTTAACTTTACGATTATTTCGATTGATTGAAATTATCTTAAAATAGTTGTCACTAACATTCAAACAACATTATTAAATCATATTCTTATTCATTTTTCCCATTAATAAATCACAAATTTTAATTTCTTCCAATTTTAAATTTCAAAATCTTATTTAATTTAATATTTTTAATTATCAAAAAAATATGGGTCGTTACATTACTTTGTGATAAGAAAAGATGCATATTTTTATTTTTTTTAACACCTCAGAAATTCTAATAACAAATTAAATTATTAAAAAAGGTAAAATATAATTTTACATAAAAGGACAAAATAATAAATTTCTACAAATGGAAGGATTTGGGAAATCTGACTTTTCTAGTGTGTCAAGTAGATTTTTTAGCCCAATTTCATGTATAAATTGTCATAAACGGATATAATATGAAGAAAATATGGAACGTTTACTGCAGCACGCATATCGGGTTTTATGCCTATTTTGAAATGTAAGTTTATGACTTGGTTACTGAAATAAATCAAAACTTCTTTATTAAATAATTAATTAAAATTGTGTGAATTACTCTAAAAGATTAAAGGTTTAATGGCATTAAAAGGAAAGAAGGAAAGATATTTACATGTGCAAATTTAAAACTACTTCAAAGGGAAAACATGAATGATGAAATTATTTTCATAACAAATGAAATGATATGTTATGTATATCAGAATAAAAACTTAACAATATATTTGTAAGAATGGATTAAATGAAAGAGATGTTATATATTTTAATAAGAATGCATTTAATAAAAGGATCATTACATATATTGAATAGATAGGATAATAATATATTCATGGAAGGAAAGCGTTATATTTAAAGGAAAGATCAGTAAAGAACAAGGATAAATCCAAATTTTGAATTTGGAAATATTAATACCAATCAATTATAAATTGATTGCACAACTAATTGGTAAATAATATGGTTTCTGATTAATGTAAATAAACATACACACACACACAGAGATACACACACACACACACACACACACACACGTACATTTGAATGTAAGCAAATGATTCCCATACAGCATTTTGAATCAAGTTGGGAAGAAGATAGCTTCAAAGAGGTAAGTGGGTTGATTTCTAAAATATGTTGTTTCAAAAGTAATCGAATTTATTTAATTTTCTACCTAATCTGTAAATGTGTTCTTTTAATTTGGGATAAAATTTTCTAATATATTTCTAAAACAAATCCACTCCAATGATTTAGAGATTTGATGATAAAGTCAAAATATACTGAAATTCTTGAAAAGATAGACTAGAATACTACTCTAAATTGAATGAATATAAACCCATATTGATTTAGATTAGATAAATAAAAGAAATCGAATACCCTTCTATTTCACATTGAATTGATCTTGAACCTTAAACATATATATGTAGAGAGAGAAACATGGTTAGGAATATATAGTGGGATAGAACAAAAGATATAATAATCACATATCGTAAAGTTAATAGGTTAAATCGATGCATCAATTATGCATGGAAATCTATCAGAATTATAAACGAAGTTAACGACGAAAATTTAGTGAGAATGGGCAGAGGAACTTGCATTTGGAATCGATTTTAAATAATAATAAATTAACCAATTAGAAAAAAGAACAAAGAGACGAAAAAATGGTGTGACAACCATCGGTGACAGTTGAATTGTAGCCAGTCTACCGATATATGTCAGGCAGTCGATCGGTTATCGACGTACAAGCGCAAGTTGAACCTAACCTATGACCCAGGTTTAATATATAATAATCATATAAGCATGCAAAATTTTCTCCCATTTTCCTGACTTTTAGATGCCTCGGAATTGAAGCAAACGTGTACACAGGCAAGTAGGCTCAGACATTATTATCATAATGGTATATTAGATATGAGGGTGGTTTAACCATAATATGCTTAGCACACGACACTAATGGGATGTGACACCCTGTCTCTATACACATACTATCCAAGAGTATTATGGAGTAATACTACAAATAATGTAGAGAATGAGGCTATACGAGGTGCACAGGTAAATATTCCCTTCGACTAACACTGGTACGTACTAAAACATAAAATAAATAACTAATCTATACATATACAGTATTGATACAAAGCAATAGACACGTGTGACTTCAGGACAGAACAATACATAATATACAGAAGAGAACACAGAGTTAGAATTGCAGTGATAACATATTTTATATTACAATAATGTTATAGGAATACAACACAACACAAATATCAATTATATATACGTATGTCTATATGTATGTATATGTGTATATATATATACAGTGAATCAATGTCATGCAAATATCACGTAATAAACAAATATCATGTAACGATCCTAATATAATATTCCTCTAAGCCCAATAAAACTAATGCTAGTTGTATCGTCCCCGTACCTAAAATGTCTCAGACTAACCCGAGTATTATAAAATAGCACACGGGCCAGCCTATGTCTAATTAAGTATTATATAGGGTAACACATGTAAATAGAGAACAATAATATGATACGGTAATAAATATAATTAAGACATAAGATAACTTAATAATATGTATATATGGTTATATATATGCTTAGAATAAATATGTAATACAATAAATAATCCTCAAAACATTATATCATACAAATAACTCAAATCCATACATCAACCAACTTTAATATCAAAAGATGTCATCGCTCTTATAGAAACACATCAAATTTGAATTTGTAGAATCAATATAAACAGGTAAATCATCCATATAATACAACATCATCAGGTAAAATAAAATTATCCAGTTAATCGATTAACACATTAATGCCCTGATATAATATCATAAAATCTTATAATTAATGGATAATACGAGATAGCCCATCAAATCATCCGAATGATATCCAATATTATACCAATCATAAGGATAATCAATCACAATCAATAAATAGAGGCTATCTCTAGAATATCAAACCAAAAAATATGGATATACAGGGATTCACTACACTTTAGATACACAATCTTTAGTATAGTCAACTCATTGGATAGTGAATAATATTTGCCAATCCATAACACACATAACCCCTAACCAGAAAGGGAGACAGATAGCACATAGCATGCTCTAGAAACCTAGGTTCTATTAGCCTCACGTTAATAGCCAGAACTATTCCTATAGCCTTAGTTACCTTGATGGACATCGTAATCCCATCTACCAATGGCTCGTCAATGCATAGTCTCGGTCATGACCCTACACTTGCCCCTAACGGTAACATATTGCTGACATATGCGACACAAGGTGCTATGGGCAACTACCATCCATAACTACTATAATACGCATCAAATATAAGAACCAATAACAGTGCCGTGGATCTAAGCCGTGACTCCATGATCAGGCTGCCAAGGTGGATACTGGTTAATCTGCTGCACTCCAGAACCATAAAGGGAGCTGGACACAAGTGGATGACATATAGTACTCATATCCTAAATCAACATATATCTCTAGATGTAAACCAACACATGGCTCCAAATAAGTCAATCCATGAGTATAATATACTAGAGCCCTAATCCATCGCCGTTACACGGCTCTAACCATAAGTCAACACATGGTCATAATATACTCCTATCGCAATGGGTATCACAGTATACACATAAGAGTATCCCCGTTTGAGTGGTATTTACTTACAAGGAATAATCAAACAAATAACATAACAACGTCCCATACCACCTCAGGTTATTCGAATAATTATTCAATACTCATAAACTACACAGGATCCACACTAGATATCTCTATATGAAAAGTCCAGTAAATAACCGAAAAAGTGTTACCGCAAGTCCCATGCCAGATGGTATCACTAAACCGTTTATTAAAATTTCTCATCACATAAAAATGAGAAAATAGTCAAATAAAATAATAAAATTAATCATATAAGATACATACATACATATTATAAATCTCAATAATGGTATATAAGACATAAGATACAAAAGTAATATCTAAATAAATATATGAACATAATTAATCATCATATACAAAATATTTCAAATATAGTAGTTTCATAAATCAATGAGAAGGATGTTATCACTGTGTCATATTAGATCACCAGTCAAATCAACATTAATGATGAATCGCTCGTAATATTGGAAATTCGTATAGAGAAAATAAAAAAAGAGAGGTTAGAAAACCAGTATAAAGGAGATTATTCTAATATAAAAAAAAAATATATATATATATATATATATATATATAATTATTCAATAAATAAGAAAATAATGATCAGAAAACTAATATATAAACCAATATTTATAAATAAATCATTCACGGAATTTTATCTTATATAAAAATAAATGCTTAAAAATAAATGATAAATACATATTCTAAGTTTAACATATATTTGAATTCTATTATAAATTTATTACTTACAATAATTAAGTAGTTTTTTAATCATTTATATAGATAATCAATAATTAAATTTTCACTAATAACATTAGAAAACCTATTTATTTCTTTTAATACCCATAAATAGTTTATAAAACTAAATTTTTACACATATCAATTATTTTAAACTTTCCAGTAATCAAATACTACTTTTATATAATCTAATTTTTGAAACAGAAGTGGCATAAAAACCCAATTGACTGAGTAGTGAATAAAAAGTGGAGAAAATAAAATAAAAATGAGTAAGAAATAGACATGCAAGGTTTATACTGGTTCGGCGTACTTCGGCCTACATCTACTTCAAATACCCTTTTATTATACTGTTGTTTTTCCAGTACAGTTCTTGCGAATAGGTATCAATCCATTACGGATCGGTATAAATCCATAAGATTACTATAGAATGTTTGAAAGTTGTCAAGCAAGAAAAAGGTTCTTCAAAATGACCCTATGATCTCCTACTTATAGTCGTGGGTAGCCTAAACTCTTGCCCTTATAATCTCTACCTAGTTCTTCATGCCAAGACCAATTCCTTTGGAGAAAACCATGGCTGCCTCATCATTATATGTGGATCAGTACTGATACATGGCTTGGATCAGTGTTGATCCATAAAATGGACATATGGGTTGTTTTGAACTCTTTGTGTTGGCTTGATTTGTGGTTGGCTTTGAAATTCCAAAGTAGTTTGCACCATTACTAGCTCGTTTTTGAGTCCAAATGATGGATCGGTGGAGAACTAGAGTTGCTAATTTTGAGTGCTCGTGGAGATCAACAGAGAATTGCATGGAAACAACAAAACAATACTTGAAATGAGCTTCTAACATTATCATTAGCATGTAGTATGAGTAAGGGCATAATTTGGCTAAGATTTGTGGATTGATACCGATCCATGATGTTGGATCGATACTGATCTAACACTAGGTTGGATCGGTGACCCCAAACTCTTGAGTTGGCTTTTTTTGTTCCGTGGCTCTGATTGTGTTTGGTTTATGGACTTTTAGGCTATTTTTGGGCTGCCAACTTTGATAACTTCGAGTTTGATTTGTTAGTTTTGTCCATGTACTGCCTGGCCAAAAGGTGGGATAACACTTTCTCCCAAAAGCACGCCTTGCAAATGGAATGTGTGCTTGGCTCAAGAGCAAATATTGAAGTTGATGTATATTAGAAGTTGAACTTTTCGGTTATCAACGTATCAAGTTATTGTGAATCGTCCAGTTCCTTCGAATACTCTTGTCAGTCATGGGTCGTTCTGGACCTGTTGCAGCCTAAGATTCTAGACTCTGCCTATGTGTAATCTATACATCGTCATCATTCCGATTTCATTTGGAGTTATTACATCACATATCAAAAACGTCTCATGTACATCGGATATTTGTCAGCTCTACTCTAAGTATAAAGCGTTCATATTATTTTATCAAATCTGTATATGTTCTAAGGTGGAATCTCTCTAGATCGTTTTATATTGAGTTTAATGCATGACCTCTTTATATTCTTTACCAAATCCATTACTATTCCAGGCTTATAGATAAATACGCAATCTCTTCGGATCGATAATCAGGTTCATGGTCCCTTCGAACCGATAAATAAATTCATGGTCTCATTGGTCCTTTGCTAAGCCCAATCCGCTAGTTCTCCGATGAGGGGACTTAGAGACGATTAAGCCTATCCACATGCTCTCTGGCAAAGTGACCTACCCCCGCACTTCAGTCCTGACTCTCCGGTCGAGACATATAGGTATTAAATCCATGGTCTCTCTAGATCCTTGTTGATCCCAATCCACTTGCTCTGGTGAGGGACTCAAAGACAAGTAAGTCCGTCTAGTCGCTTTTTGACGAAAAGACCCCTTCCTTGCACTCCAGTCCTATCTCTCTGGATGGAAAATAATGCAATCAATAATGCATGAGTCCATCCACTTGCTCTCCGACAAGGGAACTCGCAACTTGCTCTTCGGTCCAGACACTTTGGCTGGGACTTAATGTGATTAATGTCATACAAGTCCGTCTGCTCGCTCTCAGCGGAGGGACTTGCATTCTTCACTCTGGCCCCGACTGTTGGAAATGTGGATTACAGATCTTAAGGCAAAATTAACACTGAAGGGTGGGTGAATAATGTTTAATGGATTTTATGGAATCTTTTGAAATATTTTCAAATCAAATCCAAACAGATGCAATTCACAAACACATAAACAATCATAGAATCAGATGTAGATGCAAATAGTAAATAAAAGCAGTAAAAGAAAAGAAGATACCGGAATTTTATACTGGTTCAGAGTTACCCTCCATCCAGTCCTACACAATTTCTTGTGCAAATTTCTTTTCAAATATAATGTCGATATTACACCTTGATTTCAAGGCCATGAGATACACCCTCCTATCTTCGATTCCAGGGCAGACTCTCTTGATTTAACTAGGCTCTAAGATCACCTAATTGATTTACGGGCTACAATCATACCCAATTGATTTATAGGCCACAATCAGACCATTTCCAATATCACTTTGATAGATATAGAGACTCGATACACTTCTTTGATTATAAATGATCCTATAACTCTAAATAGTACTGAGATCTTTGAGAGAGGGTGGCAGAGAATAAAACTAGAGATGGTCAAGTTTGATTCACTTAGGATTTCGGCAGAGTTTTTGTTAAATTATAAGAGAATATTTGAGTGGAGAAGAAGAAGTGAAGAAACGAAGAAAAACTAACTTAAAATTTGTTGAAAATAACTGGTATTATAAAAGAACAACAGCCATGTCCATTCGTGAAAGGTTATGACAAATAGACACTTCAATTGAAAATTTGAATTTTAAATTCTACAGCTACCATGTCGACATTGGGGGATGGAGTATGTCGACATGACCTAGTAAATTTTGAAAATTGATTTTTGTTTTTAAAAGAGATTATCTTTTTAAAACTTGTCAAAACAATTTCTGAAATTTATAAGTCATTTTGAATATAGTTTAAACTTAAAAAAGAGATATAAAAAGTAATCTTAAAGTGTATTCTATATTATAAAAGTAATTTAACAACTAAGTATAGGATATATTTTCGAGATTTAAAGCTTATAATATTAAACTAGGAGATAGTTTAAAAATAAGAGATTATTTTGAAATCAAAATATAAAAGATAATAAAAATAGTTTAAGGCTAAATATTTAAACTGAGAGAGATGACTTTTGAAAACTTTTGGTAAAATAATTAAAATAAATCATTTTGAAAATTTCGTGGATTCCATTCCACTAGAGAAGGTCATGGGTTTCATCCCCTAAAGAGGTCGTGGGTTAAAATCCGAATAATGATTTTAGTACTATTATGAAGTTTTAACATAAATCTAGGCACTATTATTTATCTTGATATCTTGAAATCTTGAAATCTGGAACTCTAGATACTCATGAGTCTTCAGTCTTGGTTTCTTCAATCTTGAATTCTTCAGTCTCGTCGGTCTTGAATCTCTATACTGCACGGTCTTCATTATTCAGTACCTGCATATATATCCTGCATATATGTGTGTGTGTGTGTGTATGCAGGTTATATATATATATATATCTTGATAATAATATTAGTATTTATATTTTATAACAAGTCCTAAGGTTGTTGTCATCAAAACCATCATCTCAAGAACTAACACCGACTCTTCGTTTGGAGGCTTAATTTTGATTGTGCAAGTCCACCTGCTCGCTCTCTGACAAGGGGACTTGCATTCTTTACTCTCGCCTCGATTCTTTCTTTGGAGGCTTAATTTTGATCGTATAAGTCCATCCGCTCGATCTCTGATGAGGGGACTTATATTTTATGCTTATCGTGTTTATGTGATTTTTAATAATCTGGATCTATTTACTAGATTGAATTTAAGTGTTGATAAGCATCGAGCCAAACATTATGATGATTGCCTCTTCGGGCACTACATCCTAGCATCCAGCTCAGAGTGTGCCTGAAGATTGATCTGGATCTCATACATAAGTAAGTGGCTTGATTGTAGGATGAGGATTGTTTATTAAGTGTGAAGATAAAGGGTGAGAACCGAGTCTCATCCTGCACCATCCCGATCAAGAGACAATGATCCTCGACCTCGATCCAACGTCACTTCCCTTTGCCGTAGTTGATGGCTGCTCCCATTCCATCACCGCAGTTTGATTCCTTACGTACTACTTTAATCAGCTATCTTAGACCTATTTCTCGATCATATCCTACAAGTGCCTATAATCATTTGTGTTATGTCTGTCTAGCTCATGGAATAGGCAGTATTTTCCAGATGCCCTTTCATGCTTCGTGGGGTCTCTCTTCGTCGACTTTTGATAGGAGATCTACCCCCGGTGTCCATGTAAATCTGCTCAAGGATTTCATTTAAATCTATGTAAGAAGAGAATTTTGGTTCACTTCTTTGCCGTTTTGATCCCTCCCAACCGTCATCCATCCTCCATTTTCCTTTATCCTTGCTAGATCATGCACTAAGCGATCCTCTGTCGTCCAAAGCATTAACATCTTTCTTATTAGCTTCAGCGTCCTCCTAGCATAAAAACCTTTCGGCCTCGTGATAAAACTCCTCTACATCATTAGTGGATCCCGTTCCAAAGCAGCTTTAAAGTCCGTCTTACTAGCCACTTCAAAAACTATCGCCATCAAAACCACTGATGAGTCTGGTCTATCTAACACAGCAACCGCCACGTTGAATCTTGTTGGAAAATACTTGAGGGACTCTCCAGCCCTCTACTTCATAGTCGATAATGTCATCACATTCTTAGATCGTGATATTTGAACTTGAAACTATCTCATAAATCTATCCACTAACCCAGTCCAGATGCTTATGGAACAATTCTCCAGTTGTCTAAACCATAACGTAGATAAATCCATCAGATACAAAGGGAAAATTTGTCCCATCACCTCCTTAGATGCACCCAGCACCTCCACGTGCCGGATGTACCTCATAAAATGAACTATTGGGTCTGACTTCCTATAATATGTCTTTAATGTTGGCAGTTTGAAATCAGGCGGATTCTTAGCATATCAAATGTTTGGAGCAAACGGACTCATGTTCACATCTTCTAGGACTTGGTTAGGCAATCCATCTCTCATGGCTCATCTCACTATCTTCGCAAGCCTCTTATCATTATTTAAGGGAATTCTAAGGTTTGCATTCTCAGCATGCCCCTTCCCCAAATCCGTGATGGAATTCCGGCACGTGCATCAATTTTTTGATTCACATCCACCCCCCAACATCATTCCCTGGGCGCGTAATATTTCTCCCTAGGCTAGCATGATCCATGCCCCAACCCCTTCGGGATCGATACCGGCCCATTTTTGATCGGTACTGATCTGTATTATTGGCTCGAGGTTTGCGCTATTCTGCCTCCTAGCATGTTTGCTCCTTCTTCGAGTCTCTGGTTTTGGTTTGCAGCGACTCCGGCTGTTCTAGGTTGTCCCATTCTCCAAAAAAAACTCTCCATCATCTATTCCTAGCGTGTTATCATCCTTTTCTGCATTGTATTCATCATAGTTTACCTCTCATCCCTGGTTATATAGATGGATGATGGATTAGCTCCTAAGGACGCGTTTTAGCTGCCTCTTTATTAGTTTCCTCCGGTAACGACCTTCCTCGTTGATTGTGTTGTCATTTTGAATCTTTCCAAGTCTCAAATCGCCGAATTAAAGTGGTTCTCAGCGAAAAAACAAAAATATTTAAATCAAAAATGGCATAAACATACAATTGATTGAGTAGAGAATAAAAAGTGAAGAAAATAAAATGAAAACGGGTAAGAATTAGAATACACAAGATTTATAGTGGTTCGACATACTTCAGCCTACATCCACTTTAAGTTTCCTTTTATTCTGCTGTTTTTCAAGTACAATTCTTATGGATTGGTATCAATCCGTTATGGATCGGTATCAATCAGTGAGATTACTAGAGAATCTTAGAAAGTTGGCAAGCAAGAAAAATATCCTTCAAAATGATCCCATAGCCACCTATTTATAGCTGCAGAAAGTCTAAAATATTACCCCCATTATCTCCACCATGTTCTTCACGCGAAGACCAATTCCTCTAGAGAAAACCATGGCCACCTCATCATTATTCGTGGATCAATACCAATCCATGGAATTGGATTGGTATTGATCCATGAGATGGTCATATAGGTTGTTTTGAACTCTTTGTGCTGGCTCGATTCATGGTTAGCTTCGTGATTCCAAACTTGTTTCCTAGCTTGTTTCTGAGTCTAAATGATGGATGGTGGAGAAGTAGAGTTGCTGTTTTTAAGTGCTCATGGAGATTGATGGAGAATTGCATGGAAATAATAAAACAAACTTGAAATGGGCTTCTAACATTATCATTGGTATGTAGTAGGAGTGGGGGCATGATTTGACCAAGATTTGTGGATCGGTATCGATCCAATACTTGGTTGGATCAGTGACCTCAAACTCTTGAGTTGGCTTTGTTTTTGTCCCGAGGCTCTGATTATGTTTGTTTTTTGAACCTTTGAGCTATCTATTTGGGCTCCCAGCCTTGATAATCTCGAGTTTGATTTGTCCATATACTACCCGGTCAAAAGGTAGGATAATACCTCTAAAATATCCAAATAAATTTTTATATGCATTTAGTCAATATAAAACATTTTCAAAATTTGATTTATATAAATATTAAAATATCATAAAACACTCTTTGATAATCATAACATACAATTAAGAAGCATTTCATATTTTCTTAATTAAATAATACCTTTTAAATTCACTCTATTAATTTAATAGACTTTAAACTATAATTGAATTCATATATAAAATCAGTGTGTGTATGTATGTATACTAGAATTTAAGTGTATATATTATGAATATGTAAATTTTTTTCATTTTATAATTTAACATATAGATGTATATTAGATTCAATTTAAGTTTATATATAAAAACTTATATACTCATGCAAATTACCCTATTTTAACATGAAACACGATACTATAATTGCAAACATACTCTCTGGACCACACACACTAACACAAACACACATATGAACCTAGCAACCCACACACGCAACACAAAAATTACTCATATACACCATTTCACGGTATACACACACATGCACATCAATATTCAATCACATAGCAAACACTCATGTACACACAACACACATGTACCGGTACACAACGCATACAAACACAATCACATATACACACCTAAACACAACACAATATACATACAAATTCATGCACTTATCACACAAACTCATTGTCCTGAATACCTTCACACTCTAAAATATTGCAAATATATAGCAAAACTCATGTAGCACATTTTATACAACACACATCCTCACACAACTCCAACTGCTGTTCAATGTCCCTTGGACAATGATCTATGTAAAATATCAAGTAAATTTTATACGTGGCGCAGCGGATTATTCGTAACAAAACTTCAATCGATGGAATGTAGCAATCGGTGACTTGAAGATACCAAAATGCCCAAGTTCGTTGATCCAAAGATACCGAACTCTAGCTATCTCAAACACATTGATAGTGCACTATACCGTGTTTAAAGATCTACGATCCTTCGCACGTTGATCTAGCGCACTAGATACCGTGAATCGGCTTCTACGATCGTTGAATCGAGCGCACTCGATTAACCGAAAGAGGAGATAGGAGATTACACTCAACTACCAATTGGTAAGAAAGCACAAAGCTAACAAAAAGGAATTTTATTCAGAAATCAACCACCTTTAAATGTACAACACACGCCCCTATTTATAGAGTTTTCGACCCAGTCCCTAAGTCGTGACCGACTCATACCTCCCGACTCAACTAAGTCGTGGCCGACTCAACAGACGCTACATACTTCAGTTACAACACTTCATACGCAACCGACTCAAGCAAGGCACGACTCACGACTCACTACAACACAAACTGTACAACTCCTAGGTCGGCACCGACTCAACGCAAGCGACTCAACTCCCTACGACTCAGCATAATGCAAACGACTCAAACACAAACAGTTTACAACATCATGTCACGACTTACGACTCATGGCTTCACCGACTCAACATTCTTCCAACGACTCGAGCTTTCAAGTCCTCTGCGGCCTATCCCTTCACGCGAGTCAATTCCGAACGACTCAACTAGGTCGTAACCTTTCCACCGACTCAAGTCTTCATCAGTTGGAACCTTCTCCTTCTTCATGCTAAGTCGTAAACGACTTATGGATGGGTCATTGAGTCGTTGACGACTCAACTGCAATACCTTCCCTTCTTTCTTGTTAAACCGTAGCTCATCCCTCCAAGCTTTGTTAAGTCGGAAACGACTCATGTTTCCACTAACCCGTGAATGACTCATCCCTTCAAGAATCATAGGTCGTACTTCTTTAGGTCGGACTCGACTTAGAAACAGGTTAGGTCGGATTCTTTTCCCACGTGGTTCCTTAAGTCGGAGACGACTTAATTTTTCCCTCCTGAGTCGTAAACGACTTGAATGCTGGCTCTTAACTCGTATACCCATCTCACATGATTCCCTCAGTTGACTCGTGCACGACTTATCTCGCGAATGGTCTAACTTCTGAATTCCTATTGATCGTGCTGCATCATCTTCCCCTGGTTGAGAAAAATTCGTCCTCGAATTTATAAATTCTTTCTCATCAAAATGTTTATCTCCATAATATGGCATAAGATGTTTAACATTGAATACGTCAGAAGTGTATACATCTTCTGGGAGCTTCAACTTATAAGCATTCTCATTGATTTTCTTTAAAATTTCAATCGGACCAATTTTCCGTGCTTTCAACTTATTATACGTTCCAACCGGAAAACGGTCTTTAGTCAGTACTGCATAAACCAGATCACCTTCCTTAAATTCAACATTTCGACGTTTCAAATTTGCAGACTTCTTATACTTCTCATTCGATTTCTCTAATCGTTCCTGAACGATTTTATGACATTCAGTCAGCTCATCAACAAATTCAACAGCTCGTTTAACTGTTCCCTTTGACTGTGGTACTACTGCCAAATCCAACGGCCCCCTGGGTAAACTTGAATAAACAATCTGAAATGGACTGAATCCCGTGCTTCGATTCACTGCATGATTATGTGCAAATTCAGCTTGGCATAACTTCATGTCCCAACTCTTCAGATTATCCTGTACAAGACATCGCAACAAATTTCCCAATGACCTGTTAACAACTTCTGTCTGCCCATCAGTTTGTGGATGATAAGCACTACTAAATTTCAGCTTCGTTCCCACCATCTTCCACAAACTCAACCAAAAGTGACTCAGAAAACGAGTATCTCTATCCGACACAATAGACTCTGGCAATCCATGAAGTCGATAGATCTCCTTGAAAAATAATTGTGCTACTCGAACTGCATCCGCTGTCTTCTTGCAAGCAACAAAATGTGCCATCTTCGAAAACCTGTCCACCACGACAAATATCGAATCATTTCCCCTTTGAGTTCTAGGCAAACCCAAAACGAAATCCATGCTAATATCAACCCATGGCTTAGATGGTACTGGTAATGGCATATACAACCCTGCATTCGTTGCTGTTCCCTTTGAAACCTGGCAAATATGACATCTCTCCACGAATCTTTCAACCTCTTTTCTCATCGACGGCCAAAAGTAAGACTGTGAAATCAACTGTAAAGTACGATCACGGCCCACATGCCCTTCCTCGTGTAACTCCTTGACAATTTTCAATCTCAGACTACAGTCCGGTATACACAAATGATTTCCTTTAAACAGAAAACCATCGACCAACATAAATTCATCGGTACTCCCATCCTTCACTTTCTCAACATATTTCGCAAAGTAAGGATCTTCTTCAATCATTTCTGGCAACATTTCAAATCCTGTCACTTCAACCTTCATTGTCGTTAATAAACGACTCCTTCTACTTAAAGCATCAGCTACTCGATTTGTCACCCCTGATTTGTGCTTAACGACAAAAGTAAACTGCTGTAAGTAAGCAATCCATGATGCATGTCTGGCTGAAATCTTGTCCTGTCCCTGTAAATGCTTCAAAGCTTCATGATCTGTGTAAAGAACAAATTCCTTCTGAAATAGATAGTGTCTCCAATGCTTAACAGCTTGTATAACAGCGTAAAATTCAACGTCATATGTACTGTATCTCATCTTTGCTCCTGACAACTTTTCGCTGAAATAAGCAACTGGCTTCCCATTCTGACTCAGAACTCCTCCAATACCAACCTTCGAAGCATCAGTATGCAATTCAAACAATAACTAAAAATTAGGTAGAACAAGAATTGGTGCAGACGTCAACAATTCCTTGATCTTCTCAAAAGCAACTCCCGCTTCCTCTGACCATACAAATTGTTTCCCTTTCATGCAATCAGTAACTGGAGCCATCACGCTACTGAAGTGGGGAATGAACCTTCGGTAGAATGATGCCAATCCATGAAAACTTCTAACTTCAGTGATAGTTCTCGGCTGTGGCCAATTTCTAATAGCTTCAACTTTACTCTGGTCAACTTGAATACCTTCTCTTGAAACAACATAACCCAGAAATAAAACACTGTGCGTCATAAACACACATTTCTTCGTAGCAGCATAAAATTGTTCCTCACGAAGAATAATCAATACTTCCCTCAAATGTAGAACATGCTCCTTCATACTCCTGCTGTAAATAAGAATATCATCGAAATAAACCACAACGAACTTTCCAATGAATGGTCTAAAGATTTGATTCATCACCCGCATGAATGTACTAGGTGCATTTGACAAACCAAATGGCATAACCAACCATTCGTATAACCCCTCTCTCGTCTTGAAAGCTGTCTTCCATTCGTCTCCAGGTCTGATTCGAATTTGATGATAACCACTCTTCAAATCAATCTTCGAAAATATAGTTGCCCCACTCAATTGATCTAACAAATCATCCAACCTTGGCATAGGAAATCTATATCGGACAGTGATCTTATTCAAAGCTCTACTATCTGTACACATTCTCCATGTTCCATCCTTCTTCGGCACTAATAATGCTGGCACGGCACAAGGACTCAAGCTTTCCTGAACACGTCCCTGTTCCAACAACTCTTCCACCTGCCTTCGTAATTCCTCATGTTCCTTCGGACTCATTCGGTAATGGGGTCGATGTGGTAACACTGCTCCCGGAACAAGATCAATTTGATGTTGAATGTCTCTAAGTGGCGGTAACTCCTTAGGTAACTCCTCTGGAAAGACATCTTCAAATTCTTTCAAAATTGGCTTTGCTGCTTCTGGAATTTCAACTTCTTCACTACTCTCTCTCCCAATCAACAAAAATACTTCAGGCTCCTCTTCAACTTCTTTCACAAACTCCTTCAAAGATAATAAAGTTTTCAATTCTTCAATCTCCTCCAGCTTGCTCTCCTTCTGTTGTTGTTTCTTAGGAACCAAAGTGATTTTAGTACCCTCTAACATGAAACTGTAACTATTGGCACGACCGTCATGTTGAACTGCTCTATCGAACTGCCACGGTCTGCCCAACAACAGATGACACACGTCCATGTCTACTACATCACACCAAATTTCATCTTTGTATTTCTTCCCAATAGAAAAATTAACACAAGCTCTTCGACACACTTTCACTTCACCACCCTTCCTTAACCATGCTAGCTTGTACGGTTTAGGATGCTTCTCGGTTTTCAAGTTCAACTTTCTTACTGCTTCTGTAGAAATAATATTATCACAACTTCCCGCATCAATAACGAACTTGCAAACCTTTCCCAGAATAGTGCACGTCGACTGAAAAATATTGCTTCTCAACCAACTACAATCCTCCTCCTGCTTTGGTGTAAGACATGACCTCCTCATCATAAGATTACAACCTTCATCTCCGAACAATTCTTCTTCCTCCTCAACATAAGGTGTAATTGAACATTCTGCCTCCTCACCATCATCCTCCTCAACTTCTGCAACCATGGTTCTCTTCTTCGGCTTCGGACATTCATTACTTTTGTGACCCAACTCCTGACAATTATAACATTTGAAAACACTGCTAACCTTCGCCTTCTCAGTCTCCTTCACCACTGGCTTTGAAACAGGTTTAGGAACATTAGAACTTCCACCAACACCCCTCGCTTAATTATTGGAATTAGTAAACACACCACCTCCATGCCTTCCTTGTTTCTCCCAAGCCAACGCTTTCTGATGTGCCTCTGCAACTGATCTAGGATCAAACATATTAACCATATCCTGGATCTGCATTCTCAATCCCCCAATGAATCTAGCAGTTAGCTGTTCTTCCGTTTCCATAATATCATTTCTGGCAATGAGTTGGTAAAATTCATCAGCATAATCACTAACAGACTTTGTCCCTTGCCTCAGATTCTGCAACCTCTGGTACATAAGTGATTGGTAGTTGTAAGGTAAGAAAGTAGATCTCATCAACTTTTTCATCTTTTCCCACGATTCTATCTTTGACTTTCCCATTCTCTCCCTGGTAAGTTTAGTTTGCTGCCACCATGCCAAAGCTCTCCCCCTCAACTTAGTAGCAACCAACTTCACCCTTCTATGCTCAGGAACCTCCTTGTAATCAAAGATCTCTTCAACATTAGAAATCCAATCGAGAAATTCTTCTGCAATCATTCCGCCTTTAAATTCCGGAATTTCCATCTTCATAACCGATTCCCATCGACGATCATCTTCCACATCCCGATAAGAATTTCGAACTTGGTCTCGATCTCGATAATGAATACTAGCTCTATCACCCTCTTCAACAAAATCAAAAGTACGTCTACATCGATCTCGACCATTATCATCCCTTCGTTCATGCATACTTCTTTGACTATGTCTCTCTTCATCTCTATATGCTTCATGTTCAAATTCACGTTGACTTCGTCTCTCTTCATGTGCATATTCATGATGATCTCTTCGTGATGAAATTGACGTTTCTCTTCTATCTCTACAAGAATGTGGTGATACCCTCCTCGCTTCCGTAACCGATGGCGAAACGCGGTTTCCTCCATGGTTCGAGTTTGGTGATCTCCTCCTTTGATTCAAATCATTCATCAATTTCTCCAATTTTCCAATGCCTTCATCAAATTTTTCATTAATACGTTGTTCCATAAGCTCGGCTTCTTCTCTACGATACAAAGCTTCAACGTTTTGATGACGATTAGCTCTCCTTGGTGGCATGATAGAAAAACTTCTCAAACTTCAACAATCCGAACACAAAAATTCAAAGCTTCAACAATGCAATAAGTCACGGCTCAACAATGCACGGCTTAATCTTGTCTCGGCCTCTACTTAGATCGGCAATGGTTTCTACACGGCTCCACACTTCAAATCTTGGCGCGCAAACTCCAAGACAAAACCCAAACAATATCCAACTCCTCGATCCAAAATGAAATGGATCAAACACTCCAAACTTGATGCAACTTCAATATGAACACGATGAACAACTTCAAGCTTCAAAAACTTCAAAAACTTCAAAAACTTGGCTCCAAGAATCAACTTAGCTATGATTGGCTAAGTATGGCTCTGATACCAATAATGGCGCAGCGGATTATTCGTAACAAAACTTCAATCGATGGAATGTAGCAATCGGTGACTTGAAGATACCAAAATGCCCAAGTTCGTTGATCCAAAGATACCGAACTCTAGCTATCTCAAACACGTTGATAGCGCACTATACCGTGTTTAAAGATTTACGATTCTTCGCACGTTGATCTAGCGCACTAGATACCGTGAATCGGCTTCTACGATCGTTGAATCGAGCGCACTCGATTAACCGAAAGAGGAGATAGGAGATTACACTCAACTACCAATTGGTAAGAAAGCACAAAGCTAACAAAAAGGAATTTTATTCAGAAATCAACCACCTTTAAATGTACAACACACGCCCCTATTTATAGAGTTTTCGACCCAGTCCCTAAGTCGTGACCGACTCATACCTCCCGACTCAACTAAGTCGTGGCCGACTCAACAGACGCTACATACTTCAGTTACAACACTTCATACGCAACCGACTCAAGCAAGGCACGACTCACGACTCACTACAACACAAACTGTACAACTCCTAGGTCGGCACCGACTCAACACAAGCGACTCAACTCCCTACGACTCAGCATAATGCAAACGACTCAAACACAAACAGTTTACAACATCATGTCACGACTTACGACTCATGGCTTCACCGACTCAACATTCTTCCAACGACTCGAGCTTTCAAGTCCTCTGCGGCCTATCCCTTCACGCGAGTCAATTCCGAACGACTCAACTAGGTCGTAACCTTTCCACCGACTCAAGTCTTCATCAGTTGGAACCTTCTCCTTCTTCATGCTAAGTCGTAAACGACTTATGGATGGGTCATTGAGTCGTTGACGACTCAACTGCAATACCTTCCCTTCTTTCTTGTTAAACCGTAGCTCATCCCTCCAAGCTTTGTTAAGTCGGAAACGACTCATGTTTCCACTAACCCGTGAACGACTCATCCCTTCAAGAATCATAGGTCGTACTTCTTTAGGTCGGACTCGACTTAGAAACAGGTTAGGTCGGATTCTTTTCCCACGTGGTTCCTTAAGTCGGAGACGACTTAATTTTTCCCTCCTGAGTCGTAAACGACTTGAATGCTGGCTCTTAACTCGTATACCCATCTCACATGATTCCCTCAGTTGACTCGTGCACGACTTATCTCGCGAATGGTCTAACTTCTGAATTCCTATTGATCGTGCTGCATCAATACGTATTCAAACTAAAACTTTTATCTTTAAGATTATTATATTTTTGAACTTTTGCCGTTTGGAAGTTTATCAGGTGTCTCTTGTTGGACTTATATCATATATCATATAATTGTTTAATATCTGCTAATGCTTTCATGATCCACTCTTACGTATTACACTATAAAGGCTTGTATATTCTGTTGTTACAAGCCAACTACCCATTTTATTGCTCAGTGATTTCATTACTATATTGTTGATTAATTATGAATAAGTAATAAAATCACTGAGCAATCACATACACACTTATGCACACAGGAACTATATCACACATTCACACAAACACCGTATGTATACACGCACATAGCCACTCACACACGCATATATAGAAATGCACACGTGAAACTGAACACAAAACACACACCTGAATATATATAAACACGCATGCACTATCACACATAAATCTCACATCGGAATATATTTATACACACGCACTGTCACATATATATTCAAACACGATATTTCACACACTTATATTTAAACATAGTCGTCTCCATATTCAATACAACACCACACTAGTACACACACCTACCTACAAACACCTAAAACACAAACTTTGTCTACTCCTACACGTTTACACACAGCCCAATCCTACAAAACTGACACACACAAACCACCACAGATCCCCTACATTGCCTATATCTTCACTAATTGCAATCACACAATAGTTTGTATACCAACATCCATCCATTTTATACGTATATATATGAAAATAGAAGACTAGACATAGAGTTTGCGAGCTGAAGACTCACCTCAAAGTTGCGTTATACTCTTCTCCTTTTCTCTGCTATACATGCATGCACTTTACTCTACAGCACTGTTACACACCGGATTCACTTTATAGATTTATTTCGGTATGGAGTTTCACATATTTAAATTTGGAGAATTTAGGTCATTTATTAAATTAGTTAATTTTCAAAGTGGTGAAAGTTTTTGGTTTTCTTGTTTTAGGAAGTCCTCAATGCCTCTCCCCTTGTTGCATGATTATTTACTGAAGGAAGAAGACTCACGAAATGGAGGAGCCTATAAAATGGATTTAGACTATAAAACTTGGGCTTGGGATTTTTAAATATGAAAATACATAAGTTTATATTTTTCATTTTCTTTTTTATTTTTATTACTAAATTCTATTTAATTAAATTAAATATAAATTTCCATTTAACATTCACTTCCTTTCCAAATCAATGTTAACATTAATTTCATCGCTTCTATAAAATATTATTTTCCACATTTCAATTTATTTTAAATTTAAATTTCATATTTTCACTACTTAGATCTTTTTATCAAATAATTTCGAAACTTATTCTCAAATAAGTCTTCAAATTCCGATTAAATTAACTAAATTACTATTATTAATTTCAATTAATTATTACTTAAAAATCGGGTTGTTACATGGGAGGTTCCCTGGTGTAAGCAGGCAATTCGACCTAGACGCTATTTTTGGATACTTGGTGTGATGCATCGTTACGGCATCAATTGCAGGATCCTCAGGGTACTCAACACCGTTGGCGGATGCCTGATGCGGTGCATCTTTATGTCACTAATGGAAGTTTTCTCGATGTAAGCGAGCAATTTGCTTGGATATTGTTTGTCTGGCGCATTGCATAATTATGGCACTAAAGGAAGGTTCCTCGATGTAGGTAGGTAATTCAACCTTGACACTGTTTGTGGATGTCCAACACAACGCGTAGGAGATGTTACCATTGAGATCGTTGGCACAGATGCACAGGTAGGTCCTAAGTCATCAATGTAGTAAGGTCGATGCAAGCCTAACATTGCAGGGTCTGCTCAATTTGTAAGCACGATATATATAGTTGTTATTTGAATAATGCCAACCCAATAATGGTAGGAAATTATTTCTTGCGATTTTATACTAGAAGTAGTCGTAGATATTATTAGTTGATCCATTGTTTGACTCTTGAGCATAAACCTCTAAAGGTGTTTCGAATGTAGATGTAATTAGAATCATGTTCCTTTAAGTTAAGGTGACTAACCATAAGTAAATAATTCACAAATACAAAAAGGACATCCTAGATCGTGTTAATTATTAATGAAGCTAATTTTTTTGTGAGCACCATACACTAGTAATAAATTGAATCACTCGACTTTTTTCTGACCTACTCCTTTTCTTCTTTTTCCCCACCAAAGGAGCAAAGGTCAGCAAGTGAATTCGTCTAAACACAAGACGTGAAGGTGAAGCTAGGCATTAGAGTTATATTATTTATAGTTACTCTCTATTTACTATTTATCGTATTTCATTATCAGTTAGAATATATGTTGTTATTTTACAAACTTTGTATATGGACTACGCATTATTGAGACTATCATCTAACATGTTTATTCTCAACATTTATATTTTATTTGCTTCTACTATAAGATCTACAATGTAGAATGCTTTAAATTTTATTTTAGTCTCTGCATCATGTAATGTTTTAAAACAATAGCTATACTTTTTGGTACGACATGAGTTCAAAAGTCACTTAAGCATTGAATTAGTATGTATGGAGGAGCGGGTTGCCATAGTTTTGCCATTATTTTAAAACGTATATGTGTTGGCCCAAGGGAGTGTATAAGATGGATTGAATATACTATGTTCACTACTATATGCATTCAGATGGTTAACTCCCTCTGATAGCATGGATATTGAATCTAGGCATCACATAAATGGTATAAGAGCGAGGCTAGGATAATGTAGAGATAGATATATTTTTACCTTAGACCGGTGAGGCATAAGGTGGTTTTACCAATTTTTATATGACTTTTACATGTGTGTGTGAGTTGCTAGATGTTCGAGAGGGTCGATCATCTAGGTAATATATAGGTACATATGTTAGTATATATGCATATTTATAGTGGTGATTTGTTAAGTAAAGTTATTTTGTTAAATTTTGAGAAATTTTTTTATCTCACTACAAAAATATATTAATTTAAAGACTGAATATTTAAAACTAAAAATTTTCAGTTTCTAATTACAGACTGATTAACAACTGGAAAAAATCAGTCTTTAATATTATATGCTAAAGACTGAAAAACAGTCTTTGATTGGTATGTATTATCCGAGACTGTCTAACGACTGATTTTCGGTCTTTAATTGATATTTAAATAACTAAATAAGCAATGGTTGAGATTTTTATAATTTTCTTAAATCCAATGGCTGTAACTAACGATCTGTTGCAGTTTTGAGTTTTTCTCTCCGAATCAACAAATTTTAAACAAAAGTGAAATGTGATCCTTCCTTCATTTAAGGGGCACGCCAGTAATATTTCTCCACTTCTTCAGTTTAACATGGACTTTCACGCTTCCCATATACTGAAATAAATCAACTACTTCTCTCATCTTACTCTTCATGAGTATATATATTCATCCAAACTGTTGATAAGACAACCCTTTGTTTCTAGAAAAATCTCGCCTTCAGTTCAAACAGGTCCAAGCAAGGGGACTTAAATATATATGCAAGCTATATCCTTCGGTTGTTCTCTGATGGGTTTATATTATTTCCGATGCTTTAGATGACCTTATTTGGGGATAGTTTGTTTTCTGTCATGTTGGAGTTTTACTGTGATCACTATGATTCTACAAAGATGTGTGTCCATCTGATGGGTGATTTGGCACCATACAATGAAGAAATAACTCAAAAAAGGGTAATCAACAATATCAGATCCAAGAGACATGAAATGCTTTAAGAATGTAGGCTCAAACTGTTGCCTTAGTTTGAATTCTGAAACTTTCAGAAAGGAAGAATCTGAAGGCCATGTTTGTCAAGTCCCTCACCATCAGTTGGATCCTACTCGAAATCGTCAACATCAGCACTTGAACTGCCTTTCCCCACATCCTTCATCGCTGGCACAAATTGATTGGGACGGTCCGAATTTCCGTTGCAAATTGATTGCGCTGGAAGTTTGGTTTGTAAATCGAAAGCTGCGTATATGAGTCCAGAAGCAGAATATCTTCATCTTGGCGGCGACTGATGTGGAAAAGCTTTAGTGTGAGATCGTGCACGAATAACTTCTAGTTGTACGGTCCTGGGGCAGACGTGGAAGTCGTAGGCTTTCTTGCTTTTGGGCTTTCTTCAGAACAAAGACTGACAAGCATTTTCGCTGTAAAGTAACTCCGTATTTTACCTTTCATAAAAAAACTCTGTATTTGTGTATGTAATGGACTTGAGCCATATATTTGATTATTTAATGGAAATAGTTTGTATTACTCAAAGATGTATGTCCACGTACTTTTTTGTTTTGAAAAGTAGTATATTTGTTTTCTTAAGAATATACAAACATTTAAATATACACACACAAACAATATATTAGTAATAGATATAAATAACTAATATGTTTGTAATTTAAGACTGAATAAATACTATATCTCTGTCTCTCAAATTCCATCTTTAGACAAATTTAAGACTGAAGTTTTAGTCTTTACGTTTTAAGACTGAAAATGTAGTCTTAAAAAATTTTGAGACTTGAGAAATAGTGACTGAAACTAATGGTCTTTAATCAGTTTTTAACGATTATGTAGAGACCGAACTAAGAAATTAAAGACTGAAACTTTAGGTCTTTAATTTAGCATTTTTTAGTAGTGTCTGTTATTTACATAAAATTAATATTTGTGATGCAAGTATGTATGTGTGGATAAAAATAAGATGAAATGAATTTAAAATTTGATGCAATGGATTCATGCTTAATGTTGTGTTAGATAACTCAGAGTACTTGATCAATGAATATGAAAGTAAATTTGTATACGTGAATATTTACAAATAATTATGAAACTTTGTTTTCGATCAAGGCAAACTATTTTTTTCAAAAAGTGAAAAGACTTATTCATATCCGGACATTTTGAAATATTTTGACATTAAAGTATTTATGGAAAATGATACTTATATTACATAAGTATATATGTGTGTGTACCTATATATGAGAATTTAAAGATATTTTCAGGTCGAAAAGGTGAAAGATGGTTATAAATAAGAAAAAAGAGTGATGGTTAAGTTTATTTTTTAATAAGATATGATTTTCGAATTTCTTATACTGACTTATCTATTGACTGCTTTATGAATTTTGGTGATATGAGTAGCTAAAGAATTAGTAGGATTTCTACAAACCGAGAGACTTTAAAAAATAAAATCCTATAAATTGTTTTGATATGAAAAATATACTATTCTAAGAAAGAAAACTTTATTTATTTGTGAAGTGAGGATTACTATCGGTACTAATTTTTTACATATTTCAATATAAAAGTGGTATTTATGAAAATCTATGAGAGTATTAGATTTTGAGTATGTAACGACCCACCATTTAAACAAAGATATTTGCTTAAATGATAGATAGTTAGTTAGGGTAAAAATAGAATAAATCATAAAACATAGACACAGAAATAGATACAACTCAAAGTCTCACAGCGGAAAATAAATAAATACATAAATAAATCCTAAATCTCCAAATAAGTTTACATTTGTTCTCAAACTAAACAACTGAGAAATAAATGACTTGGAAATGAAATAAGTCTACGGACATGGCTAAACAAACTAAACTGATAAAAAAGCAGAAATACAACGTAATCTCCAGTGATGCCTTCGTATCCACAACAAGCTCTGCCAAATGGAAATACTCAGGCTGACCCGAGCATAATGAAAACACAATACTCAAGTCAGAACTAATATCCTCATGTAAATCAATAGATTATTACAAAGTAACTTAGGAGATGTTACGGTTTTTTTTCTCATCTCCTAAGGATCCATCAAACTATCTATATATAATAATGTACGCTATAATAGATAACGTCTATTAGTGAAATAAATATCAAAATAGTATTAAGGCTTTACATTGATCCACCTTAAAACATTTATACAGTTCTATACGCAAATTGTAATGGGCTTGTATAGGGACAAATATGACAAGGCATGTGAAGCAATGTCCAAGGTAGGATTCGACCAATTTACCATTTCGGGCTAGTCGTAATCCATCCATGGCCGACTGCGACTATCAATCCACACAGAAGGGTGCACCCATCGAGTTCAAATCACGACAGTAAAATACGAAAGATCAACTTCGCTAGAGGTAGCTAACCTCATTGGCCAGACATAGGCTCCTGTTTTAGTCATTTTAATTATGATACGGGTGTCAAGGCTATTAATCATCGTTCTCTTACTTCATTCCAGTAAACGTCGCCAATTCAATCACTACATTCTGAATATCATCCACCGTGTACACTGTTATCAAAGTGGTTTCGGCATTGATAGAGAGCATGTCAATATCTGGTCCCAGTCTCTTTGACAATCCAGTGTATGTTTTACACACCATTTGGTAAATTATGGTTTAAAACAATTCATATTAAACTGAACGGAATTTTATTTTTCCAAGTTCCTCAAACCCAATTCCACATTTCCTAAAGTTTCCAATTTTAAAACATTTTGATTTCAAAACCCAATTTCCTTTGAAACCTTAAATTTTAAAGTGCATTTAAAACCAATAAATCGGATCACTTAAATCAAAACTTATTCCAACTTAAATCTTTAATTTCATTACAATTTAACCAACCAAATTTTCAATAAATTCCAAAAATTTATTAAAACAATTTAAATCTCCATTATAATTTATCAAACAATTTTCTAATAAATTCCAAATTTATTAAACAGTTTAAACTCCCTTTTTGGTTAATATATAAATTTAACTCCAAATGGATTTAGTTTGCACAAATCTCAATATAGAAGAACAAGCTACCGATTTATGTTTAAATCTAACTCAAAATTTAACTTATATTCTTAACTTCAATACCTTCAATTCTAAAATTTTGCAACCTTAATTTAAATCAAATTTTTATGGAATTAAATCTAAAAATCAAATTTCTTTAAATAAAACATTTCAAACATTTATCTCTAAATTACCACATACTAATAAAATCCCTTATTTCACCTAAATTTATTTAAATACTAAATACCAATTTAAAACATAATTTAAAATTTCAGATCATTTATATAGATAAATTTCCAAACGTTCTCCGTTTTATAAAATATTTAATTCGAACGGTGTTTTAAATTTATTTGTCTACCTAGGCCGAGTGGAAAAATTAATCTTTAAATATGGGTATATATCATTTCAACCCTTTCTAAAATTATAATTTCAACATATAGTCATATCCAAATTTCGATGGGGAAATTTCAACAAATCATAACACAGTGAATATCAATAACAGAGTGAGATACGACATGTCCAAATTAAATTTTATACACTTGTGTATATACATAGGATGTGTATATCGTGTAAACATGTGCACATATCGTTTAATAATTCATCCAACAACTATATATATATATGTATATATATCAATCCAATTCAACCACAAACATATAATATTAATAATTTTAGATTTTATTAACTTGCATCATGATATTAGTTAAGTGTGAATGTATAACACTCACCTAAATGACGATAACCGGATATGATCATGAACGGCCTACGGCGCGCGCCACGATCTGACTCAACTACAGATCTTTAACTCAAACACGTCCTACTACCAATACAGACAGCAGCTCCTACTCTTTTTTAAAAAAACACTCTTTTTTCTCTTTTATAAAAATATAACTATATATAAATGTAGTCACGATCAAGCACAGGAGAGAAGGGGAAGAAGCAAGCTGGTCGGTCGGGGAGTGTCAAGCAGGTGCGGTGACGTCAGGGAGGTGCAGGCAGCAGGTCGGCAGAAGCAATTGTTCTTCTTTTTATATAGTGGAGGTGGCGACGGTTAGAAAGGAGAGGAGGAGGAGGAGGCGCGGTGTGGGTGGTCTCGACGGCAGTGGCTTGGGGTCGGCGGTGAAGGGGAGGACAAGCAATAGTAGGAGGCGGTGGAATGAAGGGGCGTGGCTTGACTTTGATTTTTTTTATATGGAGAAGGTGGTGGTGGCTGTTGGAGGAGAGAGGGTTGCCGTGGTGTCAAGGGATGGTTCGACAGTGGGAAGGGGTTGGAGTTGGCGAGTTGAGGGGGAAGCTCGTGGAGGAGTGCGGTGGAGCTTGGCCGAAAGGAAGAGGAAGATGATATAATTTGAATACTCTGGTATGCTTTCATTCATTCGTATATAATTGTATATGGAACAGAAAAAAATAAAGAAGAATGGAAAAGGCAAGGTGTCCACGTGCCTAGATAAAGGAATAGACTGATTATTGCTACTAGCCTATTCGAAGACGTGTTATCTTACGAATTCAAATCTCTCTTCTTCTTTTTACCATGTACTACCATCCATATCCAACTTATAGTGCAGCAGCCTTTACGTGTACTGTTTAAAGTTATACCGTGTGTATTACTTATCATTTTTTTTTCATTCAGCCGTTCCTTAAACTTGTATAAAAATCTAGCAAACGAACCATGTGTGTGTATAGCCACCATCGTTACTCGGACAAAAATGCTGCACTGAACAAACCAAAAGTCCAAACACGTGAAATGAAACACCGTTGTGCTTAGAGTGTCGATACGAACGCGTTAGCACAAAAAATTGATTAGTTAACGCTCGAGTAAAAGTTTGTTGTTTTCGCAATGTCGGTTGTCGCTACCGTAAATCGATCGTATAAATCGATTAAACCGGAGCTAGCGAAATCGAAATTCGAGGAAACGAACGTCGACGCTTTTATTATAAATCTTCCAAAAATATTTTTATGTAAAATATTTAACTTTTTTAAACCAAAATCTCTCTGTTTTATTAACGACTGATTTCTACCTTAAATTTCAAATTGTTTAAAATTTCCATTTTATAATTCAACCCAAATTTAATTTGTTTTAACTAATCATACGCAACATTAATTTAAATTCAAATTTCAAATTCTCAACTTAAATCAAAGTAAATTTAATTGAATTACTTCCCAAAAGAAAGTTAAATTTCAAAATCATTACATTCGTCCCCACTCAAAAAAATTCGTCCTCAAAAAGAGCAAAACTTAAAATGGAAAAGAATCATGAGATGGGTTAAAATTAGAAAACATACCTAAATCAAATAACTCGGAATTGGAAGCACACATACTCTTCTCGGCATCCCAAGTGCAATCTCGATCATCATAGCCCCACTGAACTTTGACGAGATTGATTGATTTACTCCTCAATTTCCTCATACTCTTATCCAAAATACGAAAGGGCTTCCTCCCAATAGTATGATCAGGTTGGACCTCCAATTCCTCGAGCTACGTGGATAGAACTATCATTGACGGGTCATGAATATACTTGCGAAGGTTGGAGACATGGAATACATCATGAACACCGGGTAATTTTTCAGCCAACTCCGCTTTATAAGATGGAGTACCAATCCTTTCAAATATACGAAAAGGACCAATAAACCTTGGGGTCAACTTCCCCTTCTTCCCAATCCGAACTACATTTCTCAATGATGAAATTAATGAAATTATGAGATATACAAGATCTCCAACTGTGAAATCCAACTCCTTTCGTCTTCTATCATCATATTTCTTCTGCCTATCCTGTGCAGTTTTCATCGTCCGCTTAATCTCTTCATCCTTCTCAGAAGCTTCCAAAATAATCTCAAGCCCAAGAGCAAGTCTGTCTCTAGTTTCAATCCAACAAGATGAAGACTTACATGAACGTCCATAAAGAGCTTCGAATGGTGTCATGTCGATACAAGCCTGAATTAAAGATTCGAATTGCGAAAAGGTTTATTTACATATATATTTAATTCAAATTTATTTAGCGATGTTCTACCAGATAGCTATTATTATAGGTGAATTTGACAAGACGAAGATGGTCTTCCAAAGAAACATCGAAATCCAGAATATAAGCATGAAGAAGGTCTTTCAAAATTTGGTTGATTCGTTCAGTTTGTCCATCAGTCTGTGGGTGATAGGACATACTCAGATTCAACTGTATACCCAACGAATCCTAGAGGGCTCTCCAAAAGTTACCTATGAAAATAAGGTCACGATCAAAAAGATACTAGAAGGAATTTCGTGGAGTCGGACAATCTCCTTCAAATGTATCTTAGCTAAGCTCGAGGCGATCTAAGTTGATTTCCCAAATGCTCTCATTACCCTTCTCGTCCTTAGTAAACCGTCCACAAAATCCATAGAAATCTGATCCTACTTCCATTTTGAAATCTCAGGTGACTGTAACAAACCAGCCAATTTTTGATGATCGACCTTGATCTGCTGATAAGTACTACATCTACTCACATGCATCGAAATGTCCTTCTTCATTCCTTCCTACCAATAAAGTCTCTTCATATTCTAAAACATCTTTGTCACTCCGGGATGAATAGAAAATTTGGATTTGTGATTCTCTCTAAGCACTTCCTCCCTTAGTCCATCCACATTTGGAACACAAACTCTACCATTTATTCTCAGAATACCATCCTCGTCAACTACTGCATCATACCATCTCCTCAAGTCATCCTCTCTCTTCAAAACTTCCTCTCGAATGGACCTTAAACTTGGGTCTTCCCTTTGCTCAGCGATTATACGATCCATAAGAGAAGATGAAACAACAAGCAGACAAAGCATAGCCTTGTTCCTACTCATGGCATCGGCCACCACATTTTCTTTTCTCGGGGTATAATTGATGTCAATGTCATATGCAGCCAAGAACTCAAGCCATCTCGCTTGCCTTAGACTCAAATCCTTCTGAGAGAAAATATATTTTAGGGATTTGTGATCGGTAAAAAGCTCGAATTTGGTACCCAAGAGATGATGCCATCACAACTTCAAAGTGAAAACTATAGCCAACAACTCCAAATCATGTGTTGCATACTTAACTTCATGAGGTCGCAACTGTCTACTAACATGCACAATAACTTTTCCATGCTGCATTAAACCAACATCAATCCCTTTTCGACAAGCATCGATCTAAACTGTAAGGCCTTCATTACCACTCATAGCAGCAAGACCGGGGGGGGGGGGGAGATTAACTTCTGTTTCAGTTCATCAAACGCTTTCTAACCTTTTCATCCCAATTGAACTTGACGTTTTTTCGAGTTAAAGCAGTAAAAGTAGAAGCAATGCAAAAGAAATGCTCAATGAACCTCCTATAGTAGCCAACAAGACCTAAGAAAGTCCTAACATTCATGGGTGTCTTAGGAATTTCCCAATCCTAGAATTAAATATAAGGCGCGAGTCAAATTGAGAATTTTGAAAATCAAATTGGAGAGAAGTAAAGATAGAAACTTCATTTATTACGACGATCTTAGTGGAATCCACCGAAACACTATTTTTCAAACCACATGGCCAAGAAATTGGATTCCTCCTGCCAAAAATGGCATTTGAAAATTTTTGCCTTCAATTGATGGCTTCTCAAAGTTTCAAGCACAAACTTCAAATGTTGCTCATGATCTTCTTCGATTTTAGAGAAAACTAGAATATCATCGATAAAAACAAGCATAAATTTGTAAAGAACATCCCCGAATACTCTGATCATTAGATCTATAAAAGTAAGCCAGGGTGTTCGTTAACCCGAATGGCATAACGAGGCATTCATAGAACCCATCTTCGGTACAAAAAGCAGTCTTATGGATGATGTCTTCAGAAATCCTCAACTGATGGAAACTTGAAGCAAGGTCAAGTTGAGAAGACACCTGTGCTCCATAAAGTTGATCGAACATATGATTAATACGAGGCATTGGATATCTTAAGGATATCCTCAACTGTGTGAGCTTTTTCAATTCTTTGTAGTCCACACACATTCTTAAGGAACCATCAGACCTAGTGACAAAAACTACAGCTGCATCTCATTCAGAAAAACTTCTCCTAATCAAGCCTCTAGCCAATAAAACATCAACTTGTGTTTTCAACTCCACTCTTTCCTTAGCCAACATCCTTCGAGGGGGAAGTACAACGGGTCTAGCTCCAAGAATAAGATCAATTCAAAATTTGATTTCTTGATGAGGTGATAAACAAGTAACCTCACCAAAGACACCAGGAAAAAGCTGGACAACTGGAATAGTGTCGAGGTCACTAGAATGTGAATCAAGGGAGAAAATAAAGCTCTTAACAAGATCAAAAGGCATCTTGCATTCAATAACAAGCTGAGAACCCTTATCATCAACCAAGGAAATTGTGTGATTACTACTAGAAATAACTACATCAAACTCGGATAGCTAATCCATGCATAACAATAAATCGAATCCACTAAAGCCCAAAATACAAAAGTCTCCAATGAAAGGGGTTCGTCTTTAAAAAGACAAACGCCCCTACAAATCATTCCTAAGTTTGCGGGGCTACCAATGGGATTAGAGACACACAAAGACTTAGAAGCATGTTCAGGTTTCAAATCGTGATCCAATTTCTCACATAAATCAACGCATATAAAACTATGAGATGCTTCATTATCAAGTAGAACACGAAAAGGTGTATCATGAAAAGAAAGCATACCTTGAAGTACAGGATTTGTCTCCTCGATCGGAGGGGTGGAAGCGATGACTACAAAGGTGCCAGATGGTTGACCTTTCTTTTGAGTAGGGTAGTCCTTATTGAAATGACCCGGCTGTAACCTAATATGGCGTAGGTCATGCCTAGTCATGTGGACTGGAGGGACGACTGCTAAGGAAGCTGATGGACGATTTCTGCCATAATGTCTCTTTTTATCGAATTGGAAGCAAGTGATGTGCGACAAGTCCTCAGGCTTCTTATGATAAAATCCAACTCCTTGCCGGCACTGCCACTTCTTTTTCTGGCTACTAAAATTTGATTTTCTTTTGCCATGTCTACTAGAGCTTAACTGGGATGGGCTATCCAAAACTTCGGAAACCCTCTTCAACTTCAAATTCTTAAAATAGATTTCCAAATTAATAACATCAGAAAATGGCCAACGGATATGACCATTGAGTTGTTCCTTATACTCTCTACACATGCCAACAATAAAATTTTCACTCTTCTTAAGGGGAATCTCAATCAGATGAGGGCCAAACTTTGATAGCTCATTGACTTTCCTTTCATACTCTGCTACAGTCATCTCGCCTTGCTTAAGCTCCATAAACTGATTATGCAAATTCATCCTCCCAGCTTTTGGTATCCACTGGGTAATAAAAGCTTCCCTGTAAATTTAGAGAATACAAGGCTAAGCTAAACTTCCATGAGATAATCATAAGATTAAAAAAATTCATTTAGATAGATCTCACCTAAACTGGACCCAAGAAATATCATCCTCTGGGGTATAACCGTAAAAGTATCCCACTAATCAAGAGCGGCTTCTTGAAGCTGTCAAGCTGCTAATTGACACTTCTGAGCGTCAATGATGCCAAGTCCAACAAAATTCCTTTCAACATTCTTAAGCACCTGTGAACTTCTTTCCTCCAATCTGGATGTACTCTTTGCTAGGAGTGGATAATCTCACTTTTGGGACCACAACTGGTGCAACAGCTTCATTAGGGATATTTCCCCCACCTCTGCCTCTGGTACTACGATTACTCATCCTGTAAAGAAGGGATGGGCAAGAAAATTAATTAGAAGCTGAATCAAACGAAGGAACCTAGTCGTAAGAAATTTTCTAAGGATGCATACCTTAGAATTTTCAAACTCATCTAATATTTTAAAACATTTCTTTTTCTTTAATTATAAAAATACGCTCTCTCAAGAAAGATTCTTTTCATTCTAGGTTAATTAATTACCCTATCTATAATGAGTTTACCCTACAGGCTTAGGTGTTCGCTCAACTTTAAGCTTTGATACCAACTGTAACGACCCACCATTTAAACAAAGATATTTGCTTAAATGATAGATATTTATTTAGGGTAATAATAGAATCAATCACGGAACACAAACACAGAAATAGATATAACTCAGAATCTCACAGCGGAAAAAAAAGTAAGTACATAAATAAATCATGAATCTCCAAATAAGTTTGCATTTATTCTCAAACTAAACAATTGGGAAATAAATGACTGGAAATGAAATAAGTCTACTGACATGGCTAAACAAACTAAATTGATAAAATAGCAGAAATAGAACGAAGTCTCCATCGATGCCTTCGTCTCCACAACAAGCTCTCCAAACTGGAAATACTCAGGCTGACCCGAGCATAATGAAAACATAATACTCGAGTCAGAACTAATATCCTCATATAAATCAATAGATCAATGCAAAGTAACTTAGGAGATGTTACAGGTTTTTTTCTCATCTCCTAAGGATCCATCAAACTATCTATATATAATAGTATATGCTATAATAGATAATATCTATCAGTAAAATAAATATCAAAATAGCGTTAAGGCTTTACATTGATCCATCATAACACATTTATACAGTTCTAAACCAAAATCGTAATGGGCTTGTATAGGAATAAATATGACAAGTCATTTGAGGCAATGTCCAAGGTAGGATTCTACCAGTTTACCCTTTCAGACTGACCGTAACACATCAGTGGCTGACCGCGACTATCAATCCACATAGAAGGGTGCATCCATCGAGTTCAAATCACAACAGTAAAATATGAAAGATTAACGTCGCTAGAGGTAGCTAACCTCATTGGTCATACATAGGCTCCTGTTTTAGTCATTTAAATTATGGCACTAGTGTCAAGGCTATCCATCATCGTTCTCTTACTTCATTCTAGTAAACGTCGCCAATTCATCCAATACATTCTAGATATCATCCACCGTGTACACGATTATCAAAGTGGTTTCGGGATTGATAGAGAGAATGTCAATATCCAGCTCCGGTCTCTTTGACAACCCAGCGTATGTTTAAACACCATTCGGTCAATTATGGTTTAAAAAAATTCATATTAAAACGAACGAAATTTTATTTTTCCACGTTCCTCAAACCTAATTCCACATTTCCCAAAATTTCCAATTTTTAAACATTGTGATTTCAAAACCAAATTTCCTTTGAAACCTTAAATTTTAAAGTCCATTTAAAACAAATAAATCGGATCACTTAAATCTAATCTTATTTTAACTTAAATCTTTAATTCCATCACAATTTAACTAACCAAATTTTCAATAAATTCCAAAAATTTATTAAAACAATTTAAATACCCATTATAATTTATCAAAAAAAATTCTAACAAATTTCCAAAAATTTGTTAAACAATTTAAATCTCCATTACAATTTAATCAAACACTTTTCTAATATATTCCAAATTTATTAAACAATTTAAACTCCCTTTTTGGTTAGTATATAAATTTAACTCCAAATAGATTTAGTTTGCACAAATTTCAATATAGGAAAACAAGTTACTGATTTAAGTTTAAATGTAACCCAAAATTTAACTTTAATTCTTAACTTCAATACCTTCATTTCCAAAATTTTGCAATCTTAATTTAAATCAAATTTTTACGGAATTAAATCCAAAAATAAAATTTCTTTAAATAAAGCATTTCAAACATTTATCTCTAAATTACCACCTGCAGAAAAATCCTCTTATTTCACCTAAATTTATTTAAATAATAAATATCAATTTAAAACGTAATTTCAAATTTTAAAACATTTGTATAGATAAATTTTCAAACGATCTCCGTTTATAAAATATTTAATTCGATCAAACGCTGTTTTAAATTTAATTTTCTTCCTAGGCCAAGTGGAATAATTAAATTTTAAATTTGGGCATATATCATTTCAACCCTTTCCAAAATCATAATTTCAACAAACAGAAAAGTCCAAATATTGACAGGAAAATTTCAACAAATCATAACATAGTGAATATTAATAACAGGGTGAAATGTGACATATAATAGTGATGATTTTAGATTTTATTAACTTGCATCATGATATTAGTTAAGTGTGAATCTGTAACACTCACTTAAATGACGATAACTTGATATGATCACGAACGGCCTACGGCACACGACACGATCTGACTCAACTACGGATCTTCAACTCGAACATGTTCTATTACCAATCCAGACAGCAGCTCCTACTCTTCTTTTTTTAAAACACTCTTTTTTCTCTTTTATGAAAATATAACTATATATAAATATAGTCACGGCCAAGCACAGAAGAGAAGGGGAAGAACCAAGTTGGTCGGCCGGGGAGTGCCAAGTAGGTGCGGTGATGTCAGAAAGGTGCAGGCGGATGTGGCGGGTCTGCAGCAGTAGTTGTTCTTTTTTATATAGTGGAAGTGGAGGCGGTTAGAGAGGAGAGGAGGAAGAAGCGTGGTGTGGGTGGTCTCGGCGGTAGTGGCTCGGGGTCGGCGGTGAAGCTGAGTACAAGCGATGGTAGCAGGCGGTGGAATGAAGGGGAGTGGCTCGGCTGTTGATCTTTTTTCATGCGGAGATGGTGGCGGTGGCTATTGGAGGAGAAAGGGCCGGCGTGGTGTCAGGCGATGGTGCGGCGGTGTGGAGGGGTCGAAGTTGTCGAGTGGAGAGGGAAGCTCGTGGAGGAGTGCGGTGGAGCTTGGCCAAAAGGAAAAGGAAGATCATATAATTTGAATACTCTGGTATGCATTCATTCGTTCGTATATAATTTTATATGCAACCAAAAAAATAAAGAATAATGGAAAAGGCAAGGTGGCCACATGCATAGATATAGGAATAGTCAGATTATTGTTACTAGCCTATTCGAAGACGTGTTGTCTTACCAATTCAAATCTCTCTTCTTCTTTTTTACCGTGTACTACCATCCATGTCTAACTTATTCGTGCACCAACCTTCACGTATACTACTTCAAAGTTATAACATTCGTATTACTTATCATTTTTTTTCTTTCAGCCATTCCTTGAACTTATATAAAAATCTAGCAAACGAACCCTATATATATGTATAACAACCACCGTGACTCGGACAAAACACTGCACCGAACAAACTGAAAGTCCAAACACACAAAACGAAACACCGTTGTGCTCGGAGTGTCGATACGAACGCGTTAGCACAAAAAAACTAGTCATTTAATTCTCGGGTGAAATTTTGTTATTTTTGCAATGTCGGTTGTCACTACTGTAAATCGATCGTATAAATGGTTAAATCGAAACTAGCGAAATCGGAATTCGATGAAATGAATGTCGACGTTTTTATTATGAATCTTCCAAAAATATTTTCATGTAAAATATTTAACATTCCGAAACCAAAATCTCACTGTTTTTTAACGACTGATTTCTACGTTAAATTTCAAATCGTTTAAAATTTTCATTTTATAATTCAATTCACATTTAAATCATTTTAACTAATCGTATGCAACATTAATTTAAATTCAAATTTCAAGTTCTTAACTTAAATCAAAGTAAATTTAATTAAATTACTTCCCAAAAGAACGTTAAATTTCAGAATCATTACAGAGTCTGTAATAAATAATTGATTAGTTAATTTAAGAAACATGACATGATTATATTAATTACTAAGTTTGGTTGAATTTCGTACAATGATTGCAGCCATGGGGTATTATAGGAATGTTGTGGTCGGTGGCGAGGATGTGTTGATATATTCTCTTTTGTGACCAACACAGCAGGAGATCGATGAATCAAATAAATATGGCATGTGGCGAGGCAATATTATTATATCAAATATTTATAAACTAGTTGATTTGCGCATACGTAGTGATGTATGTTGTTATATGTGTTTGGCTTATTTGTTGTAAACTATATGTTGCATAATCAATGATTATGTACTGATATGAATTGATGGCTTTACGTATTTATACTAATAAATTAGTATATAAATACATATATGGATTTTAAATTTAAAGGTATGCTTATACCTTTCAAATATTTGATGTGAAATGTGATTATACTTATTTTGGAGGTCATTAATAAACGATGAAGCATGTTGAAGTTATATATATATATATATATATATATATATATATATATATTATGAAAGTGAAATATTTCTCTTTGAAATATTATATTTGTGTAGATATCAATTGATTTTAAATCTGGTTTAAAAGAAAGGGGTGAATTAATTTAATGAAAGTTTTATTTAAAGAGATGGTAAATATATAGATTATATACAAAAGTGTTTTGAAGGGCTTTGAATTCGAAGAGCTAATTATTTTGAAAATTAAATTTATGTTTTGAAATAATCTTAGAACAATGAATGGCACTAAATTAAATGAAGTTAGATTATATTTGATAAGTTAACTTACAATAGACTGTATTCGGAAACTGCTATTGAATAAAAATGACTGAAAAATAAAGAAATGTTAAGTGAGTAAGTAACACTACAAAAATCAGGGCTTTTGGTAGCACCAACACATAGCGTTTCCGCTTTTCCTCTTCTCAACGCTATGGAATGAAGATTTTTCAATGCTATGCACTAATAAATACGGAGTATTCAACGCTATCCAAAAAAAAGGCGGGAAATAATTATTTTGTGCTTGAAGAAAAAATCACATCTATTACAACCTCACCCCTTTCCTCTTTTCACTTTGTCGCCTCTAGAAAACAACAGCGAACCAAAATCCCAATATCATGGAATCCTTAAACCATCGAGGTCAACAGTTATGTACACCAACATCCCTAAATCCCGAAACCCTAACCACCATCAGTCAATCTCAATCCCTAGGTATTGGGTGTCATAATCTCTCTACTACATTCAATCCTAATCCCTAAACATGTCGCCAACCATTTCAATTGCCCAGAACATTAAAACCATGCCGCTCCAATTTGAAATGCCGCGAGAGGTATTACAACATTTATTATATCTTTTTTCACTTCTTATGATTCTTAATCTATTCATTAGTATCTCCTGACATATGCTTACAAGTTATTACACCCCTTAATTTTGCTATGGTGAAACTTTCATCCCTTTTTTAGCCTAACTGAATTGTCGTGATTTTGCGGTAATTTATTTAACCTCATTTTGTTATGATGTAAATAAATGAGATGAAATTAGGTGAGTAATTGATTATGATAACGATAGATTTATGGTAATGATATTTATAAGGTTAAATTTTTTTGTAAAATGTGCTGCTGACATAAAACTACAGTCTGATCAATTTTGAATATATATTTTCATGCCTTCAACCTTAAATCTCTTATTAATAATTCAAAGCACAGAAAAATCCATTTGGAATCGATTTCATAAAATTTTTGTTGAATATATGTTAAAAATTAATCCGTCAATCATTATCGATTCGATTACCAATATACATTACCCAATAAAAATACGGAGAGAAACAAAAAGAAACTTGGATGTTGTGTATACTAGAAATGAAATGTTCTATCCATTCATTGTTTTCTACATACAAACTAATACATTTTTATATAGTACGGTCAAATTAGTTTGAATGTTTAACGTTTTGATTTAGTGTCAAATTAGCTTGTTTGATGCTAAAAAGCTTATTATACCAAAGCATTGAGGCGTACATCTTGCCTCTAAAACATGAAAATGCATTGTGTGCTTTTTTTAAAACACACATAATTAGTTTTCAAACCCTCATCCATCAACCTATGCAATAATTGTCCCTTATAAACCCATCAATGTATAGAATAAGCAATAGGTGCTTTCACCATAAGTGCAACATGTTTAAGCATAACCGTGCTGTTAGATTTTAGTGATATAATATTCCATATTTAATTAGATCTGTTGATACGCGAAGATTTTGATCAATGACAATGTGCTTCAAAAGGAACAGATATGTGCAAAGCTAAAGAAAGATCGTTGAAGACCAAAAAAACATAAGTATGATTTTTTATATAGGTCATAGTCTAGATTTATTTTTAAAATTTATCCTCAAGAGGCTTGCACGAACAGTAGAAAATATTTTATAAACTTCATTTTTATTTAAGCTTTCACTATGCATATTTTATAAGTTCAGTCGACTGAACAAGAATATCCAGTCGACTGAAACTAGTACAAATATATAAACATGCACGGTTTCAGTCGACTGAATTTTATGCACAGTCGATTGAATTTGTTCCTGAAAATTTTACTTCATATTTTCAGTTGACTGAATTCCCTGCTCAGTCGACTGAATTTGAACCTGTGAATTTTCTCCGAAAAGACACCTTCTTCCTCCCAAGAGTTGCAACCATTCACCAATGGAAATGGAAGCATCTCCTGCTTGCAACCTTTGACAACAAATGCACCTCTTCCACAAGTATATATACATGATTCTAACATCATTCAAGTTACCGAATTCTCTTGCTTTAATCTTACTATTTCCTTGATCATATTCTCTAAATATTCTCAAAACATTCACCAATCTATTGCTTGAATCACTATTTTGTTTATAACATTCTTTTGCAATTCACATTTCCTAAATCTTCATAAACACATTGCATACTCTCGAGGATATGATTATAGGAATATTGTACTACATTAGACTCATTAGTGTTGACAAGAACACAACAAGTCGAATATTGTATTTTAGTAATTGAGTTGAAGTCCTCTTCGGTAGTTAAGGCAAGAAATCCCGTTCGGTTGTTCGGGTAAGTTGTAAACCTATTCCTCCGGGTGAAGTGAGGGTGTTAGTTAGTGAAATTCCTAAGTGAAGCTTAGGGACTGGACGTTAGACTAGAGGTCCGAACCAGTATAAAATCCTGGTGTCTCCTTGCATTTACCTACTTTATCTATCTAGACTATTCCGTTATTCCATATTACACGATCCTACCGCATAGCCCCCTCTTTCAATTGGTATCAGAGCAAGGACGTTCTATAACCATAACACCATTATTAGACATATTGATAATATTGGAACTAATGCAAGCACAAGCACAACATCTGCCTATAGTTCTACATTTGCGGAAGGACAATCTACCCAAACACCTCCTCTATTCAATGGACTAAACTATAACTATTGGGCTACAAGGATGAGAATTTATATGCAAGTAACAAGTTTCGAAGCCTGGATGCTACTCAAGCAGAGTTTGTTGTACCCACGACCGATTATCCTACACGGACACAAACTCGGAAAAATGAAGCTAGTGCAAATGCCAAAGCTATGAATATGCTATTTTGCGCCTTGGATAGAAATGAATTCAACCGTATTAGCATATGTACTACTACATATCAGATATGGGAAACACTTAAAGTCATACATGAAGGCACAAACAAGGTTAAACAAACAAAGATATCCATGTTAAAGAATCAATTCCAAAACTTTAGAATGCGACAAAATGAATCCATCAATGACATGTACTCAAGATTTCAAGACATTCATCATGCTCTAATCGGACTAGGAGAAAGATACACGGATTTTGACATTGTGTCTAAAGTTTTAAATTCACCCACTGATGAATGGGAGAGAAAAGTACTAGCAATCGAGGAAGCAAATGATCTATCTACAATGAAACCAAAAGAATTGATTGGAAATCTTATGTCATATGAAGTAAATATGAAAGCTAAGAAAGATCAAGCTCAAGAAAGAAAGAATGTTGCTTTTCATGTGGAAAAGGAAGAATCAGAGTCTGAAGATGAGGATCTAGAATTTATAGCCAAAAATTTCAAGAAAGTCTTAAAGTATAGAAAAGGAAACAAAAACGGATTCAAAACGAATTTCTTGAACAAACCTTCATCCTCAAATATAGAATGCTTCAATTGTCACAAGAAAGGACACATGCAAAAAGATTGTCAAGAATAAATAAAGGAAAATCAGAAAAGCTTCAACAACAAAAACAAGAAGGATAAATTCAAAAAGAAGGCATTTTATGTAACATGGGATGATTCAGATTCATCTTCATTCGAAAATGATAGTGATAGCGACAATGAACAGGCAAATGTATGCTTCATGGCTCAAGATTCTGAGGTAAGTAATTTAACTTTCGATGATTTAATTGAAGTAAACACTGAACTTTAAGCACAATAAAAATTCTTAAAAAGAAAATTAAGGAAATTCGTGAAAATCAAAACAAAGCTGAGTTTGAGAGAGATATGTTAAATGATGAAAAGAAAATTCTTGAAGAAGAACTTGAAAAAATTCAAGAATCTTTTTCAAATCCGGAAACTCAATTATCACTTTTAAGTCAAGAAATTGAAACTCAAAAGAAAAAGAATGATGTACTTGTTTCTAAAAATCACGAGTTAAAAATTAAGATTAAACATGTTGAATTAGAAAATAATAGTCTATAAGCTAAATTAGATGACATCACTAAAAATGTTTCTAATTTTAACAAAGGAAGAGAAAATTTATCTAAGATATTAGAAAATTCTCAAACATCTTCAAACAAACAAGGTTTAGGTTATAAAAAGGAGTCAAAAATTCCTAATAACAAAAATATAAAACTTAACAGGAGTGTTGATTCAAAACAACAAATATTGCTAAAGAAACCTATAAAACAAAAGTAGAAAACAAGGTTGTTAAAATTTGGGTACCAAAGACTAACAATGTATTAATAAGAAATAAATATATTAAAACATTTATGGATAATGTTCATCATAATGAAAACTATATTTATAAAAAGGATACTAAACCAAATTGGGTTTGGTTTCCTAAACTCTAACTTTATAGGACCCTATTAAAAGGTGGGTACCAATAATTTCATATTTATTTTCAGGTCCCACTCAAAAAGAAGAAATGGATATTAGACAGTGGTTGTTCAAAACACATGACCGGAGACAAAGATATGCTTACAAACATCACATACTTTGATGGTGGCTCGGTTACCTTCGGAGACAATTCAAAAGGTTATATCATTGGCAAAGGGGATGTGAACAATTACGGTACATCAAATTTATCTTTTATAACAAATGTTTCATTAGTTGAAAATTTAAAACATAATCTACTTAGCATAAGTCAACTGTGTGACAAAGGTTTTAAAATAACTTTCTCGGATAATAAATGTAGTATTTTTGATCAAAAACAAAATCTTGTTTTTGAAGGAAATAGAGATAGAAATATTTGTGTTCTAAATATGAATATTAATCATAATTCAAGTATGTGTTTACTTGCTAAAGATAATGATCATTGGTTATGGCACAAAAGATTTTGTCATATAAATTTTAAAACTATTAGAAAACTTTCTAAAAATGAATTAGTAAGAGGTTTACCCAAAATAAACTTTAAAATAAATAATCTTTGTGATGATTGTCAAAAAGGAAAATTAACGAAATCATCTTTCAAATCTAAGAAAAATATTTTGACTTTACAGCCATTAGAATTACTACATATGGATTTATTTGGACCGATACAAATTCAATCCATTAATCATAATCGATACGTACTTGTAATAGTTGATGATTTTTCAAGATATACATGGACTATTTTTATGAAAAATAAAAGTGACACTTTTGATCATTCTAAAACATTTGTCAAAATAATTCAAAACACTAAAGATTTGAAAATTAAAAATATTCGAAGCGATCATGGAGGCGAATTCGAAAATGAAGCTTTTGAAACTTTTTGTAAAAAGAAAGGAATAAATCATAACTTTTTATTTCCTAGAACTCCTCAACAAAATGGAGTTGTAGAAAGAAAGAATAGAACATTACAAGAATGCGCAAGAACATTATTAAATGGATGTTCTCTACCAAAACATTTTTAGGCAGAAGCCGTTGCTACTGCATGTTATGTATTAAATAGAATATCAATTAGACCATTAATTAAAAATACTTCTTATGAACTATTTAACAACAAAAAGCCAAATATATCTTATTTTAAAATATTTGGATCAAAATGTTTCATTTTAAATACAAAAGATCAACTAGGAAAATTCGATCCAAAAGCCGACGAAGGAAATTTTGTAGGATACTCAGAACGAAGTAAAGCATATCGAGTATTTAATAAACGAACAAACATAATTAAAGAAACTTTGCATATATCTTTTGATGAAAATTTTAATAAAAATTTTAATATAAAAGATGATGAAGAATTGATAAATATAGAAGAAACAAACCTTGAAAATAATATTAATGAACTAAGAACTCCTTCTAGAATATTACGAGATCATCCAACTCAAAATATAATAGGAGAAATAAATTCTCAAGTTAGGACAAGAAATCAACCAAATCAAATGGGTCATGTAGCTTTCATTTCATCAATAGAACCTAAAAATTCTAAAGAAGCATCAACAGATGATTATTGGATTATCGCAATGCACGAAGAATTAAATCAATTTGAACGTAACGATGTTTGGGAATCAGTTCTCCGTCCTAATAATCAATCAGTAATTGGAACAAAATGGATTTACAAAAATAAAGTAGACGAACCAGGTAATATAACAAGGAATAAAGCAAGACTAGTAGCACAAAGGTATAATCAAGAAGAAGGTATTGATTTTGAAGAAATCTTTGCTCCCGTTGCAAGACTTGAAGCAATACGTATACTATTAGCCTTTGCATGTTTTCACAATTTTAAACTTTATCAAATGGATGTTAAAAGTGCATTTTTAAATGGTTTTATTAAAGAAAATGTATATGTAGAACAACCTCCTTTATTTATACATGAAAAATATCCGAATCATGTATTTAAATTAAAGAAAGCACTATATTGTCTTAAACAAGCACCTCGTGCTTGGTATGAAAGACTTAAAAAATTATTTATTAAATTTAGGATTTAAAATTGAAAAAGTAGATCAAACGCTTTTTATTAAAAATACTACCAAAGATATTTTAATAATTCAAATATACGTAGACGATATTATTTTTGGTTCAACAAATGAAAATTTATGTAAAGAATTTTCAAATATAATGACTAATGAGTTCGAAATGTCTCATATGGGAGATCTATCATATTTTCTCGGACTTCAAATCAAACAATTACAAATGGAGTTTTTATAAACCAAGAAAAATATTGTGCTAATTTAATTAAACGATTCGGCATGGAAAACACTTCTGCTAAACCTACTCCTATGAGTACCACTACACATCTCGATCGAGACGAAAATGGCAAAAGTGTAGATCAAAAATTGTTTAGAAGTATGATAGGTTCCTTACTTTACTTAACCGCTAGTAGACCTGACATAATGATGAGTGTTTGTTTATGTGCACGTTTTCAATCCGTTCCTAAAGAATCACACTTAAGAGCGGTAAAACGAATTATGCGATATCTTAACATCACTAAAGATTTTGGTCTTTTCTAGCCAAAGGAGTGTCCATTTTAGTTAGTATCATTCAGTGATGCTGATTTTGATGGATCTCGAACAGATAGAAAAAGTACAAGTGGTACTGGCCATTTCATTGGAAAATCACTTGTATCTTGGTTTAGTAAGAAACAAAATTATGTCTCGCTTTCCACCCGCGAAGGAGAATATATATCAGCGGCTTTAGCTTGCACTCAAGTTATATACATGCAACAAACACTTAAAGATTTTAATATAAATTTAACAAATTCTACAATATATTGTGATAATAAAAGTACAATAAACTGATCTAAAAATCCGGTTAATCACTCTCGTACAAAACATATAGATATTCGTCACCATTTTCTATGTGACAATATCGAAAAAGGAATAATTAATTTAGAACATATTTCTACCGAAAATCAAATTGCCGATATATTTACTAAACCTCTATTATAAAACTCCTTCATAAAATTACGACGAGAGTTAGGAATAATGTCTTTTAAAGATATCATATAGGGAAAGTTAGAAAAATCTATACAATTCAGTCGACTAACACTATATGACCAGTCGACTGAATAAAGAAAAAATGAGATTTTCAATTACTTTTTTGAATATGTTACATGATATATTAATATAAAATAGTAGTCATTTGTAAATCATATATTTTTAACCGAATTATGGTAACCATTAAATCATTAAGTGGATGAAAAACTTTAAAGAATTATAACCACTATATATTTAGAAAATCCCTCCTATAAATATATCTTAAAAAATTTATTTTTTTCACAACTCATTCTCACAAATAAAAGCTTGAAAAATTCATTATAAAAATGTCGTCCAACAACTCTTTTTCCCCGATCAACATCACCTCTTCAGTCGATAACACTCCAACGTCTCCAAAACTTCACTCCAACACCGACACATGAGCCAGTTTACAAATGGAACAATTATCGTACTGGCTACACACCAGAATCCAAGAAAGAGAAACGCGGACTCTTTATTTCTCCAGACACAAAAAGAAAGATTGATGAAATTCATCACTTTCAACAACAACAAATAGATCTTCAACGAGAATTATACTTCGAACAAAAAGTTACGGCTAGACGATTAAGCTTCCTAGAGCAAATCGGTTTACGCTTTTGTGGATCAAAAAAGAACGAAGTGGCTGAACCCCTACCTTGCCCCGTTAGTTCACTTGATCCGTCTTCATCTTACCGTACACTAGTCGATCCTGTGAATCCTTGGATGTCTCCTAAGACTCCTCAATATAGTCTAAATTCATGAGATATAAATTATATGAAGAATGAAGTGAAAAAGACTCCGAGTCCATCCACTAAGAAATAGTTAGTTTTGAAATCTATTCATGGTATTACATTTATATAATTGTAATTATTTCCTTGAATAAAGAGTTTACCTTCAAAATTAACAAAGAACAACAAAATACATGGATCAGTCGATTGAAACCCCATGTTCAGTCGACTGGACTCAAGGCAGTAAGCAAATTTTTTATAATTCAGTCGACTGGATCCTCTGCACAGTCGACTGAAATACTAACAGAAACTTTCAGACAAAAATTCAGTCGATTAAAAATCCTGTTCGGTCGACTGAATTTAGCCCAAAAAATTTCGGCCTTCAATTCAGTCGACTGAACAGTGTATTCAATCGACTGAACGCCAATTCCCAGGCAACTTTCCCCTTTTAACCACCAATTTTTTACCTGTCCATTCACTTTTTGCTTTCCAAAACAGTTTTCTTCCCCAATTATTTTCGAAACCCTAGCCCCCAATTCCTCAAAATCCACTCAAATCTCACTCAAATGGCACCAAAGAGATCAAGAGCTTCCTCTTCTTCATCCTCTGAGCCAATTGATGCTCAAATAGCGCAATGGCTTTACGATGGAGTCGCTGTCACTAGATGGAATAAGATGAAGAATTTCCGAATTTTCGAGCATTCCTTCGTTGATTTCCAAAGCTTTCAAACCTACAACATCCAAGCGTTAACCGATCAAGCAGGTTTAACTTCTCTTTTGGATTTGAAAAGAAATGACCATGCCATAAATCATGTAATGGTCAAATTATTTTATGTTAACCTTAATCTTGGACACCAAACTCCAAGAAATCCAAACAATAGTGTTTGGAGTATGGTATGTGGAAAGAAAATTTGGTTTTCCTTGGATAGAATAGCATACATTCTAGAATCACCAAATGTCGGGATAAAGCTAGAAGAGATAGAATTCAATCCACATATTCGCGATAACATAAACCATCGATTCATGGATGATAATATCAACTTTAGAGATTTTAAGCCCACCTCTCTTCGACCTATGGCAAGAATCCTTCACAAAGCCCTAATGAGAACAATTACTCCTCGCACGGGCTCGTACGAAATTGTCTACCCAAATAACTATCGAGCTCTATATGCTATTTTTAGCAATATACAAGTCAATTTGGTACAACTTATTCTTTATGAGTTTCTCACTTTTAATAATGGAAAAATGCGCACTATCTATTTTGGAGAATACATCATGCGACTTCTCCTCAATGTCGATACGCCATTACCCGAGTCAGAGAATACAATGGTCCATTAAATTAACCACCGGACCATAAGCCTAATGCAACTCCCATCTCGACCTCCTCGCATAATATCACTCACCGAATGGGAAGCAAGACATCAAGAACAACAACAACAACAACAAAAACCTCCTCAACCTCACCACGAAGAACATTTCGAGCAAGATGATGAAATTCGTCTTGTTGACCCAAGCTTTACTACCAACCAATCTTTGGGGATATTGTCAAGAAATCAACAAATTCTTGACACTCGTCTTAAAAAGGTAGATCGCAAGCTTGACAAAATCAAAGGATTCTTCAACAATCTATGGGATGCAATCTCGTGCTCAAGCACCACTACTGCTTCGACATCTCGCGGCAAACGTTCGGCACCTACGTTTACATGGACAACATCCGAAGAGCAAACAAGTAGCAGCGCAAGCGGAGATAGTTGTGGCCAAGGAGGAAGAGCGTACAGACCACCAACAGGAGGACCCGTCATACGTGAACCAACAGGAGGAAGAGAAGGTTCATATGACTGGGATAAAGACGAGTAATTTTAGTATGGTTTGATGTTCATTTATAACTTTCTTATGGCTTGTATAAATAGCCATTTTGTGCTTGTTCGACGCAACATTTTTAACTTTTTTAAGTCATGGTTATGCAAATTTTCTATTCTCTATGCTTCAGTGATCGTTTTGATAAAATATTTCTACTGTTAGTTCTTCCTTTCTGTCGATGACAAAGGGGGAGAAAATCTATGGTACTAACTTTATTTTGTAGGAAAGATAGTGCATACATTCAGGGGGAGAAAATAAGTAAAAACATCTCTAGAATAAATAAGTATTGTCATCAATTAAAAAGGGGGAGAATGTTGATACGCGAAGATTTTGATCAATGACAATGTGCTTCAAAAGGAAGAGATATGTGCAAAGCTAAAGAAAGATCGATGAAGACCAAACAAACATAAGTATGATTTTTTATATAGGTCATAGTCTAGATTTATTGTTAAAATCTATCCTCAAGAGGCTTGCACGAACACTAGAAAATATTTTATAAACTTCATTTTTATTCAAGCTTTCACTATGCATATTTTATAAGTTCAGTCGACTGAACAGGAATATCCAATCGACTGAAACTAGTACAAATATATAAACACACAGTTTCAGTCGACTGAATTTTCTGCACAGTCGACTGAATTTGTTCCTGAAAATTTTACTTCATATTTTCAGTTGACTGAATTCCCTGCTCAGTCGACTGAATTTGAACTTGTGAATTTTCTCCGAAAAGGCACCTTCTTCCTCCCAAGAGTTGCAACCATTCACCAATGGAAATGGAGGCATCTCTTGTTTGCAACCTTTGACAACAAATGCACCTCTTCTACAAGTATATATACATGATTCTAACATCATTCAAGTTACCGAATTCTCTTGCTTTAATTTACTATTTTCTTGATAATACTCTCTAAATATTCTCAAAGCAATCACCAATCTATTGCTTGAATCATTGTTTTGTTTATAACATTCTTTTGATTCATAGCAATTCACATTTCCTAAATCTTCACAAACACATTGCATACTCTCGAGGATAAGATTATAGGAATATTGTACTACATTAGACTCATTAGTGTTGACAGGAACACGACAAGTCGAATATTGTATTTTAGTAATTGAGTTGAAGTCCTCTTCGGTACTTGAGGCAAGAAATCCCGTTCGGTTGTTCGGGTAAGTTGTAAACCTATTCCTCTGGGTGAAGTGAGGGTGTTAGTTAGTGAAATTCCTAAGTGAAGCTTAGGGAATGGACGTAGGACTAGAGGTCCGAACCAATATAAAATCCTAGTGTCTCCTTGCATTTACCTACTTTATCTATCTAGACTATTCTGTTATTCCATATTACACGATCCTACCGCATAGCCCCCTCTTTCAAGATTTTGGAGATATTTGAGTCTATGTGGAATTATGACTCAAATTCATTGCCTATTTTACAGATTTGATAGAATTTGGATTGTGATTAGTTGCACTTTATAGAGATTTTGTGTATTTGGAAGAGTGATCAGTTGCCACTTTTATTGCATTAGAGAAGTCAACAAATTATCTACATGGGAAAGATTAACGAAAGTATTCAATAGTTTCTTAAAGAAGATATTTGTCAAGTCTATTATAAATAAACATGTCTAGGGTTGATAAGAGATGTGTGGGAAAAAGTGTATTTTGTTGGGTATTTGGGATTGACATTTCTTTCAATTTTAAGTCTCTTTTGTATTTTCTTGATTGAATCAATAAAAGTTTTGATTTTTAGGGTAATTAATTTTGTTTGCTTTATTCACTATTTTCTCTTCTAAATCTAATTGTGTAGTGATCCCGAAAAATCATTAACATTTGGTATCAGAGCCAACTACACAAATTTATGAAAGAGTCTTTGGCTATGGAGAAGATAAGTGTTGAAAAGTTTAATGGAAGGAACTGGGGGTTATGGAAAGCGAAGATGGTAGATTATCTCTATCTTAATGATCTTCACCAACCTTTGGGAAAAAAAGGAAAAAGCCAAATGGAATAACTGAGGCAAAGTGGAAAATTTTGGATTGGAAGGCAGCTGCAGCAATTCGGTGTTTTATGGAGAATTCTGTGTTTCATATTGTTGCTTGTGAAACTTCTGCTTTTGGCATATGGAAGAAATTGGAAGGAATTTATACAAAAAATTCTACGATAAATAAGGCATTCCTGATGAGAAAGTTGGTCAATCTAAAACTAAAGAAAGGCGAATCGATTAGCGAACATCTCAACAGCTTTCAAGCAATTGTGAACCAATTGGCGGAGATAAGCTTCAAAGTTGAAGATGAAACTCAAGCTTTAATATTAATGAACTCATTGCCTGAAAGTTGAAAAACTATAGTAGTCGCATTGAACAATTCAAATTCTAGTGGTATTGTTTCCATGGAGTCTGTGGTTAGCAGCCTTCTTAATGAGGAGATGCGGAGGATAAATTCATCGAAAGGAAAGACCACTGAAGAAAAGGAAACTACAAATCCATTGGCAGAGGTCCACTTTACAAAAAGAAAAAGACGCTCATTCAAACCAAATACGGATCGAGACTTCATTTGCTATTACTTTGAAAAACCATGCCATCAGCTGAAATTTTGCAATAAATTAAGAGAGAATAAAGAGAGGATGAAAACTCAAAAAGGAAGCAAAAATAAGCTGGAGGTAGACCGTGATGAGGAGGTAAACTTTGGAATTAGCAATGATGTTTTTTGTGTTGATATGAGTATGGAAGGAAAGTGGGTGCTAGATTCTGGTGCATGTTTCCACATTTGCAATCAAAGGGAAGCATTCACTGATTATAAGGAGGAAGCATGTAAGGTGGAGTCCGCTAATGGTGGAGACCTACAAGTTAGCATGGGTTCTGTCATGTTGAAGATGGATACTGTAAGGTTGGTGACGCTTATAGGGGTTAGGCATATCCCAGAAATTAAAAGGAATTTTATCTCTGTTGGACAGCTGGAAGGGAAAAGTTGTAACTTCTCGATTCGAGGTGGAGTAACTAGGGTTTGGAAGGTAATAGGGTGGTGCTGCGCGCGAAGAGGAAAAACAATAATATTTATTCATTGCTTGGAAAAACCTTAAAGATTGCAAATTCTTATGCAGGTGAAGTTGGAGAGACAAATCTATCTAAATCAAGCTGGAGCCAACAACGGAAAACCACAAAGCATATTTGGAGGTCTTTGTTGTATTACAAGCAATTCTGATCTGTTAATGATGTGCATGTTCAATTGGTGGGCATGCATAGTTTGGAAGGAGTTTTAGCTTTGGGTAAAGACGTATGTTTCCTTGGATATATTGTTTGAAGTTGAGGTTCAAGAAGGAGCTTAGATTACGTTTATGAAATATTATATTAAGGTGGAGATTGTTAGATTTTAGTGATATAATATTCCATATTTAATTAGATCTTGGAGATATTTGAGTCTATGTGGAATTATTACTATAATATTTCATATTTAATTAGATCTTGGAGATATTTGAAATATGTTGAATTATGACTCAAATTCATTGTCTATTTTACAGATTTGATAGAATTTAGAGTGTGATTAGTTGCACTTTTTAATGATTTTGTTTATTTGGCAGAGTGATCAGTTACCTCTTTTATTGCATTAGACAAAATCAACAAATTATCTACATGGGAAAGATTAACGGAAGTATTCAATAGCTTTTTAAAGAAAATATTTGTCAAGTCTATTATAAATAAACATGTCTAGGGTCGATAAGAGATGTGTCGGAAAAAGTGTATTTTGTTGGGTATTTAGGATCGAGATTTCTTTCAATTTCAAGTCTCTTTTGTATTTTCTTGGTTGAATCAATAAAAGTTTTGTTTTTTGAAGGAATTAATTTTGTTTGCTTTCTTCACTATTTTCTCTTCTACATCTAATTGTGTAGTTATCCCGGAAAATCATTAACAGGTTCTTCTAGCAAAGTGGTAGGACCTTATAAGAAAGTGAACCGTCTCGATAGCTTCAAATAAGCATATGTTTTTGGAAGATTAATTAAAAAGGTCAATTTTGAAGAAAAAAATGAAAGATTTTTAAATATTACTTTGACTATTTGAAAAACAAAACAACTAATCATAGTAACATGATACTGCGAATTGTTTTTCCAGATCACTTGCTGCATTTAAAGTAAAAATAGTAAATTATTCTGTCCATTTTATCTTCCATCTTCTCAAGGATCATCACTAGTTAGCAAATCGGTTATGATTTTATAATAGATTCAATCTTCAATTTTCATTTAGTTTTTAACTGGAGTTGGTGATTCTATTTTACAAGCAGAAACTTATATGATTTGGAAATCACAGGTGAAACTAAAATGTCACAGTTGCATAAAATGCCATGGTTTTTTATATTGGTTACATCTGTTGTTTTAAGGAAGTCATTTTCATGTTTACGCTTAATACAGGTAAGTTCACTGAAGTGTATATTCTGAATATTTATTTACAATGTTGGAAGTTTATTATGATTACAGGTTTATGCATATCATTTAATATGAAAATAAATTTTCATGTGATTTTTATGTTTTAATCTATAAGAGATGATCAGAAAAATTTAGGTAACCTAAGTTTTTTACAACTGCAAAAGTTATACATTTTTTTTTGCTCCACTTGACCTTGATATTGTACAATTGTATAATTATCCATCTCTATTAATTTCTTTACAAAATTATAGTTTATTTTAATTTTGATCAAGATTGTATTCAAACTTAATCTTTCAAAATCTAAATATTCCATTTTCATTATCTTAATAGTTAGCATCATTTTATCATGGTTCTTGAACCTTTTAGGGGAAAATCTTGTTGCTACTAAAAAGACTGAAATATTTTTACTGGTTTGCCAAGACCATTTGAGAAAACATTCATGAATCAAAAATTAGTTCACAAATACAAGTTACCTGGGTGTTGCTAAAAACAATATCCAGTCACCATATTGGCCACCACCACATAAATTATCGGGTAGTGTATATGCATTATAGTTGTATAGCCAATTGTAATTATATTGCCTCATCTATTGGCATTGAAAATTTCAAAATATCATTATTGAATATAATATAAAGAACAAACAGCCTAACATTATAAGCACAACAAACAAAATTACCTTCCTTCCTGAAAGAAAATTTTGGTATTGGAACTAGGAATTGGGAAAAAAGTTATTGTGATGTATAAAATGATTATTATATCAATATATAAGTTTTGAGTTGGATTTCTTTTCTATTAATGTGGAAAAATATATAGTAAATCAGTACCCAAGCTTCATGATAATGAGGGCGTGGTTATGGAAAAGGGAAATGCTGGAGTTGCTGATAAAATACTGCTCATAATGGTATGTGCAAGTAATATAAGTTTATCTAATGTTATATCCTCTTCTGTAACACTTTAGGAGATTATTTTAGAATTTATATTTAATGATGACCCCTTCAAACTGTACCATGAAGAAGATACTTCAGTACTGATGCTTTAAACTGAATGGTGGTATGACAGAAACTTTAAGTGTGATGAAAACCAAGGTTTGAACTTCCGGCCGGTACACATGAATTCCATTCATTCCGTGCCGGATCCGGGGCTGGAATTTCAAAAAAATTTTGTTTCGGATTTTGCACTAAAAAAATGACTGCAAAACTGAAAAAACAAGAAGCACATGGTAATTATCTTCCATTTGCTTAACTGATAACATCAATTTTTGATTCGAAGTGATTTTTTAATGTGAATTTGAAATTGGGGGTTGTTTTGAGTGAGAGGAGAGAAGGTGCCGAACGATAATGAGTTGAATCGCCAATTTGATCCGGTAATTTTGAATTGAGGAAGTCAAATGAGCTAAATGATGGTTGTTGACTTGATGAAGTATGACAAGCACGCTATGCATGCCGGCTCTGTACTTTTAAACATGAGAGTTTGAGTTCAGCATGGGCAAAAAGTATGATAGAAGATATGGAATAATGGTACATTTATTAATATAAAATAACTAGTGGAAATTGTATTAGCATTAAAATTTCCTGGTTACGGTTATGTATTTCAACACATTTATACTGGATATAATATAAAACGATCAGAAATTAACAAATCGGAATTTAAACGAAATTTTCGGAATTTTCGAAACGGAACCGAAATATTGAAAATTATAGATAACCGAAACGGAACTGAATAACGGAATTTTAAACCTTGATGAAAACTCTATGTATAAGCGGTCAATACAAATGTACATTTCAGTCAGGGTTCCTGTACTTATTTGTTTTTGGTATTGAATTATACAACAGTTTGAAATACTTAACCTTAAAGCGGTGGTTAATCCAATAATATATAACAGAATTGAAATAGGGTATGTGTTTCCATATACCATATTATTAAAATAAGGTATATGTATTGGTCATCAAAGATCAAACGCTCCTAGATAAATGTATTGATAAACCAACTGATCTAATTGTCTAAAAAGTATAATCAAGCACGAAGATGTGATTCAAAAGATTATGGTTTAGATAAGGTTTCTTTTGACAAGGATTTTCCATCTCTTGGAACTGAAGATAAATGAGGTGCTTCTTCTTCTATGAGCTCTGGTTTTAAAAGGCTTAATATAAATACTGATGGATGGACTTCGCCTTTGGTTGAAATGCCTACTAGCGTACATATTAATAAAAATATATTATCTACTGCATCGGGCAATGCAATGAGTTTAAGCATGGCTAAGGCATTGTTCTAAACATTGCCGAAGGCTCATACTATACCATTGGTATTTCAGTGTTTTATTTCTTTTCTTTTTTGGTTTAATGAGTGCTATAGAAAATTATATTTTACTCATCTGGATTATATTATTGCTTAGGTGACAAATGAGAATGAATGAAGTAAGGAACTGGCATTAACGTACAACAAGTTGACACCTGTGACACCTTAAGGGCCTAAAAACTTGGAAAGTTGTACATAAATATTTGTTTATCAGAAAATAGCATGCTTTGTCCCCATGTGGTGCATTAAGCAAATAACTTTCTATATCACTTCATAATACATGATGTTGGTAAGATACACTGTATAGTTTTTCATAGGTTGGCATATGCTTTCTACATGCCATGTTGTTTGTCCACTCTAGTGTTTTCATTTTTAGGAAATGGTGAACATTTGAGCATAGAACTGCACTATATTGAAACTAATGTTTAAACTTCAACCATAGAAAGGTGAGATGTCCACATAGAAATATGATTTTAAGCATTATTTTTGAAGACCTATGAAAAGAATGCATCATTGATATGATTTTTTTATTATTATTATTGTGCATTGGAAACATGATGGTAAAAGTAATTATAAAATATTACTGAGCTAAAAAAAATTAAATAGGAAACTCTAATAGGAATGACACTACTCTCCAAGCCAAACCCTTTTAATCCGACTTAATATGACATGTTGACATAGCCACTCCCATGAAGTGCAGCAGAAGCTAAAATTTCCCCAGTTCGGAACTTAGGCCAGTTGAGGCATTTGCCTCGGTTAAAAATCGAGGAGATTTCGGCTTGATATTTGGTGACACCTTAGACTTAACAGTTCTTTCCCTACTTAGAAATGAATTTTTTACTACAATTATTTATTGATATCCTATAAGTTAACGTATCTTAGCACATTTTCAGATATTTGCGTTCTTTAACCCAATGTCTTCTCTCCCTCACACTCTTTTGAAACTATATTATAACACCTTAGTATAATGTGCATAGTGATTCTCCCATTTACTGCATTGGTTCAATGGTACTGGGTCCATTACGAATATTATGCTATTTTTTATCTGTTAGCATCAAAATTGGTCACTAACACCCTCGAATAGAGTTATGTAGAGAGATTAATGAAGAAAGTAAAGTTAAACAGAGGACATTACGTAAATTTAAATGCAGAAAAAACGAACACCAGATTTATAGTGGTTCGGCGTAATTGCCTACGTCCACTTTGAGGTAGATCTTTATTGCTTTTCTTGATAATCGATTACAGATACAATCCGTATGTCAATCACTCAAATACAATTGCTCAGCAAAAAAAATTAAGTCACGAATGAGTCTTGAATGCGGTAGAGTCTTGCCGGTGTTCTCGAAAAAAGGCCCCTTTCACTGTGCCACTGCCTCTCTATTTATAGACGAAGATGGGTTTGAGTCTCTCGGCCCAAAAGAGTGATCTCTGTGTTCCGATCTATAGATGTCGAACGGCAAAATGCCGAACAAGGCATGAATGCCGAACGTTATCCTCATGCCGAACGAAGTGATACCGAACGATATCTTCATGCCGAACGTAGTGATGCCGAACACTTTGAATGCCGAACGAAGTATTTGTGCCGAACAACACTGGAAGCCGACCCAGCGTGTTGTGCCGAACGACTCCGGATGTCGATCGATCCCGAATGCCGAACGAGATTTATGCCGAACGAAGTGATGTGCCGAAGGAGGTTTGGATGCCGAGCAGTATGGAATGCCGAATGATTTTGCCATGCCGAACGTCCATAGATGCCGAACGATATACAATATCGAACGTTTCTCAATGCCGACCGCTCTCGCATGCCGAACGTCCCATAGATGTCGACCGAAATTGAGTGCCGAATGAATCATATGTGCCGGACGACTCTGGAAGCCGAGCGCTTTCTAATTCCGAACGCTCCTAAATGCCGAGCGTTCCTGAATGCCGAGCGTTCTCTAATACCGAACGATTTGGATGCCAAACGACTCGTAAATGCCGAACAGTATGCTTATGCCGAGTACTTAGTTGCCTGGTCAAATCTCCAGGCAACACCTGCCCTCCAAAATGCATCACATGGTCAAACGTGATGCGGTTTGAATCACATGTCCATTGTGCTTTGCTTCAAGCTGTGGCTTAGTTTCCTCAATGGTGGTATTTTCTCATGAATACTGGATGAGACAATGCATGCCGAACGTTATGCAAATGCCGATCAGCATACCGAAGCCGAGCGTCCTGGATGCCGAGCGCCCTTGAATGCCGATGCCGAACGATGTCATTTTGACCGGTTCTACCGGTCATTGTCCCTTCGGCTCCCTTTCTTCCCCTTTAAAGTTCGGCACTTTCCTTCTTCCTCTCTTCTTCACTTTCTCCTCAGCTATCTTGTGCTTACGAACCTCGCCTTTTAACAAAATCCAAGGATTTAACTACCCTTCGTTTCTCTAGCATCATACCATGCATCACTCCTTTCCCGAGTCATTCGGAATTAATTAAAACCGTTCCCTTAACTCCAGAATACTCCCGAGCTTCAATCTATTTGCTAGGTATCAACCCCTTCTATTTAAATGCTTTCCCTGACTAAAGAGTTTTAATACGAGGCTTAAGTTCGTAAATTAGACCCCTAACCCATAGGTACTTCGTGGATGAAAGGATCGAACTACGATTATGGTATGTTCTAGTGCTAGATAACGTAGAAAAAAGGGGAAGTGGTCAGAGGCAAGCACATGAGGGAGTCGTTGGAAGATGAACTGTGGTTCGATATAGTTTTCTCATGTCGAACGAGATTGAAGGGAAGAGTAAAGGAGGAGCAAGAATTGGCTAGAGTGCCAAACAACACGGTCCGGTGTGACTTGCCGAACGACTTGGCCACGTCGTTCGGCATGGATGGGAGAGAAAGATAAAACCATTGTTAAGGATGGAGTGTTGGACAGAGTGCCAAGCGTTGGGGCTCGGCATAACTTCGGCTCGACATTATTCGCTACATCCCGAGCAGCGAAGTCGAAAAATAGAAAGGAAGTACGAATTGGATAGGATGTAGATCGATATTTCAACCGAACAGGGTGCAGGCCGAACGGTCATGAATGTCGATCGATAGTTAGGCCAAACAATATTCTGGCTGAACAGCATCTTGTCCGAACGATACTTAGGCCGAACAACATTTTGGCCGAACGATATTTAGGCCGACCAGTATTTTGACCAAACGATACTTAGGCTGAACAACATTTTGGCTGAACGATATTTAGGCCGACCAGTATTCACTTTGCCCAATCTTATGACAAAAACAAGGACAAGGACCTAAGCAGACTAGCATATCGAACTAATCTGGACTGATAACTTCCTAATTTCAGTAATCAAAAGCCTGAACTTAAATCGACAAAAATGAATAATTTCCTTTAACATATAGCGCCAATGTCTGAGCCCGAAAATGAAAGCATCGTAGGGCAGGCTTTTAGAAACGGTCAGCGATGACGGTCTCCGAAGGCGACAATTCAAAGCTCAACTTTATACCACCAACTCTGTGACTTTTAATTTCTCAGCACTTATATTTGAAATATCACACTAGTTCACACACCACACGGAGGGGAATATTTATGTTGTTAAGTCTAACTTCGATTGTTTTTTCAAGTATAGTTCAAACAGGTACTCCACTAGATTCAATTTCTTTCAAAGATGTCTAGAAAATCTAGCTCCGCCACGATCTCAGATAGACCTGGGCCGTCTTCTAACCAAGGAGTCGTAGATACTTCAAACCCGTCGACTTCCCCTGCTCATAACTTAGCTCCCAACGCCGTGGAGGCATCAATTTGCTTGGACAACCCGGTCGATTCATAGGCTTCGAAAATTAATAAAAGTGCACTCCATCGGATATGCTCCATCCACAGAATTCCCTTCAACGATGTATTAGTTCCATCGGGGCACGATCATCCACACTTTCCCGAAGTTGGATACACAGCTTGTAATAAGTTTATGTGCTGGGTTGGCAGTGTGCCACCGTTCAACTCATTTCTTCGGGACGTGCTGCAATACATCGACATTGCCCCATCACAACTGCACCCGAACGGTCACGCCTTCATCTACGGTACCTACATCCTCTTCATGAATGTCCTCTCCAGGCCTCCAACCTGAGTGACATTATATATATATATATATATATATATATATATATATATATGATCAGAAGCGGAGAGATAGCCTATTTTTATGTTTCTTGAGTCGCACCATAAAAGCCCGATCTTGACTGGGGCATGTAGCAAGTTTGCCCTGTACAAACAGGAGTGGTTTTATGTGCGTTGCCCTCCTGGTTTCGCAAGGAGATGGATGGAAATAATTTTTTCCTCTGGATCGATATTCATACTTGGTCAAAGCCATGCCTTTTCTAACTCTTTTTTCCATCTTTTCAGATATCAATCCACGTCCTGACGCCCGTGGATATTCTGAACTCGTCGAAGCTATTAGAGCGCTTCCTGCCGAAGAACGGGACATCCAAACTCTCATTTCGAAAGAGTCACTTATAATGTTTGGACTGTTGGCAGAAGGTCGTCGGATAAGCCTCCTCAGGGCGTTACCATACCCAAGCCCGCCTCTGGCAAAGGGAAAAAACAAGTTGAGTCTTCAGCAGGTAACGCCCTTGGCGCACTGGAAGAAGGAGAGATCAAGGAAACCGAAACACCCGAAGCACAAGATGAAAACGTTGGTCCTACTCGGGACCCGATAGTCGAAGTTCACAACAGCGAAACATCATCTTCCCCTTCGAAGAGGAAAAAGAGACTGACGTACAAGATAAGGAGGGAAAAAGTTGGCGCAACCTCTAAAGTTACTCTTATTCCGACAGAGAAAGAGGCTTTCCTACAACGTTTAGAAAGTTCTTTAAAGGGCCTCTCGAACCTCTCCATACCCGATGATCTACTTAATTATGATTTTGACGATCTAGAGGCACTTAAACTTCACTCACCCATCAGAGGCAATGCAGGCGTTCAAGCCCAAATTCAGGGAGAAAAAAGTCCCATTAGTAAAGAAACTGGTCCGTTGGGGGGAAACACTAGGACACGAACACATGCACTCCATGTTGCACTTAAATTTCCGTTGTCACACTACTCTTTGCTAATTCGTTGTTATTTAAATTCTCTGCAGGTGACATGGGGCGTACACACGAAATTGATCGTCTCCGTAGGTCGTCTATCTTCCATCATTCTGGACTGGACTCAGGTTTCGGAAAACGTCGGGATAGAAACGGTGATGGCGATAGGGATTATCATTCTTGGGATTCATCATCTCGGAAGAAAACATATTATCATCCCAAATACACCAACATTCCACTTCTCACTCGGGGCAAAGCAAAGATAAGCATGGCCATAAGGGATCGCAATCCGATGTTCCCCGTGATCAACACTCTGATTCCTCCTCCACCCAACAGTCCCGGGATCCTCATAGGAGAGCTGAACTTTCGAAGCCGTCTCGTCATGTTCTTGCAACAGATCCATCAGTATCGGAGAGACTGGCCAAACTTAAAGTTAAATTCCCAAAAATCTGCTTTGATGGTCTGAAGTTTCTCTCGCGATCCATCATATTCCGGGAGATGTCAAGCAGAGCACTATCGCTTGCACCAACGACGTCAATGTTCAGCATGGCTCGTTCTCTCATCTTGCTGAGAAAAGGTCTGAAGTCTCCATAGAACGCCAACATGAGATTGATCGCCTAAAGCTTGAGACTATTCATGACAAAGACATAATCAAAGCTCAGGATGAAGAGATTGCGTCTTACAAATCTCAGCTTGAGGCCGCCCGGCAGAGCGCCAAAGATACCGTCGAAGCCATAACTCGTTTGGAATCAACTCACAAAAAAGAAATTGACGAGGCGGTACAACGTTGTGGGGCTTTAGCTTTGGAGAAAGACTCGGTGCAAAACGAGAGGGATGCATTCTGCCTCCAAGTCAAAGAACTTGAGGAGCGACTCCACAAAGAGCAAGAAGAGAAGATAGCTGCCCAAGAAGAGTTGCAACGGTATTGCGATGAGATCGTTGCAACGCGACTCCTAAAGGCAAAACTTGAGGGCGAGCTTTCTAAAGTTGAGGCGCTGAAGGATGAAGCCCGTGAAGAGGGCAAAAAGATAGTATCTGCGGAGATCGACTCCCGTCTTGAGGCGGCCAAGGAAGAAGGTAGGGAAGAGGCCAAAAGCATGTTCGACCCGCTTATTGCCGAATTCAATGCCTGCGTGCACCGGGAATTAACTTTTCTGGACGAGGGCTATCTTGAATCTTTGGCCGAGGCGTGGGAGACCTTAATTGAAATCAAGAAGGCCGAACATGGTATCGAGGAGGTTGATAAGGGGGCTTTGATAAAAGAATTCATTAAGGGAAACGAGCCTTTGGACCTGTCAATGGCTAAATCCCTTTATTGCAAAGGCTCCCCCCAACAAAAGGGAAAGAAGTCATCGCCGGTCCATCCAGGATTGGGTCTCCAGCTCGTGTGCCTACCTAGCCAGCCGGTCGACGGATACTCGATCCTTTTGAACAGCACAACGGCTATGACCCGGAGGACCCCGGCCTTGGCGTTCACGTTTTGTCCCCTATTCCAGAGGGTGAGACCGCCCTAATGGCTGGGAGCCAGCCGGAACCTGGTAGGCAACTCTTTTGCTTTAACATTCCAAGAGTTTTTGTTTTTCATTAGAAGCTATTGCATTCTAATACTTGCTTTTCTTGATTTTTTGTAGGTCATTCTGATCTTGAGCCCACTCCGAGGAGTGATGTCGCCAAGGAGGTGAGGAAAAAATAAGTGAAGCCACTCACGTAGGAGAGGCTCCTGGTCCAGATGCTCAGGTGGTCGGAGCGCTTGATGAGGACAAATTTGAGACTTCCTCTCCCATCGATAGAAGTAATGAAGTTGAAATTACAGGCGTCTCTGTGCACACATTCGAACTGAGCATGAAGAGAAGCTTGAGAAAGAGAAGGAAAAGACGGTCAAGATCAAGGTCGAACCTCAAGCTATGGACCTGGACGATCCTTTGAACAAGCCGTTGAAGGTCATACTCCCAGGTGGGTCCAAACCCATGGATGTTCCTCGTACTTCTTCAGCTGTCACTCCTCCATCAAAGAAAGCTATCAAGGGTAAACGTACCGAGGAGGAGTCATCTGGCAAAAAGTCGAAGAAGTCGAAGAAGTAGTCTTCGCTCTCGTTCAACAAGAGCTAGTTTAGGTTATGTAATTATTTTTATTTTCGTAGTTCATGTAAATAAAATTATTTGTGATGAATAAAACTCAGTTCTTTTCCTTCTCAGAGGACTGCTGTTGTTTGGTTTTTTGTATAACAGTGGTCAAAACCCGAGCTACTGCGAGTTACATGAACTTCTCGATTCATCTTCAAACAAGTTGAGAACTTTCTTGGTATTTGCACATTCTTTTATCCCACGTTCTGGGGATTTAGAATATTTTCCAATCCGTACGCTAAGGGCTCGATGACTTCAAGTCATTTTTATCCAGTCCGCACTTAGGGGACTTGGACATTTAAATCGTTTATACTATGGTCCACACTCCAAGGACTCAGAGACTCCAGTCCGCACTCCGGGGACTTGGAGATTATTTGTCGTTTATACTCTGGTCCGCACTCCGGAGACTTAGGGTACTCCAGTCCGCACTCCGGGGACTTGGAGATTTTTAGTCGTTTGTACTCGAGTCCGCGCTCCGGGGACTTGGAGATTTTGAGTTGTTTATACTCGAGTCCGCACCCTGGGGACTTAGAGTACGCCAGTCCGCACTCCGGGGACTTGGAGATTTTGAGTCGTTTATACTCGAGTCCACACTCTGGGGACTTAGAGTACTCCATTTTGCACTCTGTGGACTTGGAGATTTTGAGTCATTTATACTCGAGTCCACACTCTGGGGACTTAGAGTACTCCAGTCCTCACTTTGGGGACTTAGAGATCTTGAGTCGTTTATACTCGAGTCCACACTCTGGGGACTTAGAGTACTCCAGTCCGCACTTTGGGGACTTGGTGATTTTGAGTCGTTTATACTCGAGTCCACACTCTGGGGACTTAGAGTACTCCAGTCCGCACTCTGGGGACTTAGAGATATTAAGTCGTGTATACTCGTTCGTACGTCAAACAGAGTAATGTATCTCTTAGTCACTTATTACAGCGTTATCATACACAGAAACATTGACAATTCATGGGAAAAAGAAATGGCTTCAAGCCTTTATTAATGCAAATAAACTAAATTATCTTTTTACATGCTGTAAACTAGGAATAAAAACTTGCTGGAAATAAATGCAACTAAAATATGATAGAAATGAACTAAGTGAAATAATGCCGCAAATGTTGACCATTCCATGCTCGGGGAGTGTCGCACCATCGACGGTCGCTAGCTTGAATGTTCCTTCTCCAAGCTTTCGTTCGATGACGTATGGACCTTCCCATGCAGGGTTCATGTGTGATGGAACTGGGAAAATTGTTTCAAAACGAGATCACCCACGCCAAAGATTCTCGGTTGGACTTTTTCATTATAATATTGAGTAACTCGGTGCCTGTACGCGGCCGCTCTTAAATTAGCTTCTTCACATTTTTCATCAATGAAGTCCAACGATTCCAGCAAGAGATCTTGATTTGACTCGCGGTCATAATAAGTTACCCGATGTGATGGGACTTCAAGTTCCACGGCTATGACAGCTTCCATGCCATATGCTAATGCGAATGGTGTATGGTCAGTCGTGGACTTGTGGGTGGTTATGTAAGCCCAAAGTGCTGTCGGAAGCTCATCCACCCACTTGCCTCTAACCTTTTGCAAACATTTCTTCAATATGGATTTGATTATCTTGTTTACGGCCTCCACTTGTCCATTAGATTTTGGATGGGCAACTGCTGCAAACTTTTTCTCAATACCATATTTTTGGAAAAAGTCCCTGAACTCTTTGCTTTCAAACTGAGTTTCATTGTCTGTAATGATGGTTCGTTGCAGGCTAAAACGGCATATGATATTTCGTACAACGAAATTAGTGACTTTCTCGGCGGTGATAGTGGCCAAAGGCTCTGCTTCTGCCCACTTGGTAAAGTAATCGACCGCAACAATCGCGTATTTTGCACCAACTTTGGATAGGGGTAAGGAACCGACTATATCGATCCCCCACATTGCAAATGGCCAAGGACTAACCGTTTGTGTGAGTTCTGTCGGCGGAGCTCTTGGGATTTTCACATACTTATGGCATTTGTCACATCTTCTTACATAGTCTGCGGCATCCCGGTTTACAGTTGGCCAATAGTATCCATAGCGAAGGATTTTCTTTGCTAACGTCTGCCCCCCGGTATGGTCGCCACATTCACCTTCATGGACTTCCGTTGGGACTCATTTTATCTCATCATGGGCAATGCACCGGAGCAATGGGGTCGAGAATCCCCTCCGATACATTTTCCATCCTGCATTACATAATGAGAAGCCTTAGGAATGACTTGTCGTCCCTCGCTCCTTCTTTCGGGCACGTCCCATGTAACAAGTAATGCTTGAATGGGGTCATCCATGACTCCTTCTCGATTTCTGTTTCTAGCATGAAATCTACCTCCATCATATTTATGCTCGGAGCATGTAAGATTTCAATGGGAAACAATCCCATCTGCTGCGCATCGCCAGCGCTTGTAAATTTTGCTAATGAATCAGATGCTCTGTTTTGTTCACGTGGAACATGTGAAATACCATAATACTCGAGATTCGCTAGCAGCTCCTGAACTTAGGCCAAATACAGGGCGAGTCTCTGTCCCCTTACTTGGTAGTCTCCACGCACTTGATACACCACCAGTTGCGAGTCGCAAAAAATTTCAACCAATCTTATTCCCAGCTCTTTGACGAGTCTTAAGCCGGCAATCAATGCTTTATACTCGGCTTTGTTATTCGTTGCCGTGAATTCGAGCTTCAAAGCATGGCAAACCGATCGGTTTTCAGGAGTTATAAGAACTATGCCAACCTCCAACAATGGTCGTTAGATGCCCAATCAGTATACATCTTCCATTGGACGGGAGGTATGACATTACGGCCGTTTGATTCGTCTGTCATGGTGAATTCAGCGATGAAATCCGCTAGCGCTTGTCCCTGTATGGCCTTTCGTTGCGGGTAAGTAATATCGAACTGACTGAGCTCGATATTCCATTTTAACATTCTTCCAGAAGTTTCCGGTCGTTGGAGTATCCAACGCAAGGGTTGATCAGTGTAAACGCTGATTGGGTGTGCCTGAAAATATGGGCGAAGCTTGCGTGATGCAATCACCAAGCAATAGGATAATTTCTCGATCTTGGGACAGTTTCTTTCTGCCTCCGTCAGACGTTTACTAACATAGTAAACTGGCTTTTGAACTCGGTCCCCTTCACGGACCAAAGCCGTACCGATGGCATGTTGGAATACTGCCAAGTACACATACAACATTTCATGGTCTATTGATTTCGATAGCATTGGAGGGCTCTCCTAAAGCCTTACCAAAGCTCAGAATACTTCCTGCAGTCGGATGTCCACTCGAAATTCCTTTTTTCCTGCTTTATCACATCAAAGAAAGAAATGCACTTATCCGTGGCTCTAGATATGAATCGGCTCAGCGCTGCCAACTTTCCTTTCAAGCTTTGTACTTGCTTTATAGTTCTGGGCACTTGTATGTCTCGAATAGCCTGAATCTTTTTCGGGTTAGCTTCAATTCCACATGCATTCACAATGAAACCCAAGAACTTTCCTGATGCCATGTCAAAAGAGCACTTCAAGGTGTTGATCTTCATACCATATTGTCTGAGTATATCAAACATTTCTGCTAAGTCTCGGATGTGGTCGTTTGATTGTCGTGACTTCACGAGCATGTCATCCACATAGACTTCCATCGTCTTACCGATCTGGTCCTTAAACATTCGATTCACCAGGCGCTGATAAGTTGCTCCTGCGTTTTTCAACCCAAAGGGCATTACTACATAGCAATATAGCCCTATATTTGTGACAAAACTGGTGTGCTCTTGGTCTGGAATGTGCATCGGGATCTGATTGTATCCTGAGTATGCATCCATAAATGACAGTAATTCGTGTCCAGCGGTAGAGTCGACGAGCTGGTCAATTCTAGGTAAAGGGAAACTATCCTTCGGGCATGCTTTATTCAGATCAGAGTAATCAACACAAGTTCTCCACTTCCCATTTTCTTTCTTCACTAGCACTGGGTTAGATACCCATTCAGGGTAGAGGCCGTCGTGGATGAACCCATTGGCTTTGAGTTTGTCCACCTCCTCTTTGAGAGCCGCGGACCTCTCCGGGTCCATACCTCTCCTTTTCTGTTTTATGAGAACGTGTTTTGGGTCTATGTTCAACATATGACTCGCAATTGTTGGAGAAATCCTGCACATATCAGAGTGTGTCCAAGCGAAAACGTCCAGATTCACCCGGAAGAAATCAGTAAGATCCTCGGCCACTGAAGGGTCGAGTTGCGATCAAATATTAGGAACTCATGATGGGTCATCCCGGCTGACTAGGATGTCAATCTTCAGCTCAGCCGGTGCTGCATTCATTTCCCTGGGTTCCCCATCATCGTCTCTCGGATCTATTTCTCTAAGGATCCGAGAATGCTGCCCGAGCCAGGGCTCGGGCACTGCTTGTCAATCATCAGTCATTAGGATGCAGATGGAGTTATCCGCAACCTTTCCCTTCTCTCTCCGTTGAGCTTCTCTCAGTTCCACCACATAACATGCGCGACCGGTCACCTGGTCGCCATGTACAACACCGACTCCTTTGTCTATTGGAAATGTTAATGTCAAACACCATGGGGCAAAAGCAGCCCTGAATTCTGCCAAGGTTGGACGACCCAAAAAGACATTGTATGGAGAGTCAACATCCCTTATTATGAACGGTAGGACTCACACTCTCCTACGCTTACCTTCCCCTAATTCAACTGATAGTTCTATACACCCCATCGTGTCGGTTGCAGCACCGTTAAAGCTGTGGATACAAGCTTTTCATGGTTTCAAATCCTTCGTTTCTATCCTCATTTGGTCAAAAGCCTTCTTGAAGATGATGTTGATAGAGCTTCCACAATCAATCAAGATTCTTCTTACGTAACCTGGACCAATTATTGCAGATATAACAATCGGTTCGATAGTAGAAGCCTCCACATTATCCGCATCTTGACTCCTAAACACTATATCGTCAGTCATCATGCGTTGTTGTTTTGCGGGGGTTCCATCTTCCATATGCAAACAACATTCATAATCTGCATGCCTCAAGGAGGTAGCATATCGTTCCATCTCCTACCAATTCTTTTTTGTAGGATGAGGTCCTCCGACAATAGTGTTTATGATCAATCTACCCATAGTCCGAGCAGGTTGTTCTGGTTGGAGTGGAGCCGGCCCGCGTCCGGGGTCTGACGTTCCCTGCCTTCCATCTTGCCAGTTTTTGACAAATTCCCGCAATTTTTTCTGTCTGATCAACTTTTCTATGGTGTTATGGAGGTGTCTACACACCTCAGTATTGTGCCAAAGGGTCTCATGGAAGCGACAATACTTCCATGTCCATTTCTGTTCTTCAGTGGACTCCTTTGGGCGCGGCATTCTGTATTCAAAGGTGTTACAGATAGATAGATAATGTGACGACCGCCCATGACTCCCGCACCAAAACAAGGAAATAGTGCGCTGAAAGGCGTGCCAGGCAGCCATGGGTGACCGTCAAGGGTAGAATAAACATCGCAGAATCTATCGTATAACTCACAGCGCATGGATAAAATATAATAGAGGAATATAATATAGTGAAACTCCATAGAACAGAACATCATCATATAAGCATCATAGAAGTTTTATACAAACATATGAATCATCCATACATCGAAGCCTCACTACATAACACTCAAACAAATGTAGCAGCGGAACACCCAGTACATAATATGAAAATAATATGCAAAAGCCTCCTGCTCGTCTTCGTCATCATCAACGTAGACCTCCATGAACAGCACCTGTCACCTGCTACCTAGTCTGCCCATCCCAACATGGATGAACAGCCTAAGGTAATAAGAGGAGACATAAAACCTTGAGTCAGACAAAGTCTTAGTGAGCAGTAAATCGACTATCAAACATACCAAAAGAGTATAAAGGATAAAGGAATAGGAACCAAACCATCCCACTCCACCTCTTTCTACAGTGACAGCCCCCAGACTCAAACTAAAGTGAAGCAAACATAACATAGAAGACAATTAAGGTAAAACAATAATCACTCGAGTCAAGGTCGATGTTTTCCAAATACAAACCCCCAAGGCCTAAACCAAGATCAGATAAGCATCCAGAAAACACCGCTCTTGAGACCGAATGATGATACAACCAAACATCCAAACATCCATGACTCCGGCTATCACTGTTATCATTGCATTGATTTCACCGTTAGTTGAATGACGACCTATCAAGGGCTAATGGTAACCCCGGTTCTAGACATAACTCCGCACGTCGTCGCAGCCCGTGCCTAGGAATTTTCGCAACTACCCAGAGTACTAGCACGTCGTCGCAGCCCGTGCTTGGAACGTCGTCGCAGCTCGTTCCAACGTACTCTTGCTTTGAGCATGCTAGAACCTTCAACAACGATGAGATCTCAGCCTCCTAGTCATCCTCCTCGACGACTATTTCCATACTAGCTCAATCGCCTCTCAAGCTAACCATTATCATCAACCCGGATCGCATCACCGAGTTATCAACATAGCTTCGCACGTCGTCGCAGCCCGTGCTTGGAACGTCATCATGACCCGTCCCATTTCATCATCATGCTTTGCCTCCTCGCATCATGGCAAAGTCCATCTCAATACCATGCTTTACCTCCTCGCATTATGGTAAAGTCCATCTCAACATCATCTAATCCATACATATGAGCTTCAACATCCGCTTCATATGCCACAAGCAGCTTTCACTATTCAAGAGCCTTTCCACATAGCTTTTGAATCATCTTCGACCATCTTGTCTAGATCTAACTATCAATCAACTAACATACATAGCAATCAATCAAATCAATCATTAGCTTAAGCAATCAAGTAATCAAATATGGTCTAAGTAGGCATTTATAACTACAATGGCAATTTCGTAAATAAATGAGCATAGATATAACATACATGAATCATGGGTTTCTAGCATAGATCTAATAAATATAAATCATGGGTTTTGTCTCTACAACTTGATGAATGAACTTGCATAAGTAAACATCTTCATAAGTAATGGATCTACACTTGGATCTAAGGAAAATGTATGAAATCACTATCTACAACACTCCAACAAACCACCAATCCAATATACTCCTTTGGGTCCGCGTGAGAGATAACCACCACTCACCAAATCACCCAAACACTTCAAAAACTATCAATTTCAGATCTGGACAGCAAGGATTCAAGCTCGATTTGGTGAAGTCTCGCTTGAAATGGTGAAATCTAGCTTCGTCGGATGAAGATCTTCAACTTTGGCTCTTCGATCTTCGATCTTGGATGGATGTTAGAACTAGATTGGAATGGAGAAAAGGAAATGAAGAAATGTTGTAGTCGAGCTCTCAAAATGGCAGCACTTCGTTGCTTCGAAATCCGGTGTCAAAAATTGAGCCAAAGCCCTCTATTTATAGGCTGAATTCTCCTTAGGTCGCCCAGATCTTAACTCGTAGGCTCGCTATTAGGTCGTTGCGGACCTAAAAAGTCTCAACCTAACTGTACTACGACCTAACACCCATAGTATGCACGCTACCTAAAACATAAGCGCGCGACCTAACAATCTATGCAACCTACCTTAGGTCGTCTAATCGACCTAACTGCACCACATAACTACCCAGCGACCTAACTATTGCCAACCTACCATTCCCAACGACCTTCGACTCATCGAACCCAACGACCTACGACCTAACTGGGACGAGGCTTATCACACGACCTAAAAACTCAACGACTCACTTAGGTTGCTCACGACCTAACTGAGTTACGACCTATCAAATCCACTCGACCTAACACACCCCCTATCTTAGGTCGCTTACGACCTATCTATACACAGCAAATTTAGGTCGTTAATCCTCTTAGGTCGGTCAAATACTTATGTAGGTTAAATTCCTTAGGCCGTTAACTACCTCTAACCCATTAACTCGTCTAACTGCTAGGTCGTTAACCCTAAGTCGCTCATATCTATAGGTCGGATATCTGCCTTAGGTCGCTCCCATCCTATAGGTCGCTAATCCTATAAGTCGCTTCCCTCAACCTAAACATCACCACGACCTAAGCCTCTACACAAGTTAACTTCTATAACTCGGCAAAACCCTATAAGTCGCTAACTTGCTTAGGTCGGTCAAAGCCTTAACCCGGTCATATCTACTAACTCGTTAACACATTAGGTCGTTCACCACTCCTCAATGACCTAACATCCAAACGACCTAACCCCTTAGGTCGTCAACCCCACTAACTCGTCCATCCCCTAAGTCTCTATCTAACTCATTAACTCGTAACTCGCGAAGACCACTAACCCGTTAACTCGCTCCAACACTAACTCGAGTTAACTTTCCAATCTAATTTCCTCGCGACTCAAACAACGTACAAGTTATCTTCCCCTACGACTTAGGTTAAGGACGACTTATCAACACTAACGACCTAGAATTCTACGATATATCGACACGTAAAATACGGGTCGTTACATTCTCTCCCCCTTAGGAATTTCGCCCCCGAAATTCCAAGCAAACAACAGCAATCAAAACTATTCCGCATGCCTACCATCCATAGCAATCAACAAACCATGCATCCAATTCTAGCCTAGCATGCAGAATTCTAAGGTTAGAACAAGGTACAAATTCATGAGATGTCACGACACCTTAGGTCCATACCTCGAAGGGTTCGGGATGAGCTGCCTTCATCCTCTCTTCCTCCTCCCACTTACAGTCGTTAACATCATCACTCCATTGTATCTTGAGCAACGTAATCGTTTTCCTCCTAAGCTGTTTCGTGTCGGTTTCTACAACATGAAGCGGCTTACGAGGTCTCGTAACCACCGGATCAACCTCCAAGTCTTCACAGCTATCAGCAGAAACCACCATATTTGAGTCGTGCATATACTTCCGTAGATAAGATACATGAAAAACATTGTGCACACCCGCCATCTTTTCCGGTAACTCCAATCTATAAGCGAGCTTTCCAATTCGCTCGATAATCGGGAATGGTCCAACAAATCTCGGAGTCAATTTTCCTTTCTTCCCGAATCTAATAACATTCTTCAATGGAGAAATCTTCACAAAAACCATATCACCCACGTCGAATTCCAAATCCTTACGATGATTATCGGCATAACTTTTCTGACGATCTTGGGCTGCCTTCATTCGTTGCCGAATGATTTCTATACAATCCGAAGTCTGTCGAATCATCTCTGGCCCAAGTATCAGCTTTTCTCCAGTTTCCAACCAACATGTCGGAGAGTTACACGGTCTTCCATACAATGCTTCATACGGTGCCATACCAATACTTGACTGGTAACTGTTGTTATATGCAAATTCCACCAAATGAAGGTGATCTTCCCATGATCCTCCGAAATCCAAAACACATGCTCTAAGGAGATCTTCCAAAACTCGGTTGACTCTCTCAGTCTGACCATCTGTTTGAGGGTGGTAAGCTGTACTCAAACACAACTTAGTTCCCAAAACTTCCTGGAAGCTCTTCCAAAATCCACTAGTGAACAAAGGATCTCGGTCGCTCACTATATTCTTCGGAACACCATGGAACCGAACTATCCACTTAACATAAAGCTCAGCCAACTTCGATGTAGTCCTAGTCGATCGAACAGGAATGAACCTTGCACTCTTGGTCAACCGATCTACGATGACCCAAATCCCTTCATTTCCCGCCTTGGTTCTAGGTAGACCATCGATAAAATCCATCGACACTTGCTCCCACTTCCATGTAGGAACCTCTAATGGCTGAAGTAATCCACTGGGCTTCTTTTGCTCAGCTTTCACCAACTGGCAGTTCATACACTTGGAAATAAAATTTCCAACATCCTTCTTCATACCTTCCCAGTAATAGGTTCTCTTCATATCCCGATACATCTTATTTCCACCTGGATGAATTGTCAACTTCGAGTGGTGCTTTCCCTCAAAACTTCATCTCTCAATTCATCTATGTCGGGAACAACCAATCGTCCTTGCTTCCGAAGCCAACCCTCTCGATCGACTTCAAATCCCTTATCCTTCTCTAGTTCCAATCCAAATTCCAAGTCACGGATAATCTTGACAAGCTTATCATCTCGCTTTTGGCCCTCGCCAATTCTTTCCACAAGAGTAGGTATTATCGATAAGTTTGCCAACATCTCAGGTTCCAATTCACATCTGGGCCTGAAATCAAATCCAGCCAAATACTCGAGACTCTTCCATTCCGAAAACATGGCTCCTAATCTTGCATGTCTTCGACTTAACGCATCAGCTACTGCGTTACCTTTTCCCGGAGTATAAGCTATACCAAAATCATACGATGCTAAGAACTCTAGCCACCGTTGCTGCCGAAGATTCAAGTCCTTTTGGGAAAACAAATACTTCAACGACTTATGATCCGTAAACAACTCGAATCGAACTCCCAAAAGATAATGTCTCCACATCTTCAAAGCAAATACAATCGCCGCTAACTCCAAATCATGTGTCGGATAATTCCTTTCATGCGGCTTCAGTTGTCGACTAGCATACGCAACAACTTTATCTTTCTGCATTAGCACCGCTCCAAGTCCAGTACCACATGCATCGGTGTAAACCACCATCTCATCATTCCCACTTGGAATAGTCAAAACAGGAGCACTTATTAGTCGCTCTTTTAGGATTACGAAAGCTTGCTCACACTTATCATCCCATCTGAACACTTGGTTCTTCTTCGTCAATCCTGTTAACGGTGCGGCTATCTTGGAAAAGTCTTTGATAAACCGTCGATAATACCCAGCTAATCCAAGAAAACTTCTCATATCAGATGCATTCTTAGGTCTAACCCAATCCTGGATCGCTGCCACCTTAGCGGGATCGACCGCTATTCCACTTCCAGAGATAACATGGCCTAAGAATCTCACTTCACTTTTCCAGAAGTGACACTTCGAAAACTTAGCCTTCAGCTGATGCTTCCGTAAGATTTCCAAAACAATACGCAAGTGCGTCTTGTGCTCTTCCTCAGTTCTGGAGTAAATCAGAATATCATCCACGAACACAAGCACGAACTTATTCAACCGATCTCTGAACACTCTATTCATAAGATCCACAAAATATGCTGGTGCGTTAGTCAATCCAAATGGCATTACCAGCCACTCATAAAAACCGGATGGTGTCCTGAAAGCAGTCTTCGGCACACTATCCTTCGCCACTCTTAACTGGTGAAATCCCGTTGCCAAATCCATCTAAGAAAACACCTTCGCCTCATGAAGCTGATCAAACAAGTCATCTATTCTCGGCAATGGATACTTGTTCTTCTTAGTCACCTTATTCAGCTCACGATAATCGACACACAACCTCAACGATCCATCCGCTTTGGTTGCGAACACAACTGGTGCACACCATTCGGACACGCTACGCCGAATGAATCCTTTCCGTAAAAGGTCATCAACTTGCACCTTCAACTCTTGTTGCTCCCTAGGCGCCATCCGCCTAAGAGGCATCACAACAGGTCTGGCTCCCTCAACTAGATCGATACGAAACTCAATCTCCCTATGCGGCGGTAATCCTTTGACTTCGTCAAAGACATCCTCAAATCCATTCACAATAGGCACCGATGACAGTCCATCCCGTGGAACAACAAGCGAATACATGAAGCTTATGAAGATGCCTTCCTCATGCTTGCATCGTATCACAACCTTTCGCCCTTCCACATTCCCGACTGTCACCTCCAGCCTCTCACAATCAATCCTTGCCGCATACTTCCTAAGCCAGTCCATACCCAAAATAATTCCGAACCCCGCAAAGTTCAGAACAAAACAATCACAAACAAACGAGCAATCATGACTCGACACAACTAGACCACGGCATATCATACACAAACATGACGAATCCCCAACTGGATTAGTCACAACCAATGGCCTATCAACAATATCTGGTTCCAAACCTAACCGGCCTACAAGATCATCACAAACAAAAGAATGCGACGCTCCAGTATCAAACAACACTCTAACTGGAACACCACAAATGGAAAGAGTACCTTGAACCACCACACTCTTCCCCTTCTCTTCAGCAGTAGGAGCTTTTGAAGACGACGGCACAGCTCCCAAAGCATAAGCTTGCACAATCTGCCTGTCCTTCCTCGGTTCTGGACAATCTTTCCTGAAATTCCCTGGCTTGTCACAGTTGTGGCATTTCGCCGGCGCCTTTGGATTCCTACAATCCTTGGAGAGATGACCCTTCTGCTGGCAATTGTAGCAAGTCACTTCGCCCCTTGGCTTCTTCTGGCCATCCTTACCCTTCTGTTGCTACTGCTTCCTCTTCTTGTTTCCACTCTGTTGTGGCTTAGATCCTTCCTTGGTTACAGCGACAACAGAACTTTCCCTAGGAAACAAACACTCATGCCTGAGGGCTTTCTCCACAAGCTTCTCAAACGGATCGTCCAGATGATCCACCAACCGCCTTCCAAGATAACTGTCCAAGCCTGTCACAAACTTCTCATTCTTTTGATAAGAAGATTCAATATACGACCGAGCATACTTGGACAAGGCCTCAAACTCAGAAATGTACTCAAGAACCGATCTCCCACCTTGCTTGAGTTCCACAAACTTCTTAAACAAGACAGATTTCTGAGCCGTAGAGATGAACTTAGCTTCAAATCTGACTTGGAATTGCTCCCAAGTAATTTCATCCTCCGGAATATCAATGGTGATAGAATTCCACCAATCTGAAGCTCTCCCTTGAAGTTGCCTTGATGCAAGCTTCCTCCTAGTTGCATCCTCGATTCCCAAATCACCAAAGATCCTCCTACAAACATCAATCCATCTCTGCACTTCAATAGTTGATTCCGTTCCCATGAAAACTTTTCCTCCAAGAGAAGTATAGTCCTTACAAAGCTTAGCAAAATCCACTGGTCTTGGAGCTTGAACTTGAACTCCAACATCTACTGATGGCCCCGAGGCTGGTATCCTTCTCATGATCGAAGTCATCATGGCCTCAAACATAGGAGCATAATCAACAGCTTCCCTAGCAGCACGGCCTTCCCTAGCAGTTGGTCTCCCCCTTCGACTCATCCTTAATATCTACAAAAAGGAATGACTTAGAACACCTTGAGAAACAACTGCATAAGGAGTTCAAATCCTTCTAAACTACTATATTATATATAGTAATCATTCATCAAAATACAATTACGTCTCTCATACGTAGTTACGTCAGCGAGCGTTGGCTAAAATCGATTAACCAAAGCTCTGATACCAAATGTGACGACCGCCCATGACTCCCGCACCAAAACAAGGAAATAGTGCGCTGAAAGGCGTGCCAGGCAGCCATGGGTGACCGTCAAGGGTAGAATAAACATCGCAGAATCTATCGTATAACTCACAGCGCATGGATAAAATATAATAGAGGAATATAATATAGTGAAGCTCCATAGAACAGAACATCATCATATAAGCATCATAGAAGTTTTATACAAACATATGAATCATCCATACATCAAAGCCTCACTACATAACACTCAAACAAATGTAGCAGCGGAACACCCAGTACATAATATGAAAATAATATGCAAAAGCCTCCTGCTCGTCTTCGTCATCATCAACGTAGACCTCCATGAACAGCACCTGTCACCTGCTACCTAGTCTGCCCATCCCAACATGGATGAACAGCCCAAGGTAATAAGAGGAGACATAAAACCTTGAGTCAGAAAAAGTCTTAGTGAGCAGTAAATCGACTATCAAACATACCAAAAGAGTATAAAGGATAAAGGAATAGGAACCAAACCATCCCACTCCACCTCTTTCTACAGTGATAGCCCCCAGACTCAAACTAAAGTGAAGCAAACATAACATAGCAGACAATTAAGGTAAAACAATAATCACTCGAGTCAAGGTCGATGTTTTCCAAATACAAACCCCCAAGGCCTAAACCAAGATCAGATAAGCATCCAGAAAACACCGCTCTTGAGACCGAATGATGATACAACCAAACGTCCAAACATCCACGACTCCGGCTATCACTGTTATCATTGCCTTGATTTCACCGTTAGTTGAATGACGACCTGTCAAGGGCTAATGGTAACCCCGGTTCTAGACATAACTCCGCACGTCGTCGCAGCCCGTGCCTAGGAATTTTCGCAACTACCCAGAGTACTAGCACGTCGTCGCAGCCCGTGCTTGGAACGTCGTCGCAGCCCGTTCCAACGTACTCTTGCTTTGAGCATGCTAGAACCTTCAACAATGATGAGATCTCAGCCTCCTAGTCATCCTCCTCGACGACTATTTCCATACTAGCTCAATCGCCTCTCAAGCTAACCATTATCATCAACCCGGATCGCATCACCGAGTTATCAACATAGCTTCGCACGTCGTCGCTGCCCGTGCTTGGAACGTCATCATGACCCGTCCCATTTCATCATCATGCTTTGCCTCCTCGCATCATGGCAAAGTCCATCTCAATACCATGCTTTACCTCCTCGCATTATGGTAAAGTCCATCTCAACATCATCTAATCCATACATATGAGCTTCAACATCCGCTTCATATGCCACAAGCAGCTTTCACTATTCAAGAGCCTTTCCACATAGCTTTTGAATCATCTTCGACCATCTTGTCTAGATCTAACTATCAATCAACTAACATACATAGTAATCAATCAAATCAATCATTAGCTTAAGCAATCAAGTAATCAAATATGGTCTAAGTAGGCATTTATAACTACAATGGCAATTTCGTAAATAAATGAGCATAGATATAACATACATGAATCATGGGTTTCTAGCATAGATCTAATAAATATAAATCATGGGTTTTGTCTCTACAACTTGATGAATGAACTTGCATAAGTAAACATCTTCATAAGTAATGGATCTACACTTGGATCTAAGGAAAATGTATGAAATCACTATCTACAACACTCCAACAAACCACCAATCCAATATACTCCTTTGGGTCCGCGTGAGAGATAACCACCACTCACCAAATCACCCAAACACTTCAAAAACTATCAATTTCAGATCTGGACAGCAAGGATTCAAGCTCGATTTGGTGAAATCTCGCTTGAAATGGTGAAATCTAGCTTCGTCGGATGAAGATCTTCAACTTTGGCTCTTCGATCTTCGATCTTGGATGGATGTTAGAACTAGATTGGAATGGAGAAAAGGAAATGAAGAAATGTTGTAGTCGAGCTCTCAAAATGGCAGCACTTCGTTGCTTCGAAATCCGGTGTCAAAAATTGAGCCAAAGCCCTCTATTTATAGGCTGAATTCTCCTTAGGTCGCCCAGATCTTAACTCGTAGGCTCGCTATTAGGTCGTTGCCGACCTAAAAAGTCTCGACCTAACTATACTACGACCTAAGACCCACAGTATGCACGCTACCTAAAACATAAGCGCGCGACCTAACAATCTATGCAACCTACCTTAGGTCGTCTAATCGACCTAACTGCACCACATAACTACCCAGCGACCTAACTATTGCCGACCTACCATTCCCAACGACCTTCGACTCATCGAACCCAACGACCTACGACCTAACTGGGACGAGGCTTATCACACGACCTAAAAACTCAACGACTCACTTAGGTTGCTCACGACCTAACTGAGTTACGACCTATCAAATCCACTCGACCTAACACACCCCCTATCTTAGGTCGCTTACGACCTATCTATACACAGCAAACTTTGGTCGTTAATCCTCTTAGGTCGGTCAAATACTTATGTAGGTTAAATTCCTTAGGCCGTTAACTACCTCTAACCCATTAACTCGTCTAACTGCTAGGTCGTTAACCCTAAGTCGCTCATATCTATAGGTCGGATATCTGCCTTAGGTCGCTCCCATCCTATAGGTCGCTAATCCTATAAGTCGCTTCCCTCGACCTAAACATCACCACGACCTAAGCCTCTACACAAGTTAACTTCTATAACTCGGCAAAACCCTATAAGTCTCTAACTTGCTTAAGTCGGTCAAAGCCTTAACCCGGTCATATCTACTAACTCGTTAACACATTAGGTTGTTCACCACTCCTCAACGACCTAACATCCAAACGACCTAACCCCTTAGGTCGTCAACCCCACTAACTCGTCCATCCCCTAAGTCTCTATCTAACTCATTAACTCGTAACTCGCGAAGACCACTAACCCGTTAACTCGCTCCAACACTAACTCGAGTTAACTTTCCAATCTAATTTCCTCGCGACTCAAACAACGTACAAGTTATCTTCCCCTACGACTTAGGTTAAGGACGACTTATCAACACTAACGACCTAGAATTCTACGATATATCGACACGTAAAATACGGGTCGTTACAGATAAATTTTTTCAAGAGAAGTATTCAGCGGGGTGTACCCATTATATGTCAGAATCCTTGGCTTCCATTTCCCTGCTTCTCTTTTCTTTCTGGGATTCCCACCTCCGGATCCTTTGGACTACCCAGGCTTGTTCTGGACGTTGACTTGAACTTTTCCCGAACTATCGCCGGACTGCTTCACGGCGATGTTACTTTTCACAGTCTCCTGAACAGTCCCTAGTGCCTTATCTCGTCTCGTCCATCGAGCCTCCTCCCTCCGTACGAACTGATGAGCTTTGGCATAGAATCGTTCCAATATAGCTGGGGGCTTTCCCACTAACCAATCTCCAAACTCCAAGTCTGGATCTACACCTCGCATTACCGCCATCAAAATTGCATGGTCGTTAGGATTGCTAACTTCAGTGGCGGCAACATGAAACCTCTGTAAGTATGCTTTCAAATACTCTCCCGAATCCTAGATTACGCTTGATAATGACATTATGTCCTTTGGACGAGTAGCATGTATCCTGAATTGTTCAACAAATTTCATCGCTAACTCGTCGAAGCTGGATACAGATCGCGGAGGAAGCCGAGTAAACCGCATAGTGGCGATTCCGGACAGAGTGATTGGGAAACACCTACACTTAGTCGTGTCATTTGCCCTTGCCGAATCCATCATCCATTTGTACCTCATCACGTGCCGCCTAGGGTCAGTCTTCTCTTCGTAGGCTGGGATAGTCGGCATATTGAATTTCTTGGGGTACTCAGCCTATAGGATAACATCTGCGAAGGGAGTATGACTCCTGGACACTCCCCAATCTTCGTTGGTTAGGCCTTGGTTCTCTCTCATCAACTGCCTGACCATGGCTGATAAATCTAGAGTTTGCATGGAAGGTGGGAGGTTGGGTTCCGCTCCGCCTGCTGATGGTCGGTCAAACGTATGTCCTGGAGGCCAGCTTGATTTGGGTCTTGATGAGCCGGGCTTCCGGTCTCTTTATGTGCCTGATCCCTGACGGATCGATCAGGGGCACCTACCTGTGTAGCCTCTATCTTGCGGCGTCTACGCCTAGGAGGTTCGTCAGTCGAGGTTGAACTATCAGATGAAGAATAAGGAGCGGGACTACTTCCAGCATTCTGATGCTGCTGTTGGGCAAGCTGAGTCATAAGATTAGTATTGGCTTGGATCTGCTCGGCAAGTTGTCTTCTACTTTCCCTGAGTTCTCTTATCAAGTCGTTGAAATCTGCTCGAGAAACGACCTCTGCTTGGTTCTGGGTGGAGGTTCCTGGGCCTTGAATTGCTGGTTGGTTGTTAGGTCCTATCTATTGTACACTAGCAGTTTCATTGACATCTGCGTTGTGAGAGGCCGATCTAGTTCGTGGTCTTCCCATGATAGAGTTGTCGGTTGTAACTTTGAGTAGAATCAACAGATGTCTTGCGAATGATTTGGATCTCCTTCGAGGGATTTTTCAATCCAGTAGCTACAAAGTAGATCCTATCGTCTTGAGAATTCGATTCTCAATGAAGGCACAAAAATGTTAGCACCATAATTGGTCAGTAGCACCCTTGAGTAGAGTTATGTAGAGAGATTAATGAAGAAAGTAAAGTTAAACAGAGGACAGTATGTAAATTTAAATGCAGAAAAAACGAACACCAGATTTATAGTGGTTCGACGTAATTGCCTACATCCACTTTGAGGTAGATCTTTGTAGCTTTTCTCGATAATCAATTATAGATAAATATCCATATGTCAATCACCCAAATACAATTGCTCAGCAAAAAAGATTAGGTCTTGAATGAGTCTTGAATGTGGTAGAGTCTCCTCGGTGTTCTCGAAAAAAGGTCCCTTTCGCTATTCCCATGCCTCTCTATTTATAGACAAAGATGGGTTGAACTTCTCTGGGGGGCCAGGTAGCCAAGTAGCTTGGCCCAAAAAGAGTAATCTCTGTGTGCCGACCCATTGATGCCGAACGGCAAAATGCCGAACAAGGCATGAATGCCGAACGATATCATCATACCGAATGAAATGATACCGAACGATATCTTCATGCCGAACGTAGTGATGGCGAACACTCTGAATGCCCAACGAAGTATTTGTGCCGAATGACACTGGAAGCCGACCCAGCATGTTTTGCCGAACAACTCTGGATGCTGATCGATCTCGATTGCCGAAGGAGATTTATGCCGAACGAAATGTTGTGCCGAACGAGGTTTGGATGTCGAGCAACATGGAATGCCAAATGATTCTGCCATGACGAACATCCATAGAAGCCGAATGATATACATTATCGAACGTCTCTCAATGCCGACCACTCTCGCATGCCGAACGTCCCATAGATGCCGACTGAACTTGAGTGCCGAACGAATCATATGTGCCGGACGACTCTGGAAGCCGAGCGCTTTCTAATGCCGAACGCTCCTAAATGCCGAGCGTTCTTGAATGCCGAGCGTTCTCTAATGCCGAACGATCTGGATGTCGAACGACTCATAAATGCCGAACAGTATGCTAATGCCGAGTACTTAGTTACCTGGTCAAATCTCCAGGTAACAGTATCATTAGCATATTGAGTAGGCTAAGGCTAAATTAGAGTAATTTAAATTATCGTTTTTTAAGATAAACCAATGTGCTTAAAATTAAAAGATTCGTTCTTAAATCAAAGGCATGTCAATTTTATCTAATTAATGTTTTCTGTATTCATTGCAATCTGATGTATAATCTCATGCTTAATCCATATTTTAGAAATCATACCAGCTACTCAATTGTGAAATTTATTCCACTTTGTTGTCCATATTTTTTGTACATAAATAAAAATATATTTATTCCATTCATGATTATTCACATGTAGGTATGCACTTTCATTCCTTAAAACACATGGTAAGGAAATATACAGTGAGTTTTGAGCAGCATATGTCTATCCAATTAACAAGGTAAAATGCTTAACCTTTCGCTTTTTGCCTTCACATTCGACTTTTTGTTATTTTTGTATAACTAAGGTAACTTAATTATTATACCTTTAGTTTCAAAGTACACAACATATATAGGAATTATAATCTAGTGGTTTCTTGTTGCTCCAGGTTATGACTGCATATTTTCGTGCATATATACTAGCCATAGAGAAGCTCTGTTGGATGTAGCATCAACCGTTTATTTAATTGGAACTGAGTCACACAACTCGGGCCTTATCTCTAAAGCAAGAGATCCTTTGTAAAATCGCCCACCTATTTTTCCTTAGGCTATAGAATAAACAACTGAAGGCTTTCTTTCATCCCTAGATATCCAACACATTGTTGTGTAAATAAATTTCCACAATCTGTTCCATTTCACCAAACACGTACAAAAATAATTGCTGAATTTCTTATAGCCTACATTCTTTAATACATTGCTTCAAGAATATACAAAGCACCAATAAACTATTGCAAATAAAAAAAAATAGCTTAGCGGAATTTAATAAATCACTCATCGTAACTATCACCGGATTCCTCAACTTTCCCACCTTCAGTAACACCAACTTCATTAGGGCGAAGAATGCGATCACAAATCGCATATCCAGGCTTAATAACAGTAGCAACAGTGCCAGATGGTTTGCACTCATCGGGAATTCGGAAAACTGCATGATGGAAATGAGGATCAAATTTCTCATGGGTAGGATCGAATTTCTCTACACCAAACTTTTTAATGGCCTAAGTTAATTGTTTGTTGGTCGTTTCAATCACTCCAGCAGAGTTTTTAATAGTGCTGCTGCACTGCTAAGTCTTTAGATGCATCAATTTTTGAAAAACTCTCCTTGACAATAGATGAAGCTCTACCCAAATTATCTCCAATATCTAATAAACTCTTCTTAGTGTTTTCTACCTCATGTTTCGTCCTATCTAAAAAAACATTCTCCATTTCAGCATAGCTGCAAAGAACATTATCTTGCATTTCCTTTAACTCTTTGTGCTTCAATACCAACTACTTTTCGTTTTCTACAAGAAGCTTTGGAAGGTCTGACGCATCGGATATTTAACAAAACGATATGAATCGATGAAAGTAGGAAATCGGTGGATTGAAGATACTGAAATGCCCAAATTCGTTGATCCAAAGATACCGAATTCTAGCTATCTTCGTCACGTTGATCGCGCACGATACCGTGAAAGAAGATCTTCAATTCTTCAAGCGTTGATCAAGCGCACTTGATTCCGCGAATCGGCTTCAACAATCGTTGATTCGAGCGCACTCGAATAACCGAAAGTGGAGGTAGGAGATTACACTCAACTACCAATTTAGGATGAAAGCACACAGCAATCAAACAAGAATTTTATTCAAAAATCAACAACCTTCAAATGTACAACTCACTCCCTATTTATAGTGTTTTCACAAACCCTGTCCCTTAAGTCATACACGACTTACGGCTCATCCATAGGTCGGCAATGACTCATCAACAAACGCGGCTCAACTCTTAAAGGTTCGCCTTGGTCAGCAGCGACTCAACACACACACGACTTAAGCAAGCCGCGACTTACGACTCAACTACATCACAACATATATACACATGACCGACTTACATTCAACGACTCAAAGACTCAAGGAAAAAAATTACAAATAGATAACGACTCAGGACTTTAAGACTTAACGAGTTACAACCAACTCAACACAAGATGACTTACGATTCATCCATATACAAGTTACAACGCCTCAAGCTCCCAAGCTCATAGCTTCTGCGACTCAAGCTCCCAAGCTCCCTGCGGATATCTCCTCAAACGACTTAACTAGGTCGTGCCCTTCCTCTGACTTAAAGCTTTTAATAGCTGGAACTTTCCCCTGCTTCATGATAAGTCATGGACGACTTATAGATGAGTCATTGGGTCGTGTACGACTCATCAAACTCGAACAACTCAAGCTCCCGTTAAGCCGTAACCCTGTCCCCTTAGCTTTGTTAAGTCGTGGATGACTTAAACCCGCCTCCTTAGGTCGTGGACGACTCAAGCCCTCCTTAAGTCGTGTACGACTTACTTCTTTGGCCTGAGCTGCATCATCCTCCCCTGGTTGAGAAAAATTCGCCCTCGAATTTATATATTCTTCTGTAACAGATTGTTCATCTCCATAATATGGCACAAGATGCTTAACATTAAACACGTCCGAAGTGTATACATCCTCCGGTAGCTTCAACTTATAAGCATTTTCATTGATCCGTTTCATAACTTCTACAGGACCAACTTTTCTGGCTTTCAACTTGTTATAAGCGCCCACTGGAAAACGATCCTTTGTTAACACAACATACACCAAATCTCCTTCGTTAAATTCAACATTTCGTCGCTTCAAATCTATAGTTCTCTTATACTTCTCATTTGCCTTCTCCAATCGCTCCTTAACGATTTTATGACATTCAGTTAACCCATCAACAAAGTCTACAGCTCGTTCAACCGTCCCCTTCGGTGTTGTACTACTGTCAAATCCAACGGTCCCCTTGGCAAACTTGCATACACGATCTGAAATGGACTGAATCCTGTGCTACGATGCACTGCATGATTATGTGCAAACTCTGCTTGGCATAACTTCATGTCCCAACTCTTCAGATTATCCTTCACAAGACCTCGCAACAAATTTCCCAACGATTTGTTAACAACTTCAGTCTGTCCATCTGTTTGCGGATGATAAGCGCTACTGAATTTTAGCTTCGTTCCAACCATCTTCCACAAACTTAGCCAAAAATGACTCAAAAACTTGGTATCTCTGTCTGAAACAATAGACTCCGGCAACCCATGTAAACGATAGATTTCCTTAAAGAACAACTGAGCAACACGAACAGCATCCGCCGTCTTTTTACAAGCAACAAAATGTACCATCTTTGAAAACCTGTCTACCACAACAAATATAGAATCATTCCCCCTTTGAGTTCTAGGCAAACCCAAAATGAAATCCATGCTGATATCAACCCAAGGTTTAGTCGGTACAGGTAACGGCATATACAATCCTGCATTTGTCGTTGTTCCTTTCGAAACCTGACAGATATGACACCTCTGAACAAACCTTTCAACTTCCTTCCTCATCGATGACCAATAATAGGATTGAGAGATTAACTACAATGTTCGATCTCTGCCTATATGTCCTTCCTCATGAAGCTCCTTTACTATCTTCATTCGTAAGCTACAATCCGGTACACATAATCGATTCCCTTTGAATAAGAAACCATCAACCAACGCAAATTCATCAGAACTTCCCTCCTTGACTTTCTCAATAAATTTCTTAAAGTAAGGATCTTCTTTAATCAGTTCTGGCAACAATTCAAACCCTGTCACTCCAATCTTCATTGTAATTAACAAGTGATTCCTTCTGCTCAATGCATCTGCTACACGATTCGTAATCCCTGATTTGTGCTTCACGACAAATGTAAACTGCTACAAATAAGCAATCCATGATGCATGCCTCGCTGAAATCTTGTCTTGTCCCTGTAAATGTTTCAAAGCTTCGTGGTCTGTGTAAAGAACAAACTCCTTATGAAACAGATAATGTCTCCAATGTTTCACTGCTTACACTACAGCATAAAACTCTACGTCATACGTACTATATCTCATTTTCGCTCCTGACAACTTCTCACTGAAATAAGCAACTGGTCTTCCATTCTGACTCAAGACTCCACCAATTCCCACCTTTGACGCATCAGTATGCAATTCAAACAACAACTGAAAATCTGGTAAAACAAGAATCGGTGCTGTCGTCAATAGTTCCTTGATCTTCTCAAAAGCAACCCCTGCTTCCTCTGACCAAGAAAACTGCTTCCCTTTCATACAATCAGTAACCAGTGCCATCATGCTACTGAAGTGTGGAATAAATCTTCGGTAGAATGACGCAAGCCCATGAAAACTCCTCACTTCTGTAATTGTCCTTGGCTGTAGCCAATTTCTGACTGCTTCAACTTTATTCTGGTCCACCTGTATACCTTCTCCTGACACCACATACCCCAGAAATAAAACACTCCTCGTCATAAACACACATTTCTTTGTTGCGGCATAGAACTGTTCCCCACGAAGAATAATTAACACCTTCCGCAAATGCTCTACATGCTCCTCTGTACTTCCACTATATATCAGAATATCATCGAAATATACCACCACGAATTTCCCAATGAATGGTCTAAAGATTTGATTCATCACCCGCATGAACGTACTAGGTGCATTTGATAAACCAAATGGCATAACCAACCATTCGTATAGACCCTCCCTGGTTTTAAAAGCAGTCTTCCACTCATCACCTGGTCTAATACAAATTTGATGATATTCGCTCTTCAAATCAATCTTCGAAAATATAGTAGCCCCACTCAACTGATCTAGCAAGTCATCCAACCTCGGCATTGGGAATCTATATCTCACAGTAATCTTACTCAATGCTCGACTGTCAGTGCACATCCTCCATGTTCCATCCTTCTTTGGTACCAACAAAGCTGGTACTGCACAAGGACTCAAGCTTTCCTGAACACGTCCCTGCTCAAGCAACTCTTCCACCTGCCTTCGTAACTCCTCATGTTCCTTCGGACTCATTCGGTAATGTGGTCTATGCGGTAATACTGCTCCCGGAACAAGATCGATTTGATGTTGAATGTCTCTTAGTGGCGGTAACTCCTTAGGCAACTCTTCTGGAAATACATCCTCAAATTCTTTCAAAACTGGCTTCACTTCTTCTGGAATTTCAACCTCTTCACTGCTCTCACGCCCTATCAACAAGTACACTTCAGGCTCCTCTTCAACTTCTTTAACAAACTCCTTCAAAGATAGCAAAGTTTTCAGTTCTTCAATCTCCTCCAGCTTGCTTTCCTTCTGTTGTTGCTTCTTAGGAACTAAAATAATCTTAGTACCTTCAAACATGAAACTGTAGCTATTAGTTCGACCGTCATGTTGTACTGCTCTATCAAACTGCCATGGTCTGCCAACAACAGATGACACACATCCATGTCTACAACATCACACCAGATTTCATCTTTGTACTTCTTCCCAATTGAAAAATTCACGCAAGCTCTTTGACAAACTTTCACTTCACCACCCTTCCTCAACCATGCTAACTTGTACGGTTTAGGATGCTTCTCAGTTTTCAAGTTCAACTTCTTTATTGCTTCTGTAGAGATAATATTGTCACAGCTTCCAGCATCAATAACGAACTTGCAAACCTTTCCCAGAATAGTGCATGTTGACTGAAAAATATTGCTTCTCAACCAACTAGAATCATCCTCTCGCTTCGGTGTAAGACAAGACCTCCTCATCATAAGGTTACAACCCTCATCTCCGGACAATACGTCTTCCTTCTCAACATAAGGTGAATTAGAACATTCAGCTTCCACATCCTCTTCTTCAATCTCTGCAACCATTGCTCTCTTCTTCGGCTTCGGACATTCATTGCTTTTGTGACCCAACTCCTGAAAATTGTAACATTTGAAACTGCTATTAACCTTTGCCTTCTCTCCTTCCTTCACAATTGGTCTTGTAACAGCTTTAGGAACATTAGAACTTCCACTGACTCCCTTCACTTGATTGTTAGAATTAGTAAACACACCACCACCATGCCTTCCCTGCTTCTCCCAAGCCAATGCTTTCTGATGTGCTTCTGCTACAGATCTAGGATCAAACATATTCACCATATCTTGAATCTGCATCCTCAACCCTCCAACAAATCTAGCAGTCAGCTGTTCCTCTGTCTCCATAATATCATTTCTAGAAATGAGTTGGTAAAATTCATCTGCATAATCATTAACTGACTTCGTCCCTTGCCTTAGATTCTGCAATCTCTGGTACATGAGTGATTGATAGTTGTAAGGTAAGAATGTAGCTCTCATCAACTTCTTCATCTTATCCCATGATTCAATCTTTGACTTCCCCATTCTCTCCCTTGTAAGTTTAGTTTGCTGCCACCACGCCAAAGCTCTCCCCCTCAACCTAGTAGCAACCAACTTCACTCTTCTATTCTCCGGAACCTCCTTGAAATCAAAGATCTCTTCAACATTGGACAACCAGTCTAAGAATTCTTCAGCTACCATCCCACCTTTAAATTCAGGAATTTCCATCTTCATCCCCGACTCCCATCGTCGATCTTCTTCTACATCCCGATATGAATTTCGAACTTGGTCTCGATCTCAACAATGAATACTAGCTCTATCACCTTCTTCATCAAAATCAAATGTACGCCTATAGCGATCTCGACTATCAACATCCCTTCGATCACGCATGTCTCTTCTACTATGTCTCTCTTCATCTCTATATGGCTCTTCTTCAAACTCACGCGGAGTTCTTCTTTCTTCATGTCCATAGTCATGATGATCTCTCCTTGATGAAATTGATGTTTCTCTTCTCTCTCTAAAAGATTGCGATGATACCCTCCTCGCTTCCGTAACCGATGGCGAAACTCAGTTTCCTCCATGGTTCGAGATTGGTGATCTCCTCCTTTGATTCTGATTCAAATCATTCATCAATTTCTCTGACTTTCCAATGCCTTCATCAAATTTCTCATTAATGCGTTGTTCCATTTGCTCGGCTTCTTCTCTTCTATACAACGCTTCAACATTTTGATGACGATTAGCTCTCCTTGGTGGCATGATTAATCTTCTCCAATACTTCAACAAATACTTCAAACTCGGCTTGAACAAGCAAGATGATGCATGGCTCAATACTTGACACAAAGTTATGTTCGGCCTTTACTCAAACACTTCTCCAATTTTGATCCAAAATGAAATGGATCGAAAGCTCCCAACTTGTTGCAACTTCAAGATGAACACGATGAACACCAAACATCAAACTCCTTGGCTCCAAGACTCGTCTTAGCTATGATTGGCTAAGTCAAGCTCTGATACCAAAACTAACGCAGCGGATATTTAACAAAACGATATGAATCGATGAAAGTAGGAAATCGGTGGATTGAAGATACCGAAATGCCCAAATTCGTTGATCCAAAGATATCGAATTCTAGCTATCTTCGTCACGTTGATCGCGCACGATACCGTGAAAGAAGATCTTCAATTCTTCAAGCGTTGATCAAGCGCACTTGATTCCGCGAATCGGCTTCAACAATCGTTGATTCGAGCGCACTCGAATAACCGAAATTGGAGATAGGAGATTACACTCAACTACCAATTTAGGATGAAAGCACACAACAATCAAACAAGAATTTTATTCAAAAATCAACAACCTTCAAATGTACAACTCACTCCCTATTTATAGTGTTTTCACAAACCCTGTCCCTTAAGTCATACACGACTTACGGCTCATCCATAGGTCGGCAACGACTCATCAACATACGCGACTCAACTCTTAAAGGTTCGCCTTGGTCAGCAGCGACTCAACACACACACGACTTAAGCAAGCCGCGACTTACGACTCAACTACATCACAACATATATACACATGACCGACTTACATTCAACGACTCAATGACTCAAGGAAAAAAATTACAAACAGATAACGACTCAGGACTTTAAGACTTAACGAGTTACAACCAACTCAACACAAGACGACTTACGACTCATCCATATACAAGTTACAACACCTAAAACTCCCAAGCTCATAGCTTCTGCGACTCAAGCTCCCAAGCTCCCTGCGGCATATCTCCTCAAAAGACTTAACTAGGTCGTGCCCTTCCTCCGACTTAAAGCTTTTAATAGCTGGAACTTTCCCCTGCTTCATGATAAGTCGTAGACGACTTATAGATGAGTCGTTGGGTCGTGTACGACTCATCAAACTCGAACAACTCAAGCTCCCGTTAAGTCGTAACCCTGTCCCCTTAGCTTTGTTAAGTCGTGGATGACTTAAACCCGCCTCCTTAGGTCGTGGATGACTCAAGCCCTCCTTAAGTCGTGTACGACTTACTTCTTTGGCCTGAGCTGCATCAAGGTCATTAACAAATAGATCACTCTCTATTTCTGCATCCTGTGATTGTTTGGATGCTGCAACTTCATCTTTTGTCATTTTAGTCTCATTATTATCTTGATTTATGGATTCTTTGGATTCCTTTTCATTGCTCTCAGATGTAGATTCCTTCTTATTATTCTCAGATGTTGCATTTGAAGAATAACCAAATCTTGGGAATGCATCACTCGGGGTAAGCGAATTGGAAGATGACATCGAATCGAAGTGATTTAAAGAACAGAATAGTCGATTATATACATTACTTGCAGCTATTGCTCGTTCCTTTTGGATTTGAAAATCATTCGTTTAGTAAAATTGTTCTTTGCAATTTGAATGTGAACAGATCTTGTCGCCAAATTATAGTTTTCCAGGATATACATTTTCGAATTAACTAAATTAGTTAGCGTTTAGGGTTTTTGAGGCTGTGGCACAAGAAATACAGGATTGTCTATGAGCTTCCAGCCATTGCTGAATAAAGTGTAATCTAAGATTTATTGTTCATGTTACAATGGATCTCAATATATTTTTATCAAGTATCCCTAACAAATGTGTAATATATATCTAGTTTTGAGATACATGTATACATATATGGTGTTTTAGGAGGATGGATTAATTAAACGAGCCAAATCACTTAAAATAAATGCAGGCATTGAGCCTAGGACAGAACTTGTCTAGTGATTAGTAAGGACATGAATTTTAAGATTGTTGCTACCATAGCTGCAAATAGTGTCGTAAATTTATATTTTTTCGTTTTCTTGTACAATCCTTTTGCAGTCAAAGGATTGCATTTGCAGCTTGGTCGGAGCGGTGTTGAAAGTGGTGTGAGGCTAGTACTCGGTGGAAGAATTATTGTGGCACTTATTTCAACCATTTTTTTAGATCCTTTTTCCTTTTGGGTCTATAGCAACGCTTATATAATTTAATTAACCCATGCGGATTTTATTTCTTGGCTGGCAAAAATGTGGGCTTAACAGCCATTATATCATTGTCATATGTCGGATCACACTAGAAAGTGCATTAAATTCACAAGTTTGTAATGTGAGTGCTTTGGTGTGAAGGGAGATAATATAAGGGTTTCAGGGTTATTCAAAGAAATCTCTACCTTTTTCGCTTATTTTCTCAATTCCTTAATTAACAGTGATTTAAAGCCATATATTTGATCTTATACTCTGCCTAAGCATGAATATTCTATCAATTTATTTTTAAAGAAACTCTTGAGTTTAGTTACCTAGTTTTAATTCATTTTCTCCCCATCTGTTTTGTATAATCATTAGCTACAATACTCGATGACTGTGTCAATCAGTATTAAGTGATGTACATACATATATTGTGCTGATATGCCTGGTAATATTTGATCATTTATGATTATCCAATATACATGTGTTGTTTTGCATAGATTTTATACAGTCAATTGGTGATATATCGATTAATTAGGTTATAGTCATATTTATTCAATATTGTAATATTTCATACTGATTAATTTGGTTTATTGTAGATGCGTTAACTTTATCTATACTTGTAATGTGTTGACTATATTTTCATATTTGTTAATATCTACCTATGTATCTGTAAATGTGCTCACTGTGTTTATATTCATAAACGTCCACTATGTTTTCATACTTCTTTATACCTGTAAATGCAGATATAATTTCAATTTAAAATGGGTAATATCTACCTATGTATTTTTTTGGCATGCAGGAATTGTTGAAGTTTGTTGATAGCTGGTTTTCTAATTGAGTGAGGAGGGGAATATCACTTATTATATAGCGTATCATTTTGGTAGGTGGGTTGTTGTGGTGCAACTTTTGCTAAAAGACAAATATGAAACCTTCTTTTAGGTAGTTGTTGCGAATATGTAATATGTATGAAATATTATGTATGAACATGAGAAATGTATTTGAATAGTATGTAAGAAATATTATGTATGAACATAAGAAATTTATTTGAACAATATGTATGAAATATCATTTGCTTTAATTTACATATTTTGTTTTCATGTGATATAATGTATGTGAAAATCTGTTATATTTATATACAATGAATGTTAACGCGCCTTTTGGAGAGGCCATAGGCAGTTATCGAGGATGGAATGCGGTAGGTTGGAGTCGACTGGATGGATAGGTAACGCATCACGTCTGGAATGTGGTTCAACTATGTTAGCGTGGCTCGGCCAAATGTGGTTCGGCTAGGGTGGTCGTTCAGTCAAGGTGTCTTGGCAAGGTGGTTAGACGTTGCGGCTCGGTAGGAATGGAAGGAACTGCCTCGGTATGCAATAGGGATCGGTTGCTTCAAGTCCTAATGTCCTTCGCTTCGGGTTGTCGCTCGGTAGCTCAATGGGATATAAGGTTGCTCGACATAGGACATCGCTCGGCATAGGGCAACGCTCGGCATAGGGCATCGCTTGGCAGCCTCGGGTCCAAGTAGTTGTTGCTTCAGGTCAACATCGTGGGATGTGACTCGGCAACAGGAGTGTGGGTCGGCAAGGCCTTACTTCGAGTCAGAAGCATCGTTACTTTGAGTCCTGAGGCGCGTGACTTCGGGACATTACTCGGGTAGCTCGATGGAATATCAGGTGGATTGGTTGTGCTGCTCGGTGAAGGTTAGAAGTTCGTACATGGCTCGGTCATTGGTGCAGTGGATTGGCATAAGTCGGTCGTCACGACAATATGGGTCGGTCATGATGAAGGATGTTGGCTTGGCTATGGTCCTGATGGAACCGAACTACTCAGTAAGCCCAGTAACTCGGGATTTTCCTATAAATACAACATGTGGGTATCCAGAGGGGCGATCTTCTTCTTCGCTCTCTTTTTTTATCTTCTAAGGCTAAGGCTACACTACCATCTTGTAACCGTAATTGATTGTTATAGCAATAAAAAGGAAATTTCTAAAGTGGACGTAGGCCGGAGTTAGCCGAACCACTATAAAATCTGTTGTTCTTTACTGCTTTCATTTTAATTTTTGTTGTTCTTCATATTAATATCCTCCACATAAACTATATCTGTGAGTTGTAACTGGAATTTGGTGTTTTCGCTTGGATTTGGGTGTCAGTTACCAATTTTGGCGCTAACGTTTTGGTGCTTCCACTGAGAAAGCTAGTACTCGGGGATTCTGGAGTTCGGATTTTGAATTCAAAAGCTTGGGAGCTTGAATTCTAGAATGCAATGGCTAGACCACCAGCAAGGAAGCAAGCAACCGAAAGGAGAAACTAGGAGTGAAGTCAAGCAGCCACTTCTAGAGCTACAGAGGATCATGCATCCATCTACATAACTCGGGATGAGATGCAGGTTATGATGGATTCTATGCAGAAGCAGATGATGAAACGGAAAGGAAGATGATGCTGGCTCTTCTTAGGCAATTTGGACAATCGGGAGCTGTATGTGCTCAAGTTCTAGAAGCTGGATTAGAGGGACTCAACCAGGAAGCAGATAGAGTAAATTCAGTTGGACAGCTCCCAATCAACAAATAACTTGGATGGACCAAGACTTGGGGGCACACCGCTGGATAATGTTGGACCAACGGATGGGGGGATATCAGATGATGTTGTGCAACCCAGCACCAACAGGAACACGGGAATACGTGACGAGGAGTATGTGCCAGAATTTCTGTGCGGAATTGGAGAGCGGCTAGGAAATATGGATAGGGGCAACCCTTAAACGCTGGATTGGCTGATATTATCAGGCGAACTATTCATGGAGATCTGACAAGCAGGGATCTGCAGGGATTCAACAAAAGTTCGTTTACCCGGAACATCAGGACCGCTAGGAATCTGCTCGATTTCAAACTGACCACTCTAGAAGTATACAACGGGAAGACGGATCCTACTGACCGCTTGATGAGGTAAACAAGGCATATGGAAGTGCTGGGGGCAATAGAGGAGGTTATGGCCCGATGTTTTCCCCCGTACTTGACCAATATAGCATTTTTAAAATTGATAATACTCAAGTCTAAAACCTGAGTTAATCTGTTGATTTTAGAAATTTATATTTTAGATAAGATTTGGAAAAAATATAGGATTTTAAATGTTTGAGGAATTTGTAGAAGTTAGATTTTGAAATCTATAGTTTATTTTTATATAAGAATAATTGTGGTTTCCATTTAAAAATAAAAATAGGGTTAAAAAATAAAGAAATGATTATTTAGTTAAAATTGAATGGTTAACTAATTAATTTATTTAACAGGATTTAGTTTTAAATTAAAATTAGTTAACTAAATCTATGGAAATTAATTGTTCGATTTATTCATATATTAATAAACCGTATAAATATTTATACAAGGTCATAATCTGAAAGAAGCAAGCCGGATTGGAAGTGGGTTGCAAAACAGAATCAAATATGCGTTAATCTCACTCATCTAGGTATTATTTAAATTTAAATAGTTAAATTTAAAATATTTGGTTGAATGATTGAATTGATTTGATATATTATATAGTAGTATATATATATTGGAATGATTGATTCCCGCATTATACAGCGGATGAGACCCTATGCGTCGCATAATAGCGGATGAGATGATATAACCCCATATACCACGATAATACACTTCGAAGTGGAATTGGTATTTTGTATTGTGCTAACAAATGTGGATGCAGGGAAAGCGGTTGGAGTGATCCAACTGGATTCCTCAAAATATTTAGATTTGTTTTAATATTTTGTGATATGATTTGATAATCTGATATAGACTATATTGGTAATTGAAACAAATGCTACGGTTTGATTGATTATAAAATACCGAGTTATCATAAATATATAGATTGGATTTTTGATGAGGAAATAAAAGAGAGAATTTTTAAGTAAAATAATTATGGAAATTTGAATAAATTAAAGAATGAATTGGATAAGAAAAAAAGTTGATTTTTAAATTCTAATAAATAAATTCCGAGTATGGGAAAGGTGATTTTGAATAAAAGGGGAAATAGTGAATTTTAAAACTTAAGTGATATTATTTAAAGGAATAAAAAAATATTTTAAAATTCAAGGTTTAAATTTATTGGAAAGGATAAAGAAGGAGTTTTGAAAAGTATGAAATTGGTATTTTCAATTAAATAAGATTTTAAATCATAATTAAGAAGTAAAATCTGAAGTTAATGGGTTTTGAAATAAAATTAAGTAAGTAAAGGAATTTATTTTAAAATGGAGTAAAATCTGAAAATCGATTTGGGAATTGATTAGAGTTTGAAATTGTGTTTTAAAAGAAGATGAGACTATGGAATTTGTAAACTGGGTTTATGAAGTGAAATAAGATATGAGTGGATATTTGGAAGGATAAAATCCACGGTGGGAATTTATAAAGGAATGGGTAAAAGAAAATTAAAATAAATAGTGGTTTATTTTTAAAAGGAGCGAAAGAGAAGTGTATTTCCCTAGAAAGCCAAGTACGTTTACAAAGCAAATTTTTAAGTATAAGTTGAAAGTTTTAAAGTTGTATAAAGGAATTTTTTTAAGAAATTATCATTTAAGTTGATAAAATTTTAAAGGTAAATATTTATTAAATTAATTATGGTAGTAATTATTTCAAAACGGTTAACTGGTATTATGTTTTAAAAAGATAATTTTTAATATTTAAATTTTACAAACTAGTTTTATTTTAAAGATAGTTTGGTTAAAGTTTAATTTAAAAATTAGTTTTATGTTTTATAAAGTAGTTTTATTTTAAATATTTTTAAACTATATATTTTTGAATAAAGCGTTTAAGTAGTTTTAATTTAAATGTTTTAAAGTATAATTTAAAATAATTGGTTTAAATTATTTTAAAATCTAAAGTATTTGTACTTGGTGATTTTCAGTGGAAATAGAAAATATTTGGGGAATTTATTCCGTGAGAGAAAGATGATTTGAAACTGTTTTCAAAAGGCTTGAAGTATGGGAAAATAGCTTGCGAAGTTATTTGAAATAAATAGTTTGGAAAAAATATTTGATCTGGTGATTGATTGTGAATGTTATTTGATAGTTAAATAACCGACAGTCAATATTGGTCAATGCGTTGATCATTTCGAAGAGACAGGGATCGGAATTTATTTTCCAAAAACCACTTTGATTCGGTTTGAACATTTTCGTGAGAAAGACAAGAGTTTGGAGTCGAAGATGGAGCAGTGAAGTGCAAGGGCTAATTGCTACTAATCCTAAGGGTGATTCCAAAATGAATGTAGTAGGAGTAGTGCCTTCGGTTCCTTTCGAACCCCGAACGAACTTGTATGGACGAATGCTTTCAGAACATCGTCAAGAGGACGATGCGCATTCTAAGTGATTGTGTGTTAAAAAGGTAACGCATAGCCTCGAGCCTCATCAATCGGGAATGACTAAAAAAGGAAAGGTGCACACAAGGCTAAGTGGCCAGCAACCAATTAGGGTAAGGTCACCCCTGTCTAGATGTCCATTTATATATTCGGCTGTGTGGGCGGTTGCTGATCCCAACCGCTAGTTGAACTTATTCGGACTATCCAGTAAGGGGTAGCTCCAATCTTGTGATGCAAGGGATCAGGGTGGATCCTCGGTACGGTGATCTAGACCACATACTGTGACAGGCTGTACCCCAGTAGCCCTGCCATTGATGGAAATTCATTCTCCCTACGTGCCTTTACGGTTTTTGTTTATAGAACCCACTTTGTGTCTAGTAGATAGAATTTAATAATGTAACAATTTCGGCTATTTGAATAAGTATTTGTATATAGACACTATTGTAATATCAGAGGATTTTATAAGAAATGTTTTGGTTATCGTAAGGTAAAAACCTAGCATGTTTATTTGTGGCGTGCTCTTACAAGATACCTTTGATTTCAAATGATTTTGAGAACTTTAATAATCCAATTGAGTGTGTTTTCCCATGTTGGTTTTCCAGATTGACTCGGGTGTTATTTAACTATAATGCTCGGGTCAGACCGAGTATTATAGATACAGGAAAGGATGTTGTGAAACTCAGGAGACGAGCTGGATGGCGAGACGTAGCATACGTACTTGACATATAATTCCGCTGTGTTGTAAGTTGTATTGTCAGTTTGGTGAGGACAAGTTAATATAACTGTCCAGTCGTGTGTTATAGATGTTGTTGAACTCTAATGTTGTATTCTGATGATGTATGTATAAATAGATATAGTTTCTCTGTGTAAAGATCAGTTATTATCTATTATATTTTATTCCGCTGCGTTGGAAAGATTCTGATTTTGTTTCTATTTCTTTTTCTACCTCCTTCTTATTTAAAACTAATGGCTCGGCTTTCCGGCTTCCGATTGCTTGGCATTTGATACAGTGGACATATTGATGTCGATTTTCGAGCGTCGAAAAAAATCGGGTCGTTTCAGTTATATTACTCTGTGTCTTTGATTCTATGATTGATTTATTTACTGTATATGTTGAGTTTTGCCAAATATAAAATTAACAATTTGTTGTTTTGAGCAATTCAAATCTAACATGTTTGTATGCGAATGGTTCGAAATATTGGGTCATTACAGTTGGTATCAGAGCGAGGTTTAGACAAAACATAGCATATAAAGTAAATTTAATTACAGAATCACATTTCATTCGAGTTTAAATTCCTTCCTCTTTAATTCGAATTTCCTTTGAATTTTTGGAACTTTCCTCTTGGTTTCGAAATCCATTCTTGTCTTCTTATTCCTGTTCTTCTTGATATCGGAGCATCCTATAGCTCTCTTTCTATCCCGCCAACCCTAGTATGATTTGTAAAGAGGTGAAACACCTTTACAATAAGCGTCGATTCACTGGAGATTTCTACATCCTCGGTTTAGATGTTGTTATTTCTTGCAAAGCCAGAACCAACTCTAGTGGACGATCAGGGTAATTCCCTTGTAATCTTGAATCCACTCCGATAATCAAAGATTATCTTGATATTGGGTGAAGTCACTTCTCTTCCCTTTAAGCGAGAAATTGAATTTCAGCATCGATCTTATCCCTGGAATCTCGGTTGACCCTACTATTTTAACGGTAATTAGCTGTAAATAAATGAAAAGGCTATAATTAACAGTAATTAACTACAAATAACTGAAAAGAATAGCTAAAGGGAAATAGACTAAAAAATAAATCTAAAACTGAAAATAAACTGGTAAAAAAGATTATTCCAAAATTGTAGAAAAACTACAACTATTGGAAACCATAACTATTATAATTTACTTAAAAGTCTAAAATAATTACTAATCACTCACTTATGGTCCTTATCTCTTCCCTTTGTCCTTCCAAATCCACTTGAGGGTATTAAATATTTTAATTTAAAACGATTTTCTCCTCGGAAAATTATTCCTTTTAGGGCCCTGCATGAGAAGGCGAACACAAATGGAGAAAATCTAGAATGATAAAAATAGCTAGGCCAAGGGTCTTATTTATAGTGGTGCTTGTGAATTTTAGATCGCTAGATTTAGAGATTAAATTTGATGCAACCACGTCATAAGATTGATAGGAGCCGTCGGATGGGAGAACGGACGCAACGGATGAGAGGAAGTAAGCAAAATGACGTGTTTGAAGCTTTATGGAACGAAGAATTCGTTTCTTCGTTCGAACAACCTAGCGGGTCGACCTAGGTGTCGACCTTCCCCTTTGCTAGGTCGACATGCATGTCAACCTAGGCAATGGTTAGGTTGACGTAGGTGTCGACCTAGCCATGTATATTATTATTTTTCCTTCCTTTTGATTTCTTGTTTAATTCCTATCTCTCTCGTTCTAGCTCGGATTCTAATGTTCTATATGTAGAAATTGATCAGAAAATTACCGTGGACACAATGGGGCAACTCCCGTGGCTCAATTCTGATAATTTCAAAAAGTTATTTTATCAATTAATTAATTCGTTAATTAATTATTATAGCTTGAATTTCAGGTTTTTACAACAATATTCAATTATATTAATTTCTATTAATCTACAATTAATTTTAAACGGATTAAATATCAAGATGATAATGAATCATTTGTTATACATTAATAATTCATTTTTATCCACTTATAATTTACAAACAAGGATTTTAGATTTTCATACAAATAATTGATTTCACATTCTATAGTAAACCCAATTAAATAAATTAACATATAAGTTTACCACAAATAAAATATTAAATTTATTCCTTATTTACAATTATACCCAATTGAAATTACTTTAAAATAGTTGTCACTAACATTCAAACAACATTATTAAATAATATTCTTATTTAATTTTCTCATTAATAAATCACAAATTTTAATTTCTTCCAATATTAAATTCCAAAATATTATTTAATATAATCGAAAAACACGGGTCGTTACACTCTCCCCTAGTCAAAACTTTCATCCTCGAAAAGGGAAAGAAGGAATTAAGAAACTAATATATTTTTATTCAAAATAATCAATTTGTAAACATTTTAATATTATATAATTAAGTATTTTAAATAAAATATATCAATTTATGAACAATCAAATCTTCCATATTCAAGTTATATATAAGTTTGAAATTATTTCACTTTGATAAAATTTTCTAAGTTTTAAATTCATAAAAAATTTCAACAAAGTCTCCTTTGTACGGAGAGGTCCAAAAAAATAACAATATCAATAATTTCAATATATATATATATATATATATATATATATATATATGTCGTATTCCAAAATAAAACATCCCAAACCACGTGAAAATAAAAAAAATATCTCCATAAAACCGTAATCTGAAAACGTACCTATTTATCGGGCAAATAACTTTATTTATGAAATCAAAAGCAGTAGCTATTGCTTCCATAAACCTTTATTTCACTTATATAATCCAATAGAGTGAGAATTATGTACAAGTGAAATATTTAGTTGTTTTAAGTTAGTAACAAAAGCAAATCACCACAAAACATATGCAACAAAGCAATACGACCATCAAATGCAACAAGGGATCAACTACACATCCATAACAACCAAACTAATGGTTTGTTCAGGTTCAGAAACTTTTAATCGTACAAGGTGGTAAATAAACTATCAAGTGTACCCTACGCTCAACAACCTTAGATAATTACTTAATAGATTATTCATACAACCTTAAACAATTAGAAGTATCCCTTCTCAAACATCTCATCAGCCAAATAATACAGAATTTAAATGTTATTTAAGATCATTCTATTGGTTTCTTTTTCACCATTACTTTTTCTTTATTTTCATTTATTCATACAATGATTATTATCCTTTGATTTTCGTTTATTTACTTACATATGTTAATTTCCATTCAATTATTTAGATCATCAATAAATCAATTCTTAAAATATTATATAAGTTTCCTTGTAGTTTAATTCACATTCAATTACTTGCATAAATTATTTTCCATTCAATATTTAAAATAATCAATGAATTCATTATTTAAGTATTACATATATTTTATTGCAGTTTATTTCACCTTTATTATTGACTTATAATCCTTGATATCCATTTTAATACTAATATTTATTAGTAAATCATTTCATTTGTTTTCTTGAGTTTATAATCATTTACTTAAACAGTATTTACTTTTTACTATTTAATTTAATCATTAAGCATTTCACAAAATTAACTTATGTTTACAACATTTCTTGTAACATCTTAAACTTTCGTTTATAAACGTTATTCATTTTGAAGCATTTTCATTATTAAGATTCGCTTGTATAAAATTATATTATATATCCATATTAACATTTCAACTTTTAAACATTTTTGGTAACTTATACATATGTTTTAAGAAAGTAATTAAATGTTACACAAGTTTATCTTATTCATTTTAGTTAACAAAATGTTCAATAATTACATCTTCTAAATTTTCATTATATTTTAGTTTACAAGTTACAAATCTTCAATTTACAATTTCGTTGATCACCTAGCTCCTAATTTCTTATTTCATTTTAGAAGTTTCCAACTATTAAAATAGTTAAGATTTCATTTCATTACAATAATTGAGATTCCTAATTTATAGAAATTTAAGAACTAAATGTCGGGTTCATTTCAAATCATTTTGAAATAATATATATTCGTATCTTTTATATATCAAATCATATTTAGGAATTTAGAATTAAGATTTGTTTATCAAAACCAATGTGTATTAGAGCTACTACAGTGGCCTTCCCACTTTGAAACTCGAAAATGAATGTCGAAGATGCGGTTGTCATCACCAAAATTATTTTCCAATGACAAAAGAGGGGAGTACAAAACTTATTTTCTTTTATAATTCTTTAAAAAATTTCTTTCAAATCTCACTGAAAATATTTTTATTCGAAAATATTTATAATACTAATATTTTATTCCAAAATCTTTTGAAAACCAATTTCAAAACCCCAAAACTTAAGTCTCAAATTTCCAATTAAATTCACTTTATTTGCAAATCCAATACATTTATAAGATTTCACTTCCTCACAATAAACAAATCTCTTATAACTATAACCACTTATAAAAAATATCCTTTTATATTCAAAATATAATACTATGTAAAACTATTTCATTTACCTATATTTCAAAAACAATATTCTGTCGGTCTGTCCTATTAAGTATTTAGAAATCTCTGTCATAGCGTCCTATGTACCAACCAGAATTTATAAATACAAAGCAGAACAAATTAACACAATATAAAAACATTCTATAACACAAACTCATCCTAGGGTATTACTACCATATCTCTAATGAGTCAAACCCTACAAAGCTAAGGTTGTCGCACCAAAACTATGATGCCAAATGTAACGACCCACCTTTTTGGATGGTTTAAATCGATAATAAACCACACATGTTAGACTCAACCCCTTCAAAAGGGAGGATTGTTGTGGGGTAAACAAGAAAATAAGGGAAAAGAAAGAAAAACAAAACACAGAATCTCACAGCGGAATGATAAAATATATTAATCTCAGCTCATGAAGCTGTTTTACAAATAAATTTGATTACACTTTACAATACAATCAGAGTTATACGTACAGCAGGAGTAAATAACTAATGCAGCAGAACAACATGATGCAGCGGAATAAATATAATAAATAGTAATAATACTACTAAATCTTCGTTTTCATCCTCTAGAAATAAGGTCTTCAACGCCGAAAAGCTCAGGCTGACCCGAGCGTAATGAGAAACAAAACACTCAAGTCAGAACTAAAAGATCTTATGTAAGTTAAATCAAAATAAGTAAATATGAGTGTAATGGCTTCAAAGATGTTTATAGGATTTCACATCTACTATCCAGTGTCTAACTTGCATGAGATGCTTAGGATTACATCTCCTAAGGATCCGTTAAACTATCTACATACATAGTACAATACGCTATTATAATATGTCCACAGTAAAGTAAAGTACTAAAATAGCGTTAAGGCATTACCCTTATCCCCCTTAACATATTTTTATATAAATACTATAGTCTATACAGATACTGTAAGGTCCACAAAACTGTTGGAATACTCAGGGAGCACTCCATAGGTATGATACAAACCAAACTCATAATAGACTCGATAAGGCATATGACAAGGCACACGAGGCAATGTCAGGGTAGGATTCTACCGTTTGCAGAACCGGGCTGGTGGTAACACATGGCAGCTACTACCGCTTATCTCGTAACACACTCCCACAATCAAATCAAGGGTGACCACCATAATAATCACAAAGTAATAGATATGGTATCAAAGAAGCATGTTCGATCGGAGGAACGACCACACTTGGCCGAGGTATAGCTCCTATTTTAGTCCTATCAAGCTGACCCGAGGGGTCAGGGCTACGTTCATACCTCATACAGTAGCGTTTGCCAAACCATCCTACTTCATTCTGGATTCTCCACCACGTGCAGATTTTTAAAGTGGTTTTCAGTAATGGCAAAGAGTATGACAATATCCTATCCCGGTCACTTTAACAACCAAATGCTTATTTCACATCGGTTGGTTCTTTTACATTTCCAAACTGATTCATAACTGAAATCAAAATATCATATTCACTTTAGAAATCATATCACTTTTGAAATCATAATCACTTCAAAATCATATCATTTTGAAATCATATTCACTTTCAAAATCATTATTCACTTTAAAATCATATCACTTCAAAAATCATAATAGTTCTAACTATAAACAGTTTGAATATTGAATATTAATTATATATCAAAATAGTTATACATTAAAAATAGTAGATATTAATATATATATATATATGTATATGTATATGTATATGTATATATATATGTATATATACACATTAAAAGTTGTTTATAAAATTTAAAATAACATATATTAAAATAGTTTTGAAATTAAAATAATTTATAGATTAAAATAGTTTATATATTAGAAATAGTTTACATATTAAAATAGGTTATGTATTAAAATATATAAATTAATAGTTGCTTATAAATTTAAAATAATATATAATAAAATAGTTTGTATTTAAAAATAGGTTATAGTTTAAAAATAGTTAATGTATTTAAAATTAAAATTCATAAATATATTGAAATGGTTTGTATGAGAAAATAGTTTATATGTTAAAAGAGTTTGTATATTAAAAGAGTTTATATCGAAAATAGTTTCAAAATTAGAATTGTTTCTTCCAATTTTCCAAATCAATTAAAATCAACTTTCGTTTCAAAAATCAATTTAAGTCAATTCCAGTTCAGCGATTTCAATTCAAAAGGCTAAAGGTTTCAATTCACATTCTCATTGAAACCCATTTCAATTTATCGATTTCAAACCCATGTTTGAACTACAAGTTTAAATCACTTCAAATTCAATAGATTCCAAAGTTAAATATTCTAACGTTCAAAATAACTCAATTTTGATAAATTTAAATTATATTTCAAATTCAACTTGAAGATTTCAATTTAAATTCTTTAAACAATTCATTTAAACTAATTTTAACATTTTGAGCTTGGATTTGAAAATAATTCGGTTTATATAAATCTTATTTCAAAATATCATTTAACTAGATCCAAAAATTAAGGATTTAAAATCATTTAATTTAACTAATCTGGTGTCCGTATATAATTTTCTACCCTGTGGTCATGTGATATGGATATATATCATTTCAACCCGCAATAAATTCAAATTTACGGGTTTATATCATTTCGACCCGCAATCTCAAGAAAATTCAAAATCCATAAAATCACTCGAGTTTATCATTTCAACCCATAACGATTTTTTCTTTAATCTATAAGACCATTCGAGTATGTATCATTTCAACCCATAGTTATTTTCCTAACAATAACTAAGGGAACTTGCAGTGTGATAACAACATATTAAATCAATATAATATCCAATCATCCAACAATTAAACATCCACAACAATAATTATTCAAGTCAATCAATAAATCACAACAACTAAACTGGTTATCATTATTAGGTATTTAACAAACAATTTAAATTCCAATATTAATTTTATAATGGCAACTAAATTCAACATAGATTCAAATTAAATTTAAATGATAATTTGAAATACCAAACGGCAACTAGTGAATTTCTAATCACATCATAAATTTAATTTGACCAACATAAGATGATTTAGTATTGTGAGTGGGTTTAAATACCCACCTTTGATTTCAAATCGATTATAAATCCGATTAAGGACTAAAAATTGAACGGTCTCAAAATGCAGCTACATTAGAATTTTGATACGATCACAATGGTGAAAACCGTGCGTAAATCTGAACTCGTATGAAGAAGTTACTGATATTAAGACGATTGATAATTTAAATTAAATTAAAGAAATGAATAAAGGGTAGAAACGTAATTCGTACCTCTCAGCAAACCCTAGCTACAGGTGACATTGCCTCTACCACTAGATCGTGCCTAACAACCGCTGCTCTTTGTTTAGAAATCACCACCTACAGGATCATCTCCGATCAATCGAACTTCATCACTAAGACCACCTCCTTAGGTCGTGCGCTCCACCACCCCTCGCGAACACTCCGCCGCCCCTAATAGCCTCACACCGTTGTGCCTATCTAAGGTGATTTCTGGTGATTTCGACCACCTTTAACATGAACTAATACCTTAGATCGCCTTCCTTGATTTCCCTCCACCCAATGGCGCCTCCCGATTGTCGAACGGTCGACGATCCATCATTGGATCAAAAACCCTAGCAACGGAAGTTGTAAAAGATTGCCAATTTTTGGCCAAACGGTGATTCAAATTGAAAAAAGAATTGCTGCGGTAGATTGCGCTCATCGAGAGCATTCCAATGATATATAATATAACATCGTTGAGGAGTTTAGATTTTACGATTTGATTTTGATTTGAAATTGAATTTGGGAACTAGGGTTTCTGCCATTTGGAAGGAAGAAAGGAGCAGCAGAATAATAGTACATACAGAAATAAAATGAAAAGCTGCTAAGGTTAGGAAAAATCTATTTATATGGGGAGGGCTACATAAGAATGAATGGACAAATTGAATTCGTTCGAAGCGATAATAACGACTTGAAAAGCCCATTTCGTTTTCAAAATGAAAGTGGATCATCCAATATATTGAAATACAAGTTTTTGATATTTTAAAACTCAATCGAACTAGTTTCAAAACCAAATTCCACTGTATATAGAATTTGGCTTTTAAAATCAGCTTATTTTATTTGAATTCACTAAATTGATTTCTACGCGTTTCGAGCCCTCACGGTCAAACGATAACTCTGATCGCTACGAAACTTGAAATTCTGCAATAATTTACTATTACGGATTCGATGAAACAGGTTCTGTAGAAATCCAAGATAGTGGCCAAAATGTCTAATTTTCACATTAATTAAGTAATTAGTAATAAATTGGTTTAATCGCTTTTAAATTTAAATTCAAAAGTTAACCATTTTCATCATTCTTGATTACACATAAATTAATAATTTTTAAATAAACATTCACATATTATTTTCAATATTTATATATTACATCAATTTCAGAATTCAATTGCAATTGTAATAAATTTCCAATTAACTATATTTTAAATTCCAATAAATTATTTTTTGATTCACACTCTTATTATTGAATTAACCATTACCTTAAAAATATACTAAAATTAGTTTACATTTTATTACATTCATATTTTACAGTTGTCATCTTCACTCATATTAACTGCAATATTTAATTAAATTAATTTCTGTTGATTTGCGATTAATTTTAAATGGATTAAATATCAATATGATAATGATTCAATTGTTATACATTAGTAATTTACTTTTAGCCACTTATAATTTACAAACAATGATTTTAAATTTTCGTACAAATAATTGATTTCACATTCTACACTAAAACCAATTAAATAAAATAACATATAAATTTACCATAAATAAAATACTGAATCTATTCCTTATTTACAATCATACCCAATTTAACTTTACGATTATTTCAATTGATTGAAATTATCTTAAAATAGTTGTCACTAACATTCAAACAACATTATGAAATCATATTCTTATTCATTTTTCCCATTAATAAATCACTAATTTTAATTTCTTCCAATTTTAAATTCCAAAATCTTATTTAATTTAATATTTTTAATTATCGAAAAATACGGGTCATTACATTGCTTTGTGCTAAGTAAAGATGCATATTTCTAATTTTTTTTAACACCTCGGAAATTCTAATAACAAATTAAATTATTAAAAAAGGTAAAATATAATTTTACATAAAAGGGCTAAATAATAAGTTTTTACAAACGAAAGGATTTGGGAAATTTGATTTTTCTAGTGCGTCAAGTAGATTTTTTAACGCAATTTCATTTATAAATTATCATAAACGGATACAATATGAAGTACTGCAGCACGCATATCGAGTTTTATGCCTATTTTGGAATGTAATTTTATGACTTAGTTACTGAAATAAATCAAAACTTCTTTATTAAATAATTAATTAAAATTGTGTGAATTACTCTAAAAGATTAAAGGTTTAATGGCATAAAAAGGAAAGAAGGAAAGATATTTACATGTGCAAATTTAAAACTACTTCAAAGGAAAAACATGAATGATGAAATTATTTTCATAACAAATGAAAGGATATGTTATGTATATTGGAAGAAAAACTTAACAATGTATTTGTAAGAACAAATTAAATGAAAGAGACGTTATATATTTTAATAAGAATGCATCTAATAAAAGGATCATTACATATGTTGAATAGATAGGATAATAATATATTCATGGAAGGAAAGCGTTATATTTAAAGGAAAGATGAGTAAAGAACAAGGATAAATCCAAATTTTGAATTTGGAAATATTAACACCAATCAATTATAAATTGATTGCACAACTAGTTGGTAAATAATATGGTTTCTAGTGAATGTAAATAAACACACACACACACACACACACACACACACACACACACACACATATATATATATATATATGTATATATATATACACATACGTTTGAATATAAATAAATGATTCCCCATACAGCATTTTGAATCAAGTTGGGAAGAAGATAGCTTCAAAGAGGTAAGTGGGTTGATTTCTAAAAATGCTGTTTCAAAAGTAATCAAATTTATTTAATTTTCTACCTGATCTGTAAATGTGTTCTTTTAATTTGGGATAAAATTTTCTAATATATTTCTAAAACAAATCCACTCCAATGATTTAGAGATTTGACGATAAAGTCAAAATATACTGAAATTCTAGAAAAGATAGACTAGATTACTACTTTAAATTGAATGAACATAAACCCATGTTGATTTAGATTAGATAAATAAAAGAAATCGAATAGCCTTCTATTTCACATTGAATTGATCTTGAAACTTAAACATATATATATAGAGAGAGAACCATAGTTAGGAATATATAGTGGGATAGAATAAAAAGATATAATAATCACATACAGTAAAGTTAATAGGTTAAATCGATGCATCAATTATGCATGGAAATCTATCAAAATTATAAATGAAGTTAACAACGAAAATCTAGTGAGAATGGGTAGAGAAACTTGCATTTGGAATCGATTTTAAATAATAATAAATTAGCCAATTTGAAAAAAGAATGAAGAGACAAAAAAATGGTGTGACAACCATCGATCACAGTTGAATTGTAGCCAGTCTACCGATATATGTCAGGCAGTCGATCGGTTATCGACGTACAAGCGCAGGTTGAACCTCAACCTATGACCCAGGTTTAATATATAATAATCATATAAGCATGCAAAATTTTCTCCCATTTTCCTGACTTTTAGATGCCATGGAATTGAAGCAAACGTGTACACAGGCAAGTAGGCTCAGACATTATTATCATGATGGTATTTTAGATATGAGGGCGGTTTGACCATGATGGTGTGCTTAGCACATGACACTGATGGGATGTGACACCCTGTCTCTATACACATACTATCCAAGAGCATTATGGAGTAATACTATCAAATAATGTAGAGAATGAGGCTATACGAGGTGCACAGGTAAATATTCCCTTCGACTAACACTGGTACATACTAAAACATAAAATAAATAACTAATCTATACATATAATGTATTGGTACAAAGCAATAAACACGTGTGCCTTCAAGACAGAACAATATATAATATACAAAAGAGAACACAGAGTTAGAATCGCAGTGATAACATATTTTATATTACAATAATGTTATAAGAATACAACACAACACAAATATCAATTATATATATGTATGTCTATATGTATGTATAAGTATATATATACAGTGAACCAGTGTCATACAAATATCACGTAACAAACAAATATCATGTAACGATCCTAATATAATATTCCTCTAAGCCCAATAAAACTAATGCTAGTTGTATCGTCCCTGTACCTAAAATGTCTCAGACTAACCTGAGTATTATAAAATAGCACACGGGCCAGCCTATGTCTTATTAAGCATTATATAGGGTAACATATGTAAATAGAGAACAATAATATGATACAGTAATAAATATAATTAAGACATCAGATAACTTAATAATATGTATATATGGTTATATATATGCTTAGAATAAATATGTAATACAATAAATAATCCTCAAAACATTATATCATACAAATAACTCAAATCCATACATCAACCAACTTTAATATCAAAAGATGTCATCACTCTTATAGAAACACATCAAATTAGAATTTGTAGAATCAACATAAACAGGTAAATCATCCATATAATACAACATCATCAGGTAAAATAAAATTATCCAGTTAATCAATTAACACATTAATGCACTGATATAATATCATAAAATCCTGTAATTAATGGATACTATGAGATAGCCCATCAAATCATCCGAATGATATCCAATATTATACCAATCATAAGGATAATCAATCACAATCAATAAGTAGAGGCTATCTCTAGAATATCAAACCAAAAAATATGGATATACAGGGATTCACTACACTTTAGATACACAATCTTTAGTATACTCAACTCATTGGATAGTGAATAATATATGCCAATCCATAACACACATAACCCCTAACCAAAACGGGAGACAAATAGCACATAGCATGCTCTAGAAACCTAGGTTCTATTAGCCTCACGTTAATAGCCAGAATTGTTCCTACAGCCTTTAATTACTTTGATGGACATCGTAACCCCATCTACCAATGGCTCGTCAATGCGTAGTCTTAGTCATGACCCTACACTTTCCCCTAACGGTAACATATTGCTGACATATGCGACACAAGGTGCTATGGGCAACTACCCATCCATAACTACTATAATGCGCATCAAATATAACAACCAATAATAGTGTCGTGGATCTAAGTCGCGGCTCCATGATCAGGCTGCCAAGGTGGATACTGGTTAATCTGCTACACTCCCGAACCATAAAGGGAGCTAGACACAAGTGGATGACATATAGTACTCATATCCTAAATCAACATATATCTCTAGATGTATGCCAACACATGGATCCAAATAAGTCAATACATGAGTATAATATACTAGAGCCCTAATCCTTCGCCATTACACAGCTCTAACCATAAGTCAACACATGGCTATAATATACTCCTATCGCAATGGGTACCACAGTATACACATAAGAGTATCCCGTTTGAGTGGTATTTACTTACAAGGAATAATCAAACAAATAACATAACAACGTCCCGTACCACCTCAGTTTATTCGAATAATTATTCAATACTCATAAACTACACAGGATCCACACTAGATATCTCTATATGAAAAGTCCAGTAAATAATCGAAAACGTGTTATTGGAAGTCCCATGCCAGATGGTATCACTAAACCGTTTATTCAAATTTCTCATCACATAAAAATGAGAAAATAGTCAAACAAAATAATAAAATTAATCATATAAGATACATACATACATACATATTATAAATCTCAATAATGGTATATAAGACATAAGATACGAAAGTAATACCAAATAAATATATAAACATAATTAATCATCATATACAAAATATTTCAAATATAGTAATTTCATAAATCAATGAGAAGGATGTTATCAGTATGTCATATTAGATCACCAATCAAATCAACATTAATGATGAATCGCTCGTAATATTGGAAATTAATATAGAGAAAATAAAGAAAAGAGAAGTTAGAAAACCAATGTAAAGGAGATTATTCTAATATAAACAAATATATATATATATATATATATATAATTATTCAATAAACAAGAAAATAATGATCAGAAATCTAATATGTAAACCAATATTTATAAATAAATCATTCACAGCATTTTATCTTATATAAAAATAAATGCTTAGAAATGAATGATAAATACATATTCTAAGATTAATATATTTGAAATCTATTATAAATTTATTACTTACAATAATTAAGTAGCTATTTAATCATTTATACAGATAATCAATAATTAAACTTTCACTAATAACGTTAGAAAACCTATTTGTTTCTTTTAAAACCCATAAATAGTTTGCAAAACTAAATTTTTACACATATCAATTATTTTAAACTTTCCAGTAACCAAATACTACTTTTATATAATCTAATTGTTTGAAACAGAAGTGGCGCAAACAGCCAATTGACTGAGTAGGGAATAAAAAGTGGAGAAAATAAAATAAAAATGAGTAAGAAATAGACACGCAAGGTTTATACTGGTTCGACGTACTTCGGCCTACATCCACTTCAAATACCCTTTTATTATACTGTTGTGTTTCAGTACAGTTCTTGCAAATAGGTATCAATCCATTACGGATCGGTATAAATCCATAAGAGTACTATAGAATGTTAGAAAGTTGTAAAGCAAGAAAAAGGTTCTTCAAATGACCCTCTGATCTCCTACTTATAGCTGTGGGTAGCCTAAAATCTTACCCTTATGATCTCTACCTAGTTCTTCATGCCAAGACCAATTCCTATGGTGAAAACCATGGCTACCTTATTGTTATATATGGATCAGTACCGATACATGGCTTGGATCAGTGCCGATCCATAAAATGGTCATATGGGTTGCTTTGAACTCTTTGCGTTGGCTTGATTTGTGGTTGGCTTTGTGATTCCAAAGTTGTTTGCACCATTACTAGCTCGTTTCTAAGTCCAAACGATGGATCGGTAGAGAATTAGAGCTGCTAATTTTGCGTGCTCGTGGAGATCGACAGAGAATTGCATGGAAACAACAAAACAATACTTGAAATGAGCTTCTAACATTATCATTAGCATGTAGTATGAGTAAGAGCATAATTTGGCTAAGATTTGTGGATTGATATCGATCCATGATGTTGGATTGGTGACCCCAAACTCTTGAGTTGGCTTTTTTTTGTTTTATGGCTCTGATTGTGTTTCGTTTACGGCCTTTAAGGCTATTTTTTGGGCTGCTAACTTTGATAACCCCGAGTTTGAATTGTTAGGTTTGTCCATGTACTGCCTGACCAAAAGGCGGGATAACACTTTCTCCCAAAAGCACGCCTTGCAAACGGAATGTGTGCTTGGCTCAAGGGAAAATGTTAAAGTCGATGGATATTAGAAGTTGAAATTTCTAGTTATCAACCTATCAAGTTATTGTGAATCGTCCAGTTCCTTCGAATACTCTTGTCAATCATGGGTCGTTCTGGACTTGTTGCAGCCTAAGATTCTGGACTTTGCCTATGTGTAATCTATACATCGTCATCATTCCGATTTCATTTGGAGTTATTACATCACATATCAAAATCGTCTCATGTACATCGGATATTTGTCAGCTCTACTCTAATTATAGGGCGTTCAAATTATTTTATCAAATCTGTATATGTTCTAAGGTGGAATCTCTCTAGATCGTGTTACATTGAGTTTAATGCATGACCACTTTAGATTCTTTACCAAATCCATTACTGTTCCAGGCTTATAGATAAATACGCAATCTCTTCGGATCGATAATCAAGTTCTTGGTCTCTTCGAACCAATAAATAAATCCATGGTCTCTATGGTCCCTTGCTAAACCAGTCCACTAGTTCTCCGATGAGGAGACTTAGAGACGATTAAGCCCATCCACATGCTCTCTGGCAAAGTGACCTACCCCCGCACTTCAGTCCTGACTCTCCAGTCGAGACATATAGGGATTAAATCCATGGTCTCTCCAGACCCTTGTTGAGCCCAATCCACTTGCTCTGGTGATGGACTCGAAGACAAGTAAGTCCGTCTAGTCGCTTTTCGATGAAATGACCCCTTCCTTGCACTCCAGTCCAATCTCTCTGGATGGAAAATAATGCGATCAATAATGTATGAGTCCATCCACTTGTTCTCCGACAAGGTAACTCGCAACTTGCTATTCGGTCCAGACACTTTGGCTGGGATTTAATGCGATTAATGTCATACAAGTCCATCCGCTCGCTCTCAGCGGAGGGACTTGCATTCTTCACTCTGGCCCCGACTATTGGAAACGTGGATTACAGATCTTAAGGAAGAATTAACACTAAAGGAGGAGGTGAATAGTGTTTAATGGATTTTATGGAATCTTTTGAAATATTTTCAGATTAAGTCCAAACAGATGCAATTCACAAACACAGAAACAATTATAGAATCAGACACAGATGCAAATAGTAATTAAAAGCATAAAAGAAAAGAACATACCGGAATTTTATACTGGTTTGGAGTTACCCTACATCCAGTCCTACATAATTTCTTGCGCAAATTTCTTTTCAAATATAATGTCGATATTACACCTTGATTTCAAGGCCATGAGATACACCCTCCTATCTTCGATTCCAAGGCAGACTCTCTTGATTTAACCAGGCTCAAAGATCACCTAATTGATTTACGGGCTACAGTCATACCCAATTGACTTATAGGCCACAATCAGACCATTTCCAATATCACTTTGATAGATATAGAAACTCGATACACTTCTTTATTATAAATGATCCCATAACTCTAAATAGCACTGAGATCTTTGAGAGAGAGTGACAGAGAATAAAACTAGAGATGATCAAGTTTGATTCACTTAGGATTTCGACAGAGTTTTTGTTAAAATATAAGAGAATATTTGAGTGGAGAAGAAGGAGTGAAGAAATGAAGAAAAACTAACTTAAAATTTGTTGAAAATGACTGGTATTATAGAAGAACAACTGTCATGTCCATTCATGAAAGGTTATGAAAAATAGACACTTCATTTGAAAATTTGAATTTTAAATTCTACGGCTACCATGTGGACATTGAGGGATGGAGTATGTCGACATGCCCTAGTAAATTTTGAAAATTGATTTTTGTTTTTAGAAGAGATTATCTTTTTAAAACTTGTCAAAACAATTTCTGAATATATTTTAAACTTAGAAAAGAGATTTAAAAAGTAATCTTAAAAATATGTATTAATATTATAAAAGTAATTTAAAAACTATGTATAGGATATATTTTTGAGATTTAAAGCTTATAATAAACCAGGAGATAGTTTAAAAATAAGAGATGATTTTGAAATCAAAATATAAAAGATAATAAAAATAGTTTAAGGCTAAAATATTTAAACTGAGAGAGATGAATTTTGAAATTTTTTGGTAAAATATTTAAAATAAATCATTTTGAAAATTTCGTGGATTCCATTCCACTAGAGAAGGTCATGGGTTCCATCCCACTAAAGAGGTCCTGGGTTCCATCCCATTATTAAAGCGAGAAGGTGAATTCCATTCCAAAATTAAAATCCGAATAATGATATTAGTGCTATTATGAAGTTTTAACATAAATATAGAAACTATTACTTATCTTGATACCTTGAAATCTTGAAATCTGGAACTCTAGATACTCATGAGTCTTCAGTCTTGGTTTCTTCAATCTTGAATTCTTCAGTCTCGTCAGTCTTGAATCTCTATACTGCACAGTCTTCATTATTCAGTACCTGCATATATATCATGCATATATATATATATATATATATATATATATATATCTTGATAAGAATATTAGTATTTATATTTTATAACAAGTCCTAATGTTGTTGTCATCAAAACCATCATCTCAAGAACTAACACCGATCTTCGTTTGGAGGCTTAATTTTGATTGTACAAGTCCGCCTGCTCGCTCTCTGACAAGGGGACTTGCATTTTTACTCTTACCTCGATTCTTTCTTTGGAGGCTTAATTTTGATCGTACAAGTCCATCCGCTCGCTCTTTGATAAGGGGACTTATATTTTATGCTTATCGTGTTTATGTGATTCATAATAATCGAGAATCTATTTACTAGATTGAATTTAAGTGTTGATAAGCATCGAGTCAAAAATTATGATAATTGCCTCTCCGGGCACTACAGCCTAGCATCCAGCTCAGAGTGTGCCTGAAGATTGATCTGGATCTCATACATAAGTAAGTGGCTTGATTGTAGGATAAGGATTGTTTATTAAGTATGAAAATAAAGGGTGAGAACCAAATCTCATCATGCGCCATCCCGATCAAGAGACGACGATCCTCGACCTCGATCCAAGGTCACTTCCCTTTGCCGCAGTTGACGGCTGCTCCCATTCCATCACCGCAGTTTGATTCCTTACATACTACTTTAATCAGCTATCTTAGACCTATTTCTCGATCAGATCCAACAAGTGCCTATAATCATTCATGTTATGTCTGTCTAGCTCATGGAATATGCTGTATTCTCCTAATGCCCTTTCACGCTTCGTGGGGTCTCTCTTCGTCGACTTTTGATAGGAGATCTACCCTCGATATCCATGTAAATCTGCTCTAGGATTTCATTTAAATCTATGTAAGAAGAGAATTTTGGTTCCCTTCTTTGCCGCTTTGATCCCTCAAAACCATCATCTATCCTCTATTTTCCTTTATCCTTCCTAGATCATGCACTGAGTGATCCTCTTTCGTCCAAATCATTAACATCTTTCTTATTAGCTTCAGCGTCCTCCTAGCGTAAAAACCTCTCAGCCTCGTGATAAAACTCCTCTAGATAATCAGTGGATCCCGTTCCAAAGTGTCTTTAAAGTCCGTCTTACTAGACATTTGAAAAACTGTCGCCATCAAAACCACTGATTAGTCTAGTTTACCTAACACGGCAATCGCCATGTTGAATCTTGTTGGAAAATACTTGAGGGACTCTCCAGCCCTCTACTTCACAGTCGATAATGTCATCACATTCTTAGATCGTGATATTTGAACTCGAAACTATCTCATAAATCTATCCACTAACCCAATCCACATGCTTATGGAACAGTTCTTCAGTTGTCTAAACCATAACGTAGCTAAATCCATCAGATACAAAGGGAAAAATTGTCCCATCCCCTCCTTGTGTTGGGTGTACCTCATCAAATGAACTATTGGGTCTAACTTCCTGTAACGATCTTGATTTTTGAATTAAATTTGAATTAATAATTAATTTAATTTTTGAATAAAAATTGTGAAATTAATTGGTAAATCGATTTGAGTCTCCAAATTCAAATAAATTTTGTGTTAACTCATCGAAATTGAAATCACATATATGTGAATATGTATGTATAATGTGAAACATGACAATATATATATATATATATATGAAAGTATCAAGTATTAAAGAAAGTAAATAAATATCTATGAAGGCTTGAATAAGAAGATAAAGATATATTTTTAAGTATGAAAATAATAACAAGTAAAAGAAGCGTTTAATAGTTTATGTTTAAAAATAAAAGAAAGATAAAAAATAAGCATATATGATCAGGAATAGAACTAAAGTACTTAAGTTAAAAATTATAACAAATAACAATAACAACTTTACATCTATATACATAAAATAAGGCAAGCGAGGCAAGTAAAATGTATATATGTTGCCTATGAGATAAGTGTAGACTTAAGAAAGACAAAACAAGAAAAAAAAATCTAAACATCTTTTGTACAACTAAGTTAAGTATGAAACATAAAAATGAAGACAAATGCTAATTAATGCTAGCACACAAATTTGATTTATCAGCCGAAATAGCCTCCACTTAAGAAAAATCTTTAGTCAATTCGAAATGCATCAGCCACTAAAGCAAAGAAAATCACTGATCTTGTGTTGTACAAAAACAAAATAATGTTACCATACATAGTACAAACAAAATCCTATCCCCTGTACAACTCTTTTTTTATATCAAGCTTCACTTCAGTTCGTTCCTTCAAGCTGAGCAAATCTAAAGTAAATATTATTTCAAAACTTAAGCAAACTTCAACTTTAAACAACAACACAATCAATACCACCAGAGATCAAGAGAAAAGCTTCAGCTAGCAAATTCAAAACAGGTTTCAAACAAAGCAGGCTCTGTTCTTCTTCTGGAAAACAACTATGAGTAAACAAATTATCTTAAAATTTAAGTATATTTAAAACTCTGTGTATGATTCAAGAATTATGGTTACGCTTTGCTTGAGTATTTTCTTTTTCAGTTTTAATTCTATGTATATATAGATATATAAAATGTCTGAGCTGTATACTTCATTATCTTCTCTGTTTTGACTACATGGTGGAAACAAAAAAAAAGAAATTCAATTTCACTTCATCCAATCATTTTTAGGTTTTGAGCTTAATACAAAACCAGTTTGTTTTCACCTGAATGAAGATCTAAAAAATAGTTTTAAGTTGGATAGTGATGTACAACTTCTGAAAAATCTGATTTTTACAGGGAAACTCAAAAATATGATAATTTCGAGCATGACTAATTGCTAATTCAAGTATCACGTGAATCCTTATTTGAAAATAGGATTTTTAAAATAAGTATGGTGATTGTTAGTTATGTATGCTAAGAGCAGTTCTCAGTTGATCAAAAAAAGAGTTTTATCGATTTCTGGCGATCGGAGTTGATCTGAGCCTTGAGTCTTTGATCGAAGCTAGCTTGGCCGTTGATGAAGTAGGGAAAAATGTTCACTGATTTTTCCATGGCCGTCGATGGTGGAACGAGGCACGAGTAGGGTTTAACTCGAGATTTTGAGCGAGTTCGAAGACGAGATGCTGGTTGATCGAGTTGCTCGAAATTCTTGGGGAGGGTAATCTGGAGGATTGACGAGGTGAGGCCGGAGTCGAAGCTTTTCTGATTGTTGGAAATTGCTTGGGCGAGGTAGTTTTGACGAGTATGGCAGTTCAAGTTTTCGAACTGGAAGTTCGATTTTGCTGTGGGATTGTTAGGGTCGAACTGATTCTTGCTTTCGATTGTGAGGATGGTTTGCGACTTGCCGGAATCGGGGATGTTGAACCGGGCGCCGCCATGTCATTATGCACGTGCACGGCATCTGATTGCGTGTCAGGATTTGGGTTTCGCGGGAAAACTTGAAGGGAATCTCGTGCATATGAGTTTGTGACTAGAGGAAGAACGCGAGTTCGAGTGGGTTTCAGTTTTGCAGTTTTACAGTTTTAAAGATTTAATATTTAAGTTTTAAGGTTTTAAAAATTTAAGAAGAAGGAGGAGAACTCGAGATTCTGTTTCGAGCTATAACGGGTTTTAAACCAAAGTATGGTGGTGAACCAGTTTTTAGCATGTTTCAAAAATGGAATAAGTTATTTTTGAATAAATGGAATAAGTTTTGAAATTTAAATAGTTTGATTTAAGTTTAAATTCAAGATTTGAAATTGAATCCTATTGGTTCGGGAATTTGAATTTAACCCAAGTTTTTATATTTTAAGGGCTTTAGCGTGTATAAATGTAATCGAATTTTCCGAAACGAAAACTATTTGTTTTCAAATTATAATAGCTTCATTTTAAAGAAGGGATTTCCAAATTGAACTGTAAGAAAGAATTGAAACCTGGACTGAATTCTGAATTTGAATTCCAGAGTTTTGAAATTAAATAAAGTTTATAACTTTAAATGTTTAGAATAAGTTTAAATGTAAAGGTATGTTTAAAAATGTGAATTTAAATTTAACTCTTTTAAATTTCTTTATAACAAAAAAAATGTTACTTTAACATGTTAATTCAAAGGGTTTAAAATTTAGTTTTAAACTTTATTAAAGATAAATAAGGACTCATTTTATACCTTAAATCAAAAATGAAATTTAAATTTGGAAATATATCTTATCAAACATACTTGTAAGTGACAATTAAACCATTAATAAGAATGAGTTTTATCTCAAGTTAATGAATATTTAATAATTATAATTCATAAATTTTCGTGTTAATTAAAATGGATAATTCATTTATTTAATTAATTAATGATCTGGATTAATTAAATAAGTAATTAAAGGTTTAAATTAATTTATTAAGGTTTAAAGATTAATTAAGTAGGGAATAATTAATTTGTAAATTAAGGAGTAATTAATTAGTTATTGTAATTAATTAAGGATACTTAATTAAGGATTAATTAATAATTAAGGGTTAATTAATGATTAATTAAAAGATAATTTATTAAATGTTTTGTAGTTAACTGATTATATAATTTACCATGACTAGCAAACTTATTCATAGAAATTAATCTAATTTAAATTAATTAGATAATTAAATTGATCCTACTTATGGATGTTTGGATTATATTGGATGTTGAATTGTTTGATATTTCTGATATGTGATGTTTTGTGACATATCCTGATTAATGTTGTGATCTGTAATATAATTAATTAATCTGTGATGTAATTTATTATCTGTGATATATATCTGTGATATGTATATGAACGATAAGCGTTATAGTTTATACCGCTTGTAAAATATATTGTTGTATTTTAATCTGTGATAATAATGATGCTGCACTATTGTGTTAAACCCCAGGACCACACCATACGCACACAAATATGGATTTCACGAGGAAATCGATTAAGTCACAGATTTTTGAAATGATTTTTTTAATTGGGCAAGTTGAATTTAAATGGTTTTGAAATGGAATCGGGTTAAATGTGAAAAGCTTTTGGAATGGAATTTCAAGATAAAATTTATTTTTGAATAACTTGATAAAGTTTTGAAATTTAAATAATCTGATTTAAATTTGAATTCAAAATTAGAAATTGAATTCTATGATTTGAAACTAAGGATTAAAGATGTTATACTAATTGTATATGGGGTCAAAGCATTTTCAATGTATTGATTTGGGAGTTTAAATTTAATTCAAAGGCTTTAACTCATGGAAATATAATTGGATTCTTCCGAAACGAAAACTGTTGTTTTCAAGCTTTCATATAACAAATGAACGTCCAATTTGTGTTAAAAGGAATTCTAGTTTGAAATGAAAATGATTTCCAAGTTATGGAAGCGGGTTGAAAGCTCTAAGTTAAATCTTTAATTCAAAGATTTAATGATTTAATCCAATCGAAATGGAAATTGTTTTGGGAAATCTATGAACGGATCTTTGTTAAGTTGTGTGAACTTCTTGTGATATAAATCTTTTTATTTAAGAAGATTTGAAACGGTAATTTGTTTAACCATTCGAAAGAAAAGTTGTGGATTTTATAAGTTGTGACTTAACTGAAATCCCATATCCATATGTTTTTAAATATTGCGCTCATTATTCGGTTTAGCCAGGAGAGGACCTTGTGTCATATAACCCATTTCGAATAATGATACGTCGATATGGATAACGTATGAAGACCGGTGGTGAAGACTGGGTATTTGTGAGAACGATAGGATAACCTATCGATTGTCTCTGCACCGAGTCGCGCCGGTATAGCGATTCCCTAAGTGATGGGAAGTCCGATCGGGATTCCGGATACCCGGATTTGCATGGGCTTCTTATGAAGTGCCTTCGGTTCTATTCGAACCCAGGACAGACTTGTATGGTTGTATGTCTGACACTACACTTTGAGATATAAAGCATATTTCTTTCAAATACATATCTGTTGGTGGCGGAGAATTTATTGCCATAGCTTAACATCCTTCTCTGAGACGTACGAGCTCGGATGTTATGTAGTTGATAGTTATCTGCAATATATTCCCAATTTGGTAGTGTGGCATGTTGAGTGCTACTGTATTTGATGATCATTTGTGATCAGATCATGGGTTTAGTATAAAGCGTAGCTTTGTGGACGAGACTGCATCAGGACCTCACAACCCGGAAATGGTCGAAACAGGAAAGATGCGGCAAGGTTGGAGGGTCGCGCCCTTTAGGGTGTGCGATTCCTTTTGGTAAAGGGGGATATTATGGTATGGAGCCCAGATATTTACCTATGTGGTGGGCTTCAATTTAATTTTCTGTGTGGTTGTTGCTTTGTTGTTTAGAGGCGCCTTGGATAAAGGTCCCAAAGGACCGGGGGGTAGCATGCTCGAGAAGTAGTTACCTAGTTACAGATGTAATCCGACCTTGTGTTGGTAGAGAGCTGGTTAAGTTCTCGGGATGTCCCGCCAGAGGCGTACCCATGGACAGTGGGAAGTTTCTTAGCCCGACCATTTGTTGGAAATCCATTCATCCTATACGTGCCTTCTATGGTTTTAGTTGTAGAACCTGCCATTTAATTATGGTGGTCACCACTGTTTAGATGGTAGCTATAGTAGGCGTAGTTCGGAATGTCTATGCTGGCTAAGATTTATATTCTACTTTCGAAATGTTTTCTACACTATGCACTTATAATAATAATATCAAAGAAATTTTCTTATATCAAGCATGTTTGACTATCATAAGGAGAAATCTTTTCCAATTCTGCATTTGCATGGTATGTGCGGTGGGAGGCCTTATGGTAGTTTCATTTCCTAAAAAGCATTGCCGATTTCAAACTTAAATTCTTATAGTTTGATTTTAAAAAGACCAATTGTTTTTGTTACTCACACCAGTCCCATGACTGACCTTGCTCTTAGATGAAACATGATGGAGGGTTCTCGCTTTTTGTTAGGTGGTGAGCATGAGATTCTTACCCCCACACGTCCTCTTTAAGGGGTTGGTTAGGCGTAAGCTGTGACAGTCGAAAGGCTGGCCGTAAAAGCAAGGGCAGGGTACCAGTGTGAGCCACGGCGGGGCTGTGATGGTTAAAAAGCCTACCAGTCAAGATTGCCAACTGTCGATGGTTGAAAAGCCTAGACTTTTACATTTGGTATCAGAGCTAAGGGGTAAAACTTTAGCTCAGGAGTATAACACATTAAGTAGCTCATTAGAGATATGGTGAAGTATATCCTAGAATGAGTATATCCCTAAGATATCTGTTCGTATGCCTCAGTAAATTCTCTTACTATCCACCGATAGTGAGTATGAGTGCGAGAAGAGGACGAGATAGGGGACAAGAGAGTACCACTACAAATGGTCAACACCTTGCAATAGCGGAACAATTTTCTTCTCATTTTCCTTTGATTCGTCTTCCCAAATTCTTTGATTTGCTGCGTGGCAGCTGCAAGAGAAATTTCGGTGTGACTATGGAAAATTCTTACTTCGTATCTTCATCAGTTTCTTATCATTTTTCGATCTAAACTCTAATGAATTAGAAATTTGAAATTGAATAAATTGAAAATTTTATATTGAGTTAAATTGATTAATAGAATATGAGGCTAAATTTGAGTTGTATCGATAAAACGATTTCGTCTAAAACCAAATTCAAAATTCTATTGTCATTTCTTGGGTAGATCGAAGTCCGAAGAGGGACAAATTGTATATATTTTGAGATATTCTGACCTAAGTTGGAATCCATATCTAGTGTTTAGGAAATTGTAGGAGATAGAATCTATCTATCTCTTTGTTCAGCATCTCTTTTCGATTCTTCGATGGTTCCTGGTAGATCCAGAAAGAAGATCTGATATATTTGCATGGGACATAAACTCCAATTATGTCAAAATTGTTTGTTTGGATAAATTGGTTGCTTTGATTTCTATGGTTGATAGGTATACTTCAGTTCTAAACTAAAAGTTTTGAAATTGTATCCATATATCTGTCTATTTTTGGGTCCAGATATATTCTACGAATAGTTAGTTATCCTTCGAACTAACCAGTGCCCCTGCATATTCGTAGATTTACTGACCCGAGTATCTTGTGAAAAATTGTATGAGTTGTTCTCATACTGTTGATATTCTGATTAGGTGAGCCAAATGCAGAATTAATATCCAGTTTAACCTGAAAAACTGTTTCTCTATCTTTGTGTATCTATCTTTGTTGTTTCCGTGCCTGCAAATTTCGAGGATGAAATTTCTTTAAGGAGGGGAATCTGTAACGATCTAGATTTTTGAATTAAATTTGAATTAGTAATTAATTTAATTTTTGAATAAAATTGTGAAATTAATTGGTAAATCGATTTGAGTTTCTCCAAATTCAAATAAATTTTGTGTTAACTCATCGAAATTGAAATCATATATATATATGTGAATATGTATGTATAGTGTGAAACATGACTATATATATATATATATACACACACACCAAAGTATCAAGTATGAAAGAAAGGAAATAAATATCTATGAAGGCTTGAATAAGAAGACAAAGATATATATTTAAGTATGAAAATAATAACAAGTAAAAGAAGTATTTAATAGTTTAAGTTTAAAAATAAAAGAAAGATAAAAAAATAAGCATATATGATTAGGAATATAACTAAAATACTTAAGTTAAAAATTATAACAAATAACAATAAAAACTTTACATCTATATACATAAATAAGGCAAGCTAGGCAAGTAAAATGTATAAATGTTGCCTGTAAGATAAGTGTAAACTTGAGAAAGACAAAACAAGAAACAAAAAATCTAAACATCTTTTGTACAACTAAGATAAGTATGAAACATAAAAACATAGACAAATGCTAATTAATGCTAGCACACAAATTTGATTTATCAGCCGAAATAGCCTCCACTTAAGAAAAATCTTTAGTCAATTTGAAATGCATCAGCCACTAAAGCAAAGAAAATCACTGATCTTGTGTTGAACAAAAATAAAATAATGTTACCATATATAGTACAAATAAAATCCTATCCCCTGTATAACTCTTTTATTTATAGCAAGCTTCACTTCAGTTCGTTCCTTCAAGCTGAGCAAATCTAAGGTAAATATTATTTCAAAACTTAAACAAACTTCAAATTTAAACAACAACACAATCAATACCACCAGAGATCAAGAGAAAAGCTTCAGCTAGCAAATTCAAAACAGGTTTCAAATAAAGCAGGCTCTGTTCTTCTTCTGGAAAACAACTGTGAGTAAAAAAATTATCCTAAAATTTAAGTATACTTAAAACTCTGTGTATGATTCAAGAATAATGGTTGTGCTTTGCTTGAGTATTTTCTTTTCAGTTTTAACTCTATGTACATACAGATATATACAATGTCTGAGCTGTGTACTCCATTATCTCCTCTGTTTTGATTACATGATGAAAACAAAAGAAAAAGAAATTCAATTTCACGTCATCCAATCATTTTTAGGTTTTGAGCTTAACACAAAACCAGTTTATTTTCACCTGAATGAAGATCTAAAAAAAATTAAGTTGGATAGTGATGTACAACTTCTGAAAAATCTGATTTTACACGGAAACTTAAAAATATGATAATTTCCAGCATGATGAATTGCTAATTCGTGTATATCACGTGAATCCTTATTTGAAAATAGGATTTTTATAATAAGTATGGTGATTGTTAGTTATGTATGCTAAGAGCAGTTCTCAGTTGATGAAAAAAGAGTGTTTTATCGATTTCTGGCGATCGGAGTTGATCTGAGCCTTGAGTCTTTGGTCGAAGCTAGCTTGGCCATTGATGAAGTAGGGAAAAATGTTTACTGATTTTTCCATGGTCGTCGATGGTGGAACGAGGCACGAGTAGGGTTTAACTCGCGATTTTGAGCGAGTTCGAAGACGAGGTGTTTTCGCCACCTCTGGTTGATTGAATTGCTCGAAATTCTAGGTGAGGGTAGTCTGGAGTATTGACGAGGTGAGGCCGGAGTCGAAGCTTTTCCGATGGTGGAAAATTGCTTGGGCGAGGTAGTTTTGACGAGTACGGCAGTTCGAGTTTTCAAACTGGAAGTTCGATTTTGCTGTGGGATTGTTAGAGTCGAACTGATTCTTGCTTTCGATTGGGAGCATGGTTTGCAACTTGCCGGAATCGGGGATGTTGACCGGAGCGCCGCCGCGTCATTGTGCACATGCACGGCATCTTCGCGTGTCAGGATTTGGGTTTCGCGAGAAAACTCGAAGGGAATCTCATGCATATGGGTTTGTGACTAGGGGAAGAACGCGAGTTCGAGTGGGTTTCAGTTTTGCAGTTTTACAGTTTTAAAGATTTAAGATTTAAGTTTTAAGGTTTTAAAAATTTAAGAAGAAGGAGGAGAACTCGAGATTCTGTTTCGAGCTATAACGGGTTTTAAACCAAAGTATGGTGGTGAACCAGTTTTTAGCATGTTTCAAAAATGGAATAAGTTATTTTTGAATAAATGGAATAAGTTTTGAAATTTAAATAGTTTGATTTAAATTTAAATTCAAGATTTGAAATTGAATCCTATTGGTTTGGGAATTTGAATTTAACCCAAGCTTTTATATTTGAAGGGCTTTAGCGTGTATAAATGTAATCGAATTTTCCGAAACGAAAACTATTTGTTTTCAAATTATAATAGCTTCATTTTAAAGAAGGGATTTCCAAATTGAACTGTAAGAAAGAACTGAAACCTGGACTGAATTCTGAATTTGAATTCCAAAGTTTTGAAATTAAATAAAGTTTATAACTTTAAATGTTTAGAATAAGTTTAAATGTAAAGGTATGTTTAAAAATGTGAATTTAAATTTAACTCTTTTAAATTTCTTTATAACAAAAAAAATGTTACTTTAACATGTTAATTCAAAGGGTTTAAAATTTAGTTTTAAACTTTATTAAAGATAAATAAGGACTCATTTTAAACCTTAAATCAAAAATGAAATTTAAATTTGGAAATATATGTTATCAAACATACTTGTAAGTGACAATTAAACCATTAATAAGAATGAGTTTTATCTCAAGTTAATGAATATTTAATAATTATAATTCATAAATTTTCACGTTAATTAAAATGGATAATTCATTTATTTAATTAATTAATGATTTGGATTAATAAAATAAGTAATTAAAGGTTTAAATTAATTTATTAAGGTTTGAAGATTAATTAAGTAGGGAATAATTAGTTTGTAAATTAAGGAGTAATTAATTAGTTATTGTAATTAATTAAGGATAATTAATTAAGGATTAATTATTAATTAAGGGTTAATTAATGATTAATTAAAGGATAATTTATTAAATATTTTGTAGTTACCTGATTATATAATTTACCATGACCAGCAAACTTATTCATAGAAATTAATCTGATTTAAATTAATCAGATAATTAAATTGATCCCACTTATGGATGTTTGGATTATATTGGATGTTGAATTGTTTGATATTTCTGATATGTGATGTTTTGTGACATATCCTGATTAATGTTGTGATCTGTAATATAATTAATTAATCTGTGATGTAATTTATTATCTGTGATATATATCTGTGATATGTATATGAACGATAAGCGTTATAGTTTATACCGCTTGTAAAATATATTGTTGTATTTTAATCTGTGATAATGATGATGTTTCACTATTGTGTTAAACCCCCGGACCACACCATACACACACAAATATGGATTTCACGAGGAAATCGATTAAGTCACAGATTTTTGAAATGATTTTTTTAATTGGGCAAGTTGAATTTAAATGGTTTTGAAATGGAATCGGGTTAAATGTGAAAAGCTTTTGGAATGGAATTTCAAGATAAAATTTATTTTTGAATAACTTGATAAAGTTTTGAAATTTAAAAAATTTGATTTAAATATGAATTCAAAATTGGAACTAGGGATTAAAGATGTTATACCAATTATATATGGGTCAAACCATTTTCAATGTATTGATTTGGGAGTTTGAATTTAATTCAAAGGCTTTAACTCGTGCAAATATAATTGGATTCTTCCGAAATGAAAACTTTTATTTTCAAGCTTTCATATAACAAATGAACATCCGATTTATGTTAAAAGGAATTTCTAGTTTGAAATGAAAATGATTTCCAAGTTATGGAAGCGGGTTGAAAGCTATAAGTTAAATCTTTAATTTAAAGATTTAATGAGTTAATCCAATCGAAATGGAAATTGTTTTGGGAAATCTATGAATGGATCTTTGTGAAATAAATCTTTTTATTTAAGAAGATTTGAAATGGTAATTTGTTTAACCATTCAAAAGAAAAGTTTTGGATTTTATAAGTTGTGACTTAACTGAAATCCCATATCCATATTTTTTTAAATATTGCGCTTATTATTCGGTTTAGCCAGGAGACGACCGTGTGTCATATAACCCATTCCGAATAACGATACGTCGATATGGATTGCATTTGAAGGCCGGTGGTGAAGACCGGGTATTTGTGAGAGCGATAAGATAACTTATCGATTGTCTCTGCACCGAGTCGCGCCGGTATAGAGATTCCCTAAGAGATGGGAAGTCCGATCGGGATTGCGGATACCCAGAATTGCATGGGGTTTTTATGAAGTGCCTTCGGTTCTGTTCGAACCCGGGACAGACTTGTATGGTTGTATGTCTAACACTACACTTTGAGATATAAAGCAGATTTCTTTCAGATACATATCTGTTGGTGGCGGAGAATTTATTCTCTTAGCTTAACACCCTTCTCTGAGACGTACGAGCTCAAAGGTTATGTAGTTGATAGTTATATATAATATATGCCCAATTTGGTAGTGTGGCATGCTGAGTGCTGCTGTGTGTGATGATCATTTGTTGATCATTTGTGATCAGAGCATGGCTTTAGTATGAAGCGTAGATTTGTGGACGAGACTGCATCAGGACTTCACAACCCGGAAACGGTCGAAACAGGAAAGATGCGGCAAGGTTATAAGGGCCGTGCCCTTTAGGGTGTGCCATTCCCTTCTGGTAAAGGATGATATTATGGTATGGAGCCCAAATATTTACCTATGTGGTGGGCTTCAATCTCATTTTCTATATGGTTGTTGCTTTGTGGTTTAGAGGCGCCTCGGATAAAGGTCCCAAAGGACCGGGGGGTGGCATGCTCGAGAAATAGTTACCTAGTTACAGAGGTAACCCGACCTTGTGTTGGCAGAGAGCTGGTTAAGTTCTCGAGACGTCCCACCAGAGGCGTACCCATGGACAGTGGGAAGTTCCTTAGCCCAACCATTTGTTGGGAATCCATTCATCTTATACGTGCCTTGTACGGTTTTAGTTGTAGAACCTGTCATTTACTTATGGTTGTCACCACTGTTTAGATGGTAGCTATAGTAGGCATAGTTCAGAATCCTATGTTGGCTAAGATTTATATTCTACTTTCGAAATGTTTTCTACACTGTGCAGTCTTCGGATATGGACGAGACTTGCTTGTCTAGGTGAAACGAGATGGTGGTTCGAGCCATTTTTGGATTGGTGCCTTGGAGATGGTGATTATCTGCTGCTGATGTTATCATTATCTTTCCGCTGTGTCTTGTATCATATCTCTGGTAGTATTGGTATCTTTTGTATCATTCTATTGTATCATATTATATTAGATATTGTATCTGTCATTGTATCAATGTTATATGTATTGATATTCTTTTCTTCCGTTGTGGTGTACTTAATGGTGTTATAAGCTCCGGCGAACCAGATTCGACGTTTGGATCTACGGCATTTGAATATGAGTGTCGTATTCGATGCCAATTTTTGAAGGTCGAGCCCGGACCGTTACACTTCCTATAATATGTCTTTAATGTTGGCAGTTTGAAATCAGGCGGATTCTTAGCATATCAAATGTTTGGAGTAAACGGACTCATGTTCACATCTTCTTGGACTTGGTTAGGCAATCCATCTCTCATGGCTCATCTCACCATCACAACAAGCCTCTTATCATTATTTAAGAGAATTCTAAGGTTTGCATTCTCAGCCTGCCCCCTCCCCGAATCCGTGATGGAATTCTGGCACGTACTCCTTTGGTCGTGCATTAATTTTTTGATTCACATCCACACCCCAACACCATTCCCTGAGCATGTAATATTTCACCATAGGCCAGCATGATCCATGCCCCCAACCCCTTCGGGATCGATACCTGCCCATTTTTGATCGGTACTGATCTGTATTATTGGCTCGAGGTTTGCGCTATTCTTCCTCCTAGCATGTTTGCTCCTTCTTCGAGTCTCTGGTTTTTGTTTACAGCGGGTCCGGCTGTTCTAGATTGTCCCATTCTCCAAAAAAACTCTCCATCATCTATTCCTAGCGTGTTATCATCTTTTTCTACGTTGTATTCATCATAATTTACATCTCATCCCAGGTTATATAGATGGACGAGGGATTAGCTCCTTAGGACGCGTTTTAGCTGCCTCTTTATTGGTTTCCTCTGGTAACGACCTTCCTACTTGATTGTGTTGTCATTTTGAATCTTTCCAAGTCTCAAATAGCCGAATTCAAGTGGTTCTCCGTGAAAAAACCAAAATATTTAGATCAAAAATGGCACAAACATACAATTGATTGAGTAGAGAATAAAAAGTGAAGAAAATAAAATGAAAACGGGTAAGAATTAGAATACACAAGATTTACAGTGGTTCGGCGTACTTCGGCCTACGTCCACTTTAAGTTTTCTTTTATTCTTCTGCTTTTCAAGTACAATTCTTATGGATTGATATCAATCCGTTATGGATCGGTATCAATCCGTGAGATTACTAGAGAATCTTAGAAAGTTGCTAAGCAAGAAAAATATCCTTCAAAATGAGCCTATAGCCGCCTATTTATAGCTGCAAAAAGCCTAAAATATTACCCGCATTATCTCCACCAAGTTCTTCACGCAAAGACCAATTCCTCTAGAGAAAACCATGGCCACCTCATCATTATTCGTGGATCGATACCAATCTATGGAATTGGATTGGTATCGATCCATGAGATGGTCATATATATGTTGTTTTGAACTCTTTGTGCTGGCTCGATTCATGGTTAGCTTCGTGATTCCAAACTTGTTTCCTAGCTTGTTTCTGAGTCTAAATGATGGATTGTATAGAAGTATAGTTATTTTTTTAAATTCTCGTGGAGATCGATGGAGAATTGCATGGAAATAATAAAACATACTTGAAATGGGCTTTTAACATTATCATTGGTATGTAGTTGGAATGGGGGCATGATTTGATCAAGATTTGTGGATCGGTACCGATCCAATATTTGGTTGGATCAGTGACCTCAAACTCTTGAGTTGGCTTTGTTTTTGTCCATAAGCTCTGATTGTGATTGTTTTTTGGACCTTTGAGCTATCTATTTGGGCTGCCAGCCTTGATAATCTCGAGTTTGATTTGTCAATATACTACCTAGTCAAAAGGTAGGATAATACCTCTAAAATATCCAAATAAATTTTTATATGCATTTATAATCAATATAAAACATTTTCAAACTTTGATTTATATAAATATTAAAATATCATAAAACACTCTTTGATAATCATAACATAACAATTAAGAAGCATTTCATATTTTCTTAATTAAATGATACCTTTTAAGTTCACTCTATTAATTTAATAGACTTTAAACTATAATTGAATTCATGTATAAAATCAGTGTGTGTATGTATGTATACTAGAATTTAAGTGTATATATTATGAATATGTACTTTTTTTATTTTATAATTTAACATATAAATGTATATTAGATTCAATTTAAGTTTATATATAAAAACTTATATACTCATGCAAATTACCCTATTTTAACATGAAACACAATACTATAATTGCAAACATACTCTCTGGACTAGACACACTAACACAAACGCACATATGAACCTAGCAACCCACACACGCAACACAAAAAAATACTCATATACACCATTTCACGGTATATACACACATGCACATCAATATTCAAGCACATAGCAAACACTCATGTACACACACCACACATGTACCGGTACACAACGCATACAAACACAATCACATATACACACCTAAACACAACACAATATACATACAAATTCATGCACTTATCACACAAACTCATTGTCCTGAATACCTTCACACTCTAAAATATTGCAAATATATAGCAAAACTCATGTAGCACATTTTATACAACACACATCCTCACACAATTCCAACTGCTGTTCAATGTCCCTTGGACAATGATCTATGTAAAATATCAAGTAAATTTTATACGTATTCAAACTAAAACTTTTATCTTTATGATTATTATATTTTTGAACTTTTGCCGTTTGGAAGTTTATCAGGTGTCTCTTGTTGGACTTATATCATATATATATCATATAATTGTTTAATATCTGCTAATGCTTTCATGATCCACTCTTACGTATTACACTATAAAGGATTGTATATTCTGTTGTTACAAGCCAACTACCCATTTTATTGCTCAGTGATTTCATTACTATATTGTTGATCAATTATGAATAAGTAATAAAATCACTGAGCAATCACATACACACTTATGCACACAGGAACTATACCACACATTCACACAAACACCGTATGTATACACGCACACAGCCACTCACACACGCATATATAGAAATGCACACGTGAAACTGAACACAAAACACACACCTGAATATATATAAACACGCATGCACTATCACACATAAATCTCACATCGGAATATATTTATACACACGCACTGTCACATATATATTCAAACACGATATTTCACACACTTATATTTAAACATAGTCGTCTCCATATTCAATACAACACCACACTAGTACACACACCTACCTACAAACACCTAAAACACAAACTTTGTCTACTCCTACACGTTTACACACAGCCCAATCCTACAAAACTGACACACACAAACCACCACAGATCCCCTACATTGCCTATATCTTCACTAATTGCAATCACACAATAGTTTGTATACCAACATCCATCCATTTTATACGTATATATATGAAAATATAAGACTAGACATAGAGTTTGCGAGCTGAAGACTCACCTCAAAGTTGCGTTATACTCTTCTCCTTTTCTCTGCTATACATGCATGCACTTTACTCTACAGCACTGTTACACACCGGATTCACTTTATAGATTTATTTCGGTATGGAGTTTCACATATTTAAATTTGGAGAATTTAGGTCATTTATTAATTTAGTTAATTTTCAAAGTGGTGAAAGTTTTTGGTTTTCTTGTTTTAGGAAGTCCTCAATGCCTCTCCCCTTGTTGCATGATTATTTACTGAAGGAAGATGACTCACGAAATGGAGGAGCCTATAAAATGGATTTAGACTATAAAACTTGGGCTTGGGATTTTTAAATATGAAAATACATAAGTTTATATTTTTCATTTTCTTTTTTATTTTTATAACTAAATTCCATTTAATTAAATTAAATACAAATTTCCATTTAACATTCACTTCCTTTCCAAATCAATGTTAACATTAATTTCATCGCTTCTATAAAATATTATTTTCCACATTTCAATTTATTTTAAATTTAAATGTCTTATTTTCACTATTTAGATCTTTTTATCAAATAAGATAAAATAATTTCGAAACTTATTCTCAAATAAGTCTTCAAATTCCAATTAAATTAACTAAATTACTATTACTAATTTCAACTAATTATTACTTAAAAATCGGGTTGTTACATGGGAGGTTCCCCGGTGTAAGCAGGCAATTCGACCTAGACGCTGTTTTCGGATACTTGGTGCGATTCAGCGTACGCAACACCGTTGGTGGATGCCTGATGCGGTGCATCTTTATGTCACTAATGGAAGTTTTCTCGATGTAAGCGAGAAATTTGCTTGGATACTGTTTGTCTGGCGCGTTGCATAGTTATGGCACTAAAGGAAGGTTCTTCGATGTATGTAGGTAATTCAACCTTGACACTTTTTGTAGATGTCCAACACAGTGCCTAGGAGATGTTACCATTGAGATCGTTGGCACAGATGCACAGGTAGGTCCTAAGTCATCGATGTGGTAAGGTCGATGCAAGCCTGACATTGCAGGGTCTGCTCAATTTGTAAGCACGATATATATAGTTTTTATTTGAATAATGCCAACCCAATAGTGGTAGGAAATTATTTCTTGCGATTTTATACTAGAAGTAGTCGTAGAGATTATTAGTCGATCCATTGTTTGACTCTTGAGTATAAACCTCTGAAGGTGTTTCGGATGTAGATGTAATTAGAATCATGTTCCTTTAAGTTAAGGTGACTAACCATAACTAAATAATTCACAAATACAAAAAGGACATCCTACATCGTGTTAATTATTAATGAAGTTAATTATTTTTTGTGAACACCATACACTAGTAATAAATTGAATCACTCGACTTTTTTCTGACCTGCTCCTTTTCTTCTATTTTCCCCACCATAGGAGCAAAGGCCAGCAAGTGAATTCGTCTAAACACAAGACGTGAAGGTGAAGCTAGGCGTTGGAGTTATATTATTTATAGTTACTCTCTATTTACTATTTATCGTATTTCATTATCAGTTAGACTATATGTTGTTATTTTACAAACTTTGTATATGGACTACGCATTATTGAGACTATTATCTAACATGTTTATTCTCAACATTTATATTTTATTTGCTTCTACTATAAGAGCTACAATGTAGAATGCTTTAAATTTTATTTTAGTCTCTACATCATGTAATGTTTTAAAACAATAACTATACTTTTTGGTACGAATGAGTTCAAAAGTCACTTAAGCATTGAATTAGTATGCCTGGAGGAGTGAGTTGCCATAGTTTTGCCATTATTTTAAAACGTATCTGTGTTGGCCCAAGGGAGTGTATAAGATGGAATGAATCTACTGTGTTCACTACTATATGCATTCAGATGGTTAACTCCCTCTGATGGCATGGATATTGAATCAGGGCATCACATAAATGGTATTAGAGCGAGGCTAGGATAATGCAGAGACAGATATATTTTACCTTAGACCGGTGAGGCATAAGGTGGTTTTACCCATTTTTATGTGACTTTTACATGTGTGTGTGAGTTGCTAGATGTTCGAGAGGGTTGATCATCGAGGTAATATATATGTACATATGTTAGTATATGTGCATATTTATAGTGGTGATTTGTTAAGTAAAGTTATTTTGTTAAATTTTGAGAAATTTTTTTATCTGTGATTTACATAAAATTAATATTTGTGATGCGAGTATGTATGTGTGGATAAAAGTACGATGAAGTGAATTTAAAATTTGATGCAATGGATTCATGCTTAACGTTGTGTTAAATAACTCAGAATATTTGATCAATGAATATGAAAGTAAATTTGTATATGTGAATATTTACAGACAATTATGAAACTTTGTTTTCGATCAAGGAAAACTATTTTTTTCAAAAAGCGAAAAGATATATCCGGATATTTTGAAATATTTTGACATTAAAGTATTTATGGAAGATGATACTTATATTACATAAGTATATATATGTGTGTGTACCTATATATGAGAATTTAAAGATATTTTCAGGTCGGAAAGGCGAAAGAGGGTTATAAATAAGAAAAAAGAGTGATAGTTAAGTTTATTTTTTAATAAGATATGATTTTCGAATTTCTTATACCGACTTATCTATTAACTGCTTTATGAATTTTGGTCGATATGAGTAGCTAAAGAATTAGTAGGATTTCTACAAACCGAGAGACTTTAAAAACTGAAATTCTATAAATTGTTTTGATATGAAAAATATACTATTTTAAGAAAGAAAAATTTATTTATTTGTGAAGTGAGGATTACTATCGGTACTAAATTTTTACATATTTCAATATAAAAGTGGTATTTATGGAAATCTATGAGAGTATTAGATTTTGAGTATGTAACGACCCACCATTTAAACAAAGATATTTGCTTAAATGATAGATAGTTATTTAGGGTAATAATAGAATAAATCATAAAACATAGACACAGAAATAAATACAACTCAAAGTCTCACAGCGGAAAATAAATAAATACATAAATAAATCCTGAATCTCCAAATAAGTTTACATTTATTCTCAAACTAAACAACTGAGAAATAAATGACTTGAAAATGAAATAAGTCTACTGACATGGCTAAACAAACTAAACTGATGAAAAAGCAGAAATAGAACGGAGTCTCCAGTGATGCCTTCGTCTCCACAACAAGCTCTCCCAAATGGAAATACTCATGCTGACCCGAGCATAATGAAAACACATTACTCAAGTCAGAACTAATATTCTCATGTAAATCAATAGATTAATACAAAGTAACTTAGGAGATGTTACGGTTTTTTTTCTCATCTCCTAAGGATCCATCAAACTATCTATATATAATAATGTACGCTATAATAGATAACGTCTATTAGTGAAATAAATATCAAAATAATATTAAGGCTTTACATTGATCCACCTTAACACATTTATACAGTTCTATACACAAATTTGTAATGGGCTTGTATAGGGATAAATATGACAAGGCATGTGAAGCAATGCCCAAGGTAGGATTCGGCCAATTTACCATTTCAGGCTAGTCGTAATCCATCCATGGCGGACAGCGACTATCAATCCACACAGAAGGGTGCACCCATCGAGTTCAAATCACGACAATAAAATACGAAAGATCAACTTCGCTAGAGGTAGCTAACCTCATTGGCCAGACATAGGCTCCTATTTTAGTCATTTTAATTATGATACGAGTGTCAAGGCTATTCATCATCGTTCTCTTACTTCAATCCAGTAAACGTCGTCAATTCAATCACTACATTCTGGATATCATCCACCGTATACACTATTGTCAAAGTGGTTTCGGGATTGACAGAGAGTATGTCAATATCTGATCCCAGTCTCTTTGACAACCCAGTGTATGTTTTACACACCATTTGGTCAATTTTGTTTTAAAACAATTCATATTAAACTGAACGGAATTTTATTTTTCCAAGTTCCTCAAACCCAATTCCACATTTCCTAAAGTTTCCAATTTTAAAACATTTTGATTTCAAAACCTAATTTCCTTTGAAACCTTAAATTTTAAAGTCCATTTAAAACCAATAAATCGGATCACTTAAATCAAAACTTATTCCAACTTAAATCTTTAATTTCATTACAATTTAACCAACCAAATTTCCAATAAATTCCATAAAATTATTAAAACAATTTAAATCTCCATTATAATTTATCAAACAATTTTCTAATAAATTCCAAATTTATTAAACAATTTAAACTCCCTTTTTGGTTAATATATAAATTTAACTCCAAATAGATTTAGTTTGCACAAATCTCAATATAGAAGAACAAGCTACCGATTTAAGTTTAAATCTAACTCAAAATTTAACTTATATTCTTAACTTCAATACCTTCAATTCTAAAATTTTGCAACCTTAATTTAAGTCAAACTTTTATGGAATTAAATCTAAAAATCAAATTTCTTTAAATAAAACATTTCAAACATTTATCTCTAAATTACCACATACTAATAAAATCCCTTATTTCACCTAAATTTATTTAAATACTAAATACCAATTTAAAACATAATTTCAAATTTCAGATCATTTATATAGATAAGTTTCCAAACGTTCTCCGTTTTATAAAATATTAATTCGACCAAACGGTGTTTTAAATTTAATTTTCTACCTAGGCCAAGTGGAAAAATTAATTTTTAAATATGGGTATATATCATTTCAACCCTTTCTAAAATTATAATTTCAACATACAGTCATATCCAAATATCGATGGGGAAATTTCAATGAATCATAACACGGTGAATATCAATAACAGAGTGAAATACGACATGTCCAAATTAAATTTTATACACTTGTGTATATACATAGGATGTGTATATCGTGTAAACATGTGCACATATCGTTTAATAATTCATCCAACAACTATATATATATATATATATCAATCCAATTCAACCACAAAAATATAATATTGATAATTTTAGATTTTATTAACTTGCATCATGATATTAGTTAAGTGTGAATGTATAACACTCACCTAAATGAAGATAACCAGATATGATCATGAACGGCCTACGGCGCGCGCCACGATCTGACTCAACTACGGATCTTTAACTCAAACACGTCCTACTACCAATCCAAACAGCAGCTCCTACTCTTTATAAAAAAAAACTCTTTTTTCTATTTTATAAAAATATAACTAGATATAAATATAGTCACGATCAAGCACAGGAGAGAAGGGGAAGAAGCAAGCTGGTCGGCCGGGGAGTGTCAAGCAGGTGCGGTGACGTCAGGGAGGTGCAGGCAGCATGTCGGCAGAAGCAATTGTTCTTCTTTTTATATAGTGGAGGTGGCAGCGGTTAGAGAGGAGAGGAGGAGGAGGCGCGGTGTGGGTGGTCTCGACGGCAGTGGCTTGGGGTCGGCAGTGAAGGGGAGGACAAGCAATAGTAGGAGGCGGTGGAATGAAGGGGCGTGGCTTGACTTTGATTTTTTTTATATGGAGAAGGTGGTGGTGGCTGTTGGAGGAGAGAGGGTTGGCGTGGTATCAAGGGATGGTGCGACAGTTGGGAGGGGTTGGAGTTGGCGAGTTGAGAGGGAAGCTCGTGGAGGAGTGCGGTGGAGCTTGGCCGAAAGGAAGAGGAAGATGATATAATTTGAATACTCAGGTATGCTTTCATTCATTCGTACATAATTGTATATGGAACAGAAAAAATCTATTAAATAACAGTAAAGCAGAAGATTTTCTGGCTCTCTCTTTGATTCTAGGAATTTTCTCTCTTCTCCTTAATTCTCTCTTTAGATATTTTATTTTCAAATTCTTTAATTTATTACTTTACACTTATTTTACTAATTATCTTCTATTATTTTACATTTTGGTACATGTATTATAAAGTCTATATAATTATTTACATATAATTTACTAGCCACCTTCTAAGATTTTATTTTAAGTCTGCACATTTAGGTTAATTAAATAATTCAAAATTTAAGCTATTTAAATAAATTCATTTAATATTTCTTATAAATAACAAAGAACAACAATTTAAATATGTATAACACTTAAACAACTAAACCATAATATTAATCTTTCATTCAACTATAAAGATATATAAATCACACAAACCAATAATAAAAAATTGTAGTTAATTTATTTCAATAAATTTATAATACGTTTCATTGTAAATTCTACTTTAACTACAAATACCTACGTTTAAAATCTATTAAATAACAGTAAAGCAGAAGATTCTCTGGCTCTCTCCTTGATTCTAGGAATTTTCTCTCTTCTCCTTAATTCTCTCTTTAGATGTTTTATTTTCAAATTCTTTAATTTATTATTTTACACTTATTTTACCGATTCTCTTCTATTATTTTACATTTTGGTACATGTATTCTAAAGTCTATATAATTATTTACATATAATTTATCAGCTACCTTGTAATATTTTATATTTAAGTCCGCACATTTAGGTTAATTAAATAATCCAAAATTTAAGCTATTTAAATAAACAGGTAATTAGGTAGAAGGAAGAAGTTGTAAAAAAATTAGTCTCAAGGACAGCAAGTTTACTTTTTAGTCTCAAGGACACTTTTTAGTGTAAACTGAAAATGATAGTTACAACTATCATTCTGTGATTTACACTAAAAAGTGTCCTTCGTCCTAAAAAACAAACTTCCTGTCCCTGAAACTAAATTTTTCTCTAACTTTTTCCTTGAGCCTAAAAACCCCTTAAATAAATTCATTTAATATTTCTTATAAATACCTACATTTAAAATTACCATAATTATTCACAAAATTTACCTCACTTTTCTTCTAATATTTTACTTTCCACCCTATATGTAACAATTAATTATGTGATCTAAATTTAAACTAATTAGATAAATCCAACTAAATAATATTGTTAATTCGTTTACTGATTTATGAAAATATCAACATGTACACCATATTCATATTAACAAAATTTAAAAAAATGATTAATGTAAAGATACCTAAGTTATATAACTTAAAGAACTTAAAGTGAATACACAGATAATAATAATAATAAATCATTTTTTCACATTTCTCTCAATAAATTTATCATGAAATGTATTACAAAATTATATTTTTTGTACTCTGGATGCCTACATTATAAATTTTCTATAATCATTTACAGCCTCCCCTCAATTCCTTTACAATATTTTACATTTAAGGTCATACATTGTAATCAATTACATAACTTGAAAATTATTTAAATAATCAGGAAATTATTGTCAAGGACAAAATTTCTCAGCAATTTAGCCTCAAGGACAGACCTTCAGTATTTTTGCCTGAAGGACAACTTTCTTTAGGTATCAGTTTTTAGCTATTGATAGCAGTTTTTAGGTATCGGTTTGTAGTTATCGGTAGCAGTTTTTAGTTCGGTAGTAGTTTTGAAAGAATGTTTGTCGTTATGAATAATTTTGGAAGAATGTTTGTCCTTATGAATAATTTTTAGGAGAACGTTTGTCCTTGTGGTAAAAATGTTGAGGTCATGTCTTTGAGGCTAAAAATATACAAATTTTTGTCCTTTAAATTAATTCCCCGTTAAATAATTTCACTACGCAATTTTTCACCGATTTGTCAAATAAGTTGATCAATATGAACCGTATTCATATTAACAAAAATGATGAAAAAATTCATTCAAATATATAAATACATCAATCACATAACATGAATTATATTCATAGATAATAATTACAAGTTTAAAGCTTTATTTATTTATATCAATATGTATATCATGCATTACATTATAAAACCCTTTTTTAACATCAAAAACCTACATTTTGAATTTATCCAGTTAGTTACAAAAAACTTCACAATATCACCCGCCATTGTATACTAAAGTCGATATCTTCAAATTAATTATGTGATCTTGAATTTAAATTATTTAAATAAATTCAATTAATAAATTTTTGTTAATTCATTTAATAAATGCTAAGATATAATAGTTTCAATATGTATACCATATTGATATCAGGTGCAAAGGTGATAAAATTATTATTTCAATTAAATACAAAGATATATAAGTCACCTAACATAAATAATATGCATAAGCAATATTTCCATATTTAATATATTATTCATGTATCTAAATTTTTTATATTGTATTACATTGAAAAATTCTGTTTTTAGCTTCACATATGTATATTTTAACATTTTTACAATTATTTCCTAAACCGCCCTCAATTATTTTCTATTATTTTATATTTAAATCCATGTATTCAAACTACTTATGAAATCTCAAATCTAAATAATTTAAATAATTTCAGTGAATAGTTAATCTATTCTTCTAATGAATCATAAAAATATATGTCAATTTTAACGCGCACACACTCACATTATGGAAAATTATAGGACCGTTTTTTTATTCAACTATAAAGATATATAAATCACATAACATAAATTATGTACATAAACATCATAACAAATTAATTTGTAAATAAGTTATAATTTCTTTATATTAAGAATTTATCATACATTATATTACAAAATTATGTTTTAGCTTCAATATATCCACATCGAAATTATACAATTTTTTACAAAATTTCTGTCGATTCTTCCTATTGTTTATTTTCAAGTCCATGTACGTAAACTAATTACATAATTTTATATTTGATGTATTTAAACAAATTTCATTAAATAATATTTTTCACTTCATCTAAAAATTTACTAACATACGTCAGTTTCAACATGTATGTTATATCCGTATTAACAAAACTGAATAAATTACTTTATTATTATATATATGTGTGCGCACGCGAGCTATACAACATAAATTATACACAAACATAATACCAGTTTTAATTTATAGTTTATTTCACTAAATTTATCATACTTTATATAACAAAGTTCTCATTTTAACATTAAAGATATAATATTATATTTTATAATATTACCGTGTGTAACGCACGGGTTACACACTAGTAAAGAAGAATGGAAAAAACAAGGTGGCCACGTGCCTAGATAAAGGAATATACTAATTATTGCTACTAGCCTATTCGAAGACGTGTTATCTTACCAATTCAAATCTCGCTTCTTTTTTATACCGTGTACTACCATCCATATCCAACTTATACGTGTATCAGCCTTCACGTGTACTACTTTAAAGTTATACCGTGTGTATTACTTATCATTTTTTTCATTCAGTCGTTCCTTAAACTTAAATAAAATCTAGCAAACAAACCATGTGTGTATGTGTATAGCAACCATCGTTACTCGGACAAAAACACTGCACTGAACAAATCGAAAGTCCAAACACGTGAAACGAAACACCGTTGTGCTTAGAGTGTCGATACGAACGCGTTAGCACAAAAAACTGATTATTTAACGCTCGGGTGAAAATTTGTTGTTTCCGCAATGTCGGTTGTCGCTATCGTAAATCGATTGTATAAATCGATTAAATCGGAGCTAGCGAAATCGAAATTCGAGGAAACGAACGTCGACGCTTTTATTATAAATCTTCCAAAAATATTTTCATGTAAAATATTTAACTTTCTTAAACCAAAATCTCCCTGTTTTATTAACGACTGATTTCTACCTTAAATTTCAAATCGTTTAAAATTTCCATTTTATAATTCAATCCAAATTTAATTTGTTTTAACTAATAGTATGCAACATTAATTTAAATTCAAATTTCAAATTCTCAACTTAAATCAAAGTAAATTTAATTGAATTACTTCCCAGAAGAACGTTAAATTTCGGAACCGTTACATTCGCCCCCACACAAAAAATTTCATCCTCAAAAAGAGCAAAACATAAAATGGAAAAGAATCATGAGATGAGTTAAAATTAGAAAACATACCTAAATCAAATAAATCGGAATTGGAAGCACACATACTCTCCTCAGCCTCCCAAGTGCAATCTCGATCATCATAGCTCCACTGAACTTTGATGAGATTGATTGATTTACTCCTCAATTTCCTCATACTCTTATCCAGAATACGAAAGGGCTTCCTCTCAATAGTATGATCAGGTTGGACCTCCAATTCCTCAAGCTGCGTGGATTGAACTATCATTGACGGGTCATGAATATACTTGGGAAGGTTGGAGACATGGAATACATCATGAACACCAAGTAATTTTTTAGGCAACTCCACTTTATAAGCTAGAGTACCAATCCTTTCAGATATAAGAAAAGGACCAATAAACCTTGGGGTAAACTTCCCCTTCTTCCCAATCTGAACTACATTTCCCAATGATGAAATTATGAGATGTACAAGATCTCCAACTGTGATATCCAACTCCTTTCGTCTTCTATCATCATATTTCATCTGCCTATCCTGTGCAGTTTTCATCGTCCGCTTAATCTCTTCAACCTTCTCAAAAGCTTCCAAAATAATACAAGGCCCATGAGTAAGTCTGTCTCTGGTTTCAATCCAACAAGATGAAGACTTATATGGACGTCCATAAAGAGCATCGAATGGTGTCATGTCGATACTAGCCTAAATTAAAGATTCGAGTTGCGAAAAGGTTTATTTACATAAATATTTAATTCAAATTTATTTAGCGAAGTTCTACCAGATAGCTATTATTATAGGTGAATTTGACAAGATGAAGATGGTCTTCCAAAGAAACATCAAAATCCATAATATAAGCATGAAGAAGGTCTTTTTAAAATTTGATTGATTCGTTCATTTTGTCCTTCAGTCTGTGGGTGATAGGACATACTCAGATTCAACTGTATACCCAACGAATCCTGAAGGGCTCTCCAAAAGTTACCTATGAAAATAAGGTCATGATCACAAACGATAATAGAAGGAATTTCGTGGAGTCGGACAATCTCCTTCAAATAGATCTCAGCTAAACTCGAGGCGATCTGAGTTGATTTCCCAAATGCTCTCATTACCCTTTCTCGTCCTTGGTAAACTGTCCACAAAATCCATAGAAATCCGATCCTACTTCCATTTTGAAATTCAGGCGACTGTAACAAACCAGCCAATTTTTGATGATCGACCTTAATCTGCTGATAAGTACTACATCTACTCACATGCATCGAAATGTCCTTCTTCATTCCTTCCCACCAATAAAGTCTCTTCGTATTCTAAAACATCTTTGTCACTCCGGGATGAATAGAAAGTTTGGATTTATGATTCTCTCTAAGCAGTTCCTCCCTTAGTCCATTTACATTTGGAACACAAACTCTACCATTTATTCTCAGAATACCATCCTCGTCAGCTACTGCATCATACCATCTCCTCAAGTCATCCTCTCTCTTCAAAACTTCCTCTCGAATGGCCCTTAAACTTGGGTCTTCCTTTGCTTAGTGATTATACAATCTGTAAGAGAAGATGAAACAACAAGCTGACAAAGCATAGCCTTGTTCCTGCTCAAGGCATCGGCCACCACATTTGCTTTTCGCGGGGTATAATTGATGTCAAGGTCATATGCAGCCAAGAACTCAAGCCATCTCGCTTGCCTTAGATTCAAATCCTTTTGAAAGAAAATATATTTTAGTGATTTGTGATCGGTGAAAGCTCGAATTTGGTACCCAAGAGATGATGCCATCACTACTTCAAAGTGAAAACTATAGCCAACAACTCCAAATCATATGTTGCGTACTTAACTTCATGAGGTCGCAACTGTCTACTAGCATACACAATAACTTTTCCATGCTGCATTAAAACAACATCAATCCTTTTTCGACAAGCATCGATCTAAACTGTAAGGCCTTCATTACCACTCGGAGCAGCAAGAACAAGGGGGAGGTTAACTTCTGTTTCAGTTCATCAAACGCTTTCTAACACTTTTCATCCCAATTGAACTTGACGTTTTTTGAGTTAAAGCAGTAAAAGTAGAAGCAATGCAAGAGAAATGCTCAATGAACCTCCTATAGTAGCCAGCAAGACCTAAGAAAGTCCTAACATTCGTGGGTGTCTTAGGAATTTCCCAATCCTGGAATTAAATATAAGGTGTGAGTCAAATTGAGAATTTCGAAAATCAAATTGGAGAGAAGTAAAGATAGAAACTTCATTTATTACGACGATCTTAGTGGAATCCACCGAAACACTATTTTTCAAACCACATGGCCAAGAAATTGGATTCGTCCTGCCAAAAATGGCATTTGAAAATTTTTGCCTTCAATTGATGGCTTCTCAAAGTTTCAAGCACAAACCTCAAATGTTTCTCATGATCTTCTTCGATTTTAGAGAAAACCAGAATATCATCGACAAAAACAAGCATAAATTCGTAAAGAACATCCCCGAATACTCTGTTAATTAGATCTACAAAAGTAAGCCAGTGTGTTCGTTAACCCGAAAGGCATAACGAGGCATTCATAGAACCCATCTTCGGTACAAAAAGCAGTCTTATGGATGCTATCTTTAGAAATCCTCAACTGATGGAAACTTGAAGCAAGGTCAAGCTGAGAAAACACATGTGCTTCATAAAGTTGATCGAACATATCATTGATACGAGGCATAGGATATCTTAAGGATATCCTCAACTGTGTGAGCTTTTTCAATTCTCTGTAGTCCACACACATTCTTAAGGAACCATCAGACTTAGTGACAAAAACTACAGCTGCATCTCATTCACAAAAACTTCTCCTAATCTAGCCTCTAGCCAATAAAACATCAACTTGTGTTTTCAAGTCCACTCTTTCCTTAGCCAACATCCTTCGAGGGGGAAGTACAATGGGTCTAGCTCCAAGAATAAGATCAATTCAAAATTTGATTTCTTGATGAGGTAGTAAACAAGTAACCTCACCAAAGACACCAGGAAAAAGCTGGACAACTGGAATAGTGTCCAGGTCACTAGAATGTGAATCAAGGGAGAAAATAAAGCTCTTAACAAGATCAAAAGGCATCTTTCATTCAATAACAAGCTGAGAACCCTTATCATCAACCAAGGGAATTGTCCGATTACTACTAGAAATAACTACGTCAAACTCGGATAGCCAATCCATGCACAAAAACAAATCGAATCCACTAAATCCCAAAATACAAAAGTCTCCAATGAAAGGCGTTCGTCTTTAAAAAGACAAACGCCCCTACAAATCATTCCTAAATTTGTGGGGCTACCAATGGGATTAGAGACACACAAAGATTTAGAAGCACGTTCAGGTTTCAAATCGTGATCCAATTTCTCACATAAATCAACACATATAAAACTATGAGATGCTTCATTATCAAATAGAACACGAAAAGGTGTATCATGAAAAGAAAGCATACCTTGAAGTACAGGAATTGTCTCCTCGATCGGAGGGGTGGAAGCGATGACTACAAAGGTGCCAGATGGTTGACCTTTCTTTTGAGTAGGGTATTCCTTATTGAAATGACCCGGCTGTAACCCAATATGGCGTAGGTCATGCCTAGGCATCTGGACTGGAGGGACGGCTGCTAAGGAAGCTGATGGACGATTTCTGCCATAATGTCCCTTTTTATCGAATTGGAAGCAAGTGATGTGCGATAAGTCCTCAGGCTTATTATGATAAAATCCAACTCCTTGCCGGCACTGCCACTTTTTTTCTGGCTACTAAAATTTGATTTTCTTTTGCCATGGCTACTAGAGCTTAACTGGGCTGGGCTATCCAAAACTTCTGAAACCCTCTTCAACTTCAAATTCTTAAAACAGATTTCCAAATTAATAGTATCAGAAAATGGCCAACGGATATGACCATTGAGTTGTTCCTTATACTCTCTACATATGCCAACAATAAATTTTTCATTCTTCTTAAGGGGAGTCTCAATCAGATGAGGGCCAAACTTCGATAGCTCATTGACTTTCCTTTCATACTCTGATCTCACCTTGCTTAAGCTCCATAAACTGATTATACAAATTCATCCTCCCAGCTTTTGGTATCCACTGAGTAATAAAAGCTTCCCTGTAAATTTAGAGAATACAAGGCTAAGCTAAACTTCCATGAGATAATCATAAGAATAAAAATATTCATTTAGATAGATCTCACCTAAACTGGGCCCAAGAAATATCATCCTCTGGGGTATAACGTAAAAGTATCCCACTAATCAAGAGCGGCTTCTTGAAGCTGCCAAGCTGCTAATTGATGCTTTTGAGCGTCAATGATGCCAAGTCCAACAAAATTCCTTTCAACATTCTTAAGCCATTACTGAGCGCCAACAATGCTCTTTGCACGTGTGAACTTCTTTCCTCCAATCTGGATGTACTCTTTGCTAGGAGTAGAAAATCTCACTTTTGGGACCACAACTGGTGCAACCGCTTCATTAGGGTTTTTCCCCCACCTCTGCCTATGGTACTACGATTACTCATCCTGTAAAGAAGGGATGGGTAAGAAAATTAATTAGAAGCTGAATCAAACAAAGGAACCTAGTCGAAAGAATTTTTCTAAGGATGCATACCTTAGAATTTTCAAACTCGTCTAAGATTTTAAACCATTTTTTTTCTTTAATTATAAAAATACGCTCTCTCAAGAAAGATTCTTTTCATTCTAGGGTAATTAATTACCCTATCTATAATGAGTTTACCCTACAGGCTTAGGTGTTCGCTCAACTTTAAGCTCTGATGCCAACTGTAACGACCCACCATTTAAACAAAGATTTTGCTTAAATGATAGATAGTTATTTAGGGTAATAATAGGATCAATCACGGAACACAAACACAGAAATAGATATAACTCAAAATCTCACAGCGGAAAAAAAATAAGTACATACATAAATCATGAATCTCCAAATAAGTTTACATTTATTCTCAAATTAAATAATTGGGAAATAAATGACTGGAAATGAAATAAATCTACTGACATGGCTAAACAAACTAAATTGATAAAATAGAAGAAATAGAACGGAGTCTCCACCGATGCCTTCATCTCCACACCAAGTTGTCTTCAAACTGGAAATACTCAGGCTGACCCGAGCATAATGAAAACACAATACTCGAGTCAGAACTAATATCCTCATATAAATCAATAGATCAATGCAAAGTAACTTAGGAGATGTTACGGGTTTTTTTCCATCTTCTAAGGATCCGTCAAACTATCTATATATAATAGTATATGCTATAATAGATAATATCTACCAGTAAAATAAATATCAAAATAGCGTTAAGGCTTTACATTGATCCATCTTAACACATTTATACAGTTCTAAACCAAAATCGTAATGGGCTCGTATAGGCATAAATATGACAAGGCATTTGAGGCAATGCCCAAGGTAGGATTCTACCAGTTTACCCTTTCAGGCTGACCGTAACACATCAGTGGCTGACCGCGACTATCAATCCACATAGAAGGGGGCATCCATCGAGTTTAAATCACGACAGTAAAATATGAAAGATCAACGTCGCTAGAGGTAGCTAACCTCATTGGTCATACATAGGCTCATGTTTTAGTCATTTAAATTATGGCACTAGTATCAAGGCTATACATCATCGTTCTCTTACTTCATTCTAGTAAACGTCGCCAATTCAACCATTACATTATGGATATCATCCACCTGTACACGATTATCAAAGTGGTTTCGGGATTGATAGAGGGAATGTCAATATCCAGCTCCGGTCTCTTTGACAACCCAGCGTATGTTTGAACACCATTCGGTCAATTGCGGTTTAAAACAATTCATATTAAAATGAACGAAATTTTATTTTTCCACGTTCCTCAAACCTAATTCCACATTTCCCAAAATTTCCAATTTTTAAACATTCCGATTTCAAAACCAAATTTCCTTTGAAATCTTAAATTTTAAAGTCCATTTAAAACCAATAAATCGGATCACTTAAATCTTAACTTATTTTAACTTAAATCTTTGATTCCATCACAATTTAACTAACCAAATTTTCAATAAATTCCAAAAATTTATTAAAATTTTTTAAATACCCATTATAATTTATCAAAAAAATTTCTAACTAATTTCCAAAAATTTGTTAAGCAATTTAAATCTCCATTACAATTTTATCAAACACTTTTCTAATATATTCCAAATTTATTAAATAATTTAAACTCCCTTTTTGGTTAATATATAAATTTAACTCCAAATAGATTTAGTTTGCACAAATTTCAATATAGGAAAATAAGTTACTGATTTAAGTTTAAATGTAACCCAAAATTTAACTTAAATTCTTAACTTCAATACCTTCATTTCCAAAATTTTGCAATCTTAATTTAAATCAAATTTTTATGGAATTAAATCCAAAAATAAGATTTCTTTAAATAAAACATTTCAAACATTTATCTCTAAATTACCACCTGCAGAAAAATCCTCTTATTTCACCTAAATTTATTTAAATAATAAATATCAACTTAAAACGTAATTTCAAATTTCAAATCATTTGTATAGATAAATTTTCAAATGATCTCCGTTTATAAAATATTTAATTCGACCAAAAGGTGTTTTAAATTTAATTTTCTACCTAGGCCAAGTGGAATAATTAAATTTTAAATATGGGCATATATCATTTCAACCCTTTCCAAAATCATAATTTAAACAAACAGTCAAGTCCAAATATTGACAGGAAAATTTCAACAAGTCATAACATAGTGAATATCAACAACATGGTGAAATGTGACATATCCAAATTAGATTTTCTACACTTATGTACATACAGAGGACGTGTATATCGCGTCAACATGTGCACATATCATTCAATAATTCATCCAACAACAATATATATCAATCCAATTCAACCACAAACATATAATAGTATAATTTTAGATTTTATTAACTTGCATCATGATATTAGTTAAGTGTGAATCTGTAACACTCACCTAAATGACGATAACCTGATATGATCACGAACGGCCTACGACACGCGACACGATCTGACTCAACTATGGATCTTCAACTCGAACACGTTCTATTACCAATCCGGACAGCAGCTCATACTCTTCTTTTTTTAAAACACTCTTTTTTCTCTCTTATAAAAAATATAACTTTATATAAATATAGTCACGTCCAAGCACAGAAGATAAGGGGAAGAAGCCAGTTGGTCGGCCGGGGAGTGCCAAGTAGGTGCGGTGATGTCAGGGAGGTGCAGGCGGATGGTGGCGGGTCGACAGCAGTAGTTGTTCTTTTTTATATAGTGGAAGTGGAGGCGGTTAGTGAGGAGAGGAGGAAGAAGCATGGTGTGGGTGGTCTCGGTGGTAGTGGGTCGGGATCGACGGTAAAGATGAGTACAAGCGAAGGTAGCAGGAGGTGAAATAAAGGGGAGTGGCTCAGCTGTTGATCTTTTTTCATGCGGAGATGGTGACGGTGGCTATTGGAGGAGAGAGGGTCGGCGTGGTATCAGGCGAAGGTGTGGCGGTGTGAAGGGGTCGAAATTGTCGAGTGGAGGGGGAAGCTCTTGGAGGAGTGTTGTGGAGCTTGGCCAGAAGGAAAAGGAAGATGATATAATTTGAATACTCTGGTATGCATTCATTCATTCGTATATAATTGTATATGCAACCAAAAAAATAAAGAATAATGGAAAAGGCAAGGAGGCCACGTGCATAGATATAGGAATAGTCTGATTATTGCTACTAGCCTATTCGAAGACGTGTTGTCTTACCAATTCAAATCTCTCTTCTTCTTTTTTACCGTGTACTACCATCCATGTCTAACTTATTCGTGCACCAACCATCACGTGTACTACTTCAAAGTTATAACAGTTGTATTACTTATCATTTTTTTCTTTCAGCCATTCCTTGAACTTATATAAAAATCAAGCAAATGAACCCTGTATATATGTATAACAACCACCGTGACTTGGACAAAATACTGCATCGAACAAACTGAAAGTCCAAACACGGAAAACGAAACACTGTTGTGCTCGGAGTGTCGATATGAACGCGTTAGCACAAAAAAACTAGCCATTTAATGCTCGGGTGAAAATTGGTTATTTTTGCAATGTCCGTTGTCACTACCGTAAATCGATCGTATAAATGGTTAAATCGAAACTAGCGAAATCAGAATTCGATGAAATGAATGTCGACGTTTTTATTATGAATCTTCCAAAAATATTTTCATGTAAAATATTTAACTTTCCGAAACCAAAATCTCACTGTTTTTTAACGACTGATTTCTACGTTAAATTTCAAATCGTTTGAAATTTCCATTTTATAATTCAATCCACATTTAAATCGTTTTAACTAATCGTATGCAACATTAATTTAAATTCAAATTTCAAGTTCTCAACTTAAATCAAAGTAAATTTAATTGAATTACTTCCCAAAAGAACGTTAAATTTCAGAATCATTACAGAGTATGTGATAAATGATTGGTTAGTTAATTTAAGAAACATGGCTTGATTATATTAATTACTAAGTTTGGTTGAATTTCGTACAATGATTGCAGCCATGGGGTATTATAGGAATGTTGTGGTCGGTGGCGAGGATGTGTTGATATATTCTCTTCTATGACCAACACTGCAGGAGATCGACGAATCAAATAAACATGGCATGTGGCGAGGCAATATTATTATATCAAATATTTATAAACTAGTTGATTTGCGCATACGTAGTGATGTATGTTGTTATATGTGTTTGGCTTATTTGTTGTAAACTATATGTTGCATAATCAATGATTATGTACTGATATGAATTGATGGCTTTATGTATTTATACTGATAAATTAGTATATAAATACATATATGGATTTTAAATTTAAAGGTATGCTTATACCTTTCAAATATTTGATGTGAAATGTGATTATACTTATTTTTGAGGTCATTAATAAACGATGAAGCAAGTTGAAGTTATATTTATATATATTATGAAAGTGAAATGTTTCTCTTTGAAATATTATATTTGTGTAGATATCAATTGATTTTAAATCTGGTTTAAAAGAAAGAGGTGAATTAATTTAATGAAAGTTTTATTTAAAGAGATAGTAAAAATATAGATTATATACAAAAGTGTTTTGAAGGGTTTTGAATTCGAAGAGCTAATTATTTTGAAAAATAAAATTTATGTTTTGAAATAATGTTAAAACAATGAATGTCACCAAATTAAATGAAGTTAGATTGTATTTGATAAGTTAACTTACAATAGACTGTATTCGAAAACTGTTATTGAATAAAAATGACCGAAAAATAAAGAAATGTTAAGTGAGTAAGTAACACTACAAAAATCAGGGCTTTTGGTAGCACCAACACATAGCGTTTCCGCTTTTCCTCCTCTCAACGCTATGGAATGAAGAGTTTTCAATGTTATGCACTAATAAATACGGAGTATTCAACGCTATCCAACAAAAAGGCAGGAAATAATTATTTTGTGCTTCAAGAAAAAATCACATCTATTATAACCTCACCCCTTTCCTCTTTTCACTTTGCCGCCTCTAGAAAATAACAGCGAACCAAAATCCCAATATCATGAAATCCTTAAACGACCAAGGTCAACAGTTATGTACACGAACATCCCTAAATCCCAAAACCCTAACCACCATCAGTCGATCTCAACCCCTAGGTATTGGGTGTCATAGTCTCTCTACTACACTCAATCCTAATCCCTAAACATGTCGCCAACCATTTCAATTGCCCAGAACATTAAAACTATGCCACTCCAATTTGAAACGCCGCGAGAGGTATTACAACATTTATTATATCTTTTTTCACTGCTTAAGATTCTTAATCTATTCATTAGTATCTCCTTCATATGTTTACAGGTTATTACACCCCTTAATTTTGCTATGGTGATACTTTCATCCCTTTTTTAGCCTAACTGAATAGTCGTAATTTTGCGGTAATTTATTTAACCTCATTTTGTTATGACGTAAAGAAATGAGATGAAATTAAGTGAGTAATTGATTATGATAACGGTAGATTTATAGTAATGATATTTATAAGGTTAATTTTTTTTGTAAATTATGCTGCTGACATAAAACTGCAGTCTGATCAATTATGAATATATATTTCCATGCCTTCAACCATAAATCTCTTATTAATAATTCAAAGCATAAAAAATTTCATTTGGAATCGATTTCAGAAGAAAAAAAATTGAATATATGTTAAAAATTAATCCGTCAATCATTATCAAATCGATTACCAATATACATTACCCAATAAAAATACAGAGAGAAAGAAAAGGAAACTTGGATGTTGTGTATACTAGAAATGAAATGTTCTATCCATTCATTGTTTTCTACATACAAACTAATACATTTTTATATAGTGCGGTCAAATTAGTTTGAATGTTTAACGTTTTGATTTAGTGTCAAATTAGTTTGTTTGATGCTAAAAGGCTTATTATACCAAAGCATTGAGGCATACATCTCGCCTCTAAAACATGAAAATGCATTGTATGCTTTTTTTAAAACACACATATTTAGTGTTCAAACCCTCATCCATCAACCTATGCAATAATTGTCCCTTATAAACCCATCAATGTATAGAATAAGCAATAGATGCTTTCACCATAGGTGCAACATGTATAAGCATAACCGTGCTATCAGATTTTAGTGATATAATATTCCATATTTAATTAGATCTTGGAGATATTTGAGTCTATGTGGAATTATGACTCAAATTCATTGCTTATTTTACAGATTTGATAGAATTTGGGGTGTGATCAATTGCACTTTTTAGAGATTTTGTGTATTTGGCAGAGTGATTAGTTGCCTCTTTTATTGCATTAGAAAAGCCAACAAATTATCTACATGGGAAAGATTAACGGAGGTATTCAATAGCTTCTTAAAGAAGATATTTGTCAAGTCTATTATAAATAAACATGTCTAGGGTTAATAAGAGATGTGTGGGAAAAAGTGTATTTTGTTCGGTATTTGGGATTGAGATTTCTTTCAATTTTAAGTCTCTTTTGTATTTTCTTGGTTGAATCAATAAAAGTTTTGATTTTTGGGGTAATTAATTTTGTTTGCTTTCTTTACTATTTTCTCCACTAAATCTAATTGTGTAGTGATCCCGGAAAATCATTAACATTTGGTATCAGAGCCAACTACACAAATTTTTGGAAGAGCCTTTGGCTATGGAGAAGATAAGTGTTGAAAAGCGTAATGGAAGGAACTGGGGGTTATGGAAGACGAAGATGGAAGATTATCTCTATCTCAACGATCTTCACCAACCCTTGGAAAAAAAGGAAAAAGCCAAATGGAATAACTGAGGCAAAGTGAGAAATTTTGGATAGGAAGGCAGCTGCAGCAATTTGGTGTTTTATGGAGAATTCTGTGTTTCATATTGTTGCTTGTGAAACTTCTGCTTTTGGCATATGGAAGAAATTGGAAGGAATTTATGCAAAATATTATGCGACAAATAAGGCATTCCTGATGAGAAAGTTGGTCAATCTAAAACTAAAGGAAGGCGAATCGATTAGCGAACATCTCAACAGCTTTCAAGCAATTGTGAACCAATTGGCGGAGATAAGCTTCAAAGTTGATGACGAAACTCAAGCTTTAATATTAATGAGCTCGTTGCTTGAAAGTTGGAAAACTCTAGTAGTCGCATTGAACAATTCAAATTCTAGTGGTGTTGTTTCCATGGAGACCGTGGTTAGCAGCCTTCTTAATGAGGAGATGCGGAGGATAAATTCATCGAAAGGAAAGGCCACTGAAGAAAAGGAAACTGCAAATCCATTGGTAGAGGTCCACTTTGCAAAAGGAGAAAGATGCTCATTCAAACCAAATACGGATCGAGACTTCATTTGTAATTGCTGTGAAAAACCAGGCCATCAGCTGAAATTTTGCAATAAATTAAGAGAGGATAAAGAGAGGATGAAAACTCAAGAAGGAAGCAAAAATAAGCTGGAGGTAGACCGTGATGATGAGATAAACTTTGGCATTAGCAATGATGTTTTTTATGTTGATATGAGTATGGAAGGAAAGTGGGTGCAAGATTCTGGTGCATATTTCCACATTTGCAATCAAAGGGAAGTATTCACTGATTATAAGGAGGAAGCATGTAAGGTGGAGTCCGCTAATGGTGGAGATCTACAAGTTCAAGGCATGGGTTCTGTCATGTTGAAGATGGATACTGTAAGGTTGGTGACGCTTACAGGGGTTAGGCATATCTCAGAAATTAAAAGGAACCTTATCTCTGTTGGACAGCTGGAAGGGAAAAGTTGTAACTTCTCGATTCGAGGTGGAGTAACTAGGGTTTGGAAGGGTAATAGGGTGGTAGTGCGCGTGAAGAGGAAAAACAATAATATTTATTCATTGCTTGGAAAAACCTTAAAGATTGCAAATTCTTATGCAGGTGAAGTTGGAGAGACAAATCTATCTAAATCAAGTTGGAGCCAACAACGGAAAACAACAAAGCATATTTGGAGGTCTTTGTGGTATTACAAGAAATTCTGATCTGTTAATGATATGCATGTTCAATTGGCATATGTTTCCTTGGATATATTGTTTGAAGTCGAGGTTCAAGGAGTAGCTTGGATGACATTTATGAAATATTATATTAAGGTGGAGATTGTTAGATTTTAGTGATATAATATTCCATATTTAATTAGATCTTGGAGATATTTGAGTCTATGTGGAATTATGACTATAATATTCCATATTTAATTAGGTCTTGGAGATATTTGAATTATGTGGAATTATGACTCAAATTCATTGCATATTTACAGATTTGATAGAATTTGGTGTGTGATTAATTGCACTTTTTAATGATTTTTTTTATTTGGCAGAGTGATCAGTTGCCTCTTTTATTGCATTAGAGAAGTCAACAAATTATCTACATGGGAAAGATTAACGGAAGTATTCAATAGCTTCTTAAAGAAGATATTTGTCAAGTCTATTATAAATAAACATGTCTATGGTCGATAAGAGATGTGTGGGAAAAAGTGTATTTTGTTGGGTATTTGGGATCTAGATTTCATTCAATTTCAAGTCTCTTTTGTATTTTCTTGGTTGAATCAATAAAAGTTTTGTTTTTTGGGGGAATTAATTTTGTTTGCTTTCTTCACTATTTTCTCTTCTACATCTAATTGCGTAGTTATCCCGAAAAATCATTAACACGTACTTCTAGCAAAGTGGTAGGACCTTATAAGAAAGTGAACCGTCTGGATAGCTTCAAAAAGCAGTTGTTTTTGGTAGAAAAATTAAAAAGGTCAATTTTGAAGAAAAAATGAAAGACTTTTAAATATTACTTTGACTATTTGAAAAACAAAACAACTAATCATAGTAACATGATACTGCGAATTGTTTTTCCAGATCACTTGCTGCATTTAAAGTTAAAATAGTAAATTATTCTGTCCATTTTATCTTCCATCTTCTCAAGGATCATCACTAGTTAGCAAATCGGTTATGATTTTATAATAGATTCAATCTTCAATTTTCATTTAGTTTTTAACTGGAGTCGGTGATTTTATTTTACAAGCAGAAACTTATATGATTTGGAAATCACAGGTGAAACTAAAATGTCACAGTTGCATAAAATGCCATGGTTTTTTATATTGGTTACATCTGTTGTTTTAAGGAAGTCATTTTCATGTTTACGCTTAATACAGGTAAGTTCACTGAAGTGTATATTCTGAATATTTATTTACAATGTTGGAAGTTTATTATGATTACAGGTTTATGCATATCATTTAATATGAAAATAAATTTTCATGTGAATTTTATTTTTAATCTATAAGAGATGATCAGAAAAATTTAGGTAACCTAAGTTTTTTACAACTGCAAAAGTTATACATTTTTTTTTTGTTCCACTTGACCTTGATATTGTACAATTGTATAATTATCCATCTCTATTAATATCTCTACAAAATTATAGTTTATGTTAATTTTGATCAAGATTGTATTCAAAATTAATCTTTCAAAATCTAAATATTCCATTTTCATTATCTTAATAGTTAGCATCATTTTATCATGGTTCTTGAACGTTTTAGGGGAAATTTTGTTGCTACTAAAAAGACTGAAATATTTTACTGGTTTGCCAAGACCATTTGAGAAAACATTCATGAATCAAAAATTAGTTTACAAATACAAGTTACCTGGGTGTTGCTAAAAACAATATCCAGTCACCATATTGGCCACCACCATATAAATTATAGGGTAGTGTATACGCATTATAGTTGTATAGCCGATTGTAATTATATTGCCTCGTCTATTGGCATTGAAAATTTCAAAATATCATTATTGAATATAATATAAAGAACAGACAGCCTAACATTATAAGCACAACAAACAAAATTACCTTCATTCCTGAAAGAAAATTTTGGTATTGGAACTAGGAATTGGGAAAAAAGTTATTGTGATGTATAAAATGATTATTATATCAATATATAAGTTTTGAGTTGGATTTCTTTTCTATTAATGTGGAAAAATATATAGTAAATCAGTACCCAAGCTTCATGATAATGAGGGCGTGGTTATGGAAAAGGGAAATGCTGGAGTTGCTGATAACATACTGCTCATAATGGTATGTGCAAGTAATATAGGTTTATCTAATGTTATATCCTCTTCTGTAACACTTAAGGAGATTATTTTACAATTTATATTCAATGATGACCCCTTTAAACTGTACCATGAAGAAGATACTTCAGTACTGATGCTTTAAACTGAATGGTGGTATGATAGAAACTTTGAGTGTGATGAAAACCAAGGTTTGAACTTCCGGCCAGTAAACATGAATTCCATTCATTCCGTGCCGTATCCGGGGCCGGAATTTCAAAAAAAATTCGTTTCGGATTTTGCACTAAAAAAATGACTGCAAAACTGAAAAAACAAGAAGCACATGGTAATTATCTTCAATTTGATTAACTGATAACATCAATTTTTCATTCGAAGTGATTTTTTAATGTGAATTCGAAATTGAGGGTTGTTTTGAGTGAGAGGAGAGAAGGTGTCAAACGATAATGAGTTGAATCGTCAATTTGATCTGGTAATTTTGAATTGAGGAAGTGAAATAAGCTAAATGATGGTTGTTGACTTGATGAAGTATGGCAAGTACGCTATGCACGCCGGCTCTGTACTTTTAAACATGAGAGTTTGAGTTCAGCATGGGCAAAAAGTATGATAGAGGATATGGAATAATGGTACATTTATTAATATAAAATAACCGGTGGAAATTGTATTAGCATTAAAATTTCCTGGTTACAGTTGTACATTTCAACACATTTATACTGGATATAATATAAAACGATCAGAAATTAACAAACCGGAATTTAAACAAAATTTTCGGAATTTTCGAAACGGAACCGAAATATTGAAAATTATAAATGACCGAAACGGAACTGAATAACGGAATTTTAAACCTTGATGAAAACTCTATGTATAAGCGGTCAATACAAATTTACATTTTAGTCAGGGTTCCTGTTCTTATTTGTTTTTGGTATTGAATTATACAACAGTTTGAAATACTTACCCTTAAAGCAGTGGTTAATCCAATAATATATAACAGAATTGAACTAGGGTATGTGTTTCCACATACCATATTATTAAAATAAGGTATATGTATTGGTCATCAAAGATCAAACGCTCCTAGATAAATGTATTGATAAAGCAACTGGTCTAATTGTCTAAAAAGTATAATCAAGCATGAAGATGTGATTCAAAAGATTATGGTTTAGATAAGGTTTCTTTTGACAAGGATTTTCCATCTCTTGGAACTGAAGATAAATGAGGTGTTTCTTCTTCTATGAGCTCTAGTTTTAAAAGGCTTAATATAAATACTGATGGATGGACTTCGCCTTTGGTTGAAGTGCCTACTAGCGTACATATTAATTAAAATATATTATCTACTACATCGGGCAATGCAATGAGTTTAAGCATGGCTAAGGCATTGTTCTAAACATTGCCGCAAGGCTCATGCTATACCATTGGTATTTCAGTGTTTTATTTCTTTTCTTTTTTGGTTTAATGAGTGCTGTAGAAAATTATGTTTTACTCGTCTGGATTATATTATTACTTAGGTGACAAATGAGAATGAATGAAGTAAGGAACTAGCATTAACGTAAAAGAAGTTGACACCCGTGACACCTTAAGGGCGTAAAAACTTGGAAAGTTGTACATAAATATTTGTTTATCAGAAAATAGCATTTGTCCCCATGTGGTGCATTAAGCAAATAACTTTCTATATCACTTCATAATACATGATGTTGGTAAGATACAGTGTTTAGTTTTTCACAGGTTAGCATATGCTTTCTACATGCCATGTTGTTTGTCCACTCTAGTGTTTTCATTTTTTAGGAAATGGTGAATATTTGAGCATAGAACTGCACTATATTGAATCTAATGTTTAAACTTCAACCATAGAAAGGTGAGATGTCCACATAGAAATATGATTTTAAGCATTATTTTTGAAGAACTATGAAAAGAATGCATCATTGATATGATTTTATTATTATTATTGTGCATTGGAAACATGACGGTAAAAGTAATTATAATAATATTACTGAGCTAAAAAAATTAAATAGGAAACTGTAATAGGAATGACACTACTCTCCAAGCCAAACCCTTTTAACCCGACTTAATATGACATGTTGACATAGCCACTCCCATGAAGTGCAGCAGAAGCTAAAATTTGCCCCAGTTCGGAACTTAGGCCAGTTGAGGTATTTGCCTCGGTTAAAAATCGAGGAGATTTCGGCTTGATATTTGGTGACAACTTAGACTTAACGGTTCTTTCCCTACTTAGAAATGAATTTTTTACTGCAATTATTTATTGATATCCTATAAGTTAACATATCTTAGCACATTTTCAGATATTTGCATTCTTTAACCCAATGTCTTCTCTCCCTCACTCTTTTGAAACTATATTATAACACCTTAGTATAATGTGCATAGTGATTCTCCAATTTACTGCATTGGTTCAATGGTACTGGGTCCATTACGAATATTATGCTATTTTTTATCTGTTAGCACTAGAATTGATCACTAACACCCTTGAGTAGAGTTATGTAGAAAGATTAATGAAGAAAGTAAAGTTAAATAGAGGACAGTACGTAAATTTAAATGCAGAAAAAACGAACACCAGATTTATAGGGTTCGGCGTAATTGCCTACGTCCACTTTGAGGTAGATCTTTATTGCTTTTCTCGATAATCAATTACAGATACAATCCGTATGTCAATCACTCAAATACAATTGCTCAGCAAAAAAGATTAAGTCATGAATGAGTCTTGAATGCAGCAGATTCTCCCCGGTGTTCTCGAAAAAAGGTCCTCTTCACTGTGCCCCTGCATCTCTATTTATAGACGAAGATGGGTTGGACTTCCCTAGTGGGCCAGGTAGCCAAGTAGCTTGGCCCTAAAAGAGTGATCTCTGTGTACTGATCCATAGATGTCGAACGGGAAAATGCCGAACAAGGCATGAATGCCGAACGTTATCCTCATGCTGAACGAAGTGATACCGAACGATATCTTCATACCGAACGTAGTGATGCCGAACACTCTGAATGCCGAACGAAGTATTTGTGCCGAACGAAACTGGAAGCCGACCCAGCGTGTTGTGCCGAACGACTCCGGATGCCGAACGATCCCGAATGCCGAACGGGATTTATGCCGAACAAAGTGATGTGCCGAATGAGATTTGGATGTCGAGCAGTATGGAATGCCGAATGATTCTGCCATGCCGAACGTCCATAGATGTCGGACGATATATAATACCGAACGTCTCTCAATGCCGACCGCTCTCGCATGCCGAACGTCCAATAGATGTCGACCGAACTTGAGTGTCGAACGAATCATATGTGTCGGACGACTCTGGAAGCCGAGCGCTTTCTAATGCCGAACGCTCCTAAATGTCGAGCGTTCTTGAATGCCGAGTGTTCTCTAATGCCGAACGATCTGGATGTCGAACGACTCATAAATGCCGAACAGTATGCTAATGCCAAGTACTTAATTGCCTGGTCATATCTCCAGGTAACACTTGCCCCCCAAAGTGCATCACGTGGTCGAATGCGGTGCGCTTTGAATCACGTGTCCATTGTGCTTTGCTTCATGCTATGGCTTAGTTTCCTCAATGGTGGTATTTTCTCGTGAATACTGGATGAGGCAATGCATGCCGTACGTTATGCAAATGCCGATCAGCATAGCCGAAGCCAAGCGTCCTGAATGCCGAGCGCTCTTGAATGCCGATGTCAAACGATGTCATTTTGACCGGTTCTACCGGTCATAGTCCCTTCGGCTCCCTTTCTTCCCCTTTAAATTTCGGCATTTTCCTTCTTCCTCTCTTCTTCACTTTCTCCTCGGCTATCTTGTGCTTACGAACCTCGCCTTTTCACAAACTCCAAGGATTTAACTGCCCTTCGTTTCTCTAGCATCATACCCTACATCACTTCTTTCCTGAGTCATTCGGAGTTAATTAAAACCGTGCCCTTAACTCCAGAATTCTCCCGAGCTTCAATATATTTGCTAGGTATCAACCCCTTCTATTTAAGTGCTTTCCCTGACTAAAGAGCTTTAATACGAGGCTTAAGTTCGTAAATTAGAACCGTAACCCATAGGTACTTCGTGGATGAAAGGATCGAACTACGATTATGGTATGTTCTAGAGCTAGATGACGTAGAGAAAAGGGGAAGTGGTCAGAGGCAAGCACATGAGGGAGTTGTTAGAAGATATACTGTGGTTCGGTATAGTTTTCTCATGCCGAACGAGATTGAAGGGAAGAGCAGAGGATTAGCAAGAATTGGCTAGAGTGCCGAACAATACAGTCCGGTGTGACTTGCCGAACGACTTGGCCACGTCGTTCGGCATGGATAGGAGAGAAAGATAAAACCATTGTTAAAGATGGAGTGCTAGACGGAGTGCCAAGCGTTGGGGCTCGGCATAACTTCGGCTCGGCATGATTCTCCACATGCCGAGCAGCGAAGTGGAAAAGTAGGAAGGAAGTATGAATTGGATAGGATGCAGATTGATATTTCAACCGAACAGCGTGTAGGCCGAACGGTCATGAATGTCGATCGATAGTTAGGCCAAACAATATTCTGGCTGAACAGCATCTTTCTCGAATGATACTTAGGCCAAACAACATTTTGGCCGAGCGATATTTAGGCCGACCAGTATTTTGACCAAACAATACTTAGGTAGAACAACATTTTGGCCGAACGATATTTAGGCCGACCAGTATTCACTTTGCCCAATCTTATGACAAAAAAAGAACAAGGACCTAAGCAGACTAGCATATCGAACTAATCTGGACTGATAACTTCCTAATTTCAGTAATCACAAGCCTGAACTTAAATCGACAAAAATGAATAATTTCCTTTAACATATAGCGCCAATGTCTGAGCCCGAATTGAAAGCATCGTAGGGCAGGCTTTTGGAGACGGTTAGTGATGACGGTCTCCGAAGGCCACAATTCAAAGCTCAAATTTATACCATCAACTCTGTGACTTTTAATTTCTCAGCACTTACATTTGAATTATCACACTAGTTCACACACCACACGGAGGGGAATATTTATGTTGTTAAGTCTAACGTCGATTGTTTTTCAAGTATAGTTCAAACAGGTACTCTACTAGATTCAATTTCTATCAAAAATGTCTAGAAAATCTAGCTCCGCCATGATCTCAGATAGACCTGGGTCATCTTCTAAACAAGGAGTCGCAGATACTTTAAACCTGTCGACTTCCCCTGCTCATAACTTAGCTCTCGACGCCTTGGAGGCATCAATTTGCTTGGATAACCCGGTCGATTAACAGGCTTCGAAGATTAATGAAAGTGCACACCGTTAGATATGCTCCATCCATGGAATTCCCTTCGACGACGTATTAGTTCCATCGGGGCACGATCGTCCACACTTGCCCCCAGTTGGATACACATCTTGTAATAAGTTTATGTGTTGGGTTGGCAGTGTGCTACCATTCAACTCATTTCTTCGGGACGTGCTGCAATACATCGACATTGCCCCATCACAACTGCACTCGAACGGTCATGCCTTCATCTATGGTACCTACATCCTCTTCATGAATTTCCTCTCCAGGCCTCCAACCCCGGATGACATCACACACACACACACACACATACACACACACACACACATATATATATATGATCAAAAGCGGAGAGATAGCCCATCTTTTATGTTTTTTGAGCCGCACCATAAAAGCCCGATCTTGACTGAGGCATGTAGCAAGTTTACCCTGTACAAACAGGAGTGATTTTATGTGCGTTGCCCTCCTGGTTTCGCGAGGAGATGGGTGGAAGGAAGTAAGTTTTTCCTCTGGATCGATATTCATACTTGGTCAAAGCCGTGCCTTTTCTAACTCTTTTTTCCATCTTTTCAGATATCAATACACGTCCTGACGGCCGCGGGTATTCTAAAGTCGTGAAAGCTATTAGAGCCCTTCCTGCCGAAGAACGGGACATCCGAACTCTCATTTCGAATGAGTCACTTACAATGTTTGGACTATTTGCAGAAGGCCGTCGGATAAGCCTTCCTCAGGGCGTTACCATACCCAAGCCCGCCTCTGGCAAAGGGAAAAAACAAGCTAAGTCTTCAGCAGGTAATGCCCCTGGCACACTGGAAGAAGGAGAGATCAAGGAAACCGAAACACCCAAAGAACAAGATGAGAACGTTGGTCCTACTCAGGACCCGATAGTCGAAGTTCACAACATCAAAACGTCATCTTCCCCTTCGAAGAGGAAAAAGAGACTGACGTACAAGATAAGGAGGGAAAAAGTTGGCGCAACCTATAAAGTTACTCTTATTCCGACAGAGAAAGAGGCTTTCCTACAACGTTTAGAAAGATCTTTAAAGGGCCTCTCGAACCTCTCCATACTTGACGATCTATTTAATTATGATTTTGACGATCCGGAGGCACTTTGATGAAGCACTTACCTCGAATCGGAATCGCCGATCCACCGTGAGTCGCACGGCCCCAAATCGCGAAGGCGAAGAGCCAAATCGCCCAAACCCTAATTCGCGAGCATGCCTTAAGTCGCGAGCATGGCAACGTAGCTATTCCTCTTCACCGCAATTTCCTTATACCGCAAATCTTCTCCTTAGGTCACGATTTCTTAAATCGCGGAGAAACACAGTAGGTCGCGAACGACCTTACTATGTCGCGAAGTCCTTCCTGGATTTTAGGTCGCGAACTTCTATTCCTCATTATGTCGCGAACGACCTAAACCAAATTCTAGAAGAACGAGAACGACATTGCCTTGAGTCATTTCCAGATAAGTCACGAGCGACATTACTTAAGTCGCGGTATCTCCAGTAGGTCGCTGAAGACTGAAGTTAGGTCGTTGTTGTTTAATTTTAGGTCGCGTGAGACTTATGTTGTGTGCGTTGTATTTTGTTAGGTCGTTATATTCTTGAGTCGTTTTGTTTAAGTCGAAGGTCGTGTATGTGTAAATATGATAAGTCGTCTTGTATTTGTTAGGTCGTTAACAACCTATGTTAAGTCGGTCATGTGTAAATATGTTAGGTCACGATGGCTTTGTAATGTGTAAATCTATAAATAGACGAGTCGTGTCATTTGTAAAGGTTGTTGAATTTTGAATAAAATTTGGTTTGTGCTTTGTGCCTCCATTTAAATTGGTAGTTGAGTGTTATCTCCTATCTCCACTTTCGGATATTCGAGTGCACTCGAATCAACGATTGTTGAAGCCAATTCACGGAATCAAGTGCGCTTGATCAACGTTCGAAGAATTGAAGATCTTCTCTCACGGTATCGTGCGCGATCAACGTGTCGAAGATTGCTAAAGTCCGGTATCTTCGTGATCAACAGATTTGGGCCTTACAGTATTCTTAAATTCATCGAGTTATCATCGATTCACTGATTATTTTCGCTAATCGTGTGAGATCCTGGACGGATTCGATTTACAACGTCGAATTCGCTTCCTACGCTGCGTCAGTTTGGTATCAAAGCGGTATCGCAATAAGTTTGCATTATTTGGAGACTTGGGTTTCGAGAATTTAAAGTTTGAAGAGCGGATTTGCAATTGTTGAGAAGTTTGGTGTTCATCGTGTTCATCGTGAAGTTGCAACAAGTTTGGAGCTATCGATCCATATCATTGTGGATCAAAGTCCGAAAAGTGTTTGAAGTTGAGCCGTGCATCACTTTGAAGTGTTCAAGGCCGAGAGCCAAGTGTTGGAGTAAGCCGTGACTTGTTTGTTCAAGTTTGAGTTGAAGTTTTTGAAGATTGTTTGATTTGTTGAAGTTCAATCATGCCGCCGAGACGAGCTCAACGTCATCGCAATATTAATGCTTTGTATGGAAGAGAAGAGGCCGATGAAATGGAGCAACGAATCAACGAGAGTTTCACTAAGAAGTTGAATGAATGAATTGGTCGGTTAGAGAGAATGATGATTGAAATGAATCAAATTAGAAGAAGGGTTTCACCTAAATCGAGTCATGGGGGAAATAGAGTTTCACCACATTCAGATAGGGAGAGAAGAGGAGATCATGATCGGAGGAATGTTGATGATCGTGATAGAAATGTTGAAGAACGAAATCGGAGAGATGTGGATTATCGTGATCGGAGGAATGAAGATCGAAGAAATGTTGGTGGTAGAAATGGTGGAAGAGATATTGGTGGTCATGAACGACATCGATATGCATCAGATTTTGATGAGGAGTTTGATGGTGGTAGTGTTCATAGTCGAAATCGAAGCCAAGGAAGAAATCATTCAGAGTATGATCAAAAATGGGAGTCCGGAATGAAAATTGAAATTCCAGAATTTACGGGTGGTATGCAGGTTGAAGAATTTCTAGATTGGTTATCTAATGTTGAAGAGATCTTTGATTTCAAGGAGGTTCCGGAAGATCGTAGAATGAAGTTGATTGTGACTCGTTTAAGAGGGAGAGCCATGGCGTGGTGGCAGCAGGCAAAACTTACACGAGAACGGATGGGAAAGTCAATGATTGTTTAACGGGAGAAGATGAAGAAGTTAATGAAAGCTACTTTCTTGCCGTATAATTATCAATCTCTTATGTATCAACGCTTACAAAATCTAAGGAAGGGAACAAAGACTGTTAATGATTATGATGATGAGTTTTATCAACTGATTGCTCGAAATGACATCATGGAGACGGAAGAACAATTGACCGCTAGGTTTGTTGGAGGGTTGAGAATGCAGATTCAAGATATGGTAAATATGTTTGATCCGAGATCTGTTGCAGAAGCACACCAGAAGGTGTTAGCTTGGGAGAAGCAAGGCAGAAGAGGAGGTGGTGTGTTTACAAATTCCAACAATCAAGTGAAGGGTGCCAGTGGGAGTTCCAATGTTTCTAAAGTTGTTGGTAAACCAGTTGTGAATGAGGCTGCGAAGGCAAAGGTCAACAACGGTTTCAAATATTATAATTGCCAGGAAGTGGGTCATAAAAGTAACTAATGCCCAAAACCAAAGAAGAGAACGACGATTACTGAAGTTGAAGGTGAGGATGTTGGTGAAGGTGATTCTAGTCCAGTGGAGGAAGATGAACAAGATATCGCGTCCGGAGACGAAGGATGTAATCTAATGATGAGGAGGTCTTGTTTAACACCGAAGCAAGAGGATGAGGTTAGTTGGTTGAGGAGTAACATCTTTCAGTCAACATGCACTATATTGGGGAAAGTTTGTAAGTTTGTAATTGACGCAGGGAGTTGTGACAATATCATTTCTACCGAAGCTGTGAGAAAGTTGAAGTTGAAAACGGAGAAACATCCTAATCCTTACAAGTTAGCGTGGCTAAGAAAAGGAGGAGAGGTGAAGGTGGACAGGCGAATTCGAGTTCCATTTTCTATTGGGAAGAAATATAAAGAGGAGATCTGGTGGGATGTAGTTGAGATGGATGTTTGTCATTTGCTTTTGGAAAGACCGTGGCAGTATGATCGAGCAGTGCAGCATGACGGTCGAACCAATAGCTACAGTTTTATGTTTGAAGGCGTTAAGATTATTTTAGTTCCAAAGAAGAGACAGCAGGAAGAGAGCAAGTCAGAAGAGACTGAGGAGCTTAAAACTTTGTTGACTTTGAAGGAATTTGTTGAAGAAGTAGAGGAGAGTCCAGAGGTGTTTTTCTTGATTGTACATGAAGCTACTGAATCCGTTGAAGTTCCAGAGGAAGTAAAACCGATATTGGAAGAATTCAGTGATGTGTTTCCAGAAGAGTTACCAAAGGAGGTACCGCCTTTGAGGGATATTCAACATCAGATTGATCTTGTGTCAGGGTCAATTTTACCTCACAGGCCACATTACAGGATGAGTCCTAAAAAGCATGAAGAACTAAGAAGGCAGGTGGAGGAGTTGTTAGAACAATGGCGTGTTCAGAAGAGTTTGAGTCCATGTGATGTGCCAGCCTTATTGGTACCGAAGAAGGATGGGACGTGGAGGATGTGTACGGACAGTCGGGCTTTAAATAAGATCACTGTGAGATACAGGTTTCCTATGCCAAGGTTTGACGATTTGATTGATCAGTTGAGTGGAGCAGTTGTGTTTTCGAAGATTGACTTGAAAAGTGGATACCATCAGATTCGTATTTGACCAGGTGATGAGTGGAAGACTGCTTTCAAAACCGGGGAAGGTTTATACGAATGGTTGGTTATGCCATTTGGTTTATCAAACGCTCCTAGTACTTTTATGAGAGTGATGAACCAGATTTTCAGACCATTTGTTAGGAAGTTCGTGGTTGTTTACTTTGATGATATTTTGATTTAAAATAGGAGTACGGAAGAGCACATCCAACATTTGCAAGAAGTACTATTGATTCTACGACAGGAGCAGTTCTATGCAGCAGCAAAGAAGTGCGTGTTTATGACGGACAGTGTTTTATTTCTGGGGTATGTTCTATCAAAGGAAGGTATTCAAGTGGATGAAAATAAAGTGGAAGCTGTCAGGAGTTGGCCACAGCCAAAGACAATTACTGAAGTGCGAAGTTTTCATGGGTTAGTGTCTTTTTATCGAAGATTCATTCCACACTTTAGCAGTGTGATGGAACCTGTAACTGATTGCATGAAAGGAAAGAAGTTTGCATGGTCAGAGGAAGCAGGGGTTGCTTTTGAAAAGATCAAATCACTATTGACGACAGCACCAATTCTGGTACTGCCGAATTTTCAATTGTTGTTTGAGCTGCATACTGATGCTTCGAAGGTTGGAGTTGGTGGAGTTTTGAGTCAGAATGGAAGACCAGTTGCTTATTTCAGTGAAAAATTATCTGGAGCCAAGATGAGATATAATACATATGATGTAGAGTTTTACGCGATTGTTCAAGCTGTGAAGCACTGGCGACATTACTTGTTTCAGAAGGAGTTTGTTCTTTACACTGATCATGAGGCGTTGAAAAATCTACAAGGGCAGGACAAGATTTCAGCGAGACATGCTTCGTGGATAGCATATCTACAACAATTTACTTTCATTTTGAAACACAAATCAGGGGTGACAAATCGTGTAGCGGATGCTTTGAGCAGGAGGAATCACTTGTTGACAACATTGAAGGTTGAAGTGACAGGATTCGAATTATTGCCAGAGTTGTTTGAGGAGGATCCTTACTTTGCAAAGTTTGTTGAGAAAGTTAAGGATGGGAGTACTGATGAATTTGTGTTGGTTGATGGATTCTTGTTCAAAGGGAATCGATTGTGCATACCAGACTGGAGCTTGAGAATGAAGATTGTTAAAGAGTTGCATGAAGAAGGACATGTTGGACGGGATCGCACCTTACAGTTAATTTCACAATCTTATTATTGGCCTTCTATGAGGAAAATAGTTGAAAAGTTTATACGAAGATGTCATGTTTGTCAAGTGTCGAAAGGTACAGCTACAAATGCGGGTTTGTATATGCCTTTGCCTGTTCCGACAAAACTGTGGGTTGATGTAAGTATGGATTTTGTGTTGGGTTTGTCTAGAACTCAAAGGGGTAATGACTCTATATATGTTGTGGAGGATCGTTTCTCGAAGACGGTACATTTTGTTGCTTATAAGAAGACGGCGAATGCAGTTCATGTGGCGCAGTTATTCTTTAGAGAGATTTATAGACTTCATGGTTTACCTGAATCTATTGTTTCAGATAGAGATACTCGTTTTCTGAGCCATTTTTGGTTGAGTTTGTGGAAGATGGTCGGACCGAAGCTGAATTTTAGTAGCGCTTACCATCCGCAAACTGATGGGCAAACAGAGGTGGTTAATCGATCGTTGGGAAATTTACTGAGATGTCTTGTGAAAGACAATGAAGAGTTGGGATTTGAAATTGTGTCAAGCTGAGTTTGCACACAATCACGCAGTTAATCGGAGTACAGGTTTCATCCATTTCAGATTGTATATTCAAACTTACCAAAGGGACCGTTGGATTTGACAACGGTACCACAATCGAAGGGGACAGTTAAGCGGGCTGCTGATTTTGTTGATGGGTTGACAGAATGCCATAGAATCGTTAAGGAACGATTGGAGAAGACAAATGAGAAATGTAAACAACTGGCCGATAAGAAACGAAGGAATGTGGACTTCAAAGTGGGTGATTTTGTTTACGCAGTATTGACGAAAGATCGTTTTTCGGTTGGAACTTACAACAAGTTGAAGGCACGAAAGATTGGTCCAGTATAAATTTTGAAGAAGATCAATGGTAATGTGTATCGGTTAAGGTTGCCGGAAGAGGTTCATACTTCTGATGTTTTCAATGTCAAACACTTAATGTCGTATTATGGGGAGGAGTTTGTCGAAGATGACGAGAGCGTGAATTCGAGGACGAATTCCTTCCAACAAGGGGAGGATGATGAAGCACTTACCTCGAATCGGAATCGCCGATCCACCGTGAGTCACACGGCCCCAAATCGCGAAGGCGAAGAGCCAAATCGCCCAAACCCTAATTTGCGAGCAAGCCTTAAGTCGCGAGCATGGCAACATAGCTATTCCTCTTCACCGCAATTTCCTTATACCGCAAATCTTCTCCTTAGGTTGCGATTTCTTAAATCGCGGAGAAACCCAGTAGGTCGCGAACGACCTTACTATATCGCGAAGTCCCTCCTGGATTTTAGGTCGCGAACTTCCATTCCTCATTATGTCGCGAATGAACTAAACCAAATTCTAGAAGAACGAGAACGACATTGCCTTAAGTCATTTCCAGATAAGTCGCGAGCGACATTACTTAAGTCGCGGTATCTCCAGTAGGTCGCTGAAGACTGAAGTTAGGTCGTTGTTATTTAATTTTAGGTCGCGTGAGACTTATGTTGTGCGCGTTGTATTTTGTTAGGTCGTTATATTCTTGAGTCGTTTTGTTTAAGTCGAAGGTCGTGTATGTGTAAATATGATAAGTCGTCTTGTATTTGTTAGGTCGTTAACGACCTATGTTAAGTCGGTCATGTGTAAATATGTTAGGTCGCGATGGCTTTGTAATGTGTTGTGTTGTAAATCTATAAATAGACGAGTCGTGTCATTTGTAAAGGTTGTTGAATTTTGAATAAAATTTGGTTTGTGCTTTGTGCCTCCATTTAAATTGGTAGTTGAGTGTTATCTCCTATCTCCACTTTCGGATATTCGAGTGCGCTCGAATCAACGATTGTTGAAGCCAATTCACGGAATCAAGTGCGCTTGATTAACGTTCGAAGAATTGAAGATCTTCTCTCACTGTATCGTGTGCGATCAACGTGTCGAAGATTGCTAAAGTCCGGTATCTTCGTGATCAACGGACTTAGGCCTTATGGTATTCTTAAATTCATCGAGTTATCATCGATTCACCGATTATTTCCGCTAATCGTGTGAGATCCTGGACGGATTCGATTTACATCGTCGAATTCGCTTCCTACGCTGCGTCACACTTAAACTTCACTCACCCATCAGAGGCGATGCAGGCGTTCAAGCCCAAATTCAGGGAGAAAAAAGTCCCATTAGTAAAGAAACTGGTCCGTCGGGGGGAAACACTAGGACACAAACACATGCACTCCACCTTGCACTTAAATTTCCATCGTCACACTACTCTTTGCTAATTCGTTGTTATTTAAATTCTGTGCAGGTGACATGGGGCGTACACACGAAATTGATCGTCTCCGCAGGTCGTCTATCTTCCATTATTCTGGGCGGGACTCAGGTTCCGGAAAACTTCGGGATAGAGACGGTGATGACGATAGGGATTATCATTCCCGGATTTCATCATCTCGGAAGAAAACATATTATCATCCCAAATACCACCAACATTCCTCTTCTCACTCGGGGCAAAGCAAAGATAAGCACGGCCATAAGGGGTCGCCATCCGATGTTCCCCGTGATCAACACTCTGATTCCTCCTCCACCCGACAGTCCCGGGATCCTCACAGGAGAGCTGAACTTTTGAAGCCGTCTCCTCCTGTTCTTGCAATAGATCCATCAGTATCGGAGAGACTGGCCGAACTTAAAGTTAAATTCCTAAAAATCTGCTTTGATGGTCTGAAGTTTCTCCTGACGACCCATCATATTCCTGGAGATGTCAAGCAGAGCACTATCGCCTGCACCAACGACGTCTATGTTCAGCATGACACGTTCGTTCATCTTGATGAGAAAGTGTTTGAAGTCTCCATATAACGCCATCATGAGATTGATCGCCTGAAGCTTGAGGCTAATCATGACAAAGACATTATCAAAGCTCAGGATGAAGAGATTGCGTCTTACAAATCTCAACTAGAGGCCGCCGAACAGAGCGCCAAAGATACCGCCGAAGGCATAACTAGTTTGGAATCAACTCACAAAAAAGAAATTGACGACGCGGTACAACGCTGTGGGGCTTTAGCTTTGGAGAAAGACTCGGTGCAAAATGAAAGAGATGCATTCTGCCTCCGAGTCAAAGAACTTGAGGAGCGACTCCGCAAAGATCAAGAAGAGAAGATAGCTGCCCAAGAAGAGTCGCAACGGTATTGCGACGAGATCGTTGCAACGCGACTCCTAAAGGCGAAACTTGAGAGCGAGCTTTCTAAAGTTGAGGCGTTAAAGGATGAAGCCCGTGAAGAGGGCAAAACGATAGTATCTGCGGAGATCGACTCCCGTCTTGAGGCGGCCAAGGAAGAAGGTAGGGAAGAGGTCAAAAGCATGTTCGACCCGCTTATTACCGAATTCAATGCCCGCGTTCTCATGCACCGGGACTTAACTTTTTTGGGCGAGGGCTATCTCGAATCTTTGGCCGAGGCGTGGGAGATGTTAATTGAAATCAAGAAGGTTGAACACAGTATCAAGGAGGTTGATAAGGGGGCTTTGATAAAAGAATTCATTAAGGGAAACGAGCCTTTGGACCTGTCAGTGGCTAAAGCCCATTATTGCAAAGGCTCCCCCTCAACAAAAGGGAAAGAAGTTATTGCCGATCCATCCGGGATTGAGTCTCCAGCTCGTGTGCCTACTCAGCCAGCCGGTGGACCGATGCTCGATCCTTTTGAATAGCACATTAGCTATGACCCGGAGGACCCCGGCCTTAGCGTTCACGTTTTGTCCCCTATCTAGAGGGTGAGACCCACCAACGGCTGAGACCCAACCGGAACCTGGTAGGCAACTCTTTTGATTTAACATTCCAAGAGTTTTGTTTTTCATTAGAAGCTATCGCATTCTAATACTTGCTTTTCGTGATTTTGTGTAGGTCGTTCTGATCTTGAGCCCACTCCGAGAAGCGATGTCGCCAAGGAGGTGAGGGAAAAAATGAGTGAAGCCACTCACGCAGGAGAGGCTCCTGGTCCATATGCTCAGGTGATCGGAGCGCTTGATGAGGACAAATCTGAGACTTCCTCTCCTATCGATGGGAGTTATGAAGTTGAAATTATAGGCGTCTCTGAGCACACATCTGAACTGAGCATGAAGAGCAGCTTGAGAAAGAGAAGGAAAAGACGGTCAAGATCAAGGTCGAACCTCAAGCTATGGACCTGGACGATCCTTTGAACAAGCCGTTGAAGGTCATACCCCTAAGCGGGTCCAAACCCATGGATGTTCCTCGCACTTCTTCAGCTGTCACTCCTCTGCCAAAGAAAGCTATCAAGGGTAAACGTACCAGGGAGGAGTCATCCGGTAAAAAGTCGAAGAAGTCAAAGAAGTAGTCTTCGCTCTCGTTCAACAAGAGCTAGTTTAGGTTATGTAATTATTTTTGTTTCCGTAGTTCATGTAAATAAAATTATTTGTGATGAATAAAACTTAGTTCTTTTCCCTCTCATAGGACAGTTGTTGTTTGGTTTTTTGTATAACCGTGGTCAAAACCCGAGCTACAGTGAGTTACATGAACTTCTTGATTCATCTTCAAACAAGTTGAGAACTTTCTTGGTATTTGCACATTTTTTATCCCACGTTCTGGGGACTTAGAATATTTTCCATTCCATACGCCAAGGGCTCGATGACTTCAAGTCATTTATATCCAGTCTGCCCTTAGGGGCCTTGGACATTTAAATCATTTATACTATGGTCCACACTCTGGGGACTCAGAGACTCCAGTCCGCACTCCGAGGACTTGGAGATTTTTAGTCGTTTATACTCTGGTCCGCACTCCGGGGACTTAGGGTACTCCAGTCCACACTCCGGGGACTTGGAGATTTTTAGTCGTTTATACTCGAGTCCACACTCTGGGGACTTAGAGTACTTCAGTCCGCGCTCCGGGGACTTGGAGATTTTGAGTCGTTTATACTCGAGTCCGCACTCTGGGGACTTAGAGTACTCCAGTCCGCACTCAGGGGACTTGGATATTTTGAGTCGTTTATACTCGAGTCCACACTCTGGGACTTAGAGTACTCCAGTCCGCACTCCGGGGACTTAGAGATTTTGAGTCATTTATACTCGAGTCCACACTCTGGGGACTTAGAGTGCTCCAGTCCGCACTCTGGGGACTTGGAGATTTTGAGTCGTTTATACTCGAGTCCACACTCTGGGGACTTAGAGTACTCCAGTCCGCACTTTGGCGACTTGGTGATTTTGAGTCGTTTATACTCGAGTACACACTCTGGGGACTTAGAGTACTCCAGTCCGCACTCCGGGGACTTGGAGATTTTGAGTCGTGTATACTCTTTTGTACGTCAGACAGAGTAATGTATCTCTTAGTCACTTATTACAGCATTATCATACACAAAAGTATTGACAATTCATGGGAAAAAGAAATGGCTTCAAGCCTTTATTAATGCAAATAAACTAAATTATCTTTTTACATGCCGTAAACTAGGAATAAAAAATTGCTGGAAATAAATGCAACTAAAATATGATAGAAATGAACTAAGTGTAATAATGTCGCAAATGTTCACCATTCCATGCTCGGGGGAGTGTCACACCATCGATGGTCGCTAGCTTGAAAGTTCCTTCTCCAAGCTTTCGTTCAATGACGTATGGACCTTCTCATGCGGGGTTCATGTGTGATGGAACTGGGGAAACTCGTTTCAAAACGAGATCACCCATGCCAAAGATACACGGTTGGACTTTTTCATTATAATATCGAGCAACTAGGTGCCTATACGCGGCCTCTTTTAAATTAGCTTCTTCGCATTTTTCATCAATGAAGTCCAACGATTCTAGCAAGAGATCTTGATTTGACTCAGGGTCATAATAAGTTACCCGATGTGATGGGAATTCAAGTTCCATGGGTATGACAGCTTCCATGCCATATGCTAATGTGAATGGAGTGTAGCCGGTCGTGGACTTGTGGGTGGTTCTGTAAGCCCAAAGTGCTGCCGGAAGCTCATCCACCACTTGCCTCTAACCTTTTGCAAACATTTCTTCAATATGGATTTGATTATCTTGTTTACGGCCTCCACTTGTCCATTAGATTTCGGATGAGCAACTGCGGCAAACTTTTTCTCAATACCATATTTTTGGCGAAATTCCCTAAACTCTTTGCTCTCAAACTGAGTTTCATTGTCTGTAACGATGGTTCGTGGCAGGCCAAAGCGGCATATGATATTTCGTACAACGAAATTAGTGACTTTCTTGGCGGTGATAGTGGCCAAAGGCTCTGCTTCTGCCCACTTGGTAAAGTAATCGACTGCAACAATCGTGTATTTTGCACCAACTTTGGATAGGGGTAAGGAACCGACTATATCGATCCCCACATTGAAAATGGCCAAGGACTAACCATTTGTGTGAGTTCTGTCGGCGGAGCTCTTTGGATTTTCGCATACTTCTGGCATTTGTCACATCTTCTTACATAGTCTGCGGCATCCCGGTTTACAGTTGGCCAATAGTATCCATAGCGGAGGATTTTCTTTGCTAACGTCTGCCCCCCAGTATGTTGCCACATTCACCTTCATGAACTTCCGTCGGGACTCGTTTTATCTCACCATGGACAATGCACTGGAGAAATGGGGTCGAGAATCCCCTCCGATACATTTTCCATCCTGCATTACATAACGAGAAGCCTTACGAATGACTTGTCGTCTCTCGCTCCTTCTTTCGGGCACGTCCCCGTGTAACAAGTACTGCTTGAATAGGGTCATCCATGACTCCTTCTCAATTTCTGTTTCTAACATGAAATCTACCTCCATCATATTTATGCTCGGAGCACGTAAGATTTCAACGGGAAACAATCCCATCTGTTGTGCATCGCCAGCGCTTGCAAAATTTTCCAATAAATCAGCTGCTCTGTTTTGTTCACGCGGAACATGTGAAATATCATAATACTCGAGATTCGCTAGCAGCTCCTATACTTGGGCCAAATACGGGGAGAGTCTCTGTCCCCTTTCTTGGTAGTCTCTACGCACTTGATACACCACCTGTTGCGAGTCGCAAAAAATTTCAACAGATCTTATTCCCAGTTCTTTGACGAGTCTTAAGCCGGCAATCAATGCTTCATACTCGGCTTCGCTATTCATTGTCGTGAATTCGAGCTTCAAAGTATGGCAAACCGATCGGTTTTCAGGAGTTACAAGAACTATGCCAACCCCCAACAACGGTCGTTAGATGCCCCATCGGTATACATCTTCCATTGGACGGGTGGTATGACATTGCGGCCGTTTGATTCGTCTGTCATGGTGAATTCAACGATGAAATCCGCTAGCGCTTGTCCCTGTATGGCCTTTCGTGGCAGGTAAGCAATATCGAACTGACTGAGCTCGATATTCCATTTTAACATTCTTCCAGAAGTTTCCGGTCGTTGGAGTATCTGACGCAAGGGTTGATCAGTGTAAACACTGATTGGGTGTGCCTGAAAATATGGGCGAAGCTTGCGTGATGCAATCACCAAGAAATAGGCTAATTTCTCAATCTTGGAATGGTTTCTTTCTGCCTCCATCAGACGTTTACTAACATAGTAAACTGCTTTTGAACTCGGTCCTCTTCACGGACCAAAGCCGTACTGATAACACGTTGGGATACTGTCAAGTACATATACAACGTTTCATGGTTTATTGGTTTCGATAGCACTGAGTGGATCTCCCAAAGCCTTACAAGAGCTCGGAATGCTTCCTACAGTCGGATGTCCACTCGAAATTCCTTTTTTCCTTCTTTATCACATCAAAGAAAGGAATGCACTTATTCGTGGCTCTGGATATGAATCGGCTCAGCGCCGCCACCTTTTCGTTCAAGCTTTGTACTTGCTTTATAGTTCTGGGCACTTGTATGTCTCGAATAGCCTGAATCTTTTTCGGGTTAGCTTTAATTCCACGTGCATTCACAATGAAATCCAAGAACTTTCCTGATGCCATGCCAAAAGAGCACTTCAAGGGGTTGATCTTCATACCGTATTGTCTGAGTATATCAAACATTTCTGCTAAGTCTCGGATGTGGTCGTTTGACTGCCATGACTTCACGAGCATGTCATCCACATAGACTTCCATCGTCTTACCGATCTGGTCCTTAAACATTCGATTCACCAGACGCTGATAAGTTGCTCCCGTGTTTTTCAATCCAAACGGTCATTACTACATAGCAATATAGCCCCATATTTGTGACAAAACTGGTGTGCTCTTAGTTTGGAATGTGCATCGGGATCTGATTGTATCCCCTGAGTACGCATCCATAAATGACAGTAATTCGTGTCCAGCGGTAGAGTTGATCAGCTGGTCAATTCTAGGTAAAGGGAAACTATCCTTCGGGCATGCTTTATTCAGATCGGAGTAATCAACACAAGTTCTCCACTTCCCATTTGCTTTCTTCACTAGCACTGGGTTAGATACCCATTCAGGGTAGAGGCCGTCGTGGATGAAACCACTGGCTTTGAGTTTGTCCACCTCCTCTTTGAGAGCCACGGACCTCTCCGGGTCCATACCTCTCCTTTTCTGTTTTACGAAAATGTGTTTCGGGTCTATGTTCAACATATGACTCATAATTGTTGGAGAAATCCCGCACATATCAGAGTATGTCCAAGTGAAAACGTCCAGATTCGCCCGGAGGAAATCAGTAAGATCCTCAGCCATTGAAGGGTCGAGTTGCGATCCAATCTTAGGAACTCTTGATGGGTCATCCCGGCTGACTGGGATGTCGATCGTCAGCTCAGCCGGTGCCGCATTCGTTTCCCTGGGTTCCCCATCATTGTCTCTCGGATCTATGTCTCTCAGGATCCGAGAATGCTGCTCGAGCCAGGGCTCGGGCACTACTTGTCAATCATCAGTCTTTAAGATGCAGATGGAGGTATCCACAACCTTTCCCTTCTCTCTCCGCTGAGCTTCTCTCAGTTCCGCCACATAACATGCGCGACCGGTCACCTGATCGCCATGTACAACACCGACCCCTTTGTCTGTTGGAAATTTTAATGTCAAACACCATGGGGCCAAAGCAGCCCTGAATTCTGCCAAGGCTGGATGACCCAAAAAGACATTGTATGGAGATTTAACATCCCTTACTATGAATGGTAAGACTCGCACTCTCCTACGCCCACCTTCCCCCAATTCAACTGGTAGTTCTATATACCCCCATCGCATCGGTTGCAGCACCATTAAAGCCGTGGATACGGGCTTTGCATGGTTTCAAATCTTTCATTTCCATCCTCATTTGGTCATAAGCCTTCTTGAAGATGATGTTGACAGAGCTTCCACGATCAATCAAGATTCTTTCCACGTAACCTGGCCCGATTATTGCAGATATAACAATCGGGTCAATAGTAGGAGCCTCCACATTATCCGCATCTCGACTCCTAAACACTATATCGTCAGTCATCATGCATTGTTGTTTTGCGGGGGTTCCATCTTCCATATTCAAACAACATTCATAATATGCATGCCTCAAGGAGGTAGCATATCGTTCCATCTCCTGCCAATTCTTGTCTGCAGGAATAGGTCCTCCGATAATAGTGTTTATGATCAATCTACCCATAGTCCGAGCAGGTTGTTCTGGTTGGAGTGGAGCCAGCCCGCGTCTGGGGTGTGACGTTCCTTGCCTTCCATCTTGCCGGTTTTTGACAAATTCCTGCAATTTTTTCTGTCTGATCAACTTTTCTATGGCGTCATGGAGGTGTCTACACACCTCAGTATTGTGTCCATGGGTCTCATGGAAGCGACAGTACTTCCATATCTGTTTCTGTTCTTTAGTGGACTCCTTTGAGCGTGGAATTTTGTATTCAAAGGTGTTACAGATAGATAGATAAATGTTATCAAGAGAAGTATTCAGCGGGGTGTACTCATTGTAGGTCAGAAAACCTTGGCTTCCATTTCCCTGCTTCTCTTTTCTTTCTGGGATTCCCACCTCCGGATCTTTTGGACTGCCCAGGCTTGTTCTGGATGTTGACTTGAACTTTTCCCGAACTATCACCAGACTGCTTCACGGCGATGTTACTTTTCATAGTCTCCTGAACAGACCCTGGTGCCTTATCTCATCTCGTCCATCGAGCCTCCTCCCTCCGTACGAACTGATGAGCTTTGGCATAGAATCGTTCCAATGTAGCTGGGGGCATTCCCACTAACCAATCTCCAAACTCCGAGTCTAGATCTACACCTCGCATTACCGCCATCAAAATTGTATGGTCGTTAGGATTGCTAACTTCAGTAGCGGCAACATGAAACCTCTGTAAGTACGCTTTCAAAGACTCTCTCGGAGCCTGAATTACGCTTGATAATGATATTACATCCTTTGGACGGGTAGCATGTATCCTGGATTGTTCAACAAATTTCATCGCTAACTCGTCGAAGCTGGATACAGATCACGGAGGAAGCCGAGTAAACCACATAGTGGCAATTCCGGACAGAGTGATTGGTAAACACCTACACTTAGTCGTGTCATTTGCCCTTGCCGAATCCATCATCCATTTGTACCTCATCACGTGCTGCCTAGGGTCAGTCTTCCCTTTATAAGCTGGGATTATCGACATATTGAATTTTTTGGGGTACTCAGCCTATAGGATAACATTTGCGAAGGAGTATGACTCCTGGACACTCCCCAATCTTCATTGGTTAGGCCTTGGTTCTCTCTCATCAACTGCCTGACCATGGCTGATAAATCTGGAGTTTGTATGGAAGGTGGGAGGTTGGGTTCCGCTCCACGAGACCGTGCAGGTTGATGTCCCGCCTGTTGATGGTCGGTCAAACGTACGTCCTGGAGGTCAGCTTGATTTGGGTCTTGATGAGCCAAGCGTCCGGTCTCTTCATGTGCCTGATCCATGGCGGATCAATCAGGGGCACCTACCTGTGTAGCCTCTGTCTTGCGGCGTCTACGCCTAGGAGGTTCGTCAGCCGAGGTCGAACTATCAGATGAAGAATAAGGAGTGGGACTACTTCCAGCATTCTGATGCTGCTATTGGGCAAGCTGAGTCATAAGATTAGTATTGGCTTGGATCTGCTCGGCAAGTTGTCTTCTACTTTCCCTGAGTTCTCTTATCAAGTCGTTGAACTCTGTTCGAGAAACGACCTCCGCTTGGTTCTGGGTGGAGGTTCCTGCGCCTTGAATTGCCGGTTGGTTGCTAGGTCCTATCTGTTGTACACTAGCAGTTTCATTGACATCTGCGTTGTGAGAGGCCGATCTAGGTCATGGTCTTCCCATGATAGAGTTGTTGGTTGTAACTCTAAATAGAATCAACAGATGTCTTGCGAATGATTTGGATTTCCTTCGGGGGATTTTTCAATCCAGTAGCTACAAAGTAGATCCTATCGTCTTGAGAATTCGATTCTCAGTGAAGGCACAAAAATGTTAGCACCATAATTGGTCAGTAACACCCTTGAGTGGAGTTATGTAGAGAGATTAATGAAGAAAGTAAAGTTAAACAGAGGACGGTACATAAATTTAAATGCATAAAAAACGAACACCAGATTTATAGTCGTTCGACGTAATTGCCTACGTCCACTTTGAGGTAGATCTTTATAGCTTTTCTCGATAATCGATTACAGATACAATCCGTATGTCAATCACTCAAATAAAATTGCTCAGCAAAAAAGATTAGGTCTTGAATGAGTCTTCAATGCGGCAGAGTCTCCCCGGTGTTCTCGAAAAAAGGTCCCTTTCGCTCTGCTCATGCCTCTCTATTTATAGGCAAAGATGGGTTGAACTTCTCTGGTGGGCCCGGTAGCCAAGTTATCTTGACCCAAAAAGAGTGATCTCTGTGTGCCGACCCATAAATGCTGTAACAACCCTGTATTTTGTAATTATTTTATTGTATATTTTGATTATTTTTAATGTAAGATTTTGATTTAAAAAACTTATTTTACTTATTTGAAATGATTAAATTTATTATTTAAATATAATCTTGATTTTTATATGAGTTATAATTCCAAACTTGTGTAAGTTGAATATTTGCCTGAAATGCTAATTTTGGTCAAAATAGTCAAACTGTGACTTTCAACTTAAAATTTTAAAAGTTTAAAATTTTTTTTTTCTTTCTTTTATTATGAAAGTACATAAAATTCTAAGAATGCCACTTTTCGTTTCGTTGAATTTGGATGTAAATTGTGAAAGTTATACCCTTTACAATATTGTGCGTATATAGGGTTATTTAACAATGACTATTTTAAATTGTATAAATTACTTATTCTTTGTTATACTTTATTTAATATGTGATTATGTGTTATATTATATATATTTTGACTTTTAAGTATTTTTAAAATGATAATATAATTTTTCTAAAGTTTATTTGAATTTATTTCAATTTATAAAGCCTAGTTGGTATTTACTGCATTTTTCTTTATTTAACTTTCTATTTAATAAAAATTAAATTATTATTTTACCTTGAAAATGTTTTAAAACCATTTTTAATTCAAATTTTTTTGTTATAATATTTTTTTTGTGAAGTAATAAATTTTCCAAAGTCATTGGAGATTTTCTTGTAATTTTTATGTCAGGGTTGCTATTTTAAGCAATTTCTTATTTCCTTTTTCTATTTTACTTAAAATAAATTATTTATTTTATTTTATTTTTACTTAGTTTCGGTTTTAAATAACATTTCTGAGTTTATTTTGTTTTTATAAAATTAAAAAGAAAAGGAAATACAAAAGGTTTAGAAAGTTAAGAGATCTTAAAAGACTGAAACGTAAAGGCGTTTTATCCGTTTGTTTTTGCAATTAATACATCAATTTATTGATTTATTTTATACATTCACTTTTATTGCTATGTTTTACTTTATTTTATTCATTTTACATGTATTTAAATTTAAGAAAAATTTTCCAAAGTGTATTGAAGTTATTTCTAATTCCTAAGTCTAGTTTTCATTTTTCTATGCCATTTTTCTTATTTTAATCATATCTAATTAATAATTAATTATTAATATTTTGTTTATCTGTTATATTTTCGAATTCTAACTGAAATTTATAAGTGTTTTCAGTTATTTAAGACGTATATGAATATATATAGGAAGTTTAAAAGTTTTGAAAGCAAAGAAACGTAAAACCGTTTTAACGTTTCTTCTTCCGTTTCTTTTCCAATTAATAGATTTAATTTCCTTTGACCGTTCCTTTCTTTATTGTAGCTGTGCATTTCTTACCTCATTTTCACGTGAAAACATTCCTCTCCACTTCATTTTTCACGGCTAGAAAGGTTTGGTAATGACTCCTCTTTTCCTCTTCTTTTTGCTCTTCTTTTTCCATTGTTTTCTTATATTTTGCCTTGTTTTCTCATGTGTATTGCTTGGCCTCTACCACCCACCATCACCACCATACTCTCCAACATCCCCTACCACTCTTCCTTGGCATCATCTCTAGCCATTATTTCAGATCCATCCATGGCCACACCTCCCTTGGTGACAAAACTCCACAAAATTGCAAATAATGTCCAAAACAATGCCCTAGCCACCACTATTACTTCACCACCTTCATACTTCACCTTGGCCACCACCATAGGCCCCACCACCACCTTTTCCAGACCTCCCCACACCCCTCCATCTACTGTCCAAACCTGTACAAGTATGGCCAAACCCCACTTGACCCAAGGCCGAGCGTTGTTGTGCTCAAAAACTTCATATATGTTGCCTTGATCAATTGTATGCTTCATGTTATAACCCTACCACTCCATACTCCTTCTAGCCGTGAGTTATGGTGCCAAACCTGAGCTATTTCATCATCGTGGCTGAACCCAAGAACCTCCTACGCCAAGCATTTGAATGGTTAAAGCAAGGTCAAGTAATCTATTCCTTTGTTGCTTTATATCTTCATTGTTTCAACATTGTTTTGCGTTGAATATTTATGTGTATATTGTCTTGTTTTGGTTATTGTTTACAAGACAGATATCAAGGCTCTCCATTCATTCAAATCAAAAGTCATGCTATATCGTGCTTGTCGTGCTTTTGGAATCGCATTTGTGTTTGTTGTTTTGGTCTTCAGCTTGAAAAAGTGAGTCTTTCTCACTCTGACATTTATACTTATGAAAAGTGAATTGATGACAAGTGTTTAGTAATAAAAAATGTTTATGCACGTTAATGATGATCATATGATATGCTATGCCATGTTATTACCATATTATTACCATGTTAAAACTGTTAATTTTCACCTGACATCTGATATATGACTGTATATTGTGATATTGACCTTGTTTATATTATTTCTGCATATGATCACACTGCAAGTTCCATGTTAGAAAAAAAATGTTATGGGCTGAAATGATAGGCCTGAATGGTTTTAAATTTTTCATTTTGACTTGGGATTGCGGGTTTGAAATGATAAAACCCGGATTTTCTTTGTAAATTATGGGTTGAAATGATATATTACCCATATCACTTTACCTAGCGTAGAAAATTTTATACAGGCCCGTAGTTAAAATATGTTTTTCTAAAATTTTAAATATTTTAGAAATTTAATTATTATAATATTTTGATTTTAAATTTAATAAAAAAAGGATTTTGTAAATTATTATTGATTTTCTGAATAATTGTAAGTGAAATGAATTAATGAAAAAGTTAGAAATTTTAAACGTAAGTTATTTTGGAAATTTTGATTTAATTATAATTGGAAATTTAATTGAATATGAAATTATGATAAATTTATGATAATTTGAATTTAAATGAATTTAAAATGATTTTTATCATCATTATGATTTTTAATAAAGTTGAAATGTGAAATGAATAAATATTTAAGTTGAAACTTTGAAATATAACTAGAATTGGAAATTTATGAAATTGACATAAAAGTGAACTTTTAGTTAAGCAAATAAAAATAAAACTAAGTTATATTTGAGAATTTGAACTTAAGTGTTAAGTTGAAAGTTAATGTAATGGATTTAAAATTGAACATTGCATTTTAATAAGTGGGTTATTATTAAATCTTGATTTTTGAATGGAAATTTAACCTTGTAAAATCATGAACTTGAGGAAAAATTAAATGATGTTATAAATGTGAAAATGTATGACTTTATAAGTTAAAAAAATTGTTTTAATAAAAATATAATTGGTTGAGAAATTATATTGAATATTTGAAGTTAATTGACTGTATTTTTGAAATGCTATTAATTACAATGTAAATGATATTACAGCATTTGAAAATGCTGTAGTTGATGATAATGAACTAAAAAGCTAAATTGAATTAAAAGCTATTATAGCAATTTTTGTAAGTGCTATAAATTGTTGAATTTAACTAAGTTTATTCGAAATTTAAGTAAACCCTATTACAACATTTTAAAATGTTGTCTTTTGTTAAATTGAACTGTTTGAATGTATTTTTCCGTAGCATTTTCTAAATGCCACGAAAAGTGAATTTTCACTGCTTTGATAAACTTAGGTGAATAAATGAACTTTGGAAGTCGAAAATTTTGGAAATTTAATAATTTAATTATTAAACATAATAACTTCATTTTAATGATTAAAAATGATTTTTGGAATGTATACTGTCTTGAAATATGGATTGAAATGATATTTTAAATTGAACAAAATGAATAATGATTTGAAATGAATGTGGTTTCGAAAAGATATGATATTTTGATATATTAAATGATTGAAATGTGGTTTCGAAAAGATATGATATTTTGATATATTAAATGATTGAAATGTGGTTTTGGAAGATATGATATTTTGATATTAAAATGGTTTGAAAATGGAATTTTGAAAGATATGATATTTTGATATTAAAATGATTTGAAAAGAAGATCTGAAAGATATGATATTCTGGAATGATTTAATCTTTATTTTGATAAAGATTTGGGTTGAAATAATATTTTATTTTGAAATATAAATATTTTTTAAAAAAAAAATTATAACTACGGTTTATAATAACGATTAGTTGATAAAGAGACCGGGATCGGATATTGTCTTATAACCGGCCAATACCGAAAACCACTTTAACAACTGTGTACGCGGTGGAGATTCCAGAATGAAGTAGGATGGTGGCGACGTTCTCGAGGTATATATTACGTGGACCCAACTCCCGTGAGTTGGCATATATGACTAAAACAGGAGCTATACCGGGCTACAAAAAGGGTCGCACCCTTTCATCGAGCATGCTCCATCGGAAACCATTCTATTACTGTTGTGATTCGATTCGGTGGCGCCACTTTGATTCAGGGGTATTGTTCGAGGTGGGCGGAAGCTGCTGGCTTGCTGTCACCACCGGTCCGGGAGTGCAAACGGTGTATCCACCCTGGCATTGCCTCGCGTGCCATGTCATATCCTTATATCGAGCCCACTACGATTTTGGTTTTAAAGATCCGACCGCGTTAAGGTTCACCATCCCCTTAACGCTATTTTCTATATGATTATACTTTACTGATTAGACACTACCGTATATAGCGTATATTACTACATAGTAAATAGTTTAATGGATCCTTAGAGGATGGGCAGTCCCGAGCATCCTTTAAGTTACTGATGCATTTTGTTACTGTTCACTTGAGTTGATTTACAGTTTATAAGTATTTATGTCCTGACTCGAGGGTTTTGTGTTTTGCTTTACGCTCGGGTCAGATTGATTGAGTTAGCATTCAAGATTCACCTTCGGAGTTGGAGCTTTGTTTGAAGATCCAGCCATCTATTTTGTTTCAGTATCCAGTGTTTCAGTGATGTATTTGATTTGTACCTGATGTATCTTGTTACTCTTCGGTTGTATCTTATTTAACCCTGATGTATCTTATATTTTATATAGTAGCTTCATGAACTACTATCTCTTTTTCTTCCGCTGCATTTTTATATACTCTGTATCTGAGATCTGTGATTTTTATTTACTGTATATTCTGAGGTTTGCCAAAATTTTATTTACAACACGGTATTTTGAGCAATTCAATTCCGGCATGAGTGTCTGCCTATGCACTTATAATGGATGCGAATGGTTGAAAATACCGAGTCGTTACAAATGTCGAACGGTAAAATGCCGAACAAGGCATGAATGCCGAACGATATCCTCATGCCGAACGAAGTGATACTGAACGATATCTTCATGCCGAACGTAGTGATGCCGAACACTCTGAATGCCGAACGAAGTATTTGTGCCGAACGACACTGGAAGCCGACCCAGCATGTTGTGTCGAACGACTCCGAATGCTGATCGATCCCGAATGCCGAACGAGATTTATGCCGAACGAAGTGAAGTGCCGAAAGAGGTTTGGATGCCGAGCAGCATGGAATGCCAAATGATTCTGCCATGCCGAACGTCCATAGATGCCGAACGATATACATTACAAAACATCTCTCAATGCCGACCGCTCTCGCATGCCGAACGTCCCATAGATGCTGACCGAACTTGAGTGCCGAACGAATCATATGTGTCGGACGACTCTGGAAGCCGAGCGCTTTCTAATGCAAACACTCCTAAATGCCGAGCGTTCTTGAATGTCGAGCGTTCTCTAATGCCGAACGATCTGGATGCCGAACGACTCATAAATGTCGAACGGTATGCTAATGCCGAGTACTTAGTTTCCTGGTCAAATCTTCAGGTAACAGTACCATTAGCATATTGAGTAGGCTAAGGCTAAATTAGAGTAATTTAAATTATTGTTTTTAAAGATAAACCAATGTGCTTAAAATTAAAAGATTCATCTTAAATCAAAGGCTCGATTTTATCTAATTAATGTTTTCTGTATTCGTTGTAATCTGATGTATAATCTCATGCTTAATCCATATTTTAGAAATCATACCAGCTACTCAATTGTGAAATTTATTCCACTTTGTTGTCCATATTTTTTGTACATAAATAAAAATATATTTATTCCATTCATGATTATTCTCATGTAGGTATGCACTTTCATTCCTTAAAACACATGGTAAGGAAATGTACAGTGAGTTTTGAGCAGCATACGTCTATCCAATTAACAAGGTAAATGCTTAACCTTTGGCTTTTTGCCTTCACATTCGACTTTTTGCTATTTTTGTAGAACTAAGGTAACTTAATTATTCTACCTTTAGTTGCAAAGTACACAACATATATAGGAATTACAATCTAGTGGTTTCTTGTTGCTCCAGGTTATGACTGCATATTTTCGTGCATATATACTAGCCATAGAGAAGCTCCATTGGATGTAGCATCAACCATTTATTTAATTGGAACTGAGTCACACAACTCGGGCCTTATCTCTAGAGCAAGAGATCCTTTGTAAAATCGCTCACCTATTTTCCTTTAGGCTATAGAATAAACAACTGAAGGCTTTCTTTCATCCCTAGATATCCAACACATTGTTGTGTAAATAAATTTCCACAGTCTGGTCCATTTCACCAAACACGTACAAAAATAATTGCTGAATTTCTTATAACCTACATTCTTTAATACATTGCTCTCAAGAATATACAAAGTACCAATAAACTATTGCAAATAAAATCAAAAAATATTAGCTTAGCGGAATTTAATAAATCACTCATCATAACTATCACCGGATTCCTCAACTTTCCCACCTTCAGTAACACCAACTTCATTAGGGCGAAGAATGCGATCACAAATCACATATCCAGGCTTAATAACAGTAGCAACAGTGCCAGATGGTTTGCACTCATCGGGAATTTGGAAAACTGTATGATGGCAATGAGGATCAAATTTCTTATGAGTAGGATCGAATTTCTCTACACCAAACTTTTTAATGGCCTAAGTTAACTGTTTGTTGGTCGTTTCAATCACTCCAGCAGAGTTTTTAATAGTGCTGCTGCACTGCTAAGTCTTTAGATGTATCAACTTTTGAAAAATTCTCCTTGACAATAGATGAAGCTGTTGGAATTCCTCTAATACAAATTGAATGAAATATACATATAGTCCCACATCGCCAATTTGTTGAGAGGTATAGAGGTTTATATATGCCTTTCTCATGAGGAGGTTAGGGGCCTGGGGCTCCCAAATGTATGCTTCGTTGTGAGGAGGGAGATCTTGCATCACCACCACGCGCGCGCGCGCCGCCGCCGCCGTCCGTCCGACCGACCGAGCCGGACCGGGCCGGGCCGGGTACGGGTACGGGTCTAAAATGACCATTCTTTTTACTAGGCCACTGTTTAACAGTTTTGGGCTTTGTCTGAAATTGGGCTGGGCCTGGAAATTGAAGAGAAGCGGGCGGATGAAAGACAGACGCGGATTTTGTCTGAAGAGGCGCGATTTTTGAAACGGGCGCGGAAATGAACGGGTGCGACCTGACTGAAGCAGACACAGGCGAACGGGTGCGACCCGACTGAAGCGGTGCAGGCAAAACAGTACGAGCGGGCCGGGTGCGATACAGATGCGACTGTACGGACGCGACTGCTTGAACGAACGGGTGCAGACACGACCGTTCGGAAGGGATACGGACCAACTATAAATAAGGAGGAAAACTGATCACTTTCCTCACTGAATTTTCTAATCCCTTCTCTTCTATTAACTGCTGTTCTTATGCTCAAATCACAGAGTGATATACTCATTACAATCTCGTGCAGATTACGTCTGTTGTATCTTGGGAGAGTTTTGAAATAAAATTCTTAAGGAAATTGTTACGACAAGCCTCAGACGGAATTTCCTTTATATACTGGTTAGATTCACGAATTCCAGCGTAGCGGAATTCTAATTAATAAACTTGTGCGACGAGTTTATTGTAGCGTGCTATCTGTTTTAGTACACTAGACTTATAACATCTTAAGAATTTTACTGTTTTACACTAAAACAGAGATGTTAACAGTTGACAACATGAAAATGGATAAGTCCAACTTTTCAGCGGTTATTTCTGAATGCAATTTGATTCAGAACCCTAACCAATGGTGGGTTGACACAGGAGCTACTCGTCATGTTTGCTCTGAAAAATCCATGTTTTCAACATACCAGAAATTCGATCAGAAAGAAAGACTCTACATGGGTAATTCTGCAGTTTCCATGATCGAAGGAAGTGGAACAGTTATCCTCAAGTTCACTTCTGGAAAAACTGTCAAATTGAATGACGTGCTTCACGTTCCAGACATACGCAAGAATCTCATCTCTGGTGCAGTCCTATCAAAGAAGGGATTCAAGATGGTGTTTGAGTCAGACAAGATGGTTCTGTCCAAAGCTGGAATGTATATCGGAAGGGGATATCTATGTGATGGCCTATTTAAGGCAAATGTAGCCGTTACGGGCAATAAATCTATGTATTCTGATTGTGCTAATAATAAAATTGAAGTCTCTTACTTGCTTGAGCACGAAATTTTACTATGGCACGATAGATTAGGACACATAAACTTCCGAAAAATGAAGAAATTATCAAACTTGGGATTGATTTCAAATTTCCAAGTAGATAAGAACTACAAATGTGAGACATATGTAGAAGCAAAAATGGTCAAACAACCATTTAAATCTGTTGACAGAAGCACCGAACCATTAGGTTTGGTACATACAGATTTATGTGATTTTAAATCACTACCTACAAGAGGTGGGAAAAAGTATTTCATTACTTTTATTGACGATTATACGCGATATTGCTATGTATATCTTTTAAATAGTAAAGATGAAGCAATAACAGCGTTTATAAAATACAAGGCTGAGGTAGAAAATCAGTTAAGTAAAAAGATCAAGATATTGAGATCTGATCGAGGTGGAGAATATGAATCACCATTTGAACAATTCTGTGCCGAAAATGGTATAATTCATCAAACAACAGCTCCATATTCACCACAACAAAATGGTGTAGCGGAGAGGAAGAACAGAACGTTAAAAGACATGATTACTGCAATGCTTTTAACTTCTGGCCTACCGACGAACTTGTGGGGGGAAGCCTTAAATATGTCTAATCACATATTAAATAAAGTTCCTCACAATAAAACAGGAACAATTCCATATGAGATATGGAAAGGACACAAACCAAGCTTTAAATACCTCAAAGTGTGGGGGTGCTTGGCAAAAGTTCCAGTTCCGCCTCCCAAGAGATTCAAACTTGGACCAAAAACAGTAGACTGTTATTATCTTGGGCCAGCCCAAAATAGTAGTGCCTATAGATTTTTGGTATTCAAGTCTGATATAAATGATATTCATGTAAATACAATCATGGAATCAAGAGATGCCTCGTTCTTTGAAGATGTGTTTCCACATAAAAGAAACGATGGAAATCCTGTCCCAAAAAGGACAAGAGATAACAGAGATGAGACATGTGAAGATGAAACTCATCAGGACAACGAGAAGGTTGAACCAAGAAGAAGCGTAAGGGCAAGAACTTCCAAATCATTTGGTTTGGATTTTTTAACTTATATGTTAGAACACGAACCTCAAACGTACAAGGAAGCAATGTCATCTTCTGAATCTTCATGTTGGAAAGAAGCAATCCAAAGTGAGATTGATTCAATTCTAAGTAATAAAACTTGGGAAATTGTTGATATTCCACCAGGAATAAAACCAATTGGCTGCAAATGGATTTTCAAGAAGAAAATGAAAGCAGATGGCTCTATCGACAAGTATAAAGCCAGATTAGTAGCCAAAGGATATCGTCAAAAAGAAGGAGTAGACTTCTTTGATACCTATTCACCGGTTACACGAATAACCTCTATAAGAATGTTAATAGCAATTGCATCCATTTATAATCTAGAGATTCATCAAATGGATGTAAAAACAGCATTCTTAAATGGAAATCTCGATGAGGAGATTTACATGGAGCAACCTGAGGGATTTATTTCCAAAGGAAATGAAAACAAAGTCTGTAGATTAGTCAAATCATTATACGGACTAAAACAAGCTCCAAAGCAATGGCACGCAAAATTTGATAGTGTCATGATGAAAAATGGTTTTCGTATAAATGAATGTGACAAATGTGTTTATTATAAACAACTTGGACAATCATATGTGATGATTTGTCTATATGTGGACGATATGCTAATATTCGGTCCAAATACTCAGGTAATTGAGACCGTAAAGAAAATGTTGATCAACAATTTCGATATGAAAGACTTAGGAGTTGCGGACGTTATTTTGGGAATCAAAATAATAAGAACACCTAATGGAATTGAACTATCTCAGTCACACTATGTAGACAAAGTGATTGAAAAATTCCAAGAGTATGGAATTAAAGGAGCGAGGACACCTTTTAATCCATCGGAAGTACTGCATAAAAACACTGATGAGAGTGTAATGCAACTGGACTACTCTCGTGTAATAGGATGCTTAATGTATCTGATGAATTGCACAAGACCAGATATAGCTTATGCAGTAAGCCGCTTGAGCAGGTATACAAGCAATCCAGGGAAGGAACACTGGAAAGCACTAATGAGAGTGCTTGGATATTTAAAAAATACCACTAACTATTCCTTACATTATGGAAAATATCCTGCCGTCTTAGAAGGATATAGTGATGCAAACTGGATTGCAGATTCAGAGGAATCAAAATCAACGAGTGGTTATGTTTTTACCCTAGCAGGGGCAGCAGTGTCATGGAAATCTACTAAACAAACATGCATAGCTCGATCCACTATGGAATCAGAGTTCATTGCATTAGATAAAGCAGGCGAAGAAGCAGAATGGCTTCGTCATTTTTTAGAAGATATTCCATTTTGGCCTAAACCTGTACCGGCCATATGCATACACTGTGATAACCAAGCTGCGCTAAGCAGAGCGCACAATTTTGTGTATAATGGAAAATCACGACATATTCGTCGACGCCATAACACAGTTAGGCAGTTACTCTCTAATGGAACAATTTCCATAGATTATGTGAGAACAAATGATAACCTAGCGGATCCATTTACTAAAGGTTTATCAAGAGAGAAAATTGACTGCGCATCGAGGGGAATGGGTTTAAAAGCCTAAACCAACAAGAGTTACCTTATACGGAAACCTATCCTAGCGACTGGAGATCCCACGGACTAGGATCAATAGGCAAACCAGTTATGAGTAACTCAAGAAGTAATGCATTTGTCTGGACTTGGTCCTACTCCATTCCTATGGTGCAAAATATAATGCATGCCTACAGAAGTTTTAAAGGTTAAAACTATGTTTTTTAATGATGACCATATCTTGGAAATAACAAGTGGGGTATATGTAGGATACTCTTAATGGTTGCGATCACCTATGTTAGTGTGAGCTGGGTCGGCTCTATGAGAATATTAAAAGGCTTTTATTCTCTAAAACACTCGCAGAACCTAAAATTGTTCAGGACCAAAATGAACAAAACCAAGAGATTGGATGTGAAGGGAATCAATGCTTCGTAAAACTTATTGTCTGGGTATACAATAAAGGCTGACGGTTCAAGATGAAATAATTCACCGATTAGCCAAGTAGATCCGATAAGTTTTAACTAGGGAAAGTTCAAAGTGAAATATCTACTTATCCACGATAAAGCATTATTCCATATATACTCTGTGATATTTCGCTTTGTGTGGGGGATATGTATATTATCATTCATGTGGGGGATTGTTGGAATTCCTCTAATACAAATTGAATGAAATATACATATAGTCCCACATCGCCAATTTGTTGAGAGGTATAGAGGTTTATATATGCCTTTCTCATGAGGAGGTTGGGGGCCTGGGGCTCCCAAATGTATGCTTCGTTGTGAGGAGGGAGATCTTGCATCACCACCACACGCGCGCGCGCGCCGCCGCCGCCGTCCGTCCGACCGACCGAACCGAACCGGGCCGGGCCGGGTACGGGTACGGGTACGGGTACGGGTCTAAAATGACCATTCTTTTTACTAGGCCACTGTTTAACAGTTTTGGGCTTTGTCTGAAATTGGGCTGGGCCTGGAAATTGAAGAGAAGCGGGCGGATGAAAGACAGACGCGGATTTTGTCTGAAGAGGCGCGATTTTTGAAACGGGCGCGGAAATGAACGGGTGCGACCTGACTGAAGCAGACACAGGCGAACGGGTGCGACCCGACTGAAGCGGTGCAGGCAAAACAGTACGAGCGGGCCGGGTGCGATACAGATGCGACTGTACGGACGCGACTGCTTGAACGAACGGGTGCAGACACGACCGTTCGGAAGGGATACGGACCAACTATAAATAAGGAGGAAAACTGATCACTTTCCTCACTGAATTTTCTAATCCCTTCTCTTCTATTAACTGCTGTTCTTATGCTCAAATCACAGAGTGATATACTCATTACAATCTCGTGCAGATTACGTCTGTTGTATCTTGGGAGAGTTTTGAAATAAAATTCTTAAGGAAATTGTTACGACAAGCCTCAGACGGAATTTCCTTTATATACTGGTTAGATTCACGAATTCCAGCGTAGCGGAATTCTAATTAATAAACTTGTGCGACGAGTTTATTGTAGCGTGCTATCTGTTTTAGTACACTAGACTTATAACATCTTAAGAATTTTACTGTTTTACACTAAAACAGAGATGTTAACAGTTGACAACATGAAAATGGATAAGTCCAACTTTTCAGCGGTTATTTCTGAATGCAATTTGATTCAGAACCCTAACCAATGGTGGGTTGACACAGGAGCTACTCGTCATGTTTGCTCTGAAAAATCCATGTTTTCAACATACCAGAAATTCGATCAGAAAGAAAGACTCTACATGGGTAATTCTGCAGTTTCCATGATCGAAGGAAGTGGAACAGTTATCCTCAAGTTCACTTCTGGAAAAACTGTCAAATTGAATGACGTGCTTCACGTTCCAGACATACGCAAGAATCTCATCTCTGGTGCAGTCCTATCAAAGAAGGGATTCAAGATGGTGTTTGAGTCAGACAAGATGGTTCTGTCCAAAGCTGGAATGTATATCGGAAGGGGATATCTATGTGATGGCCTATTTAAGGCAAATGTAGCCGTTACGGGCAATAAATCTATGTATTCTGATTGTGCTAATAATAAAATTGAAGTCTCTTACTTGCTTGAGCACGAAATTTTACTATGGCACGATAGATTAGGACACATAAACTTCCGAAAAATGAAGAAATTATCAAACTTGGGATTGATTCCAAATTTCCAAGTAGATAAGAACTACAAATGTGAGACATGTGTAGAAGCAAAAATGGTCAAACAACCATTTAAATCTGTTGACAGAAGCACCGAACCATTAGGTTTGGTACATACAGATTTATGTGATTTTAAATCACTACCTACAAGAGGTGGGAAAAAGTATTTCATTACTTTTATTGACGATTATACGCGATATTGCTATGTATATCTTTTAAATAGTAAAGATGAAGCAATAACAGCGTTTATAAAATACAAGGCTGAGGTAGAAAATCAGTTAAGTAAAAAGATCAAGATATTGAGATCTGATCGAGGTGGAGAATATGAATCACCATTTGAACAATTCTGTGCCGAAAATGGTATAATTCATCAAACAACGGCTCCATATTCACCACAACAAAATGGTGTAGCGGAGAGGAAGAACAGAACGTTAAAAGACATGATTACTGCAATGCTTTTAACTTCTGGCCTACCGACGAACTTGTGGGGGGAAGCCTTAAATATGTCTAATCACATATTAAATAAAGTTCCTCACAATAAAACAGGAACAATTCCATATGAGATATGGAAAGGACACAAACCAAGCTTTAAATACCTCAAAGTGTGGGGGTGCTTGGCAAAAGTTCCAGTTCCGCCTCCCAAGAGAGTCAAACTTGGACCAAAAACAATAGACTGTTATTATCTTGGGCCAGCCCAAAATAGTAGTGCCTATAGATTTTTGGTATTCAAGTCTGATATAAATGATATTCATGTAAATACAATCATGGAATCAAGAGATGCCTCGTTCTTTGAAGATGTGTTTCCACATAAAAGAAACGATGGAAATCCTGTCCCAAAAAGGACAAGAGATAACAGAGATGAGACATGTGAAGATGAAACTCATCAGGACAACGAGAAGGTTGAACCAAGAAGAAGCGTAAGGGCAAGAACTTCCAAATCATTTGGTTCGGATTTTTTAACTTATATGTTAGAACACGAACCTCAAACGTACAAGGAAGCAATGTCATCTTCTGAATCTTCATGTTGGAAAGAAGCAATCCAAAGTGAGATTGATTCAATTCTAAGTAATAAAACTTGGGAAATTGTTGATATTCCACCAGGAATAAAACCAATTGGCTGCAAATGGATTTTCAAGAAGAAAATGAAAGCAGATGGCTCTATCGACAAGTATAAAGCCAGATTAGTAGCCAAAGGATATCATCAAAAAGAAGGAGTAGACTTCTTTGATACCTATTCACCGGTTACACGAATAACCTCTATAAGAATGTTAATAGCAATTGCATCCATTTATAATCTAGAGATTCATCAAATGGATGTAAAAACAGCATTCTTAAATGGAAATCTCGATGAGGAGATTTACATGGAGCAACCTGAGGGATTTATTTCCAAAGGAAATGAAAACAAAGTCTGTAGATTAGTCAAATCATTATACGGACTAAAACAAGCTCCAAAGCAATGGCACGCAAAATTTGATAGTGTCATGATGAAAAATGGTTTTCGTATAAATGAATGTGACAAATGTGTTTATTATAAACAACTTGGACAATCATATGTGATGATTTGTCTATATGTGGACGATATGTTAATATTCGGTCCAAATACTCAGGTAATTGAGACCGTAAAGAAAATGTTGATCAACAATTTCGATATGAAAGACTTAGGAGTTGCGGACGTTATTTTGGGAATCAAAATAATAAGAACACCTAATGGAATTGAACTATCTCAGTCACACTATGTAGACAAAGTGATTGAAAAATTCCAAGAGTATGGAATTAAAGGAGTGAGGACACCTTTTAATCCATCGGAAGTACTGCATAATAACACTGATGAGAGTGTAATGCAACTGGACTACTCTCGTGTAATAGGATGCTTAATGTATCTGATGAATTGCACAAGACCAGATATAGCTTATGCAGTAAGCCGCTTGAGCAGGTATACAAGCAATCCAGGGAAGGAACACTGGAAAGCACTAATGAGAGTGCTTGGATATTTAAAAAATACCACTAACTATTCCTTACATTATGGAAAATATCCTGCCGTCTTAGAAGGATATAGTGATGCAAACTGGATTGCAGATTCAGAGGAATCAAAATCAACGAGTGGTTATGTTTTTACCCTAGCAGGGGCAGCAGTGTCATGGAAATCTACTAAACAAACATGCATAGCTCGATCCACTATGGAATCAGAGTTCATTGCATTAGATAAAGCAGGCGAAGAAGCAGAATGGCTTCGTCATTTTTTAGAAGATATTCCATTTTGGCCTAAACCTGTACCGGCCATATGCATACACTGTGATAACCAAGCTGCGCTAAGCAGAGCGCACAATTTTGTGTATAATGGAAAATCACGACATATTCGTCGACGCCATAACACAGTTAGGCAGTTACTCTCTAATGGAACAATTTCCATAGATTATGTGAGAACAAATGATAACCTAGCGGATCCATTTACTAAAGGTTTATCAAGAGAGAAAATTGACTGCGCATCGAGGGGAATGGGTTTAAAAGCCTAAACCAACAAGAGTTACCTTATACGGAAACCTATCCTAGCGACTGGAGATCCCACGGACTAGGATCAATAGGCAAACCAGTTATGAGTAACTCAAGAAGTAATGCATTTGTCTGGACTTGGTCCTACTCCATTCCTATGGTGCAAAATATAATGCATGCCTACAGAAGTTTTAAAGGTTAAAACTATGTTTTTTAATGATGACCATATCTTGGAAATAACAAGTGGGGTATATGTAGGATACTCTTAATGGTTGCGATCACCTATGTTAGTGTGAGCTGGGTCGGCTCTATGAGAATATTAAAAGGCTTTTATTCTCTAAAACACTCGCAGAACCTAAAATTGTTCAGGACCAAAATGAACAAAACCAAGAGATTGGATGTGAAGGGAATCAATGCTTCGTAAAACTTATTGTCTGGGTATACAATAAAGGCTGACGGTTCAAGATGAAATAATTCACCGATTAGCCAAGTAGATCCGATAAGTTTTAACTAGGGAAAGTTCAAAGTGAAATATCTACTTATCCACGATAAAGCATTATTCCATATATACTCTGTGATATTTCGCTTTGTGTGGGGGATATGTATATTATCATTCATGTGGGGGATTGTTGGAATTCCTCTAATACAAATTGAATGAAATATACATATAGTCCCACATCGCCAATTTGTTGAGAGGTATAGAGGTTTATATATGCCTTTCTCATGAGGAGGTTGGGGGCCTGGGGCTCCCAAATGTATGCTTCGTTGTGAGGAGGGAGATTTTGCATCACCACCACACGCGCGCGCGCGCCGCCGCCGCCGTCCGTCCGACCGACCGAACCGAACCGGGCCGGGCCGGGTACGGGTACGGGTCTAAAATGACCATTCTTTTTACTAGGCCACTGTTTAACAGTTTTGGGCTTTGTCTGAAATTGGGCTGGGCCTGGAAATTGAAGAGAAGCGGGCGGATGAAAGACAGACGCGGATTTTGTCTGAAGAGGCGCGATTTTTGAAACGGGCGCGGAAATGAACGGGTGCGACCTGACTGAAGCAGACACAGGCGAACGGGTGCGACCCGACTGAAGCGGTGCAGGCAAAACAGTACGAGCGGGCCGGGTGCGATACAGATGCGACTGTACGGACGCGACTGCTTGAACGAACGGGTGCAGACACGACCGTTCGGAAGGGATACGGACCAACTATAAATAAGGAGGAAAACTGATCACTTTCCTCACTGAATTTTCTAATCCCTTCTCTTCTATTAACTGCTGTTCTTATGCTCAAATCACAGAGTGATATACTCATTACAATCTCGTGCAGATTACGTCTGTTGTATCTTGGGAGAGTTTTGAAATAAAATTCTTAAGGAAATTGTTACGACAAGCCTCAGACGGAATTTCCTTTATATACTGGTTAGATTCACGAATTCCAGCGTAGCGGAATTCTAATTAATAAACTTGTGCGACGAGTTTATTGTAGCGTGCTATCTGTTTTAGTACACTAGACTTATAACATCTTAAGAATTTTACTGTTTTACACTAAAACAGAGATGTTAACAGTTGACAACATGAAAATGGATAAGTCCAACTTTTCAGCGGTTATTTCTGAATGCAATTTGATTCAGAACCCTAACCAATGGTGGGTTGACACAGGAGCTACTCGTCATGTTTGCTCTGAAAAATCCATGTTTTCAACATACCAGAAATTCGATCAGAAAGAAAGACTCTACATGGGTAATTCTGCAGTTTCCATGATCGAAGGAAGTGGAACAGTTATCCTCAAGTTCACTTCTGGAAAAACTGTCAAATTGAATGACGTGCTTCACGTTCCAGACATACGCAAGAATCTCATCTCTGGTGCAGTCCTATCAAAGAAGGGATTCAAGATGGTGTTTGAGTCAGACAAGATGGTTCTGTCCAAAGCTGGAATGTATATCGGAAGGGGATATCTATGTGATGGCCTATTTAAGGCAAATGTAGCCGTTACGGGCAATAAATCTATGTATTCTGATTGTGCTAATAATAAAATTGAAGTCTCTTACTTGCTTGAGCACGAAATTTTACTATGGCACGATAGATTAGGACACATAAACTTCCGAAAAATGAAGAAATTATCAAACTTGGGATTGATTCCAAATTTCCAAGTAGATAAGAACTACAAATGTGAGACATGTGTAGAAGCAAAAATGGTCAAACAACCATTTAAATCTGTTGACAGAAGCACCGAACCATTAGGTTTGGTACATACAGATTTATGTGATTTTAAATCACTACCTACAAGAGGTGGGAAAAAGTATTTCATTACTTTTATTGACGATTATACGCGATATTGCTATGTATATCTTTTAAATAGTAAAGATGAAGCAATAACAGCGTTTATAAAATACAAGGCTGAGGTAGAAAATCAGTTAAGTAAAAAGATCAAGATATTGAGATCTGATCGAGGTGGAGAATATGAATCACCATTTGAACAATTCTGTGCCGAAAATGGTATAATTCATCAAACAACGGCTCCATATTCACCACAACAAAATGGTGTAGCGGAGAGGAAGAACAGAACGTTAAAAGACATGATTACTGCAATGCTTTTAACTTCTGGCCTACCGACGAACTTGTGGGGGGAAGCCTTAAATATGTCTAATCACATATTAAATAAAGTTCCTCACAATAAAACAGGAACAATTCCATATGAGATATGGAAAGGACACAAACCAAGCTTTAAATACCTCAAAGTGTGGGGGTGCTTGGCAAAAGTTCCAGTTCCGCCTCCCAAGAGAGTCAAACTTGGACCAAAAACAATAGACTGTTATTATCTTGGGCCAGCCCAAAATAGTAGTGCCTATAGATTTTTGGTATTCAAGTCTGATATAAATGATATTCATGTAAATACAATCATGGAATCAAGAGATGCCTCGTTCTTTGAAGATGTGTTTCCACATAAAAGAAACGATGGAAATCCTGTCCCAAAAAGGACAAGAGATAACAGAGATGAGACATGTGAAGATGAAACTCATCAGGACAACGAGAAGGTTGAACCAAGAAGAAGCGTAAGGGCAAGAACTTCCAAATCATTTGGTTCGGATTTTTTAACTTATATGTTAGAACACGAACCTCAAACGTACAAGGAAGCAATGTCATCTTCTGAATCTTCATGTTGGAAAGAAGCAATCCAAAGTGAGATTGATTCAATTCTAAGTAATAAAACTTGGGAAATTGTTGATATTCCACCAGGAATAAAACCAATTGGCTGCAAATGGATTTTCAAGAAGAAAATGAAAGCAGATGGCTCTATCGACAAGTATAAAGCCAGATTAGTAGCCAAAGGATATCGTCAAAAAGAAGGAGTAGACTTCTTTGATACCTATTCACCGGTTACACGAATAACCTCTATAAGAATGTTAATAGCAATTGCATCCATTTATAATCTAGAGATTCATCAAATGGATGTAAAAACAGCATTCTTAAATGGAAATCTCGATGAGGAGATTTACATGGAGCAACCTGAGGGATTTATTTCCAAAGGAAATGAAAACAAAGTCTGTAGATTAGTCAAATCATTATACGGACTAAAACAAGCTCCAAAGCAATGGCACGCAAAATTTGATAGTGTCATGATGAAAAATGGTTTTCGTATAAATGAATGTGACAAATGTGTTTATTATAAACAACTTGGACAATCATATGTGATGATTTGTCTATATGTGGACGATATGTTAATATTCGGTCCAAATACTCAGGTAATTGAGACCGTAAAGAAAATGTTGATCAACAATTTCGATATGAAAGACTTAGGAGTTGCGGACGTTATTTTGGGAATCAAAATAATAAGAACACCTAATGGAATTGAACTATCTCAGTCACACTATGTAGACAAAGTGATTGAAAAATTCCAAGAGTATGGAATTAAAGGAGTGAGGACACCTTTTAATCCATCGGAAGTACTGCATAATAACACTGATGAGAGTGTAATGCAACTGGACTACTCTCGTGTAATAGGATGCTTAATGTATCTGATGAATTGCACAAGACCAGATATAGCTTATGCAGTAAGCCGCTTGAGCAGGTATACAAGCAATCCAGGGAAGGAACACTGGAAAGCACTAATGAGAGTGCTTGGATATTTAAAAAATACCACTAACTATTCCTTACATTATGGAAAATATCCTGCCGTCTTAGAAGGATATAGTGATGCAAACTGGATTGCAGATTCAGAGGAATCAAAATCAACGAGTGGTTATGTTTTTACCCTAGCAGGGGCAGCAGTGTCATGGAAATCTACTAAACAAACATGCATAGCTCGATCCACTATGGAATCAGAGTTCATTGCATTAGATAAAGCAGGCGAAGAAGCAGAATGGCTTCGTCATTTTTTAGAAGATATTCCATTTTGGCCTAAACCTGTACCGGCCATATGCATACACTGTGATAACCAAGCTGCGCTAAGCAGAGCGCACAATTTTGTGTATAATGGAAAATCACGACATATTCGTCGACGCCATAACACAGTTAGGCAGTTACTCTCTAATGGAACAATTTCCATAGATTATGTGAGAACAAATGATAACCTAGCGGATCCATTTACTAAAGGTTTATCAAGAGAGAAAATTGACTGCGCATCGAGGGGAATGGGTTTAAAAGCCTAAACCAACAAGAGTTACCTTATACGGAAACCTATCCTAGCGACTGGAGATCCCACGGACTAGGATCAATAGGCAAACCAGTTATGAGTAACTCAAGAAGTAATGCATTTGTCTGGACTTGGTCCTACTCCATTCCTATGGTGCAAAATATAATGCATGCCTACAGAAGTTTTAAAGGTTAAAACTATGTTTTTTAATGATGACCATATCTTGGAAATAACAAGTGGGGTATATGTAGGATACTCTTAATGGTTGCGATCACCTATGTTAGTGTGAGCTGGGTCGGCTCTATGAGAATATTAAAAGGCTTTTATTCTCTAAAACACTCGCAGAACCTAAAATTGTTCAGGACCAAAATGAACAAAACCAAGAGATTGGATGTGAAGGGAATCAATGCTTCGTAAAACTTATTGTCTGGGTATACAATAAAGGCTGACGGTTCAAGATGAAATAATTCACCGATTAGCCAAGTAGATCCGATAAGTTTTAACTAGGGAAAGTTCAAAGTGAAATATCTACTTATCCACGATAAAGCATTATTCCATATATACTCTGTGATATTTCGCTTTGTGTGGGGGATATGTATATTATCATTCATGTGGGGGATTGTTGGAATTCCTCTAATACAAATTGAATGAAATATACATATAGTCCCACATCGCCAATTTGTTGAGAGGTATAGAGGTTTATATATGCCTTTCTCATGAGGAGGTTGGGGGCCTGGGGCTCCCAAATGTATGCTTCGTTGTGAGGAGGGAGATTTTGCATCACCACCACACGCGCGCGCGCGCCGCCGCCGCCGTCCGTCCGACCGACCGAACCGAACCGGGCCGGGCCGGGTACGGGTACGGGTCTAAAATGACCATTCTTTTTACTAGGCCACTGTTTAACAGTTTTGGGCTTTGTCTGAAATTGGGCTGGGCCTGGAAATTGAAGAGAAGCGGGCGGATGAAAGACAGACGCGGATTTTGTCTGAAGAGGCGCGATTTTTGAAACGGGCGCGGAAATGAACGGGTGCGACCTGACTGAAGCAGACACAGGCGAACGGGTGCGACCCGACTGAAGCGGTGCAGGCAAAACAGTACGAGCGGGCCGGGTGCGATACAGATGCGACTGTACGGACGCGACTGCTTGAACGAACGGGTGCAGACACGACCGTTCGGAAGGGATACGGACCAACTATAAATAAGGAGGAAAACTGATCACTTTCCTCACTGAATTTTCTAATCCCTTCTCTTCTATTAACTGCTGTTCTTATGCTCAAATCACAGAGTGATATACTCATTACAATCTCGTGCAGATTACGTCTGTTGTATCTTGGGAGAGTTTTGAAATAAAATTCTTAAGGAAATTGTTACGACAAGCCTCAGACGGAATTTCCTTTATATACTGGTTAGATTCACGAATTCCAGCGTAGCGGAATTCTAATTAATAAACTTGTGCGACGAGTTTATTGTAGCGTGCTATCTGTTTTAGTACACTAGACTTATAACATCTTAAGAATTTTACTGTTTTACACTAAAACAGAGATGTTAACAGTTGACAACATGAAAATGGATAAGTCCAACTTTTCAGCGGTTATTTCTGAATGCAATTTGATTCAGAACCCTAACCAATGGTGGGTTGACACAGGAGCTACTCGTCATGTTTGCTCTGAAAAATCCATGTTTTCAACATACCAGAAATTCGATCAGAAAGAAAGACTCTACATGGGTAATTCTGCAGTTTCCATGATCGAAGGAAGTGGAACAGTTATCCTCAAGTTCACTTCTGGAAAAACTGTCAAATTGAATGACGTGCTTCACGTTCCAGACATACGCAAGAATCTCATCTCTGGTGCAGTCCTATCAAAGAAGGGATTCAAGATGGTGTTTGAGTCAGACAAGATGGTTCTGTCCAAAGCTGGAATGTATATGGGAAGGGGATATCTATGTGATGGCCTATTTAAGGCAAATGTAGCCGTTACGGGCAATAAATCTATGTATTCTGATTGTGCTAATAATAAAATTGAAGTCTCTTACTTGCTTGAGCACGAAATTTTACTATGGCACGATAGATTAGGACACATAAACTTCCGAAAAATGAAGAAATTATCAAACTTGGGATTGATTCCAAATTTCCAAGTAGATAAGAACTACAAATGTGAGACATGTGTAGAAGCAAAAATGGTCAAACAACCATTTAAATCTGTTGACAGAAGCACCGAACCATTAGGTTTGGTACATACAGATTTATGTGATTTTAAATCACTACCTACAAGAGGTGGGAAAAAGTATTTCATTACTTTTATTGACGATTATACGCGATATTGCTATGTATATCTTTTAAATAGTAAAGATGAAGCAATAACAGCGTTTATAAAATACAAGGCTGAGGTAGAAAATCAGTTAAGTAAAAAGATCAAGATATTGAGATCTGATCGAGGTGGAGAATATGAATCACCATTTGAACAATTCTGTGCCGAAAATGGTATAATTCATCAAACAACGGCTCCATATTCACCACAACAAAATGGTGTAGCGGAGAGGAAGAACAGAACGTTAAAAGACATGATTACTGCAATGCTTTTAACTTCTGGCCTACCGACGAACTTGTGGGGGGAAGCCTTAAATATGTCTAATCACATATTAAATAAAGTTCCTCACAATAAAACAGGAACAATTCCATATGAGATATGGAAAGGACACAAACCAAGCTTTAAATACCTCAAAGTGTGGGGGTGCTTGGCAAAAGTTCCAGTTCCGCCTCCCAAGAGAGTCAAACTTGGACCAAAAACAATAGACTGTTATTATCTTGGGCCAGCCCAAAATAGTAGTGCCTATAGATTTTTGGTATTCAAGTCTGATATAAATGATATTCATGTAAATACAATCATGGAATCAAGAGATGCCTCGTTCTTTGAAGATGTGTTTCCACATAAAAGAAACGATGGAAATCCTGTCCCAAAAAGGACAAGAGATAACAGAGATGAGACATGTGAAGATGAAACTCATCAGGACAACGAGAAGGTTGAACCAAGAAGAAGCGTAAGGGCAAGAACTTCCAAATCATTTGGTTCGGATTTTTTAACTTATATGTTAGAACACGAACCTCAAACGTACAAGGAAGCAATGTCATCTTCTGAATCTTCATGTTGGAAAGAAGCAATCCAAAGTGAGATTGATTCAATTCTAAGTAATAAAACTTGGGAAATTGTTGATATTCCACCAGGAATAAAACCAATTGGCTGCAAATGGATTTTCAAGAAGAAAATGAAAGCAGATGGCTCTATCGACAAGTATAAAGCCAGATTAGTAGCCAAAGGATATCGTCAAAAAGAAGGAGTAGACTTCTTTGATACCTATTCACCGGTTACACGAATAACCTCTATAAGAATGTTAATAGCAATTGCATCCATTTATAATCTAGAGATTCATCAAATGGATGTAAAAACAGCATTCTTAAATGGAAATCTCGATGAGGAGATTTACATGGAGCAACCTGAGGGATTTATTTCCAAAGGAAATGAAAACAAAGTCTGTAGATTAGTCAAATCATTATACGGACTAAAACAAGCTCCAAAGCAATGGCACGCAAAATTTGATAGTGTCATGATGAAAAATGGTTTTCGTATAAATGAATGTGACAAATGTGTTTATTATAAACAACTTGGACAATCATATGTGATGATTTGTCTATATGTGGACGATATGTTAATATTCGGTCCAAATACTCAGGTAATTGAGACCGTAAAGAAAATGTTGATCAACAATTTCGATATGAAAGACTTAGGAGTTGCGGACGTTATTTTGGGAATCAAAATAATAAGAACACCTAATGGAATTGAACTATCTCAGTCACACTATGTAGACAAAGTGATTGAAAAATTCCAAGAGTATGGAATTAAAGGAGTGAGGACACCTTTTAATCCATCGGAAGTACTGCATAATAACACTGATGAGAGTGTAATGCAACTGGACTACTCTCGTGTAATAGGATGCTTAATGTATCTGATGAATTGCACAAGACCAGATATAGCTTATGCAGTAAGCCGCTTGAGCAGGTATACAAGCAATCCAGGGAAGGAACACTGGAAAGCACTAATGAGAGTGCTTGGATATTTAAAAAATACCACTAACTATTCCTTACATTATGGAAAATATCCTGCCGTCTTAGAAGGATATAGTGATGCAAACTGGATTGCAGATTCAGAGGAATCAAAATCAACGAGTGGTTATGTTTTTACCCTAGCAGGGGCAGCAGTGTCATGGAAATCTACTAAACAAACATGCATAGCTCGATCCACTATGGAATCAGAGTTCATTGCATTAGATAAAGCAGGCGAAGAAGCAGAATGGCTTCGTCATTTTTTAGAAGATATTCCATTTTGGCCTAAACCTGTACCGGCCATATGCATACACTGTGATAACCAAGCTGCGCTAAGCAGAGCGCACAATTTTGTGTATAATGGAAAATCACGACATATTCGTCGACGCCATAACACAGTTAGGCAGTTACTCTCTAATGGAACAATTTCCATAGATTATGTGAGAACAAATGATAACCTAGCGGATCCATTTACTAAAGGTTTATCAAGAGAGAAAATTGACTGTGCATCGAGGGGAATGGGTTTAAAAGCCTAAACCAACAAGAGTTACCTTATACGGAAACCTATCCTAGCGACTGGAGATCCCACGGACTAGGATCAATAGGCAAACCAGTTATGAGTAACTCAAGAAGTAATGCATTTGTCTGGACTTGGTCCTACTCCATTCCTATGGTGCAAAATATAATGCATGCCTACAGAAGTTTTAAAGGTTAAAACTATGTTTTTTAATGATGACCATATCTTGGAAATAACAAGTGGGGTATATGTAGGATACTCTTAATGGTTGCGATCACCTATGTTAGTGTGAGCTGGGTCGGCTCTATGAGAATATTAAAAGGCTTTTATTCTCTAAAACACTCGCAGAACCTAAAATTGTTCAGGACCAAAATGAACAAAACCAAGAGATTGGATGTGAAGGGAATCAATGCTTCGTAAAACTTATTGTCTGGGTATACAATAAAGGCTGACGGTTCAAGATGAAATAATTCACCGATTAGCCAAGTAGATCCGATAAGTTTTAACTAGGGAAAGTTCAAAGTGAAATATCTACTTATCCACGATAAAGCATTATTCCATATATACTCTGTGATATTTCGCTTTGTGTGGGGGATATGTATATTATCATTCATGTGGGGGATTGTTGGAATTCCTCTAATACAAATTGAATGAAATATACATATAGTCCCACATCGCCAATTTATTGAGAGGTATAGAGGTTTATATATGCCTTTCTCATGAGGAGGTTGGGGGCCTGGGGCTCCCAAATGTATGCTTCGTTGTGAGGAGGGAGATCTTGCATCACCACCACACGTGCGCGCGCGCCGCCGCCGTCCGTCCGTCCGACCGACCGAACCGGGCCGGGCCGGGCCGGGTACGGGTACGGGTCTAAAATGACCATTCTTTTTACTAGGCCACTGTTTAACAGTTTTGGGCTTTGTCTGAAATTGGGCTGGGCCTGGAAATTGAAGAGAAGCGGGCGGATGAAAGACAGACGCGGATTTTGTCTGAAGAGGCGCGATTTTTGAAACGGGCGCGGAAATGAACGGGTGCGACCTGACTGAAGCAGACACAGGCGAACGGGTGCGACCCGACTGAAGCGGTGCAGGCAAAACAGTACGAGCGGGCCGGGTGCGATACAGATGCGACTGTACGGACGCGACTGCTTGAACGAACGGGTGCAGACACGACCGTTCGGAAGGGATACAGACCAACTATAAATAAGGAGGAAAACTGATCACTTTCCTCACTGAATTTTCTAATCCCTTCTCTTCTATTAACTGCTGTTCTTATGCTCAAATCACAGAGTGATATACTCATTACAATCTCGTGCAGATTACGTCTGTTGTATCTTGGGAGAGTTTTGAAATAAAATTCTTAAGGAAATTGTTACGACAAGCCTCAGACGGAATTTCCTTTATATACTGGTTAGATTCACGAATTCCAGCGTAGCGGAATTCTAATTAATAAACTTGTGCGACGAGTTTATTGTAGCGTGCTATTTGTTTTAGTACACTAGACTTATAACAGAAGCTCTACCCAAATTATGTACAATATCTAACAAACTCTTCTTAGTGTTTTCTACCTCATGTTTCGTCCTATCTAAAAAAACATTCTCCATTTCAGCATAGCTGCGAAGAACATTATCTTGCATTTCCTCTACCTCTTTGTGCTTCAATACCAACTACTTTTTGTTTTCTACAAGAAGCTTTAGAAGGTCATTAACAAATAGATCACTCTCTATTTCTGCATCCTGTGATTGTTTAGATGCTACAATTTCATCTTTTGTCATTTTAGTCTCATTATTATCCTGATATATGGATTCCTTGGATTCCTTTTCATTGCTCTCAGATGTAGATTCCTTCTTATTGTTCTCAGATGTTACATTTAAAGAATAACCAAATCTTGGGAATGCAGCATTCGGGGCAAGCGAATTGTAAGATGACATCGAATCGAAGTGATTTAAAGAACAGAATAGTCGATAATATACATTACTTGCAGCTATTGCTTGTTCCTTTTGGATTCGAAAATCATTCGTTTGGTAAAATTGTTCTTTGCAATTTGAATGTGAACAGATCTTGTCGCCAAATGATAGTTTTCCAGGATATACATTTTCGAATTAACTAAATTAGTTAGCTTTTAGGGTTTTTGAGGCTGTGGCACAAGAAATACAGGATTGTCTATGAGCTTCCAGCCATTGCTGAATAAATGTGTAATCTAAGATTTATTGTTCAGTTACAATGGATCTCAATATATTTTTATCAAGTATCCGTAACAAATGTGTCATATATATCTAGTTTTGAGATACATATATACATATATGGTGTTTTGGGAGGATGAATTAATAAAACGAGCCAAATCACTTAAAGTAAATGCAGGCATTGAGCCTAGAACAGAACTTGGTCTAGTGATTAGTAAGGAGATAAATTCTAAGATTATCGTTACCATAGATGCAAATAGTGTCGTAAATTTACATTTTTTCGTTTTCTTGTACAATCCATTTGCAGTCAAAGGATTGCATTTTGAGCTTGGTCAGAGCGGTGTTGAAAGTGGTGCTAGGCCAGTACTCGGTGGAAGAATTATTATGGCACTTATTTCAACCATTTTTTTAGATCCTTTTTTCCTTTTGGGTCTATAGCAACGCTTATATAATTTAATAAACCCATGCGGATTTTTGTTTCTTGGCTGGCAAAAATGTGGGCTTAACAGCCATTATATCATTGTGATATGTCGGATCACACTAGAAAATGCATTAAATTCACAAGTTTGTAATGTGAATGCTTTGGTGTGAAGGGAGATAATATAAGGGTTTCAGGGTTATTCAAAGATGCTATTTTGACATCTATGTATCTGGCATCCCAAATCTTGAAGTCTCTACCTTTTTTCGCTTATTTTCTCAATTCCTTAATTCATAGTGATTTAAAACTATATATTTGATCTTATACTCCGCCTAAGCACGAATATTCTATCTATTTATTTTTAAAGAAACTCTTGAGTTTAGTTACCTAGTTTTAGTTCATTTTCTCCCCATCTATTTTGTATAATCATTAGCTACAATACTCGTTGACTGTGTCAATGGGTATTGAGTGATGTACATACATATATTGTGCTGATATGCCTGGTAATATTTGATCATTTCAGGCTAATGTTGCCAGATGATTATTCAATATACATGTGTTGTGTTGCATAGATTTTGTACAGTCAATTGGTGATATATCGATTAATTAGGTTATAGTCATGTTTATTCAATATTGTAATATTTCATACTGATTAATTTGGTTTATTTGTAGATGTGTTCACTTTATTTATACTTGTAATGTGTTGACTATATTTTCATATTTGTTAATATCTACCTATGTATCTGTAAATATGTTCACTATGTTTATATTCATAAATGTCCACTGTGTTTTCATACTTCTTTATATCTGTAAATGCATAGATCAATATAATTTCAATTTAAAATAGGTAATATCTACCTATGTATTTTTTTGGCATGCAGGAATTGTTGAAGTTTGTTGATAGCTGGTTTTCTAATTGAGTGAGGAGGGAAATATCACTTATTATATAGTGTATCATTTTGGTAGGTGAGTTGTTATGGTGCATCTTTTGCTAGAAGACAAATATGAAACCTTCTTTTAGGTAGTTGTTGCGAATATGTAATATGTATGAAATATTACGTATGAACATGAGAAATGTATTTGAACAGTTTGTAAGAAATATTATGTATGAACATAAGAAATTTATTTGAACAATATGTATGAAATATCATGTTCTTTAATTTACATATTTTGTTTTCATGTGATATAATGTATGTGAAAATTTGTTATATTTATATACAATGAATGTTAATGTGCCTTTTGGAGAGGCCATAAGCAGGTTGATTTAACTAAGTTGATGTCTCATTTATCGAGGATGGAATGCGGTAGGTTGGAGTCGACTGCATGGATAGGTAACGCATCATGTTTGGAAGGTGGTTCGGCTATGTTAGCGCGGCTCGGCCAAATGCGGTTCGGCCAGGGAGGACGTTCATTCAAGGTGTCTCGGCAAGGTGGTTAGACGTTGTGGCTCGGTAGGAATGGAAGGAACTGGCTTGGTATGGAATGGGGCTCGGTTGCTTCAAGTCCTAATGTCCTTCACTTCGGGTTGTCGCTCGGTAGCTCAGTGGATATAAGGTCGCTCGACATAGGACATCGCTCGGCATAGGGAATCGCTTGGCAGCCTCGTGTCCAAGTAGTTGTTGCTTCAGGTCAACATCATGGGATGTGCCTCGGCAACGGGAGTGTGGATCGACAAGGCCTTACTTCGAGTCAGAAGCATCGTTACTTCGAGTCCTGAGGCGCGTGACTTTGAGACATCACACGGGTAGCTCGATGGAATATCAGGTGGATTTGCCGTGCCGCTCGGTGAAGGTTAGAAGTTCGTACATGGCTCGGTCATTGGTGGAGTGGATCGGCATAAGTCGGTCGGCACGGCAGTATGGGTCGGTCATGATGAAGGATGTTGGCTTGGCTATGGTCTTGATGGATCCGGACTACTCAGGAAGCCCAGTAACTCGGGATTTTCCTATAAATACAAAATGTGGGTCTCCAGATGGAGGGATCTTCTTCTTCTCCCTCTTTTTTTTATCTTCTAAGGCTAAGGCTACACTACCATCTTGTAACTGTAATCGAATGTTACAGCAATAAAAAGGAAATTTCTGAAGTGGAGTAGGCCAGAGCTAGCCGAACCACTATAAAATCCATTGTTCTTTACTGCTTTCATTTTAATTTTTGTTGTTCTTCATATTAATATCCTCCACATAAACTATATCTGTGAGCTGTAACTGGATTTTGGTGCTTTCGCTTGGATTTGGGTGTTAGTTACCAATTTTGGCACTAACGTTTTGGTGCTTCCACTGAGAAAGCTAGTACTCGGGGATTTTGGAGTTTGGATTTTGGATTCAAAAGCTTGGGAGCTTGAATTCTAGAATGCAATGGCTAGACCACTAGCAAGAAAGCAAGCAACGGAAAGGAGTAACTAGGAGTGAAGTCAAGCAGCCACTTCTGGAGCTAGAGAGGATCATGCATCCATCTACATAACTCGAGATGAGATCCAGGTTATGATGGATTCTATGCAGAAGCAGATGATGAAACGGAAAGAGAAGATGATGCAGGCTCTTCTTAGGCAATTTGGACAATCGGGATCTGTATGTGCTCAAGTTCTAGAAGCTGGATTAGAGGGACTCAACCAGCAGGCAGATGGAGTAAATTCAGTAGGGGCAGCCCCAATCAACAAATAACTTGGATGGACCAAGACTTGGGGGCACACCGCTGGATAATGTTGGACCAACGGATGGAGGGATATCAGGTGATGCTGTGTAACCCGGCTCCAACACGAACATGGGCGTACGTGACGAGGCGTATGTGCCAGAATTTCCACACGGAATTGGAGAGCGGCTAGGAAATATGGATAGGGGCAACCCTTGGTCGGAAACGCTGGATTGGATGATATTATCAAGCGAACTATTCATGGAGGTCTGACAAGCAGGGAACTGCAGGAATTCAACAAAATTTCGTTTATCCGGAACACCATGACCGTTAGGAATCTGCTCGATTTCAAACTGACCACTCTGGAAGTATACAACGGGAAGATGAATCCCACTGACCGCTTGATGAGGTACACAAGGCATATGGAAGTGCTGGGGGCAACGGAGGAGGTTATGGCCCGATGTTTCCCCCCGTACTTGACCAATATAGCTGCAATGTGGTTCAGATAACTGAAGGATGGATCCATTGGAACAAGGACAGAACTGGTGGAAAAGTTCTTAAGTCGGTTTTGACTGACATAAAAAGGCTAAAGAATGTGATTATGCTGACATCAGTTAAACAAGGAGTGGATGAAGCGCTGACGACATCCTTAACTCGGTTTAATGCAGCAGTTGCTTCAGTGGATCGGCCGGATCCATCAACGGTTCTGATGGTTGCGGTATCAGGAGTCATAGATAATTCGGATTTCAAAGTATCGTTGATACAGGACCCACCATTGGATCTCGGGGAATTCTTTCATGAAGCTGAGAGATTTCTTCGATAAGAGGATGCATGTTTGTATATGAGGTCAAAGGAAGTAAACATGGTTAAGGATGGAGGACTGCCCGGCGAAAGCTCGGGTAAGGACAAGGATAAATGGAAAAGAAAACGATGGGGAGAACCAAAATTCTCCACTTACACGGGATTGAACGCAACATTGGAGCGGATATTCTTGGATACTCGAGATCGCCTTCCTTATCGACGGCCGGTAAGGAGTGAGCCCTCCAAACGCGAAAGGGGATTAGGAAGGCACTGTCCTTTTCATGACCTGAACGGGCATGATACTAACAGCTGCCGGCATCTGAAGGACATAATCAAGGAACATGTAAGGAATGGTCAGTTGCGGCAATATGTCAGAACTCAGAATGCGGTAGTGGAATAGAAGCAGCCACCGCTAACCTTGAACGACGAAGGCACAAGGCCCAAGAATGGTGGCCGGTTAGTCATCGACTGATCGTGATGATTTGGAATAAGTAACAAACATCGGGAAAACAGTTAAATCACTTGCTCATGTACGGGGTCGGAGATAAACCCTATGCATGCTCAGAGATGATGGTTTACCGAGATGCTTCGATTTGTGAAATTTGTTTTTTCCCTTTGACTTGGATATTTTCTTTTTCTGCTTTGTTTTAGAGTTTGGTTTGAACTCCTGGTTTTGTTGGTTTCTTGGTTTGGAAGCTTGCGTTATGATTTGGATTTTGGTCTGGACTTTTGACATGGATTTCCAGTTTTCTGGTTGAATCTGGATTTTGGATTTCGGTTGATTTTTTGTCTGGTTTTTGGTTAAAAGGTCATCAAGTATGGACTATGCTCGACAAGGGTCTGGAGAGACCATGATTTGGTCTAGGACTTAGGCCCCATATTATCTATTGGCTACTATTTCAGGCCGTCGAGTATGGACTATGCTCGGCAAGGGTCCGGAGTGACCAGGATTCGGTTTAGGACTCAAGCCACAGCATTACCCAACATTCAGGAACACTGAACTGAGAACACCATGGCATCACTTGGCATAGGTCGTCAGGTGCAGGTTGCGCTTGGCAAGAACCTGGAGAGGTTACAGATTTGGATATTGGATATAGACAGCTAAGGATTTGGGCCTGGACCAGGAGAGGTCCCAGATTCGGATATCGACACGGAGCGGTCGTAGATTTGGATAAGGATACAGCAATGGCACTTGGATAAAAAGGATTGGATTGTGAATCGGAAGGTATGGCTATGGATAACATGTGGACTTCGGACATCGAATTTGAGGCTATTCAAAACACACCTTCCAAATAACAAGGCATGTTTTGGGGGGGAAATGTTAACCCTCCTTTTGGAGAGGCCGTAAGCAGGCGGATTTAATTACGTTGACGTCTCAGTTATCGAGGATGGAATGTGGTAGGTTAGAGTCGACTGGATGGATAGGTAATGCATCATGTTTGGAAGGTGTTTGAGCTATGTTAGCATGGCTCGGCCAAATGTAGTTCGGCCAGGGAGGTCGTTCGGTTAGGGTGTCTTGGTAAGGTGTTTCGACTTTGCGGCTCGATAGGAATGGAAAGAACTGGCTTGATGTGGAATGGGGCTCTGTTGCTTCAAGTCCTAATGTCCTTAGCTTCGGGTTGTCGCTTTGTAGCTTAGTGGGATATAAGGTCGCTAGGCATAGGACATCGCTCGGCATAGGACATCGCTCGGCATAAAGCATCGCTCGGCAGCCTCGTGTCCAAATAGTTGTTGCTTCAGGTCAACTTTGTGGGATGTAGCTCAGCAACAGGAGTGTGGGTCGGCAAGGCCTTGCTTCAAGTTAAAAGCATCGTTACTTCAAGTCCTGAGGCGCGTGCTTCGGGACATCATTAAGGTAGCTCGGTGGAATATCAAATGGGTCGATCGTGCCGCTTGGTGAAGGTTAGAAGTTCGTACATGGCTCGGTCATTGGTGGATTGGATCGGCATAAGCCGGCCGGCACGGCAGTGTGGGTCGATCATGATGAAGGATGTTGGCTTGGCTATGGTCCTGATGGGCCCGGACGACTCAGGAAGCCCAGTAACTCGGGATTTACCTATAAATACAGCACATGGGTCTCCAGATAGGGGGATCTTCTTCTCGGCTCCCTTTTTTTATCTTCTAAGGCTAAGGCTACACTACCATCTTGTAACTATGATCGATTGTTACAGCAATAAAAAGGAAATTTCTGGAGTGGACGTAGGTTGGAGTTAGCCGAACCACTATAAAATCCATTGTTCTTTACTGCTTTCATTTTAATTTTTGTTGTTCTTCATGTTAAATCCTCCACATAAACTCTATCTTTGAGCTGTAACTGGAATTTGGTGCTTTCGCTTGGATTTGGATGTTAGTGACCAATTTTGGCGCTAATAATGAAGAAATCGATTAGAGGATACTATATATGTGAAATATATAATGTTTATATATTCTATAGTTGTTTGATGCTTTGAAAGCTTAAATGGCATTATATAAAACCAATAAAAATGATATTATATTTCATATGTTTTAAAAATGTTATTAAAAAGCAGTCACTATCGTAAAATTCATAAATGTATGGAAATAACACTTTCTATACATTTTACTTTTGCCTACAAGTTGTTGGCCAACTATAGCATTTACTTGCAATAGCGTTTTTCTAACGCTATGGAAATATGATTTTGCATAGCGTTTTATTTCTGCTATTAGAAGTTGATGATCTACATGTCATTCCACCATGTTTGTGATGACCCAAAATTTTTGGGCGATATCAATTTAATAATATGCATTAAAATTTAAATTGATTTGATAATCTTGGTTAATAAATTGAAATTGATTTAATAATTTAATTAAATAAATGTTTAATTGGTGAATTTTTATCTTTTAAAAGCTAATAAAATATTTTCTATTTATAATATATATATAATTGTATATATTGTAAATAGATAAGCTTTGGTTTGGAATTTAAAAAATAAAGCAAATTTTCTAATTCTACTATTTTTAGTAATTTGAAAATTTGATTAAATTTAATATAAGCTTTTCAAAGCTATTTAATAAATAACTATATGGTTTTAAATTGTTAAGGTAAGTGTCTAAATTTGTGTAAATTGTTTAAAATGATTTTAGCTTAAGTTTAAATTTAAATTAATTAAAAAAAAGTTTGTTTTATTTCTTTTTAAATATAGCTTGGTAAAATAAGTAATTTTAAATAAAGAGATGATTTCTTTTATAAATTATTTTAATTTGATAAATGAGTTATTTTCAAACAATAATAATAATGTTATATATGTGTGTGTAAATATAGATTTTGGATTTAAAAGTATGACACAAATGATTTTGTATAAATATAGGTTGTTTTATTCTATTTCTTTAAAAAGGATTCTTATTTATATAAATTAAAATAAGTATTTAGTTATTAGGAAATTAATTAATAAAAGCTATATTCACATTTATAAATTCATTTTGCATGTAAAGTTACAAATGTAAATTAGTAAATCAATCTAGGCACATGTGTTAACAAGTTAAATAAGGGATCATCAAATTTAGTTTTTTTTTTCCTTTTTTTAAAAATCATTTCAGCTTATATAAGCACTTGCCTTCTTTCTTTTTCTTTTCTCATTTTCATTTCTAACTTAAGAAAATTTCTCAGCTGAAACTCATTATCTCTAAAACAAATCTATAATCACTTCCTCTAAAACCAGTAGTTCATTTTCAAAACATATTTGCAAAGCTTTTCATCAACCTGCAAACAAATCCTCATTTCAAAAATCAAAATCAATTCCCTATCAAGTATTTTCGAAAACCCTGTAGGTCATCTTCAAATCTGAAGCCTGCATTTTCAAATTAAAGCAAGATCAAGTATGCATGCAAGTTTATAAATCAAAGCAAAATTCAAGCAACTCAAGTTTAAAACAAAGAAGCATTCAAGTCAAAAGTTTTAAAGTTTCTCTGTCAAAAGTTTTTCAAACAATGGTGCTCTGTCTCTTGTTTAAAAGGTGAGTAACTATTTTTCTAAAAATTTAAGTACATGAATTTTTCTTGCCTGATTTAAATCTGGAATGAGTATGCTTGTTATATATGCATTGTTCTGTGTATATATATATGGACATATAGATGCTTGTGCGTGTTTGTTTTATCTGAGATCTCTCTGTCTTTAGTTTACACGGTCTAGTCTATTTCAAAATTCATTTTCTATTGATCAAATCACTGGTAGGATTTGGTATTTAAACAAAATTTGTTTGTTTATTGATAAAGTAGAGTTTAAAATTTATTTAAGCTGAAATAAGTTTGTATTGACTTTGGGAATCATGAACAACAGAAGTGCTTAAGCTAAGTCAAAATTTAAATTTAGTAATTCATGGATTCTGGCTTATAAACCAAATCCCTAAACTAGAACATGAATTTTAAGACCAAAATCATAAAGTTTAGTTAAGTTCTGAATGGGCAATTCTTGTTTGAACTGGAAATGGTAAACTGGGATTTTATGGTGATCTCTATGTTCGGAGAAGTCAGGATCTTCAGTGATGATAGTGGACTGATCGTGGATGATAGGAAAATTGGTAGGAGGTTGATCAAATCATGGTGGAGGCAGCACTGATGGATTCTTGTTTGTAACCCTAGTTTTTACTAGGCTAGGTAAAATCAATCACCACGGCATTTGGAGTTGATCGAGTTCAACAAGATTTTGGGAGAGGATAGCAGGGTAGTTGGCGAATGCGTGGCCGGATTTGCTGACCTTCTGGTCGTCGAGGTTGCGAAGGCGAGGCGTTTCCAGGTGAGGTGGTGTTTTCTTGTATCTTGTTCTAGGTTTGGGTTTTTAAACTCGAATTTGATTTCGAGTCTACATCATCGATGTGATGTTCGGAATTGAGTTCGTAGATGGTCACTGTTTTCTCGATGGTGTGGTGTTGACCGGAGGTGGTTGAGGCACCGTGCATGTGCACGGTGCACTGTGGAATTCTGGTGAAGGTTTGGTTTGGGTAGAATGGTAGTCTCGAGTTTTACTCGAGGTAGTTGGATGTTTTGCTCGAAGCAGTGTGGGTTTGGACTCGAAGCAAAAGAGAATTGGCTCGGGTAAATATTTGTTACAGGTTTTAACAGAAACCTGTTTTGTTCTGTTTTTAAATTTTAAAATGAAATTTAAAAACTGAAGTTTAAATTGTAAAGTAGAGATTTAATCAAATTTTAAATCAAAGTTTAAATCTGATTCAAGTTTAAATTTCAGTTTTAAAAATAAATAAAGTTTTAAATTTAAATTGTTTTAACTACTTTAAAATGGTTATGTAGTTTGTATTTCAAAAATGAAGTTTTAAAAATGTAAGTAGAGTTTAAATCTAAGTTTTTATCTGGATTCAAATTTAGTTTGAATCATAGTTTTGAAATGACAGAAAGTTTTTAAATTTAAAATGATTTAAACAACTTTGAATGTTAAAATGTACTTTTGAATGTGGTTTGAATTTAAAATAAATTTGGTTTAAAATTCTTTTAAACTTCTTTATAAGTTAAATGTTTCTTTAACATGTGAAATTAAAGGATTTTGAATTATTTGTAAAACTTTGTTAAAGTTAATTTATATTCATTTTAAATCTTAAATTAAAATAAAATTTAAAAGTAAATTTGGAAGTAAATTGTATTTAAAAGCTTTGTTGATGATAATTTAATCATTAATAAGAATAATGTTTTTCTTAAAGTTAATTAGGATTTAATGATTTGTAATTCATGAAATTATTAAGATAATTAAAATGGATAATTAATTTGTTTAATTAATTAATGAGTTGGATTAATTAAATAGGTATTAAAGGTTTAAATTGATTAATTGATGTTTAAGATTAATTAATTAAGGAATAATTAATTTGTAATTAAGGATTATTAATTAGAATATTAATTAATGATTGAGAATTAATTAATGAAGTAATTAAGGATTAATTAAGTTACAGTTAACACTTAATTAATTAAATAATTAGAGATTAATTATGGATTATTAAAGATTAATTAATTTTTAATTAATAATGATTAATGTAAGTTTAAATACTTAAGAAAGTAATTGAAGAATTGTTAATAGTTAATGAAGGTCATTAACTTGAGATTATGTAATAATTAATTAATGGGATTAATTTTAATAATTAATTAGATTAATTAATTAATGATAATCATTTGTGAAATTGTTTAAGTATAATTACTCAATAAGAGTAATTAAGGAATTAATTACTTAATGTAATTAATTGAGTTTAATGTGATTAGTTTAAATTAATTAATTAAGTTTAATTAATTTAATCATTGGATGATTTGATAAATAATTACTTAATGTAATTAATAGGTTATAATTACTTAGTGAAGTAATTAATTGATAATTACTGGATGTAACTAAAGAAGGATGATTTAAAATGGAAGTAATTTGAGTATAATTACTTTTTGTAATTAATCAGGTGATTAATTAAGTTAATTAATTATAGAGTAATTAATTTATTCAATGAAGTAATTAAGGGTAGTTAATTACTGAATGTGATTAATCAAGAGTGATTAATAATTATGGTTTAATTAAGATTAATTAATTAATGAAATTAATTTAAAATAAAGTAATTAGTTAAATGTAATTAAGGATCATTAATTAATATAATTAATGATGTAATTAAGGATTGATTAATTAAGATTAATTAACCAATGATAAGTGAGTGAGAGTAATTAATTAATGTAATTAATTAAGGATTAATGTAACTAATTATAGTTAATTAATTAATGAAGTAATTAAAGATTCATTACTGTTTTGGTTAAGGATAATTAATTTGTGAAATTAATTAAAAGATAATTACTTGAATGTAATTAAAGGATAATTAATCAAGGGTGATTAATTAAGGTGGATAATTAGAGAATAATTAATTGATTGATTTGTAATTAATTAATGGTTAAGTAAGTAAGATTTATATTGATGAAGTAATTAATTTAATTCATTTTAAATTAAATAGAGATGAAGTAATTAATTTAATTCATTTTGAATTAATTATAGTATGATTAATCCTTGCTTATGAATGGATGAATTATATAGATTGCCTTGAATGGTTTGAAATCTCAGATATGAGATAAGTAATGCTGTGTGATACGGATGCTTTGGTTGAAGTATAATGATAATATAAATTATCTATTTATGATGATAATATGGATTATCTGTTTGTGATGATAATGTTGACTATCTGTTGTAATATGTGAATTATCTATCTGTGTGTAAATAGATAATAGAATTGAATTGTTTTAAACTTTAAAACAACTTGGCCTCAAAAGATACGTTTTGGATTTCGATGAGACCGGGATCGGGTTTCCAGATTTGGATATCCGAAAACCACATCGATCCAAATTAACGATTGGTCGTGAATCTCAAGTGAAGAGTGAAGACTCGAGTTGTAAGGACTATTCGTCATTAAAACTCTGAGGGTGATTCCAATACGATTTAACGGGTTAGTACTTTCAGATTCTAGGTGAAGATTCAGAGTGCAAAGGTTATCGTCGTTAACTTTGAGGGTGGTTCCAAAATGAGTGTAACGAGATAATGCCTTCGGTTTCGTTCGAACCCGGAACGAACTTGTATGGATTGAATGCTTTCAGAACATCGTCAGGTGAACGATGAGCATTCTAAGAGATGTGTTCTTTAAAGGAAATTGTAGCCTCAAGCCTCATCAACCAGGAATGGCTAAAACAGGGGAGGTGCAGCAAGGCTAAGTGGATCATGCCCAAGTAGGACGAGATATTCCCCTGTCTAGAGGTCCCTTTTTATTCGGCTGTGTGGGCAGTTGGAATTTGCACCAACTGCGGTGTTGTTTTGTTCGGGATTGTCCAGTAAGGGATGGTTCCGACCTTGTGTTGCAAGGGATTTAGGGTAGATCCTTGGTACGTTGATCTAGGCCACGTACTGTGACGGGCGGTACCCCAGTAGCCCTGTCATTGATGGAAACTCAAACTCCAATAAGTGCCCTAGGATTTGATTGTATACTTATGTGGCTGGAATTTAATAAATGTAACAATTTCGGCTATTTCATATTTACTTGAAACTCTAGAACTATTATAATATCACTGGATTTCCTACCAAATGTTTTAGTTAGCGTAAGGTAAAAACTCACCCAAGTTTATGTGTGGGAAGTCTTACGTGATACCTTTTGCTTTCAAAGGTTTTTGAAAGTTAAGCAACCTTAACTTGTTACTCACACCAGACCCATGTCTGACCCGGAGTTTATTATGTTTTTCTTAAACTCTTGGGTACTTGAATTTTTGCGAGTAGTCAAGGGATTCAGGTTAGCTTTGACGAATTGTGGAGGAGCAATGGAGCAGGAGGCTTCAGCGTTGTAGATATGTATAGTGTTCCGCAGTGTTGGTATCTCTTTATTGAATTGAGTTGTAATAACTAGACAGGTGTTTATAACTGTCTAGTATGTGATGTATTATCTGTGTAACTCTGAGAGTAGTTGTATACTATGTAATACTTATGTTATTAATATAATTGATTCGTTCCGCTGTTGATATTCTGATATGTTTTCCCTTCTTTCTTCTCTTTCTTTCTCTTTTCTATCCATTTCTTTCTTATTAATGATGCGTCATTCTGTGGAATGAATGGCGAGTCGTTACAATGTTCACTGAAACGCTATGGTAAACCATAATAGCGTTTTTAAAACGCTATGAAAACCCCTGTTTGTTGTAGTGTTAATTTGCTTATGGTATGAAAATTAATTATTTTTTAATTATATGTTTGTAATTTTAATAAGGTGTTGCACTTAAAACGGATGGAAATGTGCGCACGCACGCACACACAAGTACACACGCGCACACGCGCGCGCGCGCACACACACATATATATCAGTTATGTATGTGTTATGTGATATAGAGTGATAATAAGTTTAAAAAGTTTTTGCTTGAACGTATATAAATTTAAATAAAATGAATATTGTTTGAAAGGAAATTGTTCTAAGAAAAATGTAAAGTATATTTTGAATGTAAAATATAAATATAATAGATTTGGCATTTAAAATGAGTTATGGAAGAAATATTTTAGAAAAGTTTGGCTAAATTAAAATTTAAATATATGAGGTATTTTCTTATCATACGAAAAACCCACTTTCAAGTTTTAAGGCATAAAAATTTATAGAGAAACCAAATTTTTGAGGATTCTTAAATTTATAAATAATAGATTTAAAAGCGAGCAACATCGATGTACCATAAATTTATTAAAACCTGAGGGCTTTCTAAGAGAAAATTTAAATTGGAATGTGACAAAAGTTTGGAAAGAATTTGAAATTTTTAACACTTTGAAGTTCTGTGGCAAAACAATCATAACTTTTGGTTCCCTAAATGAATTTCAACGATTTTCTTTCATTTGAAATATTCTTTCATAAAAAACAACTTCAATGTTCATCGCTATCCAAAAATTTGAAGTTTTTTGATGGTAAATTTGTTTCTAACAAAGCAAAGATTTTGTCCTATTTTTTAAAACAGAACTATAATAACAAATTGGTTTGTTCATAACGTTAAGTCCTTGATCCAATTTCGACAATTTAGAGCTTGTTGCAAAACTTCATTTGTTTTTTGTTTTATTTTTTTGGTGTAATGTCAATTACGCTTCTAGACCGGTGGTAAGGTATAGCCGCAGCTACCGCCTACCTCGAGCCACACCCCCAAATAAAAAATCAAAAGTGGGCACCGAATCAATCCAAAAGTCAAAGTATAATATCGAAGGGATGTGTCCGATCAAAGGTGCTACCTCGTTAGCCCGTCAATCGCTCCTGTTTTAGTCACCTTATGCCAACCCACGGGAGTTGGGTCCACGTATTTACCTCAAAGGAAACGCCACCGCAATCCTACTTCATTGTGGAATCTCCACTGTGTACACAGTTGTTAAAGTAGTTTTCGGGGTTGGAAGAGAGTATGACAACTTTTGATCCCGGTCTCTTTAACAACCAAACGTTATTATAACACCATGGTCATTTTAAAATAATTATACTTCAAAACCAGAATATAATATCCATTTCAAAGCCATATCAATACGATATCATTTCTATTTTAAAACCCAAATCAATATGATATCATTTTTATTTCAAATATATCCCTTTTCCAAAATAATTGCACTTTCAAATCTATATACCTTGAAAACCCATAGCTTTGAAACATAACTTCAAATACTTAAATGGCTTAAATAATAATTTACTTTATATAATAAAATAGCTTCTTTAATTTCATAAATAAATTTCCAAATTCCGATTTGAACCTCCAATAGACCATTTCGAATTTCCCTATATTTCAAAGCTTTAAATATCCTACCATTTCAAAACTAATTCTTTGATAATCCCATATATATCAAATTCAATTGCTATTATTTAGATTTGAAATGTTTACTTAATAAATCTAATATAATTTAAATAAAACTTTTAACTTCAAACAACTAGATATACTTTCAATACATTTAACTTGATATATTCATTTATCTCAACTTTATATTCATTTAAATCACTTTAAACCAAATCAAGATATAAGAATCATACCCTTTAAAACCTTCATTTTTATTTAAATTTTCAAATCAAATTTTATTCAAATACAATTCTTAAATAATTCAATTTAAACCAATATCATATTTATCTTCCAACTTAAATTTCATTTAAGTCATTTAAAACTCTATATATGCAATATCTTAAGTAGGTACTTAACCATATAATATAAAACAATTAAACTACATTATTAAACACATTTTTGTTAAACAATTTTATACACAGCTTACCAAGAATTTAACTATATATAATATTTATATAACACTAAAATTTTAATATTTATTAAACCGTATATGCCTTTCCAAAACCATAGAAATCATTTTCAAAATATTTTATATATAGACCACGATGTCTGTATATAATTTTCTATCCTATGATCAAGTGGTACGGATATTTATCATTTCAAATTGTAATTTAAAATAAAATTATGGTTATATATCATTTCAAACCGCAATCCCGAATGAAATAAAATGCATAACAACTTGCAGTTTAAAATAATATATAATACAACATCTATTCATCCATCAATAGATCACACATCCATCGCAATCATCATGCAAAACAATCAATCAATACTAATAGATAACTGATAATATATATAATAGGTATTTAACTGGCAGTTATATTCAATAATAAATTAAATAAGGATTTAATTTAAATAAATGTAATATACGAAAAGTCATAAATAAATGCAAATCAAAACAAAATTAAGTTTAACAAACATAAGAAATTTTAGAAGTTGTGAGTGGGTTAAAACACTCACTTTCTGAATTTAAATTGAATTTAAACCCAAAAATTTAATAGCCTCAGAATTCATCCAAACCAGCGTCAAAATCTCAATAATTTCAATATGATCCTAACAAAGAAAATCGTGCGTAAATTGGAGATTGTGCGTAAGAGTTATTGAAATTAGAACAATTGAAATCTAAATTAAAAAAATAGAAAATAAAACAAAAGAAACCACTCACAAGCCACATCATCAACAACTTCACGATCTACTGGAAACGCACACTACTAGGTTACTGAAACCGAAACCCTAGCACTGTCTTCAAATCAAACAGCGCCGCCACCCCCGCGTTCAAATCAACGACCACGAACGCCTCTGGCTACCGCACGCCACGCGCTTGCCCACGACGATCCATCTCGTCACTGATCGCGACCCCAAATTTGCTGCAGCTGCCATCATTTCCTAAGGGTTTCGAAACCCTAACTGAATTTATTCGCCCGATCCAGCCGTTAACTCTTAGAACGAACACGGCCAATGAATTACGCTAGGCTATCTCTACAATCTGGTACCAACGATTTGTCGATCCGTCAGAGTTCATCAATGCTCAACGAACGGCCGGAATTAGTTCTCCCATTTGTGGATAAACAGAGGTTAAAATTGGAAAACGAATTACGGATTTGAGATGTGCTCTTCGAGAGCTTCGAATCCATATAAAATTTGATAGTATTTGAGGAGTTTTCAATTTTGGCTTTGAATTTGATTTTGAATTGTAATTTAGTCTAGAATTTGATTGTCTGCCATTGAGGTGAGGAGGTGAGAAGGAATTGTACGTATAGAATAATGAAGAATAGAGGCTGCTAGGGTTTATAACAGGGTATTTATAGACAGAGTGGAAAAAGTATAGATGGATACGATTTGATATACGCGCTGAACGATAATGGCCCGAAAAGCCTGTTCTGACCCCGTTATGAAATTGGGTCAACCCATATATCAAAATAGATGTTTTAAAATATTTTAAACGCGATGGAAAAAGTTTCACGTCCAAATTCCATTGTATGGAGAAGTTATGCTAAAGTCAAAAAATTTCAAATTGATTTCAATTAATCGATTTCAAGGCGTTTCAAGCCCATACGATCAAACGACAAGTCCATCGATACGAAACTTGAAATCCTACAATAATTCACCATTACGGATCCGATAAAGCTTGTTTCATAGAAATCCGAGTAAGTGGCCAAAATCGCTATTTTTATATTAATTAAATAAATTAAAAATAAATAAATTAAATCATTGTTCACCTTCAACTCTATAATTAACAAATTTCATCAAATTTAACTTTCTTAATCATTTACCCTAATTTACCCAAATTCAAATGTCAATTTAGAGTTGATTAATTTATCAATTTCAGCGTTAAATTTTCAATTTCATTAGATTCAGAAATTATAAATCTAATTTCCAAAAATTCTATTTTTTTCATTCTATTATTCAATTCATTGTTATCAACTGATGAATTTTAACATTGGATTCAAAATCTATTGCAATCCTCACATTCCATCTTAATTAGCGTAATACTTGGATTTTTAAATTTCATTAAATTACAATTGCTTCACTTATTATGGTTCAAAACCCAATAAATTGATAAAGCTTTATTTCCAATGCTTATAATTCAACAAATTGTCCAATATGAATAACTTAACATTAATTACAAATATTACTTTAATTAACCTTAACGTAATATTACATTATAATTATTGTAGCTGATTTCCAGTTGTAAATTAACACTCTACATAAATATGTAACATATAACAATCGTTACGCTAACTTTTAATCACATTAATAAGCTTTTATTACTCACAAATCCAAGTTCCCATTTATTTTCATTAATTGGCCTTTCATTCAATTCATTAATTATCATATCATGAATAAAATTTACGTTATTTCCAATTATTACCCTAAATTACATTAACGAAACATTTAATTCAGATTTATTGCAATTATTCCCAATTCAATTGAATGAACTATATATATATATATATATATATATATATATATAACTCACAATAATTATTGTCAAAACTCTTAATCGCACATTTATAAGTTTACTATTTCCACTCCAAATATTATATTTACTTACAGAGTATTGGTTTTTATTTTGGCAAGGCCAGCTGGCTTTTAAAGTGGACCGTCCACTTTTATTACAGCAAAGTAATAAATAAAAATAAAGTACAGGAGTTAGGCCGATCACCTAAACTAAAAAGCACGGTTTTATAGTAGGCCGACCACTGACATTTTCATTCAATAAAAATGTCAACATAACACTATGCTTCAAAAACTTAGCACCAGTGTGAAAACCCCGTTATAAAAATAAAGGCAACAAAATACGTTTTAAAACCAAACACCGGTTCAACGTAAAATTAATGCAGTAACGTGCAACTCAAATTTGCACGTATACTACGAAATGAACATAGAAATCATTCAAATATATCTTCAACGAAGATAATTCAAAACAGCAAAAATCTCAACAAAATCACATAACTGCAATCGCTTTGGATCCTCAAATCGAATTCGACATTTTCAAAGAAAACAAAACAAACATAGCTATGTAAACAACAAATGAAATTTATTTCAATTTCATATTTTGAATTTTAAATCAAAAAAAGTTATCAGCTGTACTCAGCGAAGACAGTCTCGCCGTTTCCGCTGCGCACTCTGATAAACCGGCGCACATTACTTAATTATCAAAACACAGATTCTCTTTCATTTTTAAATAAAGATATTTAAAAATTTCATCATAATTTCAAAACTTTAGTTTTGACTCAAAGCACAATAAAACATCGACTAATAGTTGTAACACATGTTCCATCTAAGTTATGTTTTATATTATGTCCATAAACCTCAAGCTCTGATACCAACTTTGACGCCCTACCTCTATGCTCACAATAACAAAGAGTATTAAAGGAAATACTGTCTGTTATCACGAAGAATAAGGCTGGATAGGAGCAGCCATCCGTAGTTAGGCCTTACACTAGTATTGGTTATTTCGATAGGAGTGGTATATATTTTTATTTTTCATCTCTTATTTATTTACTCCCATCGACATACCCAATTCCAGTATAAAACGAACTGCGATGGTTCATAATAGTTTAGGACAATAAATATAATAATAATACAGCTAATATAAATGCGGAACACAGATAAAACAAAAAGTCTCATATATATAATAACTGATGTCAGTTACAATACATGTGATACAGTACATATGATACAACTACAACTGTCGACTCAGGAAGTTATATACACAAGTACATTATCGTGATTAATATACATGAATACATAACAACCTATATAAATATTTTGATTACTAAAAATGACAGCAACTACTCCAAAAGATAAGAAAAGACTTCATAGCTCAAGCAGCAACCCAAAGCAAGATATCTACAACCTGTAATAACTCGGTCTGACCCGAGTATTAAATTCAAAAGAAAATAATACACGGGTCATTCTAATTCAAACTCAGTTATTAGTGCATAAAAGCAATAATAATTAAGTAACAAATAGACGACAGTCACAATAAATCTCGTCTAACCGATCCTTAAATAAAGAAATTGGATAACGATAAATATAACACGTAACAGTGTTAAACAACAAATCAGCAAATCCAAATTATCAACGAAGATAAATTAAAAAGATTATCAATGAAGATAATTTAGAAAACAACAGAATTGCCTAAACGGCAATTAATAACAAATTCAAATTATTAAATAAATAATTAGAAAATCATAATATAATTATCAAAAAGATAATTAGATATTAACAAAAATCATCAAATTAAACCAAATAAAAAATACAATTCCAAATATTGAATTGGACACACAAAACAATTCGGACAATTGAAATATCAATTAAAATATCAATTCGGGTAGGGCTGTAGTACACGCACGCATGCGCTGCCTCACCACTACAGTAATTAAATACACAAAAGATCAATAATTCAAAAGCAATAGAATATCAATAAAAGCAATACCTTGTGGCTGCAGTACACGCTTGCGTGCACTGCCTTGCCACTACAGTGATGATGTACACAAAAGCTCAATACCGTGTGGCTGCAGTACACGCTTGCGTGCACTGCCTTGCCACTACAGTGATGATGTACACAAACGGGCACAAGGTCAAACCCGAGCGTTTAAGCTGGATTCAACACAGGTGTAATTCCAAAATCAATATGAAATTCAGGTGCAATCAAATTGAATAGTGACATGCACAAACACAAAAACACGTCAGAGAAGCAAGTTGTAACTACAAAGCCAAATTACTTACAAAATGCAGAGGTCAAGTCAGTGACTCAACTCAACTGCAGCAACAAAACAGTGCAGTGGTGCCAAAAGAACAAGAATCATGAACAAATAGCATCAAGTGATACAAGCATGTGTACCTAAGCTAAGGCAACACAGCAAGAAAAGTGTAGCCTAAATAATGGAGGGAAAATGAAGATCCAAATACCAATGGCACGCATAAAGTTCATCAAACAGCAACACTTATTCCAACAGTGTATATTAGTCAGCAAGTATGCAACAGTGAAAAGCGTCAGTGAAGCTCTCCCCAAGGCAACAACATGAATGGTCACAAGAGTTGAATCAATATGCATGCATTGTACTTCCAGGTGCAAATAATGCATTCATTTAATACACGTGAAAGGGAATTATAGTTTGGCATTGAATCAATATGCATGCAATGTATTTCAAGTGCAAACAATACACTCACTGGATTCTCAGGTGAAAACAATTCATGTAACTGATTTCAAGGTGCAATTAATGCACACACTAATAAAAGCTTGGATCTGGACTTTAACTTTGCACTACAATTCTTCATATTATTATTATTTATATTTTATGAAGATAGTGAAATCAAGGTAACATGAAGTGATACCAGACCACAAAATCAAGCAATGCAAATGAAGTTCAAATGAACAGACCCTGTAATATAAAGATGGAGCAATGCACATTTATACAAGATAACACAAATGCACCTAGGATGCACCAGTGAACCAGAACCAACACAAATTACAAGTATACATGTATGTGCATATAAATATACATGTACATATCTACATCATGTGCAACAGGACCAGCAACGACCAGAATACAGGCAAAAGTGCTAACTGCTCAGAGAATAGCAAGTTCGACAAAACAAAATCAAGGCATTATGTATACATATATCAGAAAGTATATGCAGTGTGTAACAAAGTCGGGACCGCAAGTCACAAAAGAAATCTACGGCAACAAATTCAACCTAAAAAGCCCAAAATCATCTCATAAACGACAATACAAGTCCAATATCATTGCAACGGTGAAGGCCGAAAGCTTGGAATTGCATAAATGCTATAAATCAAAACCGTGACAAGCAAGGGAATCAACCAAGTCAGCATATTCAACAATTCAAGTAAAAAAATTTGAACAAGACAGAAATCAACGAGATTCGAACTAGATGTGAGTAATTTACAATCACTCACCTTATCGATGAATTGGAGACGAACTCAAACGAGCAGCCGCACGCACGCATCTCAAGAGATGATCGACCACTCGAGCAAGGAAATCAACTTTGACTCGAGCCATAGAAATCGACAACAACTAATTTCCTGAAACCCTAGTTTTCAGAGAGGAACGAAGATTGAAAGGCCGCCATTTTTCTCAAGATAATAAAAGGATCGGGCTGGAATGAAGTAAAAAGGGGGTCGGCCTTGTTAAATTTTAAGGTTGCCCAGTGAAAAGAAATAACGGGTATGGTTTGCCTTTGATAAACAAGGCACCAAATTAAGTGGGCCGATATTTTGCTTAAAGCCCAAACACTTAACCAATTAAAACATGACCCAAGATTAATTAAGTCTACAAACCCTTTAACAAATTTTATAAAAGAATTTCAACCAATTTAAAAACTTCAATTAGCAATTAGCAACAATATTAATCGTCTAATGGTGATAATAAAATAATTGTGAAATCCCGGGTTGTTACAGACTCCCCTCCTTATAGAAATTGCGCCCCCGCAATTTTCATAATTAAGGTCGTCAATAACAATTATTTTCCTAACATAAACTGGTTAAGCTAGAAAAATAAAAGTCGAGAATATAAACACCAAAGAAATCTTTTAATTTCATAAAAGAAATTCACAAATTCTCAACAAAAAATTAATTATCAAGTAGATATTCAGAAAAAAAACACGAACTCCATAATCAGCAAACTCTAACCATCAACAGAGATAGATAGAAAACAACAAATATCCAATTATCAAAAACGATAATCAAATCTCAAATCAAAAAATATTCAATTTTAAAAACGATAATCAAATCTCAAATCAACAAATATTCAATTATCAAAACGATAATCAAATCTCAAATCAAAAAATATTCAATTATCAAAAACGATAATCAAATCTCAAATCAACAAATATTCAATTATCAAAAACGATAATCAAATCTCAAATCAACAAATATTCAATTATCAAAAACGATAATCAAATCTCAAATCAACAAATATTCAATTATCAAAAACGATAATAAATGTTTTTAAATTAAATTTAAAAGTGATTTTTTTAGTTTTAAAAATATATTATTTAAATTGACATTTGAAAATAGCCTTCCGAGACATAGACGAAACAAGTTCTATTGCATCCGTAATATTATATTATTATGGATTTTAAGTTTCGTAGTGTTTGGGGTTATCGTTTGATCATACGGTATAGAAACACATTGAAATTAATATCGAAAATTTAATATAATAATTGAGTTCAAAAAGCTATCTTCTCGATAGGAACGAATTAGGACTCAAAACCTTTTCCATTGCGTTTGGAATAGGGGTATGACAATATAAACGCCTAGCGGTACGCCTCAATAGGAGGTTGAGATTTCACTGTATGTGATTCGAGATATTTAATAAAATATATATATATAGGTCAAATCGAATGAATAGTTGAGTCCCACTCATGTCTTTCTCTTGCCTTCTGAAACACGCAATAGTACTCCCTTCTTTTTAAAATACGTCCTTCCTTTATCGGGCTTTAGGAATTCAAATAGAAGTGAAAAAAGAAAAAAAGAAACGAAATAATTATTGAAAAAGAAAAGAAAAAAAGAGAAATGGCCGCCTTCATTTCTAAAATTGAGACGCCCTCGTTTTCAAAATCGCGATCTATCACTTTCCGCTTTCATAAACAAACCAGATCGATTCAACTACAAGCCGTTCAACTAAATCGCGGAAACGAAGTAAACTAGATTCAACTAATATATATATATATATATAAGTGGATGGCCACGAGTTCGAATTCGTTCGAAACAAGAGGAGGCGACAACGCAGTTGGAATGCGGTCGCAATGGAGAGGGGCGACAACCTGGTTTCGAACAACTTCGAGTTAGGGTTTGGGTATAGCATATGGCGATGGATGCAGGTAGAGTTTGGAGGGGTAGCAGATGCGGCCGAACGATGCAACGTCAAGGAGGGGATACAATCGTGATTTTTGGTAAGAGGTGTTCGAGCGAGAGGGGTCGTTGCTAGTGGAAGGGCGGCAGCTCGTGCTACGTGGTGTGCAAGGGAATCAACGGCGGTTTAGGGCTGCGTCAATGTGGACGTACGAGGGGTGCGAGTGTAATGATTCGGCATTTCAAACCATTCACATTCGTACATGTCGGACTTGGATTGATCAAAACAGCAGATTGTTAATTAATTCTTGGCAAAACTCAGCATTTACAGTTAATAAATCAATCACAGAATCACAAACACAAAGTATTACAACAATAAGCAGTGGAATAGATAAATAGTAGTTCATGAAGCTATTATAAAACATCAGAGTCTGAAACAAAGTATAATAGATTCTCGAATACAAATGAATCTCTTATACATAAGCAACTGACGAGTCTGAACATAAATGACTAGAATAAATTGAAATAACTGAAAGCTGGATAGATAGATCTTCAAACAAAGCTCCAATCTCCAAAGGTGAGTTTCAAATGTTGTGAGTCTCAGTCTGGCCCGAGCATAAAGAAGAACATAAAACCCTTGAGTTAGGATTAACATTTTTATGTAGTAAATACAACTCAAGTAAAATGTCATCTGAAATACAAATAACTTAAAGGATGTTTAGGATTCCCATCCTCTAAGGATCCGTCGAACAATCTGCTATGTAATAGTATACACTATTATACTATGTCTATAGTAAAGTAAACTATTAAAATAGCGTTAAGGTTACTCATATCCCCCTTAACACATTATATAATGCCGTAGTCTATACAGATAATGTAAACTCCACTTGCAAGTGGGATATCAGGGAGCACTCCATAGGTACGACATAAACCAAACTCGTAGAAGGAGTGATAGGGCATGTGACAAGGCACGTGAGGTAGTGCCAGGATAGATATACCGTTTATGGATCCGGACTGGTGGTAACACATAGCAGCTACGGCCGCCCACCTCGAGACACACTCCCAAATCATTAATGCACCCAATCCAATCACAAAGTAATAGTATGGTATCGAAGAAATGTGTCTGAAAGGAGGAATGACCTCACTTGGCCGGGCATGGCTCCTGTTTTAGCCACATCAAGCTGACTCACGGGAGTCACGGCTAGTAAATACTATACAAAATCATTTGCCAAATCATCCTACTTCATTATGGAATCTCCATCACATACACAGTTGTTAAAGTGGTTTTCGGTATTGGCAGAGAGTATGATAATATCAGATCCCGGTCTCCATAACAACCAAACGCTTATTTCATACCGTGGTAATTCCATTTTCAAATAGGTGATACTTCATATCAAAATATCGTATTCAATTCAATACTATATCAATTTATCATTATTCACTTTAAAAAAAATATTCATTTTCAGAATCGTAACAATTTCAAAATTATAACACTATTGAAATCATAGCACTTTTGAAATCATAACACTTTTTGAGATCATGACACTTTTGCAATCATAACACTTTTAAAATCATAACAATCCCAACTTAAATAGTTTAGATATTGAAATAGTATATATTAAAATAGTTATAAATTAAATTAGTTTATATATATTAAAAATACTTTATATAATAAAATTAGTTTCCTCCAATTTCGCAAGTCGATTCAAATCATCTTAAATTCCAAACAATTTAAATCAATTCCGGTTTAACCATTTCAATTTAAAGGTCAAAGATTCAATTCCAATTCTCAATAAACCATTTCAATTTGTATTGATTTCAAATCCAAGTTTGGATTATCACTTCAATTCAAGTAAGATTCAAGTTTAAATATTCAAACATTTACAATATAAATTTCATTTATATTTTAACATTTAACTTTAATTTTATTCAAATTGAATCATTTTAATCTCAACTACTAATAAAGAAAATTCGTTGAACTAATTTACTCGGTGTCTTTTTAAAAATCCTAAAATGCCCGCATTTTCCATTTACATGTCTACGCTGATACGGTTACTACCATATGAAAGAATCTTCAATTTGTATAACCAATGCCTCAAACAAACTATCAACG